>CM062805.1:598673649-599273649 GCA_031772625.1 Pinus tabuliformis | reverse complement strand
ACATTATGAGGATACAAAAAGCAACACTTTTTTTAGCCAATTGATAAGTCTCAAACAAAAGGGTTCAATAATGGAGCACATTGAAGAGTTCCAAAAATTGAACATAACAGTAAAAGATATTCCATTGGAGCATAGGATTGATGTGTTCATAAGGTCTTTAAAGGATAATATCCAACATGATGTTCGCCTTTGGGAACCTGATTCATTAGAGAAGGCATTCAGGTTAGCAAGAAAAATTGAAAGCAAAATTATGGCAACCAAGAAGCATACCACTCACAACTATAAAGATGGAAGTGTTGTTGCCCCTAGTCTTCCACAACCTATAAAGTTGACACCACAACAATTGGAAGAAAAAAGAGCAAAAGGTCTTTGTTACAGTTGTGATAGCAAATACACTAAAGGTCATAAGTGTGCTGAGAAGAAATTATTCTACATAGATTGTGAAGAGGAAGAAGAAAAGGAGCAAGAAAGGTCAAAAGAAGAGGATATACTCCAGGAACAAAGCTTAGATGAAGAAAAAATAAATCTGACCATATCTTGTAATGCATTGGCGGGAATTACCACTCCTCAAACCATCAAGATAGAAGGACAAATCAAGAAGAAAAAGGTAATAGTGTTGATTGATTCAGGAAGCACCCACAATTTTATTCATTGTAAGGTAGCAAAAGAATTGAATTGCTTCCTATATCCAACACCAGAGTGTCAAGTGATGATTGCAAATGGAGGAACAATAAATTTCTCTGGAAAGTGCCATAATATCAAGCTATCCATGGGAGAATATGTATTGACTAGCCCAATGCTTTCCATTCCAATGGGAGGTGCTGATGTTGTACTAGGAGTCCAATGGCTACAATCCTTGGGTACAATAGCTTTTAATTTTCAAGAACTTTTCATCAAATTTTCTATGAAAGGAAAGGAAGTTGAATTAAGGGGTATTGCAGGGAAACCAGGAAAGATAATCAGCTCTAATGGTATGACAAAGCTTCTAAAAAAGGAGCAAAGAGGTGTAATTGCACAATTATGTTCGCTAGATGTTTCCACATCAGAATCATCTATTTCTCTAGATCTCCAAAAAGTCTTGGACAATCATTCCAAGGTATTTGAGACTCCCAAAGGTCTCCCACCTATGCATGATCATGATCATTCTATTCATCTGATTCCAGGAAGTGTTCCTCCAAACATCAGGCCGTACAGATATCCCTATGTCCAAAAGAGTGAAATTGAACGTATGGTTGCAGAAATGCTAGAGGCTGGTATAATTCAACTGAGTCAAAGTTCTTTCTCTGCTCCAGTAGTATTGGTGCACAAGAAGGATGGATCATGGTGCATGTGTCCGGATTATAGGGAGCTCAACAAGCTCACTATTAAAGATAAGTTCCCCATTCCTGTCATTGATGAATTACTGGATGAATTGCATGGATCAATTTACTTCACCAAGTTGGATCTTCGTTCAGGATATCATCAAATCAGAATGAAGACTGAAGACATTCTGAAAACAGCATTTAGAACTCATGAGGGTCATTATGAATTTTTGGTCATGCCTTTTGGCCTTACCAATGCACCTTCAACATTTCAAGGTTTGATGAATTCAATTTTCAAACCATTCCTTAGAAAATTTGTGTTAGTATTTTTTGATGATATACTAATCTACAGCAAGTCTTGGAAGGATCATGTTGAACATGTTGACATGGTGCTACAACTATTGGAGGAGAAACAATTATATGCAAAAAGATCCAAATGTTTCTTTGGAGTCCAGAAGGTGGAGTATCTGGGTCATATTGTATCTCATGAAGGAGTTAAGGTAGACCCTAGCAAAATTAAAGCCATTAAGGAATGGAAAATCCCCACATCCATAAAGCATCTATGAGGATTTCTTGGGTTGACAGGGTATTATCGCAAGTTTGTTAAGAATTATGGGAGAATAGCAGCACCTCTAACAACATTATTGAAGAAAGATGCATTTTCATGGACTCCGGAAGCAACAAAGGCCTTTGAACATCTTAAAGAGGCAATGTGCCAAGCACCTGTCTTAGCTACACCGGACTTCACAAAAACCTTTATTGTGGAATGTGATGCTTCAGGAAATGGAATTGGTGCTGTTCTAATGCAAGATGAAAGACCCATTACTTTTGAAAGTCGTCCAATCAAGGGAAAGTTTTTAAGCAAAGCTATTTATGAGAAGGAAATGTTGGCAATACTCCATGCACTTAAGAAATGGCGACCCTACCTAATGGGAAGACACTTCAAGGTAAAAACGGATCATGATAGCCTTAAATACTTTTTAGAACAAAGATTATCCTCTGAAGAGCAACAAAAGTGGGTCACAAAAATGTTGGGTTATGACTTTGAAATCATCTACAAAAAAGGGAAGCAAAATGTGGTGGCAGATGCACTCTCAAGAAAGGATGAGGATGTGGAAGCATTGTTGTGCGCCATTTCTATTATCCAACCAGATTGGATAAATGAAGCAAGGGAGGAATGGAAGAATGACGAAGAAGTGTGGGCACTTATTCGAAAGTTACAACAAGATTCCAGTACGTCTGATACATTTAGCTAGCAAAATGATTTGTTATGGTACAAAGATCGCTTATACCTCTGTAAGAATTCCCAGCTAAAACAAAAGATTCTTATGGAATTGCACACTTCTCCCTTAGGAGGGCACTCAGGATTTCTAAAAACTTACCACAGGGTTAAGAAGGAATTTTTTTGGATGGCCTTAAATCAGATATTCAAAAGTTTGTGGCGGAATGTTTGGTTTGCCAACAAAATAAAGTTGAAACAATTAAGACACCGGGTCTATTACAACCTTTATCCATTCCAAGCCAACGTTGGGAGGAGGTTTCAATGGATTTTATCACAGGTTTACCCAAGTCTGAGGGAAAGAGTGTCATCATGGTGGTAGTTGACAGACTTACCAAGTATGCACACTTTTGTGCATTATCACATCCATTTAAAGCCAGTACAATTTCTACTGCATTTATGGAAACAATTCAAAAGCTACATGGAAACCCAAAGATTATTGTAAGTGACAGAGATCCCATTTTCACTGGAAATTTTTGGACAGAATTATTTTCTTGTCTTGGTACTCAGTTAGCTCATAGCTCATCTTATCATCCTCAATCTGATGGGAAAACTGAGATAGTAAACAAATGTTTGGAAGGATATCTTCGTTGCTTTGTATCTGATAAACAGACACAATGGGTCAAATGGTTGCCTCTGGCTGAATGGTGGTATAACACTTCCTTCCATACAACAACAAAAATGACCCCATTTATGGCACTTTATGGGTATCAACCACCATCCATCACATCATATTTAAGAGAAAATTCTAAGGTTCAGGCAGTGGAACATCACATTGAACATCAAAAACAAGTCCTCCAACTCTTAAAGGATAACCTCGTGTTGGCACAGAATAGAATGAAACAACAGGCAGATCAACATCGCAGTGAAAGAAGTTTTGATGTAGGTGATTGGGTATTCCTACGGCTACAACCATATAAGCAAATGTCCCTCAAGCAAGCTAAGAAGGATAATAAATTATCACCAAAGTATTATGGTCCGTACAAGGTGTTGCAAAATATTGGTACTATGGCATACAAATTGGAGCTTCCTGCAGCTTCTCGATTGCACTCAGTTTTCCATGTTTCATGTTTAAATAAGGTTATAGGCGACAAGCTCCCAGTTCAAACAATATTGCCAGAACTTGATGAGGAAGGAAAAATTATATTGGAACCAGAAGCAGTCATAGAAACAAGAACTCGACAGCTACAAAATCGATCAATTTCAGAGTATCTTATCAAGTGGAAGAACTTATCCGCTAAAGATTCCACATGGGAGGATGAAAATTTTATGCAGAATTATCTAGAACTACTCAAGCGTTGAGGACAACACTTTTTTGAAGGAGAGGGGCATGTTGGGTCCTTATAATACTAGTGATTACCCCATTACTATTGTAGTTATACCCCTTACTAATATTGTTGTGCCCCTATTGCCCCCATATTGTTATTACTGTGCCCCATAGAATCCCTCTATTGTTATTTTTGTGGCTTTATATTATTATTGTTAGGTCGGCTGGATTATATTGTGACTCCTTAGACTCCTATATATAGAAAGGAGGTTTTGTCATTTGAATCATCCAAGAATTGTTCCTTTATGTAATGTAAAGGAGGTTGCCCCCTCGAAGAGGCTGAATTCTAAGGCGTTGATCTATCTTTTCTATCTTTTCTTGAGCTGGTTTCATAACAGTGGAGCAGAAAATCTAGTGGTCTCTGGAGAGAAGACCATGCTGTGGCATCAAAGGCTTAGAAATATTGGAGAGAAGGGCCTTCAAATACTTCATGGTAAAGGTATGGTATAAGGTATGAATAATAGCTCTCTGGATTTTGATTTCTGTGAAAATTGTGTATATGGGAAGCAGAATTGGGTGAGTTTCCCCTCTGGTGGTAAGAGGGCGAAACATATATTAGAGCTTGTGCACAGTGATGTGTTTGGACTTGTCAAGGTTGTATCACTAGGTAAGTCTGTGTACTATGTATCATTTATAGATGACTTCTCAAGGAATACATGGATATATTTCCTTAAGAAAAAATCTGAAGTCTTTGACAAGTTTAAAGAATTTAAGGCTCTGGTGGAAAACCAGACAGAGAAGAAGATAAAGGTGATGAGGATAGATAATAGTGGAGAGTTTTGCAGTAAAGAATTTTAAGAATTCTGTAAGAAGTGTGGTGTAACACGGCAGAAGACTACTCCATATACAACTTAGCAAAATGGAGTTGCAGAAAGAATGAACAAAACGTTGATGGAAAGGGCAAAAATCATGCTCAATGGTGTCAGGTTAGGATAGGAATTCTGGGCAGAGGTGGTGGAGACAGCATGTTACCTGGTCAATGGATCACCTTCATCAGCGTTGGAGGATAAGACTCCAAAAGAGGTATGGATTGGTAAGAAACCCTCTCTTTCACATCTGAGGGTATTTAGATGTGATGCATATGTACATGTTCCAAAGGAGAAATGAACCAAGTTGGATAGTAAATATGAAAAGTGCATCTTTGTTGGGTATAAGGATGGTTTAAAGGGTTATAAGCTTTGGAACCCATTAACAAGGAAGGTTGTGTATAGCCGAGATGTGGTGTTCAGAGAGGTGAAAGATTTTATTAAACATGAATTCCAACCAAAGAAACCTGAGAAGATAGAGTTTGAGCTAAAGGAGGAAGAATCAGACTCTACAGCAGAGGAGGAATCGGAAGATGAAGAGCCACAAACTCTGGGTGTGAGAAGATCAGTTCGAGAAAGAAGGCAGCCAAAAAGGCAAGGAAAATTTTAAGGATGGAAAATTTTCTTGAAGTTTAAAACATTGGCGAATCTCACTAATCCCTAATATGCAAATTATAAATGTTTATTGATATATTTGTAAAATTAATCAAATTTATAATTATTTTATATATAGTCTCTCTATAATGTTGGCGATTTTTAAGGTAAAATAATTTTATATTCTAAAATTTGGGCGAATTGTCTTTTATAAAATTGGAAATTGGCGAATCTTTTTTTTGGAAAAATCATGGAAAATTAGCCCACTGGGCGAACATTAGCCCCTAAAATTTTCCATGCAAAAAGGTATAGTCCATCTGCTTTCTATTCAAATTTTGCTTTATGTATTACTGACGATGATCCTATAACTGTGAAGGAAGCAGTAGATTCAAAGGATGGAAAACTCTAGAAAGAGTCCATGGTTGATGAAATGGCATATTTTCACAAAAATGAGGCTTGGGATCTGGTGGAGATGCCGGCTGGAAGGAAACCCATTCGCAGCAAATGGGTTTTCAAGAAGAAGACAAATTCAGAAGGAAAGGTGGAGAAATACAAAGCTCGATTGGTAGCAAAAGGTTATTCCCAGGTGCTGGGAATTGATTTTGGTGATATTTTTTCTCCTGTTGCCAAGGTAAATTCTATTAGATTATGTTTATCTGTTGCTACTAATTTTGCTTTTGAGGTAGTGTTGGGCCTCCAAAATGTCTTCAAAATGACATCCACTTTCACCTTTATCGCCACCATTTCACTCACATGTCACATCTCCATAACCATATAACCTTTCATTAGCCACCATTTTTATAAATATATGGGTTAGGATCCTTATTTACTAAAGTTATTTATTTTATGTGTTTAAAGTGAATTTACGATTAAAAACTAGGAAATTAACATGGTTTCATGTATCTATATATGTGGCTTGAGTTTCATGACATGTGTAGGTTATTTGGAAGCTTCCAAGGCACCCTTATATGGCCTTCAATGCTCAAATTCGAATTCCCTTCAAAGGAGATTTGGACAAAAGGTCAAAGAAGGATATGTGTCCTATTTGGATTGTAACTCTATGAGGTGTCTCATCATTTCTTATTTGGATTAGAGCTCTATGAGACACCTAGGGGATATGTGTCTCATTATGAGCTATTTGGTTGTAACTATATGAGATTTTAGTGGATCCTCATTAAATAGGATAGCTTCTTATGTTTTTGTATAAATAGGAGAGCCTTTTCCTTTGAAGGCATGTGTAAAGTTGGGGAAATGCTCATGTTTTGAACAAAGAATTTGGATTTGGCACCATGCTCATGAGTGATGTTCACCCTGATTTGGTTATGCTTGCATTTGGAGCCTCTCAACTTGCTATCTCTCATGCTTTTGGATTGGCCACCAACAATGTGTGAGATTTATTGTTTTTCATAGACATAGATTTATTGCTTTCATAGATTAAAATTTATTCTTTCATATATTTTCCTGTGTGAGAGGTTAAGAATGATTGTTTCTATTTTCTTTCTACCTAGAAGTTAAGAGAAATTGTTTTTATTTTCTTTCATATCTTTTCATGTGTGAGAGGTTAAGAGTGATTGTTTCTATTTGCTTTCTACCTAGAAGTTAAGAGAATTTATTTTTATTTTCTTTCATATCTTTTCCCGTGTGAGAGGTTAAGAATGATTTTTTTTGCTTTCATTTCTGAAAGAGTGGTGTGCTTTTCAATTCCTGCAAGATTTAAAGATTAAGATTTCAATTCCGTGCATTGTACTATAATTGTATTATAATTTATTTTGAGTTGATTGTTGAATTAGAATAAGTGAATTTGGTTTTTCATTATTTGGTTTCATAGTTAGATTGATCTAAATTGAAAGTTAATTTCTAGCATATATAGTGCACGCATGATCCAGGAGGATCTCAAGACATCAGGGGAATGAAAAAGGCTCGAAATTCAAAGTGGCGGAAAGGAAAAATTCTTGGCATCAAATCAAAGTGCTCGTCACCCTCATCCCAATGGTGTGAACGAAACTCCAATCCGAGTCTGGATGAAGGAACTAGGCTCAGTCAAAGTTCAGGTTGACTCGCTTAGGTGGTAGGCCTAATGGAGGAATGATTTCGTCAAAACTTGGCTCCCGGATTCTGGCCACCTTGGGCCAGAATTCTGGGAAAAATTGTGGTCTCGTTAAAAGTGCTCCTTTGGTCCAGGGTCACTGCACTAAGAAAACAACAAACACATGACTATTAAAATCATACATACCTTATTCATATATTAAATATATATGTGACACATATGTCAAACCCATAGATACGTGTCAAACCATATATGGTGCAAAGGTGGAACATAACCATAGCTTACATATATATATATATATATATATATATATATATATATATATAGCTATCAGCGACGTTATATTTAAACATAAGTTGGAGCAATGGGTATTATATGTATAACATATATGAAACCCGTGAAATGATTGACACATATGCCATATATTTCAGCATATATAAAACCAAAACATATGTCAAACTCCGCTGAGACATAACCGCTTGGAAGCTGACTTCCGAGAATTAAATGTTAAGACCACCACTGTGCCAAGACTGTTGCCGAAACCACCAGGATTGAAGTCAAGTTTAGACTGATGCAAAACCTCCATTCTAGAACCCTGCCACATAATTCCCAGGATTGAAAACAGTTAACCGTTGATGTAACATTAATGTAACCGCTAGTCTAAGAGGGGTAGCCGCCAGGTTATGCCCCTTTGGAGTTTGGGTTCAGTGGAGCCATGGGAGGCAGCCACGTAGGTGGTCCTGCCATATAGCCATTAAAAAAAAATGCCTGACACAATCCTATTAAATCTTCCATATATGGGGTTGAAGTTATACAGTTAATATATGGTTGGATTTTGGGGTTTTGTTAAAACAAATATGGTAAAAATATGTGTATGGTTAAAATATACAATGCGCCTTGTTACAACCAAAAACCAACCATAAGATATTTAAAACCCCAAAGTTTTTAACCAGTGTGAAGAACGAGGAAGAAGAGGAGAGCAAAGGTACAATAACCTGGCACACAAACCGAGATAGAGCCTTCAGAAACCACTGGTGGTATTTTGCTGAGGCAAACTTGTGCAGGGGGTTGATTTTTTTACCAGGACTTAGAATTGGGAAAATTTTATATTGTTTTTACACCTCTCAGCAACAGGAATTTGATGGTGGTGTTAGTTTCTATAGCAGAGCTCTCCAATTTTCGAGAAATTTCCAGCATGGAGGTATAAAGCTCCATTTTTGTACCTGATGAAAGTAACTTCTTTCTGATGCCATTTTAATGAATGAAGGCCTCCCCATTAATTGAGAAAGGCCCTGAGATATAGTCTAGGAGGGATGAACTCCGTTATCAAACTTGTGTTCTTCTGGTCTTGTTCATATGTTTCTTCTTCTTCTATTACATGTGCACATTTAATTTCTCTTTGGTTAAGATACAAACTATTATGTAATTCTTTTAATAGATCTATAAAAAAAAAAAGATAACCTGGATCAAGTGGTATCAGAGCAAGTGTTTCTAGATGTGAATCGCATGTTTGTATGCTAACAAGAAACATGCTCTAAAGAGGTGAAGGAGAATTACAGTCTTTCGATCCCGAGGCAGGGCGTGCACATCAAAGGAGAAACATGGCAGATGAAGAGGCTCGGTATGAGGAGGAGCTCAATTTCCGCAAGAACTTCTATACAATGATAGAAAGACTTGGTCAGTTGCTTGTAAGATTGGAAAAAGCAAAAGGGAAGAATCCAGAAGAACAAGGTTCCATACATGGAGGCGATGGAGGAGATCCCCCTCCTTCTCCTTCTCCTTCTTCCCCTCACCATCATGATAATCAAAACTCAAAAGATGATCATTTGAAGAAACCTTTCTTTAAATTAGATGTTAAATTTGATCTTCCCATGTTTAATGGTGAAAGTAATGCAGAAAAGCTTAATAACTGGATTAGGCAGATTGAGATCTACTGCAGGATTTAGCAGATCGTGGAGGATGAAGCAAATATTCAGTTGGCCTCTTTGCGGCTAACCAACACCGCTCTCGTCTGGTGGGAGAGAAAAGTGAAAAGCAATAAGAATGTGGGTAATATTTATTCCTCATGGCCTAATTTCATTTCTGCATTTAAGGAATAATTATATCCATTGGGTTACTTGCAAAAAGCATTAATGAACTGGTAGTATTTAAGGCAAGCCAAAGGTCAGGATGTTCAAAGTTTTACGGATGAGTTTAGAAAGCAAGCACTTAATTAGGGTATTGCACTTGATACACCTGAAATAGTAACTGAGTACATTGGATCATGACATAGTTACATTAGGAATTCATTATTGCTGTTTGAATGAACCACCATTGACTCGACCAGTGTAAAGGCCATCCATATTGAAAACAGGGGCAAAAATGACAAAGATGATCATTCGAAGAAACCACCTTTCAAACCCCCCAATGGAAAACCTAAAGCAAAATGGAAAGGAAAGGAGAAGAAGACAACATCATCCAAGAAAGAAGAAGGAGAAAAGCCTTATTGCAATCACTGCAAAAAGGAAGGTCATGACGATGATCACTGTTGGAAAATGCATCCAGAAAAGTGACCGAAGAAGTTTGGAGGAAAAGGAAAACAGAAGACAGTGGCAGTTGTGCAGCAAGACCTTGGTTCTGACTCCAGAGATGAAGCATTGATCACAGCAGCAGGAACAAAAGGTACTCTTACACCTCATGTTAAATCGGATTCATATGTCAAAGGAACTAGTTCAATAAATGAGTCCCTTCCTAATGAACGAAAGAGAATTGAGTTATTTCATATTAGAGTTGTGGTAAATCATACTAAAGTGGAAACTCTATTTGATACTGGATCCCAAGCAAACTTAATTGTAGAATCATTGGTAAAGAAACTTGGCTTGGAAACAAAACCACATCCAAAACCTTACCCACTGGGATGGATACATGATAAAGCAAAATTGAATGTAACTAAACAGTGTAAGGTGAAATTTGTAATTGCTTCTAAGCTAGTGGATGAAGTAGAGCTGGATGTAATACCATTGGATATCTGTGGCATGGTGTTAGGGAGTCCATACTTATATGATAGAAAGGCAATCTTCTTTCGTCATGAAAACAAATACCAAATCACAAAATATGGGGTAGAATATATTGTAAGGGCTCATCAGCATAAAATCAACGCCAGCCTTGTAAGTGCAGGACAAATGAAGAGGTTGGTGAACTCTAGTAAGGGTTGCATGCTTATGGTTGTAAGGGGAAAAGATGCAGAATTAGCCGATGCTTTCCAGGGTTGTGATCATGAACATAAAAAGGAATTATGTGAATTAATTTCTAACTATGATGAGATGTTTCAGGAACCAAAGGGATTACCTCCGAAGAGGGAAATCCAACATGAGATCCATTTGCAGCATGATGCTCCTTTACCAAATATTGGCATGTACAGGATGTCGACCATTGAGATGGAGGAAATCAAAAAACAGGTGCAGGAATTGCTAGATCAAGGGGTCATCAGGCCGAGCACTTCTCCATGTGGCTCTCCGATTGTCTTGGTGCCAAAGAAAGATGGCACATGGAGGATGTGCATTGATTATCGAGCATTAAACAAAATCACGGTGAAAAATCGCTACCCTCTTCCACGCATAGATGATTTATTAGATCAGTTAAAGAATGCCATTTATTTCACCAAATTGGATTTGCATAGTGGTTATCACTAGGTTCGAATTGCAGAACAAGACGTGTGGAAAAAAGCCTTCAAAACCAAGCAGGGGTTGTTCGAATGGATGGTGATGCCATTCGGACTTTTCAACACTCCAGCCACATTCATGAGGGTCATGAATGATCTCTTTAGGCCTTTTATTGATGAGTTTGTTCTTGTATATTTAGACGATATTCTTATCTTTAGTAAGAGTTGGAATGAACATGTATGCCATGTAAAGAAAGTGCTTGATGTATTGAAAAAAGAAAAACTCTATGTAAAGTTGTCAAAGTGTGAGTTTGGGAAAACCTTTTTGGTTTACCTAGGTCATATTGTTAGTCATGGTCAGTTAAAAATTGATCCTTCAAAAGTTGAAGCAATTGTAAAGTGGCCTAAGCCTACTAGTGTAACAGAGGTCCGTAGCTTTTTAGGTGCAGTCCAGTATTGGCGAAGATTTATTGCCAATTTTTCTATTATTGCAGCACCTTTGCACGCATTGACAAGTGTGAAACAGGTCTTCCAATGGGGAGGAAAGTAGCAGAATTCCTTCGAAGCATTGAAGGAAAATATTAGCACCTCGCTAGTCCTAGCCTTAACAAATCTCCAACAACCATTCGAGATCGAGACCGATGCTAGCGGATATGCCATGGGAGCTGTACTGATGCAACAAAAGAAGTCGATATGTTACCATTCTGAGAAGTTCTCTCAGGCTGTGATAAACTATCCCACTTATGACAAGGAGCTTTATGCCTTGGTCCAAAGTGTGAAAAAGTGGAAACACTACCTGATCAGCAAGGAGATCATCATCCATACAGATCATCAACCCTTGCAGTACCTTCAGTCACAAACCAAGTTGCAACAATCTCGTCATTTCAAGTGGATGGGTTTTCTTCAACAATTTCGTCTGGTAATAAAGTATAAGAAGGGAACTAGCAATAAAGTGGCCAACATGCTATCTCGCCCTCCTATTTCTACTTCTGTTATTTTGCATAATGCGTCATTATCTTTTGAGAGTTATGCTGAACAATATGCTAACGATGATGACTTTAAAGAAATTTATGCAAAACTAATCCATGGTTCACAGGTGGACAACTATGTTATAGACATATTTGGGCATTGCAACCCCAATCACATATGTCTATAAACCAAGGGCTTCTAAACCCCTAAAAGTGTTGTTTAATACCCTAAAGGAACAAGGTCAGCTGATTACATCATCTCCCAGAAGTTCTCCATGAAAAACTACTCAGAACTTGTCAGAACTGGACCATATAGACTACTCCATGCATAGGGTGCGATGCATCTCACCTATTACACATGGGGGGTGCGATGCATATTGGAAAGCCCTTCTATAGGGTGTGATGAGCGAGAGCAGACAAATGGCAGAAGCAGTTTGCTAGGTAGAAACCTAGAGAATCTTCTAGAAACTGCTCATATGACACTTGCCTCTCTAAATTTGCCAAGGGATGAGTAAGAGATCTGAAATCTCCAAGTGGAACTAAGAACTATCAGTGACATGACACTAATCAAAATCCCAGAAGCTAACTCACTCTCCTGTAAACACCTATATATGGATCCCTCATCCTAGAGATCCAAAGGCTGGAATTTTGTAATTTGCAAGGAAGTGTTGTTGGTTTCTCTTTGAAGACATTGTTGGGTGATTTTGCTTTGTATGAGGTGAAGAGTGATTTCATGCTGGGAGGATGATGCTGGATCAGACAGCTTGGTTGTAATCCTCTCTTCTACTACTTCTATCAATAATATTTGAGTTTTCCTCCATATGCTTGTATGTCTCTGAATCTTGTATTTGTATATGTATTTATATGGTTAATGTACATCTGATCCTACATTGTTTATGGTTATATATCTCTACACTTTGATGGTATTTTGTTGCTTTGACTCTACAGGTGTTCTTTGAAGCGGGGCAAGTGGGAAAGGAGTGGTGAAAGCTCTATCAAGGGAGAGAGGAAACGTGCAAGGAGACTAGCGAAAGACTGATGTTGGTACTCTCTGCTTCTCTCTCATCTATCTCTCATAAAGGAAAACACAAGTGACTTTAGTTTGTTTGTTTCTAAGATAGCTAACCATCTTAGTGGGACTAGCAGCTCTGAATGGACGTTAGTTTTCCCGATAACAAAATGGCGACTCCACTGGGGAGTGAATATTTTGTTTGTTTTGTTACTATTGTTTGCTTTATAAACCACAGACGGAGCCTGAAGTCAAGCCAGCTAGCCTTCGAACTACTTTTGCTATGCAACTGCAAAGTAGATCAACATTTCTTCAGTCAATCTTCGGGTTGGTTTATGAACTGAACATCTAGCTTGCAAACATCCTAAGTGCCCTTGTTGTGGCTCAAATAACCTCATTAGATCAGCCCCTATACTTTGTGTTTACTGACAATCATTAGCTCGCCCTAAATCCCTGAACTTAGCTACAAACTGTGAGTGAAAACCAAGCACAGTCTCGTCCCTAGACCATCGCACTGTCTCTTCTTGGCAACCTGGATGCATCGCACCTCCCGTGTGTTGCAGGTGAGATGCATCCCTGTTTCCCTGTGTTACAGGTGCAATGATTGAATGAGATTGTTTTTGCCTCCAGATTTTGGTTTTTTCTTCATTGTCTTAAGCTTTATTCAGTAGCTTTGTTGTCTATGATCAGTATATCTATGTTGAAACCATCTTCCTTTGCATTATTCAGCCTCCATCGTAAGGAATTGTGAATGTTTTTAATGTATTTTTTTCATCATTTACAGTTCTCCTTTGCAAATAGTAGCTTAATCAAACTGTTGTCCTTTGATTTGAAAGTGTCGGAAGTGTCATTTTCAGTCAAGAAAAAGAGTGTCACAAATCATTCATCTTTTAGATAGTCGCTTACATTTTTGCTATTGTATTTGATTTGAATCATTAGTATGTAAAGTGTCGAAAGCAGTTTTAAATTCAAAATCACAAAGTGTCGACTTGACCTTACTTTCGTTTTTTTGAAAAGAAAATTGTTAGTACTGTCGCTTTGAAAGAAGATAGTTCAGATCTATACTTGGTTTTATTTTTATCATTCTCACATTAAGGAAACTGAAAAAAAATACATGCATGTGCATTTGCATTAAGACTGCATGCTGAAGTTGATTTAGGAAAAGTGCATCTAGTGTGTGCTCTCTGCTCTATGTTGAAAGAATTCCATCTCTCTTTCCTTAGTAACTAGGATTTTCATTGCAAAAAGAAAGTAAACGACTGTTTATCATCTTAGATTGCACATTTAGGAATTGTATATCTAAAGGCACATTTTAGATTACACATTTGTGAACCTTAAAGACAAACTTCTTAAGAAAGATCAACTGTAAAATAAAGTTCAATGAACATAAAGACGCTTTGGAACCTAATGCACAACATTTAGAAGTCTAGGCTAGAAACGTATTCTGGCGTTGTAAAGCCTGGTAACTATCGGTTTCATCATAGGTTGGGTGATTCCTCCACTTTGAGACGACAAGTGCCAGTACAGACTTGTGCTCCCACGTACCGTCAAGTATATATTGGGAGACCACAATAGGCTACATCCTTTATCCTTAGGAAGTCGTGTCTGCCACCCTATCGATCACAATGCACTGAACATAGCATTTGGGAAGATTGATTGCCGTACCGTATAAAGTATTCTGCGGTTTTGTGATTGGTTTGGTAATCCCTCTATCTAGATTTCCAGAGTAGTCACTTTCATTCCTTTTCAAACTCCTTAAAAGAAAATGTCCATCTAAGAACTTGTCACTTCAGGCTCATTAAAAATCGAAGGCAACTAGAGTCATCTTTAGCTTTTTCTTGACTCTTAAAAATTTAAAAAGCAAGTTGTGTCAAAGCATCATAAAATTTGTTTTAATCGGAATAACATCATTGTTCCCTCGTTGGTCTTAGGTTGAGAAAATGGAGTCTACCAATCAAGGATTTCCTAGTCCCTTCTCCTCTTGGGGGGATGTTGGTTCTCCACACATGGCCACATTGTCCCTTCCACGACTCACAATTGGCCTGCCAGTATGGCTTTTCTCAACCTCTATCATTCAAAACACCGCAATTCCTCAATAATCAAACCAGCAACCAAATGATACTAAAGTTTCTCCCCTACCTTCTACTTCATGTGTTTCTCCCTCTCCTTCTTCCTGTTCACTTGGTGAAGCTAGTAACGCGAAAAAACCAAGTAACTGAGAAGAAGAAGAATCCAACGACAAAATGGAGCAACGGTGCATCGTCTGGTGAAAATCCACACACTGCACCTTCCAAACCTAAATCTCCGTGTGTCATTTGCAAGGGATACCACTATCATCGAGATTGTCCCTGCATCCCACAAATCCTGAGGGACTGGTCTCCCCACTTGCATAATCCAGTGTCTTCAACTGCTGATGATCATGTTGAAAGCACACCATCAACTAGCGAAAACGAAGCCAACAGAAAGAAAGGAAGATATAAATTTCCTTGTAGATTGTGTGAAGGTGTTCATGTCCTCCACCATTGTCCTTTCCTAGACGAAGCTAAAAGAGTCTTGGATAACTGTCCTACGTCGCCGTAGCGACTTCCTCCTGGATACAAGAAACTCTTGCCGAGTCCATCGCTAGTTGAAAATCCAATTGGCACACCATTGTTGTCGATTGAAGCACCTATCATTGAAGATAAACCCTCTGAGTCCACACCAGACCAAATTCAACAGGTCGAGACAGCAGTCGACCCAATCTTGTCTTCAGAGGGTCCACCTTCAGATGATACTATCACCAAAGAGAATGAGAACGACACCGTTCAAATTCTTTTCGTAAACACAGACTCCGATGAACATGGGGGCAATCTACCCATTCCTTTACCGTATGAAGGAAGTTCGTTAGAGGTTTATCCAGCCATTTATTCGGTCCCACCTCCAAGCAATCTAGTCATTTCCTTCGATTGGAATCTACTAGGCAGACCCCGCCTACCATCTAATGTACCATTCTGAATCATAGTACAAGCTTACAACATGATCATGGTTCGTACTATCATAGATGAAGGGACTTCTGTGTGTATCCTTTCCTCAACTGCTTGGAAAGTGCTTGGTTCGCCATCGCTTCTGCTTGAGATTTGAAATCTGACAGGCTTCAAAAAAGGAACCAGTCGACCGTTAGGGATCCTTCCAAATTTGCCTATAACTTTGAGAAGGAAAAACGTTTGTCTAAACGTGATGGTATTCCAAGGACCTTTACATTACAATCTACTCCCTAGACGTGACTACATTTATAGCATGGGAGCTATTCTTTCCTCACTCTTTTGAGTGATGTGTTTTCCGCATGAAGGAAGAATGGTCAAGCTTGTAGACCAGCTTTCATTCCCCGGTTCAAACACAACTACTAGTCAAATTCAGTCCCTAATTGGTCCTTTTGCACAAGGAATGTCTTATCAATCTCCAGTCCATCCACTTGATGAGCGCGAGTGATTCGGTGATTATGACTGAAACCCAGGACGCATGCGCCCTGGTCTACTTCGGTAGAAAAAACCCTAGATATAAGGTAGGTTTTCACATAGGAATATCACTAGTTTGATACCCGTGTCCGTTTAGGAAAATGGATTTGGACTGGAAAAGGATTCCCCCGTCAAAGGTTATGTGATTGGCACTAACAATAGTCATCTTTGTCCATTTCGATGGACATCGCCAAGGAAGTGTTTTGTCTGCAACGTGGATGGAACAATCTTGCTAATGTGAGAACTTCCGTATGGTAACCTGGAAACTCTACTTATACCTGGGGGCATGCAAACCTTTTTGCATGCAAGTGAAAAGCGACCATTTATTTTCATATTTTGTAGGCTCTTAACGCTTTAAACTCATAGGTTGGTTGTTCCTAGCTTGCATAATGAAAGGCTTAGGAGAAAAGTTGCACATGGGGCAAGCTCCCTAAAAAATGAACCTACTGATGAGAGACATCTTTATTATACGACTGGCATGAGCAGTTTTACCCGAAGTTCAAGCTCGTTAAAAAATAGACCTAGCCAACGAGTAGTTTTACGCGAAGTTCAAGCTCGTTAAAAAATAAACTTAGCAATGAGCAAATGTTCCCCCAGAGTTTAAGCTCATTAAAAAATGAACGCACCCTCAGTAAATAATCTTTGTGATCACATAATTATAAGCTTTTGAACCTTGGTCGTGTTCTTACCATCACCTCCACTCTTTTTAGCCGATCATACGCCTCCATTTGATTGTTTACCCCTTTTGAGGAATAGCTGCGATGAGTGATTCTATTAGCCACCTTCTTTACACTGCCGTGATTCAAAAGTTCCAAACCTTACCTGGAACCAATTGCTATCTAAAAACATCACTCGTTCCTCAAAAAATGAGTCTCATTTAAGATCTTTTCATCTGACTCGTAAAATATGAAAAGATTGCCAAGCAATTAGCCTCTCTAGCTCGTTAAAGCAATCGGCAGTGCCATCCCTCCTCTAGATTTTAATCTTTTTGGACCCAAGGGATTATTACACAAAAAGATCATGCGTTTGTCTTGTTCGGCTTGTTAAAACTATCGAAAAGTCATCCCTTTCATATTATTTTATGCTTTTTCGGACTTAAGGGATTACATTACGAAAAAGGACTACTAGAGTTGCCTTTCTGTCCCTTTTTAAACTCTCTAAAATTGAAAAGGACCGAGTTATCTTTGTCGTTAAACTTGTTAAAACAATAGCGAAAAACTTGTCCATGCAGACAAGAGTGAGTTTCACTGTCGCTAGGCTTGTTAAAACATAGCGACAGGTTTTCCCGAAGGGCAAATTATAGAACAAGCATATGTTATCCTCCTCAAGCTTGACAAAAATAAAGAGGTACTGGTCAGCAATGATTAGGGAAAAAGGGAAGAAAACTTGAATAGCTTCATTGGTAGCAGGTCGCTCTTGAACATGACACTTTCACTCCGTCACCATGATTGAGTCGGGTTGGGTTATTCTGTTCACCGGTCATATCACCATTGGTCCGTTGTACCATCCACCTTGGGGTTAACGCTACCAATCCATTTCAGTGTCACCGGTATGTTCAAGAGAAGTCGCTTAGAGAATTCACCAACCTAGCTAATGCCTCATCCTCTACAATACCTTCACTCTCTATTTTTCATGACTGCCACCCTGAATCTTATATCATCAGATCGCTTTCACCTCCACAAAATCATTTGCTCCATTCTGTGTCATAGATGTGGGATTCATTAAGGCCCTCCTACGATGGGTCACTTCTTGTCGACATCAGCTCATTATCCAAGAAGTTGACTTAGGAACAACTCTTTTAGTACTTTGAACCTTGCATGCCTCAATGGCAAGTTTCTCACTTCCGACGATAGGTTTACATCAATGGACTTTGACCGAAATATTTTACGTGGTGTTCAACATCAACTCATGTATTCGCACCATGTGAATTGTATTGCAGTACCTTGAGGGTCATCATCATTATCAGTGATTCCTCTCGTGCCTGTTAATAGCTTACATCATTGGCTAGTAATCAGGCAATGTCTTTCCATGTTTGACATCAGAACATCTTTTCACATGGATCGACTTGTACTTCGAGCGAAGATTGAACGAGTTTGAACACCTCGGATCTAGTCTCATCCATCCAGGTTGTGATATATTCAGGAAAATAAAGACATCAAATGTACATCACAGCTGCACAGATAATCATCCAAACTAAAGGATGATGGCTCTACCAGAATCATCAATATGCCACACAAACGATTGTCTGTCTTATGTACATGAATATGAATTTATAAAGTTGAGCATGGGAATGCCCGCCTCAGCTAGATAATGAAAATATTATGAAGATAATGTATTGTGGTGTATCTTATTACAGGTCACCTTCCAGTTTGAAAAACCATGGATCCTCATTATAAAGCATTTCACCCGACATCAAAAGATTTACAAGCTCATTCTTTAGGGGGAAACTGTTATAGACATATTTGGGCACTGCAACTCCAATCACATATGTCCATAAACCAAGGGCTTCTAAACCCCTAAAATTGTTGTTTTATACCATAAAGGAACAAGGTCAGCTAATTATATCATCTCCCAGAATTTCTCCATGAAAAACTACTCAGAACTGGTCAAAACTAGACCATACTGAGTGCTCCATGCATAGGGTGCGATGCATCTAACCTATTACACACAGGGGGTGCGATGCATACTGAAAAGCCCTTCTGTAGGGTGTGATGAGCGAGAGCAGACAAATGGCAAAAGCAGTTTGCTAGGTGGAAACCCAAAGAATCTTCTAGAAACTGCTCATATGACACTTGCCTCTCTGAATTCACCCAGGGATGAGTAAGAGATCTGAAATCTCCAAGTGGACCCAAGAACTATCAGTGACATGACACTAATCAAAATCCCAGAAGCTGACTCACTCTCTTGTAAACATCTTGTTGGAATTATGACATAGGTTTGGCACTAGGACATAGGTGTTGTCCTTGATGGCAACTCACTCAGATGACAGATCACTGTTCAGGCTCTCAGAATGAAAAGAAAAGAGGTATATGCAGGTCCCCTGTGGCGAAGTCGCGTATACACGTAGTATTACTGATCAAAAGTCACGTATGCGTATGCACACACTTTCATGCATGAAAAAACACGTACATGTAGGAAAACTTATTTTTGGTCCATGGTATTTAGTCCTTGGTATTTGGACCTATGGTTTTGGACCATGGTATTGGAAGGCCTAAGACCATAAAAGGGGAAGGAGATCTTTAGGCAAAGGCATTGACTGAAGTATTGAATATCTCATGAAGAACTAGATCTGGAATACTAGTCATTGGGTTATGGTGCATAGCTGGATCTGAATCAAGGAGGAACCTGAGCACAAGAAGAGGGATAAGTACTATTGATGGATAAAGATCTTAAGGCTTGAATAGTAGTATCTTTGTGTGATTTTGATCTGTTATTTTGGCGCATGACTTGATATATAAATCTGATAATTTGGGTATAGCTGATGTCTGAATAAGTGAAAAGGATGAATTATCTTTTATAGATCTGTACGTAGGTTCAGCGAAGAAAAGGCGCGTATACATGCTGGTTCTGTAATGCAGAATAGTGTATACGCTGGTTGGCCTTAATTCAAAAGCGTATACATGCAGGTTGTACACATTGAAGTAGTGTACGTCTCTTGAAATATGTTTTAGCTACTTCTATTTATTGCTGCAGTGTTCTGGGTTCAGATTTGGTGTCTAGTTACTATTACTGTTTTCTAGGTACAGCATTTAAAGAAGTGACTATTGTCGCACGGAATTGGTCAAGGGTGCGGACACAGCTGACCTTCCTAGAAGTCTAAGACATTCTAATGACAAACAAGACAAAATGGAGTGATCTTTCTCTAAATACACCTTTTACAATATGAAAACTACAAGTGTTTAGGCTTACCTTATTCCAAAACGCTGTTGTTGAAGTCCGTTCTTGACGATCCAGATGAGCTCCTCCTTCAAGTCAATTCCTGCAACCACAAACAATCAAACAATTACCAAGCACTTGCATTTCATATAATAAAACATATATTCAACATGCAGACCAAGGAACACATGAAATAACTCATTAACACAAGCTATTGAGAAAAATAAACCAGTTTGTATTAATAACGAAACAAAGAAACTCTTACAACCTGGCCTTGGTGTTGTGCAAGTTCCTCCCAGGGTCCATCAAGGGTTTTCCTCTACTTTGACAAAGCTCACCCTCTTCCAAGTAGAATCAAGTAAAGACAATCTCTCCTCACAAAGGTTCTAAATGGAAGACCTAAATCCTGCAGCATTTACCCAAAGAAAATGTATAGCTCCAACCTCCTCTCCTTCTGGCTCAATGTCTTTATTTATAGTGCTGTAAAGAGGTTATTCAGGTCCACTATCAATGGGATCATCCCCCTCTTTGGGTGGGATAGCTCCCTTATTGATGGGATAAGTTCCCCCTTAATAGAGATACATGAACCAACTGGAGGCGCATCCAAATCATCAAACCGACCTCTAGAATGTTCTAGAAGTAACCACAAGTAACTTTTTCAAGATAAAACTCGTGCATTTTGCCTTTTACAGAGGGACGCACCTGTCCCTTAACATACAGAGCGTCCATGGACGCAGATTTTGTGAACATGGTCAGCGTCCCCGCAGGTAAGGCTAGAGAGAACCTGCGACCCCAGAGATAAACATAGTTTTTACAAGACTTTCTCTCTTCTTTGAGTTTGAGATGGATAACAGAGGCATAGACTTGCCTAAGAGGGTAGCATGACTGTTGATTTGAGCCATACTAACTGTAAGTAGTCAAGGTGACATTTTTTAGTGTAACAGATTGCCCCCTAAAGTGCGAAGGCTGGAATAGAGTAGGGTTTTCTAATTCTAGGAAGGGTGAAGCACTTTATCATTTCAAGGATTGTCTTGTGGATGGCCTGGTTGGAACCTGCAATTTTCAACACAAAATACATGGATAAGATTATATCATCACTGAGGTAGGCATTCCCATACTCAGATTCAAAACTTTAACTAATGGACTAACTATTCTGATACAGGAATGATCTTGCAGTACATCATTTTTTATAGACTTTTGTAGACACAGTATGGACGCATCCATCTGTTTATGATTAGTCTACATAGATAATGAATACAAAACTCCTCGCAGCCTGGATGGTAGAAACTAGATCCAGGGTCTTCACTTCTACTTCCCGAATTGGTACGATTCTAAGCATGTGATTAAATGATTTGATGTCGAACATGTTAGAAACCACTTGATTACCAGTCGATGATGTAAACTGTTAACAAGCGTGAGAGAAACCACCAGTAATGTCAATGCTTCTCAAAGTACCAAGCACAACCCGTGAAATGTGAATAGATGTTTTGATGTTGAACACTTCACGGAATCCTTTGATCGAAAGTCAATGATGTAAACTGACGTCAAAGGCGAGAAACCTGCCATTGATGCATGCAGACTTCAAGTTACTGTCGATTCCTAAGTCATCTTTCTAGATAATGTGTCGATGTCGATAGAAAGCGACCCGTTGCAGGCAAGCCCGCAACACGAAATCATTGTTCAAGTTGAAGAAATGTTGCTGTAAGGACTGACTCAGGGATGGTCAAATGGATGACAAGTATTTTGCAGATGAAAGTTTTGCTTGCAGACCTCTTGAACACATAACGACACGACAGATGGCTTGGTGACGAATAACTCAAAGTTAATCCCCAGAACCCGGTTAAAGACTTTCAAAGTGGTTTGGTCAACTGTGAGGTAGAAGATTTCCCAACCCAGGTGAATGAAAAGTGTCGTGTTCAAGAGTGGTAATAAAGTTTCTTCTGAGACAAAAGGTGACAAACAGGTTTATTCTTCTCTCTTTTCCCCCACCATTTCTGGCAAGTACCTCTTTATTTTTAACAAGCTTGAGGAGGATAACATATGCTTGATTATAAGCTCATCCTTCGGACGAGTCCAACCTAGTTTAAATTCGAACCCTAGGAAGGAGTGGTTCGTTCCTGTTTGTAATTGAACAGGTCCTCTACTGTAAAAGCTTAACGAGCCCAGTATAGGAGAAACTCGGCGTTTTTCAATTTTAGAGAGTCTGAAAAAACTAAAGGAGACTCCACGTTGAACTTTTTCGTATATTTGTGTCCCTCAAGCCCGAAAAAGTATAAAATAATACCTGGGGGAACCGCTTGATCTTGCGACCAAGGAGTACTTTCATAATAGTGTCGTTGACCTGAAAAGTAAAAAGCGATCAAGGACACGTCGTTTTATTTCCTTATCGAGTTTGAAACGACAAAAACCCGGCAATCTTTTCCTGATTTTGCGGTCAGAAAAGGGCTATAAGGGGACCGTCTTTTAATTCCGTTTTAACGAGTTTAAAAGAAAAACTCGGCGATCTTTTCGTGTTTTAGGAGTCTGAAAAGGGCTTAAAAGAGAACTCCGAGGTTTCACTTTTTCGTAAGTTTTAACGAGTTCGAAAAAGGGATAAAAATGTACTCATGGTTTTCACTTTTTCGTAAGTTTTAACGAGTTCGAAAAAATGATAAAAATGTACTCATATGGCCGACTTTCAATTTAATTTACGAGTAGGAAAAGACAGAAAGATCTCGGCATTTTCATTTGTTTTACGAGAATGAAAGATAGCCAAATAATCTCGGTATTTTCATGAGTTTAACGAGTCTTGAAAATAACTGAAATTGACTCGAGATAGGTTTCATTTTTACAAAAGCTTGAAACAGAGAAAAACTATGCTTCAGAGTAGTTTCATTTTTACACAAGCTTGAAACAGAGATAAAACTGTGCTTGATGCCCCCTAAGCATAACTGCTAGAGTGCATGCCCCCCTAGCTTCATTTCATTCAACCATTTGGATGAAATGAAGGTTTAGTGACGAGATCATTTAAAAGACTTGACCTAAAACTGTAAGAAAATTATGCAAAACACCGAAACAACTAATCTAAATATACAACTTAACATTTACGAGATCTAGTCAATCTCTCGACTCAAGTGGAGGAGGATTTGTTTCATTTTTTAACGAGCTTGACACAGGAAAAGAACTATGCTCGGATTCGGTTTCATGTTTACACAAGCTTGAAACGAAAAACTATGCTTGTTAAAAGTTCACATGCCCCCGGCATAATGATGCAAAGCAAGGTACATGCCCCCCAAGCTTTATTGCATTCAATGAGGTGGATGGAATGAAGCTTGACTCTCAAGATCTTGGAAAGACTTGTGGGAGTTGGTTCATTTTTTAGTGAGGTTGACACAGGAAAAGAACTATCCTCATAACTACTTTCTACAATTTACCTAACAAAAACTCTACTCTAAAAACCTTGATTCATTTTTTAACGAGCTTGACACAAGACAAGGAACTATGCTCTAAAAATCCTTGATTCATTTTTTAATGAGCTTGACACAAGACAAGGAACTATGCTCATGACTAATCTACCTACTTAACCTACCCTTGTTTCATTTTTTTAACGAGGTTGTCACAAGACAAGGAACTATCCTCGAACTAACTGATTCATTTTTTAACGAGGTTGACACAGTAAAAGGAACTTTCCTCGGACTAACTGATTCATTTTTTAACGAGGTTGACACAGTAAAAGGAACTTTCCTCGGACTAGCCTGTTTCATTTTTTAACGAGGTTGGTACAGGAAAAAACTATCCTCGTACACACTGATTCATTTTTTAACGAGGTTGACACAGTAAAAGGAACTTTCCTCACTACTCACTGATTCATTTTTTAACGAGGTTGACACAGTAAAAGGAACTTTCCTCACTAATCCTACTTTCTAACTATCTATATGACCTAAAAACTAGCTGATTCATTTTTTAATGAGATTGACTCAGTAAAAGAACTGTCCTCATGACAGCCTGTTTCATTTTTTAACGAGGTTGATACAAGAAAAAACTATCCTCGTAACATTGATCATGGCTTCCAACTGGAGGAAAGACATGTCAATGGACACACCTTGATCATGGCTT
Source organism: Pinus tabuliformis (assembly GCA_031772625.1). Classification (NCBI taxonomy): domain Eukaryota; kingdom Viridiplantae; phylum Streptophyta; class Pinopsida; order Pinales; family Pinaceae; genus Pinus; species Pinus tabuliformis. The sequence goes on along the minus strand of CM062805.1, from coordinate 599,249,213 downwards.
CCAAGAGGTCTTCATCCGAAGGAAGAATACTTCTTGGGAATGAACACATGTCAAGGGACTCAAAAGGGATAAGAACATCGTGTTCAAGTAATCCCATAGAGTTTTCCATGTCAATTACCGGAGCTAAATCAAAGGAAGATGAGCAAACAGTGAGAGGCTCACTTACATCGGTAACTGAAAACATGGGACCAGTTGCCACATAATTAACTCGTGGCTGGGTAGATACCACTTTAGAATCAGGAACATTTAGGGGTGCCATATTATTGGTAGTTGAAACAAGACTAGGGAACGAAAGCTGGTCTACAGTCACAATACTGCCATTGTGAGGGAAAGACATCACGCGAAAGAGTGTCGATACGACAGCTTTCATTGCATAAACATAGTCTCGCCCAAGGAGTAAATTGAAATCCAAGGTACCTCGAACTACCATAAGATCAATACAGACAGTTTTACCTTCCAAGGTAATAGAAAACTTAGGAAGGATCCCTAAAGGTTCACTAATGGTTCTGTTAAAAGCTTTCAGATTCTGCGTAATAGGCGCAAGCTGAGGGGAACCCAAAGCTTTCCAAACAGTTGAGGATAAAATACTAACAGAAGCACCTTCATCTACCTGAGTACGATGTATGTCCCTACCACCAGCCTTGACAATGATTTGGAAAGGGATGGAGGAAGGAAGACGAGGTTCTGTCAGTCTATTCCAATCAAAGGAAAAGACCTCAGTACTTGGAGGGGGTTCTGTAGAAACAGGTGAAATGCCCCCCGGCATAGAAGAATCTGATGTAACAAGAAGAACCTGAGCGGTATGAAGTTCACTTTCTAAATGGAAAGTGGGATCGACCGAATGTGAAATTGAATCGACCACTTGATCAACTAATGGATCATCAACCTGAGTGACATGAGTTTCACTCTCCAATGGAAGAGTGTGATTGACTGTTCTTGAATTTAGATCAATCACTCCGTCAGTTGACGGCAGGTTGGGAGAAAGTTTACGGTAACCAGTTGGAAATTCTTGCTGTGGAACAGTAAGTTTTTCCAACAATGTTGAGGCTTCATCCATGTGAGGGCAAATGTGAGTTTGATGACTCCCTTTGCATAACTTACAAGGAAACCTAACTTTACCCTTTTTCCCAGGAACCTGACTATCACTGGTTGATGGATCAACGGAAAGTTGATGAGATTTTTCTGACCATACTTCCAAGACCTTTGGTATACCAGGACAATTGACAAGGAAGTGGTCACCCTTACAAAGTCTGCAAGGGTATTTGGGTTTACGATGCATGTCGGAATTTTCCTCAACACAACTAACACTTACAGCCATGGTTGGTTGGTTGACTTCTTTCTTATCTTGCTTCTTTTTCTTCTTCTTCTTCTTCCCTTTCTTCTTCTTCTTAGCCTCCTGGTTACTAGCATCAAGGCTTTTACCAGGAAAAGAGGAAGAAATGGAGGAAGAAAAATTAGGCGAAGAAGGTAAAGGGTCAACAGAAGGTTGGTGATGTTGAGATGGTGAACTCTGTTGAGGTGAAGCATCCGGTTGAGATGGAACAATTGGAGTATTTTGGGCCAACGAAGTTGAAAATAACCATATCGGTAAACCTATTGTAAATCCAGGTAATGACAAAGTAACCATATAAGGAGGACCAACATTTCCAAAGTAAGGAAAAGTACTAGGATTCTCATTAGGAGGGGTTCCTAGGTTGATAAATTCCGGAACATTTGCCATTATATTCAACTTCAGTGAATTTTATTAACAATTTAAAACTAAAATTAACAATTCACAATTCACACTTAACAACTAAAATTCACAATTCACACCTATGGTCTCTAAAAGTAAAAACAAACAAATTAACACGCGCTATGAAATCTAGGAGTCAAACCACACACAAACAGTAAGCTCTCCGGACCGAAAACACTAGTTGGTGATGAAGCCCAACCTCGCAGAATTCAGTACAGAAATGGCGGGTGGAACAGTTACCCCGGCAACCTGCTTAATGAATAGACCAGCACAAGTTCCTCCACTTTAACCGTCTCGAAGTGAAGTGAACCCCCCGGAAAATCCAAGTGAGTATAACCGACGTCTGCTCCAGGTACAGTGGGACCTTCCCTCCACCGTCACCTCGGTAGAACCCTAAAGATTATGGTCACTAAGGTCACCAACAGTAACAAATACACCTGGGGGAACAGTCTAAACTCCGACAGCACGCAAGGGCAGAGTAGCAAGCTCAATCCCCTTACCGGCTCCTTGACAACAATCCAAGGTTTACCGATAAGTGACCCCTGGCTCCTCGACAATGGTTAATCCGAGGTTTACCGTTTGTAATACGTACTGTCTGGCGTCGTTCCCAACGAGGGGGGAATGATCCCCTCACTGGTTCGGACACGAGCTCGTGCTTCTCCTTTAAGAGGAGCTTTCCCAGAGTGCAATTGAAACAATTGGATTTATTCTACTCAAGATAAACTATCTGTTTGGTTTTGTAGTCTTGGAGAGTTAAGTACTCACCTACTCCAAGACCCTAGCCTAAGCTATGTTGGTGTTTCAGAGCCCTAGAAATGTAAAAATTACTAGATGAATTTTAATTAAGCGCTGTGTTATTAAGGTTGTTATTACTCAAATGGGTAAATGGAGATGAAACCAATGGTGTTATGACCCGACTCAACTGAATGCAATCGAATATGATAATGCAATCCTTTCAATTCGATGAATCCTAACTAGAGTAAGGAGAGAGTTTCCATTCACTTCCAACAATGCAAAAAATTGATCATTAAGAGAAAATTTAACAAATTCTCTAGTGCACTAATTTCATCAAGAAAAACTAATGCAAATCAATTCCAAACCAATTTTTATTTTTATTTTTGTGTAAATTCAAATCAAAGAAAGCTGATCTAAATCTACGATTGATTTTTCAGAATGTAAACTATGCAATTGTAATCTATGCACAATTCACATGAAAAGTATGCAAATGTAATCTATGCACATTTTTCATTCATATTCTGAAATTGAGAACTCTAATTATGCAAATGTGATCTATGCAAGAGAATTCTCAAACACAAGATGATTCTAATGTAATCTAAGAACCAATCAAGTGCAAGTCGAGAAAATTGGGTGAGAGTTCCAAAGATCAAAACATAAAAACACTCAAAGGCGATTAACACTCATACACAATTTAGCCCCCCCCGGCGAATGAGGGGGAAATTTTTTTGCAAAAACGAAAGCAAAAAGGTGCAAAATTGTGAAAAGACTGAGAGAAACATCCAAGTAATGACCAAAGGAAATCAAATTAAGAATTTCTCAAAAAAGAGACTCAAAACACCCAATTGATGAAAGCTAAAAGCAGGAATGCTAATGAAACAAGTTCAGGTGAAAATTTTTGACAGGGTACTAAAGGATCTGGGCAGAAAACACTAAGAAAAACCAAAATCTAAAAGCAATTAAAGCAAAAATGGAGTTTTCCTAAATTTTTACAGGAAGACGCAGGCAACCCGTTAGAACAGGCGCGGGCCCGCTCTGTGCAAACGGCAACAGCGCGTCCAAAGACGCACTGTGCAGTACTCAGAGGGTGCGTCCTTCTGGAAAAGTTAAGAAAAACCAAATCTAACTAAATCTAAAGCTAAGCCACCCAAATACTAATTCTCACAGTCAAAAACCAGAAAATAAAAATGATTTTCTCAGAGCAAAGTTCACACAAAGGAAAAGACTTTCACATTAATGGATTCCCCAGCGGAGTCGCCAATTTGTCGCACGGAATTGGTCAAGGGTGCGGACACAGCTGACCTTCCTAGAAGTCTAAGACATTCTAATGACAAACAAGACAAAATGGAGTGATCTTTCTCTAAATACACCTTTTACAATATGAAAACTACAAGTGTTTAGGCTTACCTTATTCCAAAACGTTGTTGTTGAAGTCCGTTCTTGACGATCCAGATGAGCTCCTCCTTCAAGTCAATTCCTGCAACCACAAACAATCAAACAATTACCAAGCACTTGCATTTCATATAATAAAACATATATTCAACATGCAGACCAAGGAACACATGAAATAACTCATTAACACAAGCTATTGAGAAAAATAAACCAGTTTGTATTAATAACGAAACAAAGAAACTCTTACAACCTGGCCTTGGTGTTGTGCAAGTTCCTCCCAGGGTCCATCAAGGGTTTTCCTCTACTTTGACAAAGCTCACCCTCTTCCAAGTAGAATCAAGTAAAGACAATCTCTCCTCACAAAGGTTCTAAATGGAAGACCTAAATCCTGCAGCATTTACCCAAAGAAAATGTATAGCTCCAACCTCCTCTCCTTCTGGCTCAATGTCTTTATTTATAGTGCTGTAAAGAGGTTATTCAGGTCCACTATCAATGGGATCATCCCCCTCTTTGGGTGGGATAGCTCCCTTATTGATGGGATAAGTTCCCCCTTAATAGAGATACATGAACCAACTGGAGGCGCATCCAAATCATCAAACCGACCTCTAGAATGTTCTAGAAGTAACCACAAGTAACTTTTTCAAGATAAAACTCGCGCATTTTGCCTTTTACAGAGGGACGCACCTGTCCCTTAACATACAGAGCGTCCATGGACGCAGATTTTGTGAACATGGTCAGCGTCCCCGCAGGTAAGGCTAGAGAGAACCTGCGACCCCAGAGATAAACATAGTTTTTACAAGACTTTCTCTCTTCTTTGAGTTTGAGATGGATAACAGAGGCATAGACTTGCCTAAGAGGGTAGCATGACTGTTGATTTGAGCCATACTAACTGTAAGTAGTCAAGGTGACATTTTTTAGTGTAACAACTATCTGAATCAGTTTTGTTTGGTGCAAAGAATATTGGTTGATGCAGATATACTTGATGTTTGATTGATGTTATTCATGGATCTAGTCTGAAAATTTATGAAACGTGGTCCCTAAAAGAAAAGAGAAGGTTGTAGCCTTCTGTAGGTCAGCACCTATGTACTAGTACCTCGGCTACTACAAGAACAAAGGGGGTTGTAGCTCCCTTCTAGGAGAAGTTGGAGAACGAGAGAAGGTTGTAGCCTTCTGCAAGTAGCAGCCTGCGTACTGGTATAACACTGCACCAGTACAGAATCATGGTAAAAAGAAGTTTTTAATTAAAAGAAGATAGAGACGAATTACAGCAGGTGGTTTTCTCCCACATTGGGTTTCCACCTTATATTTGTGTCCATGTGTGCGATGACCTGTTCTGTTTTACTTCTCCTGTTTACTGCTCTTATGATAAATGAAGTCCTGATGCACTGATTAAAATATCTACAACTAATGAATCTTAAGTTTTCTGATATACGCTGGTTGCTTTAGACATAGTAGTGTATATACGTAGTTTCCCTTAGTTGAAGTAGCGTATACAAATCAAATTGTGAAATGAAAAATAATTGACTTAATAATACTGATTCACCCCCCCTCTCAGTATTATTTCCAACAATTGGTATCAGAGCAGGTCCTTCAGAAGAAGCTTGATCGCTTGAAGGAAGATCTATCATCATGAGCAACTACGAAAAGGAGGCATCTATCAGGCCACCAATCTTTGATGGAAAAAACTTTGTCTATTGGAAGGTAAGAATCACAGCCTATATTCAATCTCTTGGTACAGAAGTTTGGGATATCATGGAAACAGGATACACATTTCCATCAGCAACTCCTACAAATACGGCTGGTAAAAAGCAGTATGAAACAAATGAAAAGGCTGTCAATACTCTATTAGGGAGTTTATCTCAATCAGAATTCATCAAGGTTATGCAGCTCAAAACCGCAAAAGAAATATGGGACAAGATCGTTCTGAGCTATGAAGGAGATGATCAGGTAAAACGTGCAAAACTACAAACTCTCAGAATTCAATATGAAAATCTCAGAATGCACAATGATGAAAGTGTGGCTAATTATTTCTTACGTATAGATGAGATTGTTAATTGTATGAAAAACTTGGGTGAAGAGATAAAAGAAGCTACTTTGGTTGAAAAGGTTCTAAGATCTTTGTCTTCTAAGTTTGAATCAAAAGTTTCGGCCATAGAAGAAAAGTATAATCTTCAAAGCATTACCATGTCACAGCTGCATGGAATCCTAACTGCTTTCAAAATGAGAAAAGGGGGACCATCAGACATGAGAGAATCTGAATTGAAAGCCTCAAGAAAAGGAGAATACAATGAGTTAGGACATATGTCAGAAGGAGAAGAAGAATCAAACTTTGTCAAGAACCTTCAACAGGGTTCTGGAAGATTCAGAGGTAAGCTACCTTTTAAATGCTTTACTTGTGGAAGAGTCAGTCACCATGTAGCCAAGTGTCCTCATAAAGATAAAGGTAAGGAACCAGTTAGATGGAACAGAAAACAAAATGTAAGTAAGAAGAGCTATTATACATATGAAGACAGTGATGGATTTTCAAATAGTGATGAAGATAGGTAATGATTATAGACTTTTGATGGCTTTTGAAGATGATGATTTCTTGGATGCTTAGATGAAGAAGGTATTTATGAAGAAATTTCTAAACTTAAAATTTGTTTGGAAGAAAAGAATATGATTATAGATACTCTAACATTCCAACTTGCTGAAAGGGAAAAACACAATGAAAAGTTAGAATGTGAAATTGTGGGACTCAGAAAAGATATTGAGAAAACAAAAGATCTTAATCTTAGATTTTCTAAAGGATCTGAAACTCAGATGAGATTATCAAAGTGCAGCCATCTTCTCTAATCAAGATAGGTCTTGGGTATAATAAAGAAGCATCTCAAGCACAGAAGCCATCTACTTCCAAAAGTTATCTTGAAGCAGCAAGGAGAAGTGAACAGGTTGACAATTGATAGCAAAGGCACAATGCAGATCACCAGGTAAATCAGGAACAATTTACTTCAAGAATGAACAGAGATCACCAAGTAAATCGAAGGCAATCCACTTCAAGGATGAACAGAAGCTACAACCAACTGCAGGTAAATCATTCTCAATTTGCCTCAAGAACGAATGGCTATTACAATCACCTAGACGGAAGGTTTGAAAATCGCAGGAATTTCTTCAATGGCCAATGTTTCTCTTGTCATAACTTTGGACATAAAGCAGCTCAATGTGTTGCCTACAAGACCATCATGACCAGAGAAGCACGAAATCAAAGGAGTGTGATTGGAATCATGAAAATAACCTACAATAACTTTTCTGCTCTTGAAAATGAAATAGAATGTTCTATTTGTAACAACTTTGGTCATGAAGATTCTAAATGCATGAGTAGGTTTCGGCAAACAACTTAGAAGGAGCAAGCTTCATTGAGTCCCAAAACATGGAGGAAGAAAGAACCACAACTAGAAAGATGTGGTATAGCCTTATATGCAGAAGGGCAGTAAAATCCGTGGTACATCGACAGTGGATGCTTGAAACATATGACAAGTGATAAAGAAAAACTTCAATCATATAGTGCTTTAGAAAAGGAAAATAAGGTCTCATTTCGAAATGACACCCCTGCATTCATAAAAGGTAAAGGTTCTGTTCTTTTGAAAGAAAAGGTCAAAGCTGGAAATTTTATGTATGTTGATGGCTTAAAGCATAATCTATTGAGTGTCAATCAAATGTGTGATCAAGGAAATGAAGTAATATTTTGATCAAATGGATGTATTGTTCGTGAGCTTGATACAGGAGAAACAGTGATCAAAGGCATAAGAACACCAAATAATTTATACATACTCAAGGGAGGACAACAACAATGCTATTTAAGAAAGAATGATGAACACTGGCTATGGCACAGAAGATTGGGGCATCTAAGCTTCTCGCAGATAAGGAAAGCATGCAAATATCAGGCGGTTCGTGATCTCCCTAACATCAGAATTCTAGACAATACAATATGCAAATCATGCCAGTTTTGGAAGCAAACCAGAACTAATTTCCCTGAGAAGGAAGGATCAGCTAGTAGGCCACTTGAACTTGTCCATACTATTGTATGTGGTCCAACTAGGAAGAGGTCACCTCGAGGAGAAGAATACTTCATATTGTTCATTGACTACTTTTCAAGGATGTGTTGGATAGGACTTCTGAAGCATAAAGACGAAGCATTCGAGAAGTTCAAAGCATTCAAAGCCTTGCTTGAAAACGAATCAGATTGCAGAATCAAATGCCTCGGGTCTGATCGAGGAGGGGAATTAACCTCGAATGAATTTTTCGACTTTTGTGAGGAACATGGAATAAGAAGAGAGTTCTCTACTACAAGGAATCCTCAACAAAATGGAGTAGTGGAAAGGATGAACAGAACAGTTCAACAAATGGCTCGTGCTATGCTTGATGAGTTTGGAACTCCCACAACCTTTTGGGGTGAAGCTGCATTTGCTGCAAATACTATTCTCAACAAGACAAATGTCAGGGTAAACAACACTCAGACTCCTCATGAACTTTGGTATGGTAAGACTCCCATGGTTAAATACTTCAAAATTTTTGGAAGCAAATGTTACATCAAAAGGACTGATGAAAACCTTGGCAAGTTTGAACCTAGAGCAGATGAAGGCATTCTCCTTGGTTACTCTCCCCACAGCAAAGGATATAAGTGTTACAATAAAAGACTTGAAAAAATTGATGAAAGTATTGATGTAGTGGTTGATGAAGAAGGAAACATTCCTAGGCAGGTAAAATCCGAAGATTTCGAAGATGATGAGGACTATCCTTCAACATCAAATCAGACTTATGATGAAGAAGAAACCCATGAGGCACCAGAAGAATAGATAAGGATAGAAGAAAAGACTCCATCCAGGTACGTTCAGAAGAATCATCCAGAAACTCAAATTTTGGGGCAGAAAGAGGCGGGTGTACAAACAAGAAGAACTATTTCAGAAGCTTCAAGCTATCTAGCATTTCTCTCCTCCACTAAACCACAAAATGTAAGAGAAGCATGCAAAGATGAATGCTGGGTCAAGGCCATGAATGAAGAACTTGAGCAGATTGAAAAGAATAACACTTGGGAGTTGGTTCCTAGACCAAATGATACGAATGGCATAGGGACAAAATGGATATTCAAAAACAAGCTGAATGAAAATGGAGATGTTATAGAAACAAGGCCAGACTTGTTTGTAAAGGGTATGCTCAACAATAAGGTATGACTTTGAAGAAACTTTTGCACTGGTTGCTAGACTTGAAGCCATAAGAATTTTCCTTGCTCTTTCTAGCTTTTAGAAGTTCAAAGTTTTTCAAATCGATGTGAAATCTGCCTTTTTAAATGGAGACTTGGAAGAAGAAGTGTATATTGAGCAACCAGATGGATTCATCCTTGGAAATGATCCAAAACTTGTATGCAGACTTAAGAAGGCACTCTATGGTCTTAAACAAGTGCCAAGGGATTGGTATTATCGTCTGGATAAATACCTCCATCAACAAGGTTTTTCAAAAGTATCAGCAGATAGAAATCTATATGTAAAAAATTGATAATGATAAATTGCTAATACTTGTCATGTCTGTTGATGATATCATCTTTGGTAGCAATGAAGAAGCCATGAGTCAAAACTTTGCTTTGGTGATGCAGAAAGAATTTGAAATGTCCTTGCTTGGTGAGCTGACATATTTTCTTAATTTACAAGTCCAACAAAATAAAGACGGTATATTTTTGTCACAAACCAAGTACCTCAAGGAGATCTTGAAGAAATATGGCATGGAAGATTTGAAACCAGTATGTACCCCGATGGTAACAGGATGTAGCCTCAACGCCAATGATGATTTAGCAGTAGTACATCAACCAACCTATAGATCCATGATTGGTAGTCTGCTCTATCTGACAGGTACCCGACCAGACATCATGCATGTAGTGGGAATAGCTGGAAGATTCCAGGCAAATCCGAAAGAAGTACACCTTCAGGCGGTTAAAAGGATTTTCAAATATCTTCAAGGAACGCAAAACTTACAGATCTCACACTTCATGCATATACAGATGCAGATTGGGCAAGAAGCGTGAATGACAGAAAAAGCACTAGTGGTGGTGCATTCTTTATGGGTTCTAGATTAGTCTCTTGGTTCAGTAAGAAGCAAAGTTCAATTGCTTTATCTACAGCTGAAGCGGAATATGTGGCTGCTGCATCTTGCTGCACACAACTCCTTTGGATGATGCAAATTTTGCAAGATTTTCAAATCACTTGTACTCCACCTATCTCTATTTTATGTGATAATACAAGTGCAATCAGCATCTCAAAAAATCCAGTCATGCATTCAAGACCAAGCACATACCTATCAAATATCATTTTCTCTGATAACAAGTGCTTGAACAAAAGGTCAAATTGGAGTATGTTCCCTCCAAGGAACAGGTTGCTGATATACTCACCAAACCACTGCCCAGGGAGACATTTGAATACCTCAGACATAAGCTGTGAGTAGTTAATGCATCATCTTGCTGTTGAAACTTATCTGTTTTAGAGAAAAGTGGTTGTATGCGAGTTTAATGAGGAGAATCCGCGTATACGTTTATGTGGATACAGTCATGTATATGTTGGTTTGAAGACAAACAGTGGGCCAGGTTCAAGATGAAAGGAATCTGATATGGGTCTGACAAAGACCATCTGACACAGGTTCAGGGGGAGCATATATATTCTTCTAATAATGCATTGTTGGCATTATCATTGTGTTTTGGTTTCAGGGGGAACAGGTGCAGAAGGAGAACATGGTTGCTGGTCTGAATGATGATTGACAGATGCTGCTAATGATAGTTGTTGATAACTATCATAGTCTGGTTGTAGATATTTCATCTCTATGTCATGTATTTCTTCTCTTATCAAGGTCATGTAACAACCTACTTTGGTTTCCCCACTATGCCTGGGATGGATAATGTAATATTCTTGTTTTATCTTGTGTAAACTTTTGGTGTATCCCCACTTGGTTGGGAGATGGATGTATGTATGAGTCTTTGGTGGTAGGAAGATCATTTATGATGTAGAAAGTTATGTATCTTCTTGTAGAACATCTTCTTGAAGACCTTGCCTACAGTCAGGGGGAGCATGGACAGTACAGCAGAGCAGAGATTTCAGCATGAACTCACGGGAAGCATAACCCTTTGCCCTTGCTGTCAAAGGGGGAGAATGACTTTGAGTGACTTGGGGTTGCCATCAAGTCCAAAGGGGGAGATTGTTGGCATTATGACACAGGTTTGGCACTATGACACAGGTGTTGTCCTTGATGGCAACTCACTCAGATGGCAGATCACAGGCTCTCAGAATGAAAAGAAAAGAGATATATGCAAGTTCCCTGTGGCGAAGTCGCGTATACACACAGTATTTCCGATCAAAATTTACGTATGCGTATGCATGCACTTTCATGCATGAAAAAGCGCATACGTGTAGGAAAACTTATTTTTGTTCCATGGTATTTAGTCCTTGGTATTTGGACCTATGGTTTTGGACCATGGTATTGGAAGGCCTAAGACTATAAAAGGGGAAGGAGATCTTGAGGCAAAGGCATTGACTAAAGTATTGAATATCTCATGAAGAATTAGATCTGGAATACAAGTCATTGGGTTATGGTGCATAGCTGGATCTGAATCAAGGAGGAACCTGAGCACAAGAAGAAGGATAAGTACTATTGATGGATCAAGATCTTAAGACTTGAATAGTAGTATCTTTGTGTGATTTTGATCTATTATTTTGGCGCATGACTTGATCTATAAATCTGATAATCTGGGTATAACTGATGTCTGAATAAGTGAAAATGATGAATTATCTTTTATATATCTGTACGCAGGTTCAGCGAAGAAAAGGCGCGTATACACGTTGGCTCTGTAATGCAGAATAGTGTATATGCTGGTTGGCCTTAATTCAAAAGCGTATACACGTAGGTTGTACAAACTGAAGTAGCATACGTCTCTTGAAATATGTTTTAGCTACTTCTATTTATTGTTGCAGTGTTCTGGGTTTGGATTTGGTGTCTAGTTATTGTTACTGTTTTCTGGGTACAACATTTAGAGAAGTGACTATTTGAATCAGTTTTGTTTGGTGCAAAGAAGATTGGTTGATGCAGATATACTTGATGTTTGATTGATTTTATTCATGGATCCAATCTGAAAATTTATGAAACATGGTCCCTGAAAGAAAAGAGAAGGTTGTAGCCTTCTGTAGGTTAGCACCTACGTACTAGTACCTCGGCTAGTACAAGAGTAAAGGGGGTTGTAGCTCCCTTCCAAAAGAAGTTGGAGAACAAGAGAAGGTTGTAGCCTTCTGCAGGTAGCAGCCTGCGTACTGGTATAAGATTGCACCAGTACAGAATCATTGTAAAAAGAAGTTTTTAATTAAAAGAAGATAGAGACAAATTGCAGCAGGTGGTTTTATCCCACATTGGATTTCCACCTTATATCTTTGTGTCCATGTGTGTGATGATCTGTTCTGTTTTACTTCTCCTATTTACTACTCTTATGATAAATGAAGTCTTGATGCACTGATTAAAAGATCTACAACTAATGAATCTTAAGTTTTCTGATATATGTTGGTTGCTTTAGACACAGTAGCGTATATACGCAGTTTCCCTTAGCTGAAGTAGCGTATACAAATCAGATTGTGAAATGAAAAATAATTGACTTAATAATACTAATTCACCCCCCCTCTCGGTATTATTTCCAACACATCTATATATGGATCCCTCATCCTAGAGATCCAAAGGCTGGAATTTTGTAATTTGCAAGGAAGTGTTGTTGGTTTCTCTTTGAAGACATTGTTGGGTGATCTTGCTTTGTATGAGATGAAGAGGGCTTTCATGCTGGGAGGATGATGCTAGATCAGACAACTTGATTGTAATCCTCTCTTCTACTACTTCTATCAATAAAGCTATTTGAGTTTTCCTCCATATGCTTGTATATCTCCGAATCTTGTATTTGTATATGCATTTATATGGTTAATGTACATCTAATCCTACATTGTTTATGGTTATATATCTCTTGCTCTGATGGTATTTTGTTGCTTTGACTCTACAGGTGTTCTTTGAAGCAGAGCAAGTGAGAAAGGAGTGGCAAAAGCTCTATCAAGGGAGAGAGGGAACGAGCAAGGAGACTAGCGAAAGACTGAGGTTGGTACTCTCTGCTTCTCTCTCATCTATCTCTCATAAAGGAAAACACAAGTGACTTTAGTTTGTTTGTTTCTAAGATAGCTACCCGTCTTAGTGGGACTAGCAGCTCTGAATGGACACTAGTTTTCCCAATAACAAACTATCAGTTGCAGGGGAAGCTGTTGTATCACCTTAGTAAATTATGCATTCCCACAGGGGAAGGAGTACATGTCATTCGAGAAGCACACACCTTTCTTGTGTCTGGTCACTTTGGTGTTGAAAAGACTTTATGTCATGTACAAAGATTTTGTTTTTGGCCTCATATGAAAAACATTGTGACTCGCTATGTAAAGGGTTGTGTGATGTGTTCTATTTCAAAACCCTCTAATAGAAAACTTCGGCTCTACACACCACTCCCTATTCCAAGTCGACCATGGGAAAGTGTGTCAATGGACTTTGTAGGAGGTCTACCTTTGTCTAGGAAGGGTCACAACTATTTGTATGTCGTCATTGACCGTTTTAGCAAAATGTGTATTCTTATGCCTTGTAAAAAGCAGATTACTACAGAGCAGACTGCTTCTCTTTTCTTTCAATATGTTTGGGTCCACTTTGGGTTACCCACATCAATTGTTTCGAATCAAGACTCTCACTTCCTTGGGGAGTTCTGGACCAGCTTGTGGAGGATGATGGACACCAAACTGAAAAGAAGCACGGCATTTCACCCGCAGACTGATGGGTAGACAGAGGTTGTTAACCGTACCATGGTACACCTATTACAAGGCTATTGTGGGAAACATCCCAAGTTGTGGGATGAACATCTCCCCTATATACAACATTCCTACAACAGAGCAGTGCATTCATCGACGCAACGTTCACCATTCGAGACATGCTTTGGTTACCTACCAAAGGACCCTTTTGACATGGTCTTTGGAAGGGAGGATGGCTCCAGTGGATGTAATGATAAAGACAAAGCTCAGCAGTTCATTCAGCAAATCCAAATGATTCACCAAGTAGTGCAAGAATAGTTGGAAAAGAGTCAAGCCCGTTATAAGGCTCGACATGATAAACACTGAGTTGACCATCAATTCCAAGTGGGCGACAAGGTGTGGTTCCACATCAGCAAAGACAAGATGAAGGGAGAAGGAAGGAAGTTGCGGCCAATCCGGTATGGACCATTCACCATATTGGAGAAGATTGGGAACAATGCCTTTTGTCTTGACTTGCCGGTATATATGCAGATGTACTCAATAGTGAATGTGGAGAACCTGAAGCTGTATGAACCACCTTTGATGAGGTGGGCACAATTCCTACTATCGATGATTTGGCACCTAAATATCTTGATGAGTTTCCCAAAGACATCATCCTCGATAGAAGAACCAAGACTTCACGGCGAGGAGATGTAGAATACCTTCGAGTTGGATTAAAGGGAATGCATCCTAGCAAGGCCAGATGGCTGGAGAAAGAAAAAGTGAGGGCACAGTACCCTCACTTGCCAATTGACTAATGAAAAGCTTTTGGCGGTCCAAAAGCTCCTCAATGGGGAGGATTGATCCAGGTGGATCTCAAGACATCAGGGGAATGAAAAAGGCTCGAAATTCAAAGTGGCGGAAAGGGAAAATTCTTGGCATCAGATCAAAGTGCTCATCACCCTGATCCCAACGGCGTGAATGACACTCCAATCCGAGTCCGGATGAAGGAACTAGGCTCAATCAAAGTTCAGGTTGACTTGCCTGGGTGGCAGGCCTAATGGAGGAAAGATTTCGTCAAAACTTGGCTCCCAGATTCCGGCCACCTTGGACCAGAATTCTGGGAAAAATTGCGGTCTCGTTAAAAGTGCTCCTTCTATCTAGGGTCACTGCACTAAGAAAACAACAAACACATGACTATTAAAATCATACATACCTTATTCATATATTAAATATATATGTGACACATATGTCAAACCCATAGAAACATGTCAAACCATATATGGCGCAAAGGTGGAACGTAACCATAACTCGTATATATATATATATATATATATATATATATATATATATATATATATATATATATATATATAGCTATCGGCGGCATTATATTTAAACATAAGTTGGAGCAATGGGTATTATATGTAAAACATATATGAAACCTGTGAAATGGTTGACACATATGCCATATATTTTGGCATATATAAAACCAAAATATATGTCAAACTCTGCCGAGACATAACCGCTTGGAAGCTGACCTCCAGGAATTAAATGTTAAGACCACCATCGTGCCAAGGACTATTTCCGAAACTGCCGGGATTGAATTCAAGTTTACACCGATGCATAACCTCCGTTTTGGAACCCTACCACATAATTCCTTGGATTGCAAACAGTTAACCGCCGATGTAACATTAATGAAACCACCAGTGTAAGAGGGGTAGCCACCAAGTTATTTGCCTTTGGAGTTTGGGTTCGATGGAGCCATGGGAGGTGGCTATGTAGGAGGTCCTGCCATATAGCCATTAAAAAAAAAAGGCCCGACACAGTCCTATTAAATCTTCTGTATATGGGGTTGAAGTCATATAGTTAATATATGGTTGGATTTTGGGGTTTTGTTAAAACAAATATGGTAAAATATGTGTATGGTTAAAATATACAATGTGCCTTGTTACAACCAAAAACCAACCATTAGATATTTAAAACCCCAAAGTTTTTATCCAGCGTAGAGAACGAGGAAGAAGAGGAGAGAAGAGGTACAACAGCCTGGCATGCAAATCGAGACAGAGCCTTCAGAAACCACTGGTGGTATTTTGCTGAGGCAAACTTGTGCAGGGGGTTGATTTTTGCCCAGGACTCAGAATTGGGCAAATTTTATATCATTTTTACACCTCTCGGCGACAAGAATTCGATGGTGGTGTCAGTTTCTACAGCAGAGCTCTCCAATTTTTGGGAAATTTCCAGCATGGAGGTATAAAGCTCCATTTTTGTAACTAATGAATGTAATTTCTTTCTGATGCCATTTTAATGAATGAGCAGGGTTCGGAAATGTAGTCCAGGAGGGACAAACTCCATTATCAAACTTGTGTTCTTCTTGTCTTGTTCATGTGTTTCTTCTTCTTCTGTTCACATGTGCACATTTAATTTCTCTTTGGTTAAGCTACAAACTGTTATGTAATTATTTTAATACATCTATAAACAAAAGATAACCTGGATCAACGCATGCTTCGCAAGTTTTACAAAACCCCCGGGTTAACAATTAAATGATAGGTAATTAATTTGCCTCAACATTTTGGCATCATTGCCGAGGAAGTGTGCATAGAAACTAGCTTTCAGTTTAGAGTTCATATTTTTCATTTTTTTCTAGATGCATGATTAAAGCATGCAGATGCATATATCCTTTAGATGCATATCATTTTTATAAAAAATATATATAAAAATGCAATATTAACCATTTATGGACAAAGGATCTAGAATGCAACCCAAAGACTACATTGAGGAATGGTATCAAGAAGCAGTTATGCCACAATATTCATCAATTCTTCAAGAGATCCTTGCAACAAATCGAAAAGTCAAGTTGATTTCGCATATCCTTACAAACAATCAGGTGTATTTTTCAAGTTGGGATATGAGCATTTCAAAAATTCTAATCCGTAAATGGCTTCATTGGAAGCATGAATATACTTTAAAAAAAAAAAAAGAGTTTTTAGATAGATAGGAAAAATAAAAATAATTTTTTATAGTTTTTAGGATAAATTTGATGTTTTTTTTAGTGCAGTAAGAACCACCCATCTACTAACCCTTTGTAGGAAAATTTGCAATAAAACAAATGGTTGAGAACAAGGAGCGCAAGTGAAGATCACAAACGATAATTTAAGGTATGAGATCAAGCCTTTTCATTTTATTTTTGTAATATTTATAGAAGAATTGATTGATAAAATGTTAACTATGCTAACAAAATAAATCTTTCAAGTATGCTCTCCTTCTGCACTTCGCGTGACCGGAAGGATCAGAAAAAGAAATTGTTTTATTAGTATATCATAAAAATTATTTAGCTACTATAAGACTTGCAAATCCCTATGAAAAAATCCTTACCTATGTAATGCAAGAGTTAGATCTTCTCTTTTCCTTTGCTAGAAAACATCCATGCAGCCACAAGCCCAACCTTCAAAACCTGCAAATCAAAAATCATGAGAACATTTCTAGAAAACGCAACAACATAGACACCTGGTTTTAAAACGAATTTTCTGAATAAACCAGGGCGAATTAGAAAAATCTAAGACATGGGTTTTCTCTGGAACGGGGGAAATTAGGTAACATGAAAATGATTTCCTGAATTTTGTAACCGTTTAGGAGAAATCCGAAATTGATTTTTGCAGAAAACATAATTGCCAGAAAACGTAAACTGTCTTGACACCCGATTTTAAAATGAAGTTTATGAGCAAACCAGGGTGAATATGGAAAAACTGGGACATGGGTTTTTTCTAGAACAAGATGAATTTAATAACCTAGAAACCGTTTCCTCGGATTCCTAACCATTTGGGAGAAATTCAGGGTTCTTCAGAGCTCTATTTTGCAGATTGCGTGAGGGAAAAATGATTTGTTTTGAATTGTTTTAACATGGCAAGTTGAAAGCAAAAAAAAATTCAAGTGAATAACAAACTCTGCTTCACATGACTTATGGTATAAGAGTCCAATTAGATTTAATAAATTTGATTTTAAAAGAATCCAAGTGAATAACAAACTCTGCTCCACATGGCATGAGGTCTAAGAGTCCAATCTGATTTAATAAAGTTGATTTTAGACACATGTGTCTCATTCCCTATGTGTCTCATGATTTAAAAAAAAAAAAAAAACATTTTCTTTATTATAATTTCTTTTTGATAAAGAAAATAAAAAAAGAATCATTTTCTTTATTATAGTTTCTTTTTGATAAAGAAAATTAAAAAAAAAATTGCTAATTTTTCTGAAAGAGGCATTGCAATTATCACTAGATTTTGGCTCCAGTAAACCACAACATTGTTTCTTGCTCTTTGAATTCATTTTTGGTTATTTACTAACTTGGGTTGTTTGTTTAGGATTTTAGCTACAGAAACTATGCACATTCTGCATTTAACTCAATGATTTATTTGTCAAACAATGCATTCTAACCAAAAATTCATGATCAACATGCCATTTCATCTGCTTACATCATCTTTCACTATAGCATCATGTTCCCATGCCACATTTTACATGACAATTTTTATTGTTTCATAAAAATTTCAAAACAGTCTAACTTTCTCATACGACATCAGAATTCGATGATTCAAGCATCGATAGAAAGATCTCGACGAGATCTACAAAATGAGGAAGCTATTATCAGATTTTGAAACAGTAAATAATGAAAAAAATTGTTGAAAAGAAACAACAGGTAACTTGAGGCACTACTTTCAACACATGTATAAACTCTCTTGCTTTTCTTTCATGAACTTGTTTAATAGTACCGATTCTTATTTTTTATGTAAATGTCATTAACAGAGAAATTGATCACCTCTCTATTTTGATAACTTTACAATCCATTGGAGAAGAAGTACTAGTTTTTTGTAGGTTCCAAGAGGAAGAACAGATGACCATAAGCAAATAGTGTCTCTCAAAGACCACATTTATTTCACAAGAAAATGATCAAAGCAGCAATAGAGATGAAACATCAATGCATGAGCACATGCTAATGCATATCAAATCCAGTAGTTGCAAGCCTTTTAGATGCCAGTGTTTCCATTGCATCCATACTCCTTCAGTCAATAAAACCTTCATCTCATTTCCTTTGCAGTCGCATTGCATTTCACTTAGTCAGTCAATAAAATTATCATCTCATTTTCCTTCACTGCTCACTTTTTTTCATAGAAACTATATTTTCCTGCCTTTCTTTCACTAACTCATAACCCATTTTCATAAAGACATTCAGCTCGCTTACATGCTGATTTGTCCTTTTACTTTCCATTCACTTGTCATTTTCCTTTCCGTTAAATAAACCTTGATCCACTGCAAAATTTTCCATTCATAGTCCTTCAAAATCATTGTTTCATACTTGCATTAGATGATGGAGGATTCCTTAAGGCCTTCCTTCTAACAAGCCTTGGCCTATCGACATCGACACATTATCTAGGTCTAAGGCTAGAGTCCTCATTAATACCTTGAGGCTTGTATGCCTTAATGACAGGCTCTCTCGCCAACAATCATGGGAATACATCAATGTCCCTTGATTGTTGGATCTTGCAAGTGGCTCGACATTGGCTCATTTATTCGCCCTTCGCAAGATGTACTTAGGTACCTTAGCACTCGTTGACATTAATGGCGAGTTTGCCTTGCATTGGTTAACGAAATTCATCAATGGTCAGTAAGCCAATGACCTCTTTTCATGCTCAACACCGACACATTTGTTCGCATGACTAGAGTTGTACCATCAGTTTTATAGAAATTGAAGACTATATCATTTCAGCATTTTGCAGCAGATACAACAGATTTAGCAATAGAAATAAAGAATCCACTTCACAACCTCATCCACTATTTATGCAACCAAGAAGCAGATGAATTCTACATTTCTTTCCATGATCCATAAGCATCCACACTCTTCAATTTCCATAACTCATGCACATTGAAGGTAAGTGAAGGTATGTGGTTTTCTAATGTTTAGTCATGCAATTCCTTAAAATACTAAAATTGTAACTTTGGGAAATTCCTCACTTCCTCTTTCACATTGTCATATCTTTAGTTGGGGGGAAGGGACATCATTTCATATTCATATATCATACACCATCACACATTTTCATGTCATCCTAACATACTTGTCCTAATCAATTATGATTGCATTATGGTTCAAAAAGTTATATGATTTGCAAAAAATGTCTAAATTAAGAGCACACTATATGGCTGATTTTAAAGATGCATTCTTAAATATGTTCAATGAATCTTGTTGCCACAAAAAGAAATATGGTATTGAAACACAAGAACCAATACCAATTAGAATTTGGTTGAAACACAAGGACCAATTAAACATGTTGCAATTCAATGTATGACAAGGAATACTTTGCAAAAATAAATAAAATTGTCAAATGCAAAGTTTAAGGACATATGATATAAGCCAAGCTCATTTAAAAACAAAGACATTGGAAGAAAATCAAAGGAATTAATGCAATATTTGCATGAGGACATGCAACTTCTCTAGTTGGGGGGTATGTTGGGCTCCAAAATGTCTTCAAAATGACATCCACTTTCACCTTTATTGCCACCATTTCACTCACATGTCACATCTCCATAACCATATAACCTTTCATTAGCCACCATTTTTATAAATATATGGGTTAGGATTGTTGGAAATAATACTGAGAGGGGGGGTGAATCAGTATTATCAGATCAATAAAACCTTTTCAATTTCATACTCAGAAACATATACGCGACTTCAGTTAAGTGAATCCGCGTGTACACGCGACTGTGTCTAAAGCAACTAGCGTATATGCAGATATCTTATGATTCAGTTAATCTTATCTTCAGTAAATGCATCAGAACATTATTAAGCAATTTAACAGTAAACAGGTGCAGTATAACAGAACAGAACATCACACAAGAGCCACACACATGAACACCATGATATAAGGTGGAAACCCAATGTGGGTGAAAACCACCTGCTGCAATTCGTCTCTTTCTTCTTTAATGAGAAACTTCTTTTACAATATACTGGTGCAGTCCTTTACCAGTATGCAGGCTACAACCTGCAGAGGGCTACAACCCTCTCTTTCGTTTTCCAACTACTTCTGGAAGGGAGCTACAACTCCCTCAGCTCTTGTACTAGCTGATCCATTTACTAGTACGTAGGTGCTGACCCTACAACCTTCAGGGACCACGTTTCATCAATTTTCAGACTGGATCCAAGAGTACAAAGCAAACATTACCGCAATACAATCATCAACTTATACTTGCATCATAATTCATTAAACAACCCAATACCGAAT
Source organism: Pinus tabuliformis (assembly GCA_031772625.1). NCBI lineage: Eukaryota > Viridiplantae > Streptophyta > Pinopsida > Pinales > Pinaceae > Pinus > Pinus tabuliformis. The sequence goes on along the minus strand of CM062805.1, from coordinate 599,228,280 downwards.
CACTGAAACCCTGTCATCAAGAACACAGAACCCAAACCAGAATCTAGAACTCTGCAACAACCACCAGAATCAGCAACAACCTGAAATATCAACCCTTATCATGCATACGCTACTTCACTGTACCAAAACCGCGTGTATACGCGCTTTCTCCAAAGGCAACCCGCGTGCAGATCTAGAAATGATTACTTCTGCCTTTGCTGTCAGATCCGACCCTTGCCAAGCGTCCCGAACAGATAACCAGCAATACCAGATCCTCTCACTGCGTCAGACACCCACACACTCTCTTTGCCTAGTGATCTTCTCCTTATATAGCCTTAGGCCTTGTTCAATACCAAGAGCCAAAACCATAGAAACACAATACCATCAACTTCAAAACTAGGGATCGACACGCCCGTCGAGACACAATGGTCCGAAACCATAGGCACAACTTCCAAGGACTAACCGCCATGGACCAAAGGTACTTTTCCACATACACGCGCTTTTTCTGAAGCCAACCTGCGTGTACACGCGACTTGGGCTTAACAAACCTGCGTGTATGAACTTCCTTGGTAAGCTGTACTAGGATCTGTCTTCTGATTAAGTTGCCATTACCTGTACCAACTTCTGAGCATCTGTACCAACCTCTGAGTGAGTTGCCATCAAGGACAACACTTGAATCATAATGCCAACAAGGATCCTTATTTACCAAAGTTATTTATTTTATGTGTTTAAAGTGAATTTATGATTAAAAACTAGGAAATTAACATGGTTTCATGTATCTATATATGTGGCTTGAGTTTCATGACATGTGTAGGTTATTTGGAAGCTTCCAAGGCACCCTTATGTGGCCTCTAATGCTCAAATTCGAATTCCCTTCAAAGGAGATTTGGATAAAAGGTCAAAGAAGGATATGTGTCCTATTTGGATTGTAACTCTATGAGGTGTCTCATCATTTCTTATTTGGATTAGATCTCTATGAGACACCTAAGGGATATGTTTCTCATTATGAGCTATTTGGTTGGAACTATATGAGAATTTAGTGGATCCTCATTAAATAGTGTAGTTTCTTATGTTTTTGTATAAATAGGAGAGCTTTTTCCTTTGAAGGCATGTGTAAAGTTGGGGAAATTCTCATGTTTTGAATATAGAATTTGGATTTGGCACCATGCTCATGAGTGATGTTCACCTTGATTTGGTTATGCTTGCATTTGGAGCCTCTCAACTTGCCATCTCTCATGCTTTTGGATTGGCCACCAACAATGTGTGAGATTTATTGTTTTTCATAGACTTAGATTTATTTCTTTCATAGATTAAGATTTATTTCTTTCATATCTTTTCTTGTGTGAGAGGTTAAGAGTGATTGTTTCTATTTTCTTTCTACCTAGAAGTTAAGAGCAATTGTTTTTATTTTCTTTCATATCTTTTCCTGTGTGAGAGGTTAAGAGTGATTGTTTCTATTTGCTTTCTACCTAGAAGTTAAGAGCATTTATTTTTATTTTCTTTCATATCTTTTCCTGTGTGAGAGGTTAAGAATGATTGTTTTTGCTTTCATTTCTGAAAGAGCGGTGTGTTTTTCAAGACATGCGTAAAGTTGAGGAAATGCTCATGTTTTGAATAAAGAATTTGGATTTGGCACCATGCTCATGAGTGATGTTCACCTTGATTTGGTTATGCTTGCACTTGGAGCCTCTCAACTTGCCATCTCTCATGCTTTTGGATTGGCCACCAACAATGTGTGAGATTTATTGTTTTTCATAGACTTAGATTTATTGCTTTCATAGATTAAGATTTATTTCTTTCATATCTTTTCCTGTGTGAGAGGTTAAGAGTGATTGTTTCTATTTTCTTTCTACCTAGAAGTTAAGAGCAATTGTTTTTATTTTCTTTCATATATTTTCTTGTGTGAAAGGTTAAGAGTGATTGTTTCTATTTGCTTTCTACCTAGAAGTTAAGAGCATTTATTTTTATTTTCTTTCATATCTTTTCTTGTGTGAGAGGTTAAGAATGATTGTTTTTGCTTTCATTTTTGAAAGAGTGGTGTGCTTTTCAATTCCTGCAAGATTTAAAGATTAAGATTTCAATTATGCACACTATACTATAATTGTATTATAATTTATTTTGAGTTGATTGTTGAATTAGAATAGGTGAATTTGGTTTTTCATTATTTGGTTTCATAGTTAGATTGATCTAAATTGAAAGTTAATTTCTAGCATATATAGTGCACGCATGCTTCGCAAGTTTTATGAAACCCCCGTGTTGACAATTAAATGATAGATAATTAATTTGCCTCAACAGGTAGAACAGATGGATGTGAAGACAACATTTCTTCACAGGGATCTCGAAGAGGAGATCTACATGAAGCAACTTGAAGGCTTTGTGGTGAAGGGTAAGAAAGAACTAATATGCAAGTTAAAGAAGTCTTTGTATGGGTTAAAACAGTCACCAAGAATTTGGTATCAAAAATTTGATACATTTATACGGGGACTTGGCTTCACTAGAAGCAAAGCAGATCACTGTGTGTATTTTAAATTAATTGATGACCGTGTTATTTATCTGGTCTTGTATGTGGATGATATGTTGCTGGTTGAAAATGACAAAGAAATTATCTAGGATTTGAAGACCCAATTGTCCTCCAAATTCGACATGAAAGATCTTGGTGTTGCAAACTATATTTTGGGCATGTAAATTGAAAGAGATCGGGAAAAGAGAAAGCTCTGGTTAAACCAAAGGAAGTATGTCGAGACAATAATGTAGAGGTTTCATATGCAGAATAGTAAACCGACAAAGGTTCCTATTCCTGTAGGTGTGAGGTTATCTGCTAAATAGTGTCCCAAGACACAAGGAGACGAAGAGGACATGTCTTGTGTTCCATATGCAAGTGCAGTCGATAGCCTGATGTATGCAATGGTCTGTACTAGACCAGATATTGCACATGCAGTGGGAGTATTGAGTAGTTTTATGTCAAAACCAGAGAAGGAGCACTAGACAGCAGTGAAGCGGGTTTTCAGGTATTTTCACGGCACTAGTGATTATGGTTTGTGCTACCAAAGAAGACAAGGATTGGATAGAGTGTTGGATATTCGTGGCTTTGTTGATGCAGACTGGGTTGGAGATCTGGATCAGAGAAGATATACAAGTGGGTATGCATTTAACCTCTTTGGAGGTGCAGTCAGTTGGATGAGTAAGAAACAATCTGTAGTGGCATTATCAACTACAGAGGTAGAATACATGGCAGCCACTCATGTAATCAAGGAAGCAGTTTGGTTGCAGAGATTGTGTTCAAGTATGGGGTTAGTACAGAGAGCTATAAGGATATACTTTGATAGCCAAAGTGCAATTTTCTTGGCAAAAAAACCCTGCATATCATTCAAAAACAAAGCACATTGATGTTCAATATCACTTTGTGAGGGATATGATAGAACACAAAAAGGTGTTGCTGGTAAAGGTGGACACTTTGAAGAATAATGCAGATGCATTGACAAAATATGTGAGCTCTGAGAAATTTTCTTGGTGTAGACAAACAATGGGCGTTGCAGGGCTGGATAAATGATTAAGCTCTCTTGTGGAGCCCTGTGGAAAGAAAACAAGTGGGAGAATGTTAGGTTGTGTTATATTATTTTCACGACTAGCCCACGTAGTTAACTGAGGGTTTAGAAGGGTGGTGAAGCCCTCCCTTCATTGCGCAAATTGCGTAGCAAGGGGAATCACAGGGGGTTTGAGGGGTGCAGATAACCCCACTCTATGGGGTCAGGGGCAGTGCCCCAGAAAATTTTGTTTTTGGACCATATATTAGGTTGGGCGGACCTACCTATGATTTTGTGCATGTTTTTCGCACATGGTTTTGGACACGATGGTTTTCGTTCCATGGTATTGGATGCTTCGACATGTATAAATATGTATTGTAACATTGAAAGGAACATAATGAAAAATCAAGCTGGTAGTCCCAGTTTTGGGATCCAGGGGAAAATCTCTATGTATATGTGTTTTATGTGTTATTCTCTCGCATTGTTTATTTTTTGTGTTTTAGAATTTGTATGCAGGTAATTTCTGTACGAGGTTAAACCTATAGTAGCTTCAACAAGAATACTTGCATGTAACCTTTTTCATGTGTGATTTCCTAGCTAGTTTTAACATGCATGGCTTTGCATGTTGGTGTATGGTTTTCTTGTGGTCGATGGCATGGTTTTGTCGAGTTATGAAAGTGGTTTTCAACCTAGCCTTTCCTTTTTCCATATGTCATGGTTTGTTGGGATGTTTATCTCGGTTTTGAGCTTTGGTTTTCTGGAAGGATTTCGGAATCTGTGGAAAAGGCAGTCTCAAGGTTCATTCCCAAAGGCCTTGGAATCCCTTGACCAGTTTTGGCGGGATACATGGTAAAGCCTGAGGGAGAAGTCTCAGTTTAGGGCCTAGTGATCCGGGTTTGGATTACGGTAAAGCCCAAAAGGCTAGTCCGATTTAGGGCCTAGTGATCTAGAATTAGATTGCGGTAAAGCTTGAGAGGCAAGAAGTTGAAAATTTCCTCAAGAATAGTGATGGATTTTTTATGTCATTCTAAGTTAGGTTCGATTGTGATTGGAGCACCGATTTTGGTGTGATCACGGTTTGGTGAGGGCAGAAGTGATTTAACCTCTGGATTCCCTTGGCTGTTCTTGGATTAGATGTTCTATGAGATCCCACATTCATGCTTGGAATATGGCATGGGGGTGACTAGTTGAAAGAGAGATTTGGTTCAGCCATGTCTATGGTCGGGTGGTACATGGAAGTCCTGAACTTGGTCAGATTTTCCTATGATTATTAAAAGCCAAGTTCTCTTACTTTTGCACTGATGTATATGTTGATTTAATGGTTGTCTTATCTTTAATATTTACATGGTTTTATGTTGGTTATAAGCATGGTTAAATGACTGGTTCATGTCATGGTTATTTCATAATTTACTTGTAATTGTTAAATGGATGGATGCAATACCTAATTGATGATGTAGTAGTTCAATGGAAAAGGAGGTGACCCTTCTGGTTATGCTTCTTAAGTTGTTTTAGTCATTTATGCTTTGTCTTGTATCCTAGACCTGTATGTTGCATTGATGCCAAATGTTTGACAAAATGTCAATCCTAGTTGGGGATGATGTTGGGGTGGGATCCCTAGGGTCAAATTTTGTTAGTAAAAGTCAAGTTTTATAATATTTTTTGTAAAATAATGTAAATTCTCCGTGAAATGAGGAATCATAGTGCAAAGCTAAGTAAGATTCAAAGGGGCATCAGTCCTTTGTATCGGTAGGTGATAGGTGGGTTTTGAGACTCACCCATGGTCTGTGGGCCATGGTATTGTAATGAAAAGGCTATATATAGTTGAGTCTTAGTGAGTCTTGTAGGAAACCTTTTAATAGAGAATCATTGTAATGGCAAGGTGCTAAGGCAGGAAAATTCTATTCCTTGTACTTAGGCAAAAGGGTAAGGCTCTTGCAGTTGAGTGCGTAGAGACCTTGGTAAGTCCGCAGCTGAGTGCGCGGGCCTCTGCAGTTGGGTGCGCGGGGCATAAAGAGTCTATAACTGAATGATAAACCTAATAAAGACTATTTTGGATTGAATCTATTGCATCTATTCCTTGTTCCTTATTTCTGTTTAAGTTTATGCATCTTCGCTCAAAAACCTGTTTTCTATGAATTAAAGTATTTATTGTGCGAAAATGTGGGATCTACAATATTTATGCACGATAATCGTAATTAACTACCTTCGCGAAGTATTAGATAGATATGTTGTAATTAACTGTTTGGGAAAGGGTAAATCTGCGCAAAGGTAGATCCATGGACACGATTTATTGCGTGAAAGTAGTAAATATGTACCTTTTATGCAAGATAAGTATGATCGTGTACCTTCGCGAAGACCTGAAGGTCATTTCGATAGAGTTGCAGTAGTTGATAGTCAGAAGGAATAGACCTGCGTGAAGGTATATCTAAGCTATAGATCCTTGGGAAAACCATCACACATGCCTCTGGATGCAGAAACCTGGTTCTAGCATCCCCCAATAATACTTCGGGTGAGACTACAGCCTGCGCTATCTAGGTTGTTGCCAAAAGGGCCAATAGTAAGGGTTTTTTTGGTTGGCGTGAATAACTCTAAACCTGGGTCAGGCCCCCTTAAGCCAACAAATGGTTCTGTTGCTGAGACCAGGATCAATCTAAGGAATGTGTGATGTCAAACAAGTGGTTCCCTACAAAGAAGGAAATTGATAAGTGGCTCGATCAAAGGGAACACGTGTTTGTGGCTCAGGAGAATAGAAATCCACAGTTATCCAAGGAGAAGTGGTTGAGTAGATACCTATACTTAGACGAAACTGAGAACTTTTTATGTTTCTTCCCTAGCGAATTGCACGAGTGGCTATCTAGATTAGCGGACAGTAAGGGTACATGGAGACTTGACGTCGCTATTGTATGGACTTGTCATGCACATGGATTAGAGTATGGAATTCTTATTAAAATCCTAAATAAATAAGAAGGAAACACACTTAAAACAAAGGCAAGCAAACCAATCATGTACTTGAAGTGTCTTCTTGCTAGTAGGACCCTGTTGTCACCAAGTTATCTATTTACACAAGTTAGCCTTCTCTTCTTTTCATGCCTCAATCTAAAGGAAAACATGCTTGAAAAGAAAGAAAAATGATACTTTGGATCCTACCTTTAATTCTACACATATGAAAAAGAAACTAGAAAATCAATTAGAGACAACCAGACTTTGGAGCGACCCCCAACCAAAGTGGATGTGTGGCTCTTCACTCACGTCTTACCATCTTCTCTACCCTCTAGTTTCCCTACAACTAAGATCACACAGAAAACTTGTGAAAGAAACTATGCTCTAATCCCTTTAGCATCTCCCCGACAACGACACCAAAAATGTTGGTGGAATTATATGTATTCTAATTCCAACATTTAATTATCAATCCGGGGTTGTAATACTTAGAGATGCAAGTACAGAAAATGCAAGACTAGAGCCTATTCTAGCCTATGCTAACAATTAACACTCAAAATAACTAATCACTAAGGATTATCACTTGTCACTGGACTATGGGACTCTAATGCTTATCAAGTTTTGAACCACAATATTTCATTAACAATGTTCATGTTGTTGTATATATGTATCTTATTAGGTTTTGAGACTTCAGTGGTTTTAATCATATAGTGATGAAAACCCATTAAACACATTGCAAAAAAGTAAATGTCAGCAACTATAAGCAAAAGAAAACAAATATAATACTAATACTATGTGAAATACAAATCTAATGAAAATTGAAAAAAGCATCAAATAAAATATGCAATCAAATGGAATTCACTTCTTAAACCTAAAGGGAAGTACTAAACACTAAATTGAGAGCATGAAACTGAATAGATCTAAGTTTTATCTAACATAAATTCATTGCAAAATAAAACTAAATTACTAGATGTAAAATTATTCTATAACACTTACCCACATGGAGGGGCCATTCCCAAGAAGTTAGTGTTGCTAAGAAAATCTTAGATCAAGCTAAGAATATGTACCACAATTCAGCAACCATTAATTCTTTATTCACATCAAAAATCTATGTTACAAATCAACTCTCTAAATTTCTCCAAAAACTAATCATTCCTCTTCTCTATTACAATAATGAACAAAATCCTCTTGATATTTGTCACTTGAGACCTTATTTATACATAAAATTTCACTATGGAAAGATAAGATCCAATCCCCTTAACTCATAAAACGAATTTACATTTTTAGAAGAAAATCTCATAATTTTGGTTTTTTTGCAATTTTATACAAATTGGTGTTAAATAACTAACCATATCTTCTCGACCATGTTGTATTCTGGAAATATGTTTATATGGAGTCTGATTTGTTATACTTTGAAAAAAAATCTCTCTTTTCATTTCCTTATTCTCTTCCATGGACTCATAAATCATGCCCAAATATGATTGTTTGAATATTTTTCCAATATGGGTTTTGCAGAAATTTTATACAAAACGACTTCGATGAACTAGCTATAACTTTTACACTGTATCGAATTTTTGGAAATGGTTTGATATAAAAATAAATTTCTAGGTTTTATAAAAGCCCATTTTCTATATTCTTGTGATTCTCCACCATTTGCATGGAAATCGAGGCAAAACATGGAAGCTCCAAAATTGTCACATATTTTTTGTTGCAACTTAAATCATGTGCTAGGATCTCATGTGTGAGATGGGTATATCAAGATTTGTACCAGCATATTAGGTCCATGTGACACCTAATTTACCATGCTAGAGAAAATAAAAACATATTTTATAATTTTGAATTATTTTCCCTCCATTTGTGCAAGCACAGAATTAAGTACTGAACTGTTGAATTGATATTGAGATAGAAATTTTCATAGTTAAACATGCTCCTTGGCCACATGACCACATTATTAATCCATCATTGATAAAACCGCATTAAAAACTCATTTAATCATTAAAAATACAAGAAATCATTAATAATTAACCACAAGGTAAAATGAATTCATTTAGGGAAAATTGGTAATATGATAGTTATAAAATATGTTGTAAAGGTATGAATATGGCTCGTAAATGAAAGGTTCGGATAGCAAATATGATAACATATCTGGGGTCCAACAATGATGGGACACTTATTCCAAGCTAAATGGTGGGAAAAACATCATAGTGGGTGTTCATTTTGGTTTATGATGGCTAAAGAAATTGGCAAAGGCAATGACCAAGACTTTGGAAAGGCAGTGGACATTAATTGTCATTTTATCAATAAAAATAATGGAAATTAGGACAAAAGGGAGATGAAAGGTCATAGGTTGCATGTGAGGAGGAAAATGAAGGAAAATAATGGAAAATGAAGAAAAAATAGGCCTCGTTAATAAAAAGGCCTTTGAGGATCAATGGGTAACCTTTTGTCAGTTCAGTTTTGGAGATCTTTCATTATTCTCTCTCTCTCATATTCTTCGAGACTTAGATTTTTCTTGGAGCACTCTTGGAGGGTGTGGCATACTTGAATTTTTGGAGCAAGAAAGAAAAGGAAGAGCAGGAAAGTGCAAGAGCACATCGACATCAGTAGCTACAACGGGATTTTCTTGCAGGTGCCAAGTTGCATGTAGGTTTTCCTTACTAGTTTTGGCATGCATGGCATATGCATGTGGTTTGTTGGTTGTGATATGTCATTGGCATGAAGGATGCCCAGGATTGATAGTGGATTTCCTAGCCTTGCCATTGAATAGCCATGGAGATTGTGGGTTTATTTTCATTATTTTGTTTTGATTGGTTCTCATGTTTCCTTAGCTTGGGTTTAGTTATTAGTCCTAGAGCCTTGGTTGGAAAAATGCTCTAGAGCCCTGTAACAGCTTGGGTTGAGTTACTAGTCTCATAGCCTTGGTTGGAAAAGCGCTATGAAGCCCTTGGTGGGTTGAGTTACTAGTTCTGGAGGCTTGGTTGGACAAATTCTTTGGAGCCCGGTAAAAGATGTGGGTTGAGTTACTAGTCTTGGAGCCTTGGTTGGACAAATGCTCTGGAGCCTTGGAAGGCTTGGATAGAAACCAATCTAATGATGGTTTTGTGATGTCTGACTGTGAGGTGGAATCACTATTTGATGGGTTGAGGTGGATGGTCTTTGGAAGCCTTGGATGGTTTTGGATTGATGTGTTCTATGAGATACCACATTCATGCTTGGAATATGGCACAGGGGTGAATGACTCAAGAGAGATTTGGCTCAGCCATTCTACAGTTAGGTGGAGCGTGAAAGTCCCATCCAAGGTTTGGATTTTGCATCATCAATATTAGGTTATTTATCCTTGCATTTATATGAATATTATATTGGATTACATGTGGTTTATATGGCTGTGATTTCATTGGTATTTTTGTTTCTATTATGCTAGTTATATGTGTGTTTTATGATAGTATCCATGTATGTCTCTCGCCATGTTTTTACTTGTAAATGAATGATCAATGTATCTATGACCTAATGGATGAAATGGAAGTTGATGTGTTGAGTCATTAATGATACTTAGTGATTCTCAGCTAAGTATGAGACCCCTATGCTCAGATTTGTTATTTACACCTGTAGATTACATATTCGTGATATGTTTGACAAAATTCCTATCATGGCTAGTAGGGGTCCAGTCAAGGTCTCATTCAAGTGATTGCATTTATACTGTCATTTCCTTGTTATTTTATTGTTCTAAAGATATTATTCAATTATGAGAAGTGACCTGGGCTCTGTGCCTAAAAAAGTGGCTCAAATCATGGGGATGCTAGCACAACATTGACAAAAAGAGTCCTTGGACACTAGCTTGTAGGCCCGTGGGAGCGTCCAGAGGTCCCTAGATGTTGGCATGGCCATAGCATGAGAGCATCTAGAGGTCAAGTGGTCCAAAAGCTCAGTGGGACCATGGGGCTGGTTGGTAGAAAGGTTGGATTGGTTCCTAAGGGTCCTGATGCCGATGTTGAATTTTTGTATGGTGTGCTTCCTTCAGGTCCACTTCCGTAACGTGACTTAGGGGGTTGAATCTATCATAGTGGCCTGTCATTGCATATTTACCCCAGCTGGCCAGTTTCTTGGGTAGATGTGGGAGTAGGCAAGAGAAAATCGTCATACAAGTTTGTATGTTGAGCAAGCATGTAGGTTAAGGATTGTTATATGCATTATGGTTATGTGTATGCATTTCACTCTATTGGTATTATGGTTACATATATGATAGATGCTATTTGATTAATATAGTCATATTCACCTATATCGGAAAGTCATGAATGATAGTATCTTGTGGTTGTATGCATTGTTGTTGTTGTTTTACGTTAGATAACTTGTTATGATTATGTTATATGTTATATGTTGTTGTTGATTATGTTATAAATTAACTTGCTGTTACATGATAGTTAGCTTGATGATTAGGCTATATTTTTTTGGTGAGCATGTTATATGTTAACTTATTGTTGTTATATGTTACATAACTTGACGATTAGGTTATATGTTGTTGATGAGCATGATATGTAACTTTTTGTTGTTGTATGCTAGTAACTTGAGGATTAGGGTTATTGCATTTAGGATCTTGATGTTATAAGTATTTTTTTAACCTGGATTGGCCTATCCAGATGGTTATGGTTACGATATTCAGATATGAGCCGACACATTTTGTGATATGGTGTTGTACTAATCTAGATTGACTTTGCATATGTGATTGTTATGCATGAATGGCAAATGATTATGAGCTAATGATGTGAACATGTTAGTTAGTTACTATTATGGATACCATGAACTTATTTATTGTTGAGTTGATATGTTGTGAAGTTATATCGTGCTAACTAGATTGATTTTGCATATAAGATAACCTCCCCTAAGATACATTAAGGTATCATCTTGCTTATGCCATCTACTTTGTTCTTGAATGTTTGATTATGTCATCTATTTGGTGTTTGAGTGTTTGGTGTTTATTATGTCGTCTAGTTGATTCATCTAACATGGTACGCTTATAGTTTTTTAGAGTGTTTGATTAATTGTATGGTACGAGTATGTGTCTGTAAGATTGCATGAAAAAATAATCTTATTTTAAGATGATTTTACTCACACATATGTGTTGAGGTAGCTGACATGTACTTGAGTGTAAGTGGGTGATAGTTGTAGCATTATGTATTATGGCTGATGAATGTGAGTTGACTATGGATTATTACATGGTTGTTAGGCTTGGTAAAGGTTGATTTCAAATTAATATACATGATTGTCTTGATATTTGGAACATATGATTGACATGTGTGAGCAGTTGCAAGAAACATGCTTGGTATTAGCATGACAAGGTAATAGCTGATTTGTTTATATAACTATCCATTGGGTGATGTGACAGTACATAATAAGACTCAATTGCAGCAAGGTAAAAGGTAAAAGAAAGGAATTGGGAAAGAATTCCTTTGGCTATGTTTGGAAACCCTAATTCCAAACAAATGAGTACTTTGCATGTAGGAAGTCTTCTTAACCTTGAATTTGTCTGACATTATGGGGATATATGCTATATTCATGAACATGTATTTGATAGGTATATTATCTAGTCTCTAGTACAGGTGGATCTGTTAAGGGAGTTGGTGTCCCTTGAGAGATGGTGTGGATGTGTTCAGTTGCAAGGCAGCGTGCTTGGCGCAACAAGATAAGATAACTAGTATGTTCTTATGTTATTTATTCACTAACAGTTATGTGTTCATGGAAATATGATGCAGGGGATTGCATGGAAAAGAGACTGCCATGAAATCTTAAAGAAGGCTCAGGTTGATCTTTCCTTTGGAAGAACCGGGGACCATGGAGATTGAGTCATGGTGTTTGTTATTAGTCTTGTGCTTTTAGTATTTTGTGATTTTCTTGCACTTGATTTGTAGTTTTGTTATGTCTAGTGCATTATCATGCCAACTTGTTTGTGGTGTCATCTTGTTATTGGTTTTTATGGTTTTCTTCTTGATTGTTTCTTGTTTTTTCCTTTTAAGTTTTGATTCATGGTAATGGGAAGAGGAAAGTTAGTGGATATCATAGAGAGCTGAATGAAATCTAGTACGTGATTTAAGACTCAGATGAAGTCAGTGCATGTATAAAGGAATTTGAAGGCAAGAGTATGACATCAAGTTGGACTAGTTGGGTCCATTAGTGTAAATGGATGATGATGGGACAGTCATGGGAAAGGTAATCAAGAAAGGTGAAGTAAATGGATCAGAGGCATCAAATGCCTTGGCTATGTTGGGAATTGTTGTTCTCGATGTTGTGCACGTGTTGCACGCATAAAGGGAGTTCTCATAACCTTTACCTAATGATATCTAGTAACTATGTTGTGGTCATGATTATGTTGATGTCTATATGTGTATACATGTATGTATGTGTGTATGTCATGTCTAACAGGGTCACAATGGATCATGATTATTTTATGCTAATGTTTACATGTACATATGTATGTATGTATGTCGTTGTCTGACTAGATCATTATTGTTTTATGTTGATGTTTATATGTATATATGTGTATGTATGCATATCGTTATCTCACAAGATCATTATTGTTTTATGCTAATGTTTATGTATATGTGTATGTATGCATATCATTGTCTCACAAGATCATGATTGTTTTATGCTAATGTTTATGTATATGTATCTATGTCACTGCTTGACAAGGTTGTCAGGGAGAATTCTTATGGAGGAATGATTTCTTATGCGGGTGAATGGCATAATGAGGTTCATGGTCTTATGGGAATCAAGTGGGAAGAGTAATCATGACGAATATATGAGGTCAGTATCACATGGATATGAATTGATATTTTATGCTTGTATTATGCCTATGTTTATGTTATGACAGGTAATGTTGAAGGATACATGAGCAGAATGAAAAAAATGTGCTTTGCGGCATCCTAGGATAAGCATGGATGGCAGAGAGACACTGGAAGCAAGGTTTCTTGGTAGAGACAGTGTGGTTTTGCATGTGTGGTGCTACTATTGTGCATATGTTGTTTATGTTGTACATGTTGCATCTGTGATGTTGTGCGCATGTGGTGTTGTGTATTTATAGCGTGTGTACATGTTGTTTATGAAATGTTATGTACATGGTAGTACAGATAGTGTTGTGCAAATGTTGCATATGCAGTGTTGGGTATAGAAGGTGCAATGTACATGTTGGATATGTAGCACTATGTACATATTGCACTATGTGCATGATAGATATGTGGTTTTGTATGCATATGGTGTTGTGCGCATGTTGGATATGCAGTGATGTGTACATAGGGTGCTATGTACATGTCGTACAAGTGGTGCTATGTACGTATGGTGTTGTGTGCATGTTGTAGAAGTGGTGCTATGTACAATGGTGTTGTATGCATGATTGTACAAGTGGTGCTGTGAGCATGTGGTGTCATGTACATGTTGTACATATGGTGTCATGTGCAGGTGTTGCTCTGTACATGTCGTGCATATGGTGTTGTGTACATGTGGTGTCGTATACATATATTGCACATGGTACTGTGTATGTTTTGTATTTTGTACACGTTGCACAGGTGGTACGATGTACATGTTGCATTGTGGACACGTTGTGCAAGTGGTGTTGTGTACATATGATGTTTTGCACATGTTGTGCAAGTGGTTCTTTGTACAGGTGGTACTCTGTACATGTTGTACATATGGTATTGGTGCACATGTGGTATGGTTTGCATGTCGTACATTCTATGTTGTGAGCTTGTGGTACTATGTATGTGCATTATGTAGTCATTGTATCGTGACATGTGTATTCGTTATTTTGTACTCTATGTATGTATATGTATTGTGTGGTGTTGTACATTGGGTATAGATGTATTGTGTTGTGTTGTACGCCAAGTGTAGGTACATGTATTGTGTGGCATTGTACATCACCTATAGATGGATGTATTGTGGTGTACATTGAGTGTAGGAGCATGTATAGTGGTGTGTTGTACATTGGGTGTAGGTGTATGTGTTGTGTGTTAAGTGTAGATGCATGTATTGCATGGTGTTGTAAGTCGTGTGTGGTTGTATGTGTGTGATGCACACTATGTGTATGTGTGCATGGTTTAGGAGAAGACATTGGGTGGTTGTCGAGTATGGAAACCAATCTGGTGTGCGTACAGATTAAAGACAAAGGTAGACTCTGAGGATTGATTAAAGGATAAGTATCAGTATTTTATTTCAGATTTTCTATGCATGTGATCTATGACTTTGGTTTATGATTATTACATGTGATCTATGATTCTGATTTATGCTCGTTACATGTGCTTTATGATTTTGAACTATGATGATTATGTTTTGAGCTAACTCGATGTGATATGTTTATACAGGATGATTTGTTCAAAGATGCTAGTTTGACTTGTTGTGATAGGAAGTAAACAGGATTGCAAGCATACCTTATTAACGAGCTACCAATGAGGTATGCTTTGAAGTTATTTCAATGTATTTTGAATCTAATGGAAATTATGTGCTTTGTACAAGAAAGCATGAAATGCCCAATTGGCTGGTTGAAACTGACTGCAAGAATTAGCAGCAGCAATGAAAGGAATTGGAACAAGCACCAATATGTTGGTAAAGCATTCAAGAGCAGGGTCATTGTGGGACATTGGTACCCAATAGTGTCCATTGATTTCCATGAGCATGTTATGACCGGTATGACCATTTTAAGGCAGTGATATGCCTTGATTTTTGTATCTTCCGATGCAAGGAAGCCTTTCCAAGGGATGGACTTCCCAAGATGGGGGTGCCAGCGGAACTTGGAAGGTGTGTGACAACACAGAAGGGGGTGACCAGATTTACCAAGGGACTTTGTAGTAGAGAAGGGAAGGTCGAGGATATTTTTTTGTTAGTATCCTTTCCAAATGGAATCAAATGCACATTGGGTGTGTGCCCTGGAACAATGAGTTCGTAATTTTTCACTGAGAGGACAAGTGGCGATGGATTGTAGTGCTGGACATTGGATGCACATTTGAATTTATAGTGGATTTTGGACTTCATGGGAAGGAGGTAAATCTTGGTAATACTTTGAGGGTTGAAGTGTGAGCCTCTGGATTCCCTTGTTGTAGATGTAGGCATTGTATCATTTTATTTTCTAATTGAGAAAATCTGCATATGTGTATATGTGTACATTATTGTAAATACTACATCAATCTGGATTTATAAATCTCCATAGGAAATATGATTATTTTCTAGTTGAAGAAAATGTGTATAAGTATATGTGGATTGTAAATACCGTAATGAGCTATGTTATAATGCTCCATTAAATGGTATGTTTGTCATGTTTTAGTAGATGGTCATTGTAAATACTGCAACAAGTTGTGTTATAAAGTTCCATGGGCAATATGTTTTGCTCTTAGCAGTCTTGTTGGTCAGGTTTCATTGAACATCGAGGACAGTGTTCCCCCAAGGGGGAAGGTCTTATAATAGCCCTGGTTAAAAATCCATGTAAAAATATAAAAGGCCATGGTTGATGGGACATGTATTCCAAGCTGAATGGTGGGAGAGACATCCTAGTGGGTGTTCATTTCAGTTATTATGGCTCAAGGAAATTGGCAAGGCAATGGAAAATGCTTTGGAAAGGCATGAGGCATTAATTGGCATTTTATTTATGAATAATGGAAATTAGGAGAAAATGAAGGTGAAAGGTCACAGGTTGCATGTGAGGAGGAAAATAATGGAAAATGAAGAAAATAGAGGCCTCATTAATAAAAAGGCTTATGAAGATCAGTTGGTATCTTTTTGTCAGTTTAGTTTTGGAGCTCTCTCATTATTCTCTCTCTCTCTCTCTCATATTCTTGGAGACTTAGAGTTTTCTTGGAGCACTCTTGGAGGGTGTCGTATACTTGGATTTTTGGAGCAAGAAGGTAAAGGAAGAGTAGGAAAGTGCAAGAGGACATTAGGATCAGTAGCTACAACACTATCTGCTTGTAATTACCGAGTTGTATGTATGTTTTCGTCACTAGTTTTGGCATGCATGGAATATGCATGTGGTTTGTTGGTTTTGATCTGTCATTAGCATGGAGGATGGTCGGGATTGATAGTGGATTGCCTAACCTTGCCATTTCCTGGATAGCCATGGATATTGTGGGTTTATTTTTGTTGTTTTATTTTGGTTGGTTCTCATGTTTCCTTAGCTTGGGTCGAGTTATTAGTCCTCGAGCCTTGGTTGGAAAAACGCTCTAGAGCCTTATAACAGCTTGGGATGAGTTACTAGTCTTGTAGCCTTGGTTGGAAAAATGCTCTGGAGCCCTTGGTGGATTGAGATACTAGTCCTAGAGCCTTGGTTGGACAAATGCTCTAGATCTCGGTAAAATTTGTGGGTTGAGTTACTAGGCCCTGAGCCTTGGTTGGATAAATGCTCTGGAGCCCTAGAAGACTTGGATAGAGACCAATCTAATGATGGTTTTGTGATGTCTAACTGTGAGGTGGAATCACTGTTTGATGGGTTGAGTTGGTTGGCCTCTGTAAGCCCTACATGGTTTTGGATGGATGTGTTTTATGATATCCCACATTCATGCTTGGAATATGGCACGACGATGAATGGTTGAAGAGAGATTTGGCTCAGTCATTCTATGGTCAGGTGAAATGTGGAATTCCCATCCCGGGTTTGGATTTTTCTTCATCAATATGAGGTTATTTCTCCTTGTATTTTTATGAGTATTATACTGGATTATATGTGGTTTATATGACTATGATTTCATTGGTATTTTTGTTGCTATTATGTTGGTTATATATGTGTTTTATGACAAAATCTATGTATGGATTTCATCATGTTTTTACTTGTAAATGAATGATCAATGTATATGTGACTTAATGGATGAAATAGAAGTTGATGCATTAAGGAATCAATGATACTTAGCAATTCTCAACTAATTATGAGACCCCTATGCTTAGATCTGTTATTTACACCTGTAGATTACATATTCGTGATATGTTTGAAGAAATGCCTATCATGGCTAGTAGGGGTCCAATCAAGGTCTCATTCAAGTGATTGCATTTATACTATCATTTCCTTGTTATTTTGCTATTTTTAAGATATGATTCAATTCTGGGCAATGACTCGGGATCTGGGCCTAAAAAAGTGGCTCAAACCCCGGGGACGTTAGCATAGTACTGACATAAGAGTCCCTGGACATTGGATTGTAGGCCTATGAGAGCGTCCATAGGTCCTTGGATGCTAGCATGCCCATAGCATGAGAGCATCTAGAGGTCAAGTGGTCCAAAAGCTCAGTGGGACCTAGGGGCTAATTGGAAGAAAGGTTGGATTGGTTCTTAAGGGTCCTAATGCTGATGTTGAATGTCAGTGTGGTGTGTTTCCATCGATTCTACTTCCTTAATGTGACATAGGAGGTCGAATCATATCAGAGTGGTCTCTCACCGCATGTTTACCCCGGCTGGTCAGTTGCTTGGGTCTCCCTTATAGGTGTTACCCATGACACATCTTTGAAGAGAGAGTTAGCAATATGTTATGAAACCAGCTCAAGAAAAGATAGATCAACGCCTTAGAATTCAGCCTCTTCGAGGGGGAAACCTCCTTTACATTACATAAATGAACAATTCTTGGATGATTCAAATGACAAAACCTCCTTTCTATACATAGGAGTCTAAGGAGTCACAATATAATCCAGCCGACCTAACAATAATAATATAAAGCCACAAAAATAACAATAGAGGGATTCTATGGGGCACAGTAATAACAATATGGGGCAATAGGGGCACAACAATATTAATAAGGGGTATAACTACAATAGTAATGGGGTAATCACTAGTATTATAGGGACCCAACATGCCCCTCTCCTTCAAAAAAGTGTTGTCCTCAACGCTTGAGTAGTTATGGATACTTCTACATAAAATTTTCATCCTCCCATGTGGAATCTTCAGCGGATAAGTTCTTCCACTTGATAAGATACTCTAAAATTGATCGATTTCGTAGTTGTCGAGTTCTTGTTTCTGTGACTGCTTCCAGTTCCAATATATTTTTTCCTTCGTCATCAAGTTCTGGCAATATTGTTTGAACTGGGAGCTTGTCGCCTATAACCTTCTTTAAACATGAAACATGGAAAACTGGGTGCAATCGAGAAGCTGCAGGAAGCTCCAATTTGTATGCCATAGTACCAATCTTTTGCAACACCTTGTACGGACCATAATACTTTGGTGATAATTTATTATCCTTCTTAGCTTGCTTGAGGGACATTTGCTTATATGGTTGTAGCCGTAGGAATACCCAATCACCTACATCAAAAATTCTTTCACTGCGATGTTGATCTGCCTGTTGTTTCATTCTATTCTGTGCCAACACGAGGTTATCCTTTAAGAGTTGGAGGACTTGTTGTTGATGCTCAATGTGATGTTCCACTGCCTGAACCTTAGAATTTTCTCTTAAATATGATGTGATGGATGGTGGCTGATACCCATAAAGTGCCATAAATGGGGTCATTTTTGTTGCTGTATGGAAGGAAGTGTTATACCACCATTCAGCCAGAGGCAACCATTTGACCCATTGTGTCTGTTTATCAGATACAAAGCAACGAAGATATCCTTCCAAACATTTGTTTACTATCTCAGTTTGCCCATCAGATTGAGGATGATAAGATGAGCTATGAGCTAACTGAGTACCAAGACAAGAAAATAATCATGTCCAAAAATTTCCAGTGAAAATGGGATCTCTGTCACTTACAATAATCTTTGGGTTTCCATGTAGCTTTTGAATTGTTTCCATAAATGTAGTAGAAATTGTATTGGCTTTAAATGGATGTGATAATGCACAAAAGTGTGCATACTTGGTAAATCTGTCAACTACCACCATGATGACACTCTTTCCCTCAGACTTGGGTAAACCTGTGACAAAATCCATTGAAACCTCCTCCCAACATTGGCTTGGAATGGATAAAGGTTGTAATAGACCCGGTGTCTTAATTGTTTCAACTTTATTTTGTTGTCAAACCAAACATTCCGCCACAAACTTTTGAATATCTGATTTAAGGCCATCCCAAAAAAATTCCTTCTTAACCCTCTGGTAAGTTTTTAGAAATCCTGAGTGCCCTCCTAAGGGAGAAGTGTGCAATTCCACAAGAATCTTTTGTTTTAGCTGGGAATTCTTACAGAGGTATAAGCGATCTTTGTACCATAACGAATCATTTTTCCAGCTAAATGTATCAGACGTACTGGAATCTTGTTGTAACTTTCGAATAAGTGCCCACACTTCTTCATCATTCTTCCATTCCTCCCTTGCTTCATTTATCCAATCTGGTTGGATAATAGAAATGGCGCACAACAATGCTTCCACATCCTCATCCTTTCTTGAGAGTGCATCTGCCACCACATTTTGCTTCCCTTTTTTGTAGATGATTTCAAAGTCATAACCCAACATCTTTGTGACCCACTTTTGTTTCTCTTCAGAGGATAATCTTTGTTCTAAAAAGTATTTAAGGCTATCATGATCCGTTTTTACCTTGAAGTGTCTTCCCATTAGGTAGGGTCGCCATTTCTTAAGTGCATGGAGTATTGCCAACATTTCCTTCTCATAAATAGCTTTTCTTAAAAACTTTCCCTTGATTGGATGACTTTCAAAAGTAATGGGTCTTTCATCTTGCATTAGAACAGCACCAATTCCATTTCCTGAAACATCACATTCCACAATAAAGGTTTTTGTGAAGTCCGGTGTAGCTAAGACCAGTGCTTGGCACATTGCCTCTTTAAGATGTTCAAAGGCCTTTGTTGCTTCCGGAGTCCATGAAAATGCATCTTTCTTCAATAATGTTGTTAGAGGTGCTGCTATTCTCCCATAATTCTTAACAAACTTGCGATAATACCCTGTCAACCCGAGAAATCCTCGCAGATGCTTTATGGATGTGGGGATTTTCCATTCCTTAATGGCTTTAATTTTGCTAGGGTCTACCTTAACTCCTTCATGAGATACAATATGACCCAGATATTCCACCTCCTGGACTCCAAAGAAACATTTGGATCTTTTTGCATATAATTGTTTCTCCTCCAATAGTTGTAGCACCCTGTCAACATGTTCAACATGATCCTTCCAAGACTTGCTGTAGATTAGTATATCATCAAAAAATACTAACACAAATTTTCTAAGGAATGGTTTGAAAATTGAATTCATCAAACCTTGAAATGTTGAAGGTGCATTGGTAAGGCCAAAAGGCATGACCAAAAATTCATAATGACCCTCATGAGTTCTAAATGTTGTTTTTGCAATGTCTTCAGTCTTCATTCTGATTTGATGATATCCTGAACGAAGATCCAACTTGGTGAAGTAAATTGATCCATGCAATTCATCCAGTAATTCATCAATGACAGGAATGGGGAACTTATCTTTAATAGTGAGCTTGTTGAGCTCCCTATAATCCGGACACATGCGCCATGATCCATCCTTCTTGTGCACCAATACTACTGGAGCAGAGAAAGAACTTTGACTCGGTTGAATTATACCAGCCTCTAGCATTTCTGCAACCATACATTCAATTTCACTCTTTTGGACATAGGGATATCTGTACGGCCTGATGTTTGGAGGAACACTTCCTAGAATCAGATGAATAGCATGATCATGATCACACATAGGTGGGAGACCTTTGGGAGTCTCAAATACCTTGGAATGATTGTCCAGGACTTTTTGGAGATCTGGAGAAATAGATGATTCCGATGTGGAAACATCTAGCGAACATAATTGTGCAATTACACCTCTTTGCTCCTTTTTTAGAAGCTTTGTCATACCATTAGAGATAATTATCTTTCCTAGTTTCCCTGCAATACCCCTTAATTCAACTTCCTTTCCTTCCGTAGAAAATTTGATGAAAAGTTCTTGAAAATTAAAAGCTATTGTACCCAAGGATTGTAGCCATTGGACTCCTAGTACAACATCAGCACCTCCCATTGGAATGGAAAGCATTGGGCTAGTCAATACATATTCTCCCATGGATAGCTTGATATTATGGCACTTTCCATAGAAATTTATTGTTCCTCCATTTGCAATCATCACTTGACACTCTGGTGCTGGATATAGGAAGCAATTCAATTCTTTTGCTACCTTACAATGAATAAAATTGTGGGTGCTTCCTGAATCAATCAACACTATTACCTTTTTCTTCTTGATTTGTCCTTCTATCTTGATGGTTTGAGGAGTGGTAATTCCTGCCAATGCATTACAAGATATGGTCGGATTTATTTGTTCTTCATCTAGGCTTTGTTCCTAGAGTATATCCTCTTCTTTTGACCTTTCTTGCTCCTTTTCTTCTTCCTCTTCACAATCTATGTAGAATAATTTCTTCTCAGCACACTTATGACCTTTAGTGTATTTGCTATCACAACTGTAACAAAGCCCTTTTGCTCTTTTTTCTTCCAATTGTTGTGGTGTCAACCTTATAGGTTGTGGAAGACTAGGGGCAACAACACTTCTATCTTTATAGTTGTGAGTGGTATGCTTCTTGGTTGCCATAATTTTGCTTTCCATTTTTCTTGCTAACCTGAATGCCTTCTCTAATGAATCAGGTTCCCAAAGGCAAACATCATGTTGGATATTATCCTTTAAAGACCCTATGAACACATCAATCCTATGCTCCTTTGGAATATCTTTTACCCTTATGTTCAATTTGTGGAACTCCTCAATGTGCTCCATTATTGAACCCTTTTGTTTGAGACTTATCAATTGGCTAAAAAAAGTGTTGCTTTTTGTATCCTCATAATGTGCTATCAATTCTTCCGTAAAAATTGCCCAAGTGATAAATTTTTTACAAGAGCAAAGCCATTGATACCATACAAACTGATTTGGTTCCAAATATAAAGTTGCCATACGTATCTTTTGTGTGTTTTGCACATTATTGAGATCGAAGAATTGCTCCATCTGTAATATCCATGTTGCGGGATCCTTGCCATCAAACTTCCTCATATCGATTTTTGGAATATGGTGGGTCTTCGATCCAACATTAGAGTCTATGGAATCATGATTAACATTTCTTTTTTTCTCATCATGAGTTTCCTTTACTACCCTTTCACAATTAGTGACCCTTTCTTGTAGCAACTTCTTCAATTCTTCCATGTCTGTCTTCAAATCTATCTTCAAATCGTCCATCTTAACTTCTACGCCTTTCTTTAAAAAATACATCTTAGCTTCTATGCCTTTCTTTAAACCATCCATCTTAGCTTCTACATCTTTCTTTAAACCATCCATCTTAGATTCTGTTCCTTTTTGTGAAAATGACACTTATTGCACTTGGTCTCGTAATTTTGCTATATCATGTTGCATTTCTTCCTCTTCTTCATAAGTCATGCTAGAGCTTTCAGGTTGCTTACTAGGTGTTTGCATTTTCTTTCCTTGGGGCATCAATTACCGATAATAATGCTTTACTATGCCCTTTGAATTCCTTCAAACCAAGCTTACGCAAAAATTTAAAAAAAAATTACACACCTTTTTTCACTTTGTAGAAGCCTGATATTGAATCTGATGTATCTCTGTAATTTCGAATCATCCAGTTCTGAAATTGTGACTTGTAGTAGCCTTCTGTGTCCTCTTTCCAATGCCACTAGTCTAATCCAAATTGGATTCTCCAAGAAAGAGTTATTCACAATCTCCCGCAGTGACCTGATTATAGACTAGTTCCGTAGAGCGAACTTGTATGAAGTGCCACGTGTCACTGTTTTGACCTTTGACTTTGAAAAATATATACAAGAAAACTACAGTCCGTCCTCTTTCTGTACCTTCTTACTAAATTTCAATCCGATGCTCAGAAAGAAAGTTATGACGATTTTCCCCAGGTCACCTGTTTGGAATGTAATTCAGGAGTCTGCAAAAAGACCAACTTCATTATATCATATCTCCGCAAATATAGTGCGAAAAGCTCTGAAAATTGGACCCGAGGTTCAGCACGATTTCTTCTCAAATGGGTTTTTTTGCAACTTCTGAAACGTCACAGAAAAAAAAATTATAGCGAAAATTTCATGATGACCTGTTTGGAGCAGCGAAACCCTAGAAGCCAAAGCTCTGATACCAAATGTTATGAAACCAGCTCAAGAAAAGATAGAAAAGATAGATCAACGCCTTATAATTCAGCCTCTTCGAGGGGGCAACCTCCTTTACATTACATAAATGAACAATTCTTGGATGATTCAAATGACAAAACTTCCTTTCTATATATAGGAGTCTAAGGAGTCACAATATAATCCAGCCGACCTAACAATAATAATATAAAGCCACAAAAATAACAATAGAGGGATTCTATGGGGCACAGTAATAACAATATGGGGGCAATAGGGGCACAACAATATTAATAAGGGGTATAACTACAATAGTAATGGGGTAATCACTAGTATTATAGGGACCCAATATGAGACCCCTATGCTTAGATCTGTTATTTACACCAGTAGATTACATATTCGTGATATGTTTGACGAAATTCCTATCATGGCTAGTAGGGGTCCAATCAAGGTCTCATTCAAGTGATTGCATTTATACTATCATTTCCTTGTTATTTTACTATTTTTAAGATATGATTCAATTCTGTGCAATGACTCGGGATCTTGGCCTAAAAAAGTGGCTCAAACCCCGAGGACGTTAGCATAGCACTGACATAAGAGTCCCTGGACATTGGCTTGTAGGCCTATGAGAGTGTCCATAGGTCGTTGGATGCTAGCATGCCCATAGCATGAGAGCATCTAGAGGTCAAGTGGTCCAAAAGCTCAGTGGGACCTAGGGGCTAGTTGGAAGAAAGGTTGGATTGGTTCGTAAGGGTCCTAATGCTGATGTTGAATGTTTGTGTGGTGTGTTTCCATCGATTCTACTTCCTTAATGTGACTTAGGAGGTAGAATCATATCAAAGTGGTCTCTCACCGCATGTTTACCCCGGCTGGTCAGTTGCTTGGGTCTCCCTTATAGGTGTTACCCATGACACATCTTTGAAGAGAGAGTTAGCAATATGGGAGGAGGGTGTTACATACAAAGATGTGTCATGGGTGACTGAGAAAGAGTTAGCACACCTACAAAGGAGTTCAATCTCATAAGCAAATACCACATGAGATGGTAGCCCATATTTTCTTACTAAGGGTGTTTGATGGAGGAGCATCCTTGGCCTTGGGCAATCCTCATCAAACAAAATCAAGTTTATGTTGAGTTCATAATAATTGTTGTTACTCCCATGTGTTTTAAGTTGTTGATACACCTATTATGATAGTTGTTGATACACAAATTTGGTAGTTTATTTTATTCCCGTAGCTACATTTTATCAAAGCAACGACTGGTCTTGAGTTGTTAACACTCCTAGGAGCACGTTTTGATATTCCCATTTCTTGGAGTTTCTAAAACATCCAAAATTCATAGTTATTTGGTTTCACTGCTATAAAAAAACATTATTAGATGTGCTATTAGGATAAGACATAAGTTACAAATTTGGCTTGTCCGCACACTAAGAGGATGCGAATCGACTCAATTCTCGAAGGTGAAGTAGGCAGTCACATGGGAAGGGATTTGTTTTAATGGAATATGAAGGGGTCAAAAATATGAGGATAAATTAGATGAACATGGAAGAAAATGGTTTTTGTTTCTTTTGGCCTATTATTTTTCTGCATGTCATTTTAAGCTCCTGGCTCTTAGCCTTCTTGTGTTGGTTAGGCTACTGCACGATTTTTAGAGAAAGTGATTAGTTGTTGTATGAGTTAGAAAGGGCGTTTGGTTGTTATGCATGGTATTGTTGTGTAATAGTGTGGGAATTTCAAGTGCTCTGAGGACTTCGCTCTCATATTTGTATTCTTATATGTAATAAGATATTTTGAATAAATAAAAGTTAATTGAATCCTTTTTGTGTTCTTGTGAACAGACTCAAATTACTCTTTATATGTGCTTTGTTATTTAGTCCTTGAATTAATTAATATAGTAGCCAAATTCCAATGGCCTAGGTTGTGTGCTTTGTAACAACGATCCATATTTTGTAGGTTTTGTGAAAGCTACAAAACCTAGATCGCATCAGTTACTCTCTTTTGGGCTCATTTTTCAACTCCTTTTCTAGGAACTAATTATCTCCTAGTTTCTCATCTGATCTAACTATTGAGTTAGATCCAACAACCTCTTTGAAAAGTTTGAAATTATTTAATATATCTACAACGAGGAGGGCCATGTTTTTCTCGAGATATCAACAACTTTCTCTTCTAGGCTAGAAAATCTATATTATATTACATCCCAAGGATTGTTATGAATGGAGTCATTCACTATGTCTAGGTTTCTGTGACACACTTCTTAAGCCAATTCCTAGATCCTACAATTTACATAAATTTTATCAAAGAAAATTTCTCTGTTACTAATCCAAAATGGATTTTGGATAGGCTTCTAAGTCTAAGTGTTCCTCACAGAGGAAATGAAAGTCTAAGGATGCTCCTAGAAATAGTCCCATTGCATAGATCTTCTCATTCTAAATCTACTGCAACTTGAATGGGTTAAAATGGACTTTGGATGAAGAAGTTATCGCAAAAAGAAGATTGCCTTTGTCCTTTTGAAAAGGAGGCATTTCTTCTAAAAATGGCCTAAAGGCTCCTTAAGGAAATCGCATCACAAATGTGCAAAGGGATGGACTTAACGCAAAGGCAGAAGGACCCTCGATTAGCGACCTCTGACATACCGGATCGGAGGCCGCCCAATATCGGGACCCTAGGCATAGCGACATGCTCCTTGGCGATAAGCGACAATGCGATTGCGATGACCAATATCACTGATCGGCAATCGGGGTGATCGGCGATCGGAGGAGAAGAAGGTATAGACCCCCACTGATGCGATACGCGAGGTGCGATATCAGTGATTGGCGGATCGGCGGTTGGCATACCCAAAGGGTAGATCCCCGGGCCATTGCGATTGCGATTAGTGATTAAGACCTAGACCCGATAGGGATTATGGACCCAATTGCATAAAATTTGAAATCTAGGATTTTCATATTTTTTGTGTATTAGTGTGTTTCCGCTATAAACCCGAAATACAAAGGAAATGACCCGAAAGCGATAACACTGGACCCGAGAGGTTTATAGATGTGGCTTTGGGTTATTTGAGTTTCGTGGTAAGCAGGATTTCGGGCAAGCCTCAGGCGATAAGTGGTATTGAATGAGCTCTGCCCGAACCCATACACAGGCCGACATGTGGCATGGTGTAGGAGAGAGAAAACCGCCTTTTCGAGCAAGTAATCTCCGTGCACTTAAGCCACCCGAAACGGACTGTCAGTTGTTGGATCAGAGATCACGCAGATCAATGGTGGGCTTGCGATAGCCATAAAAGGCAGACCTAAAAGGGTTTATAGGGGTGATTTCAGGGAATTTGAAGTCCAGGACTTCGCGCCCGATAGTGTATTTTTAGAAAATCTCTGTGTATTGAAATTTCTCCATTTTCAGGTTTTTGCTTGGAAGAAGGCCCTGATCCCTCTGTAACGGCCCCTGATCACTATGCCACACTGCAAGCGGGCTTTTTTGGCAGACAATGATGCATTTGAAGCCACAAATTCGCAGAGCCAGATGGCCAGTCAAACAAACAGCACGCAAAGAAGCCACAGAGCCGCAAGAGAGTAATGACACGCAAAGAAATGGCTGGGGAAGCTGCAGAGCCGAGAAAATGCCTCAAAGGAGCTAGAAGGCCCAATTAACAAGGAGGTTGGCAAGAGCTGGAGGTCGCTAAAGGAGAGCTGTTAGCTAAGAGAGCGATAATCCCAAAGAGAACAATTGACATGCAACAAAGCTACAAAACGGTCACTGGAAAGCTGCTAAAGGTCGCTTGGAGGTCAAGAGAACCATTCATGCATGCAGAGGCTGAGATAGAGAGCTCAAAGAAGCCAAGAGTCAGAGCGAGAGTGAGAGCCAAGAGCTAGAAGGCCGAAGAACTTCAAGAGCCAGGGATAAGATGGTGTTCTAAGCCCATTGAGTTCTGTGTAAACCAGTGGAGTTGAGCATGGAGCTTGTAAAAGAACTATTGCCATAATCCCAGAGAGCCTAGTTGAGTTGACTAGAGCTCAAGGAGACGTAGCCCAAGAGTTTTGGGTGAACTCCATATTAAACTTGTTGTCTTATGTGTGATGCTCATTTGCTGCATTGTTTCACTGTTATATGTTTTATATCAGTTTAAGCAAATCAATTTACAACACATAAACAGTTTTAAAACAAACATAAGCATATACCTATATTTTCAAGCACTTATTAATTCCGCAATTGGTTAATCATAAAGACTTGGGAATATTTA
The DNA here is from genome assembly GCA_031772625.1 of Pinus tabuliformis. Lineage (NCBI taxonomy): Eukaryota > Viridiplantae > Streptophyta > Pinopsida > Pinales > Pinaceae > Pinus > Pinus tabuliformis. The sequence continues at coordinate 599,200,617 of CM062805.1, read as the reverse complement.
AGCTTTGGAAGTGGGAGAGGTTCTTGTAAGCTTGACAAGAAGCCTTTAGTGCCCCATTTTCAGATCAGTTACCATTATGCTATATAAACTACCATGGATATAACTTTAGAATAGTTCATCACAATAGATCTTACAACATTATGAAATATTTTATTATATATCCATACTTATTATTATTGGATTAATACTCAAGTTTATGAAAATAAATAAAATACAAAATGAAAGAACAAGAAAATGAACAAACCATCCATATACATGGACACAATATGTAACTTGGGAAAATTAACATGGGAGAAGAATCAACTAGAATTTGAGGCCTATCTTTGCTCTCTTTTCTTCAGTTATGAAAATGCAAATATGAAGAAAAGGACATGGTGTTTTCTTTTAACACTATGGCCTAAATGGCTACTACAAAATCATGCCCTCCCTCTTGTTATGCTCTCAAATCTCACTCCTAGATGTTGTCTACAACATGGAACAAGTACAATGTTGAAAGAATGGAGCACTCTCTCTTCCTACCAACTCAATATTTAACATAGTTTGATGTTGTCTAAGGTTAGGATTTTTGCATGTCTTAACCCTCTATTAGATTTTTTTTGTACCTTCTAGAATCTTCTTGAAATTTCACACATGACTATTCCCACATATGAGTAATGGTTGTTGATGCAACAACCACTTGGTACCATGGTGGTCAATAATATAGGTCAATTTGCAAAAGGCATTTGAACTCTAATTGAAATGAATTTCACACTGAAAAGGTGTTAGTGTGTAGAAAAACATCAAGGGACTATGAATTATGATTGCAATATTTGTACCCCCAAAAGTATCATTTGAAGCCTCAAAATGGATTTGGAAGGTTCTAAACCCCAAATCTCCAAATTGGGACTTGCCACTAAAATGGGCCTTGCAAGAAAATTCCTCCAATTTTTCCACCCAAAAAGTATCAATATAGATAAAAAATTATATAGTGATCCTTTCCAATTAAATTATATCATGACATACTAATCTCTTAGCATGAAAATATTTGGATAACATTGAAAACCACTTTTCTATCATGTTTCAATCCATTGCAAAATGGGATGGCCCCCAAACCTCACACAAGAGGGTGCACATAACTAACGGGTGAAAGAGTTGGATCTTCATCTAAATGCCTTGAAATTGAAGCTAAAAATATAGTTTTTTTAGACTGTTAAGCACTGCATATCCCTTACTCAATCTATCCTTTATTTTGGAAGTCAAGATGACTCCCAAAATACAATCTTCATAAGAATCAGCGCAACAATCCTCAGAGCAAAACATTTTTCAAGTAAATGTAAATTTGTGTGGCTACACTCTAGGTTTGTCGTATAAAATTTTACTCAATGTTATTCTCTTTTTTATAATTCTTTCAAAATTATTTTCCTTTGATAATGGGTGGAATGTCCAATTGAAACATTTGAAATGTTTCAAAGATGTAATATAGATTATTAGAAAAATTCGACAATATTATTATTAATGTGGAAATTTACATTCTGAAACACTAAGCCTATATGAAGAAGATGGTGTGAAAAAGGCATGAGTTTTCAAAATAGCCCATATTCAAAATGAAAAAAAACCATTCTTGACTTCTTGGAACATTACCAAGATACATCTATTCTTCCTCCATTCACCTAAACTAACCACCCTATTTGAAGATTAGATGCATCTTCACTAAAGCTAACATAACAATCTTCAAAGCATAAATTGTTTGAGCTAAAATTTAAAGTTACAACTATCATTTCAAGTTTACCCTATAGATATTTACTTATTATATTCTCTTTCAACTCTATTTTCCCTTGATAATGGTAGAGTGTACACTCATAACATAAATTTAACACAAGTTATCTAGGAAAATTCTAAACCATAACAAATAAATAATATTTAACTTCTCAAAATCAATTTATCACTTTTTATAACATAACACTATTATGTATGGGAAATAATGTTTCAAGTCTTAGAACTTATTTCTCATTTATTTTACAATAAATATATACATAATGTTCAAGACATAACCTTGATTATGTGGATAGGCATGTTTATTTGCAAAATTTTAATTTAATTATCAATAATTATTAGGTGGATGGCAAGATTTAACTTCCATAGAATATTATAAAATATTTTTATTCATATACACAAATCAAAAGTTGAAATTTATTTTCAAAGTAGTTATGTCTTTTTTGCCCTTTTAATTAAATTCATTAATTAAAAAAATGTCATTTGAACAAGTGTCATATGAAATGAGTTAAGAGATTTTAGACATGTGGTATTGATAAGAAGTGGTATTGGCCAATAATATTTTAACAAGTCATGTTTATAAAATAAAAATCTCCATGAGCGTGAATCTCTATAGCTAATAATTTTGTTACATGTGTTGTTAAATGTATATATGTTTCACTTATTTATTAATTATTTTTATCATTAATAATAATTATTATTATTTTAAATAAAGTTATAATTTAATTAAGTTTTATATTTTTTAAATTTTAGCAATTTAGGATGTATGATGAAGTGTTCTAATATCTATTATGGATTAATGTCTATTGACATTCACCCACCATTTAACTTATATGACTGCCTACTTATAACAAGTGCTACCTAGTAACCTCTACTTAGTTTAAATATAACTAATTGGAGTCTGAACTGCTCCTTAAATTAAATATAACTAATTGTTAAATATAACTAGTTGGAGTTTGAATTTTTGTTTAGTTTAAGTTTAACTAATTGGAGATTGAACTGCTGACAAGTTGTGGTGGTCAATTAAAGCCTTCATAAAAAAAATTTGAAATTAAAGTGAAAATGTTATGCTAAAATGGTGCTTTTTGGTGAGCACCCTACCTTATTAGTTGTAATGAAGCTTTGTAATGAAACTTTATAACTTTATTTCTTTGGCAGTATTTGACGCAGGGGAATATGGAACACAAATTTTATTTGTTATCTCTCAATTGATGTCTTGTTTTACAATTATATAATTCAAAACACTTAGTTTATAATCAAAATACTTAGTTCCTAAAACATTTCATATCATCAAAATAAATAAATAAATAATAATTATTAAAAAAATAAAATATTAAATAAATAAAATATATTATTAGCCCTTTTCAAATATTTTCCAAATATTATACATTGGTATATGATTTGTGATTTAGTATTAAATTAGCGGAATTTGACACATTCACTTTGAATAAAACTAGGGATAGAGTTGCAGTGGATTTAATTGCTTTAACAAAATTTAGATATTAACTTTTTGCTTGGTATTTGAGACCAACCTTGTTGGAGCCTTCGTTTAATTTTGAATGATTTTGACCAGTTTTGACTGACTGAAGGGCGGGAAAGAGACAGATGGCAACAACGATTGGGTGGCGGAACGAACAATTGCGGAGGAGTGGTGAAAAGGTGGTAGCGAAAGGCAAAGGCAGCTAAGGAGGCGAGAAGGCATAGAAGCAGCCAATGGAGAAAATAGTCGTGCGAGAACTGGTAGTCCAGGCAGCCGGGAAGGACATAAAAGGGGAAGACCAGAGAGGAAAAAGGTTGTTGTTGAAACCGCTAGTGGAAGGAGTCGGTTGCAAAAGAGATACACAGTTGCAGAGGTCGAATGAGAGAGTGTTGGGATCTGAGGGGCTTAGTTGCGAAACTTATCTGAACCTGAGCGACTGAGCTGGGTATTTTATGTAATGCTTATGGCGAATGCTGGATCATAATGTAATCTGTTATGTTAAGTTTGTGGAAATTTTGAATAATTTAACACATATTCACAGAGATTATCCTGATCATACAATTATAAGCGGAACATGTATAATACATAATCTCCTCTACGTTGATCATCAATTTACAGAAGCAGAAACATTCACAGGCACACATAGAAGCATCAATCAAACTCATTAACACAGTATGTATCCCGGGGAAAGCATCTCGCTAAAAACCCCACACTATCTGTATATTATATTGATTGAATCATGTAACAATACATAGTACAATACTCATCCCAAGTACTCAGTACTATCTCCTCATGCTACACACAATACAGCTTAGATTTGATCTCCAAATCTCCCCCGCTGCTTGCCTGCCTCTCCAGCTCAATACCTGCTCAAGAACTGATGAGAATGGCTTACCAAACTCGTATTTGAACTGCAAATAATCACTCACACTCTGTTGGACGTGAGCACAGGCTACAATTCTTGATATTGGCCAATTCATTGGCATACTCAATCCCTCTGATTGTGCAAGTCATCATGCACAGCTATAGTCACAACTGATAGCAATCTGATCCTCTAACACCTGTCCTTGCTGAACTGAACATGCGCTGACATGCAACTGAGTTAACTGATGTATTCTATAGTTGCATTATGAGTTAATAACTTGTGAATTAATTAATAGCTAATTCACCCAACTCATCTCTAGTCTATTGATCAGTTAGACTAAATACAACTAGTTTAACAAAGTTAAACTGAACACAACTCCATCAACTGCACCTCCAATCCACTAAACTCAACTCACTTGAGTTCTAACTGAAGTCCTGCATGCAAATATTAGTCATCCCATAGGTAACCATGTATTTCCCTCTGGGATCTGCATGTACCACATCCGTAGCTCATCCTGAAGTGCTCCAAGAGAATAAGATCAAGTTTATAGTCCAAATATTATTATGAGACAATAATATTTGACTTTTCTATTTTTGACAACCAGTCTAAAAATAGACTTTGATCACTCACACTGTGATCACTCACACTGTGGTCACCCACACTGTGATCACTCATACTGTGATCACCCACACTGTGATCATCCACACTGTGATCAAAAATAGAACTTGCGCCATAATTTGCCTGCGGGCCCACTTAGTGAAGGCGACTCTTTTCACTAAGCTCCATCATCTTGTTGCATTCTCAACAAGCATTTCTTGTTGCACACTTTTCAACACTCCCTCTCAACAAGAAAGGCTTCCTCTCAAACCCAATCCTGAAACTCTGGAATGTTCTCCATGCAACACATCTGGCTGGTCCACTTGCTCTGTCATCAAAGTCTCTGACTGCTATTGCCTCTGTCGACTGAAGACTTTGCATCTCTGTGTTCTTCAGTATCTAACTGCTCTAGCCTCTATTACTTTGATCTCTGACTGCATCCGTGTTGATGCTGGTTCTATCTCCCAGCATTGCATCCGCACTGCACCTCCCAACTGACCTCCCTGTTGGGCTAGAAACACCCTCTGATGCTGAAGCTCTACCTGCTGCTAACAAGTGCTCCCTCTCTGACATCTGCGCTTACTGCAACATCTCCATGCATCTCGCACCATTGCACACCTCTCTATGCCACCTAGCACTGTGCAAAACACTTGTGCCTCTCGCATTGCTGCAGCCTGCTAGCTATGCGATGTCCTGGGATTCCCTGCACTGTCGCTCTCTCTGTCGCTCCATCCGCATCGGTCTCTACCCAATCAGTCAGTTCCTACTACTACACATCAGGGCTCCCGTAGCAAGGTCTCATCCAAGAGGTTGGGTACCTCAAGGATCCTGCCCCTCCTCCTTGGGACAATCAATCCACATCACCCCACCTCCTACCTGGAGGTATGGCTGCATGCAATCCCTCAGCCCACCTGGCTCGAAGTTTCCCCCTACTGGAGGTCTCTAGATGAGTAGATGTATCTACTTGATCTCCTCTCAGCTTCCCTTGTTGTGGCTGCTCCACAACCTCCTGAAGTTGTTGCACCAATCGTGGCTCCTCCACAATCGTCTGAGACTTCTTCTGGCTTTGCATGTTGAGAGGTAATATACGCTCCCTCTCAACCACCAAGTCTCCATCAGCCGCCTCGCTGTTCAAGGCTTTGCATGCATCTTGAACCTCAAGAGCATACATGTTCCTGACCCGTGAACCAACCTCATGACAACGAAAGCATCGCACTTTCGATTTGTCAACCTTCTTCCCACCACTGGAAGAACTGGATTCGGAAAGAGAACCCTTCTCCTTCCCCTTCTTCACCTTACTTGCTAAGGCACAGTTCTCCTCATCCTGCATGGATGAAGAACCGTCTCTGGTGCGCCGTCTAATCTCCTCCTGCATCAAATCTGACCATAGTCGTTCCCAATTTGGCAGTTTCTCCCTTCCATTCACCGAGTCCTGGTAGCTATGCCAACTCTTAGGAAGGTCAAGGAGTGCTAGACTCACCATCCTCATCCGACAGTCACCCCCACACTTCCCAGCTCATCTTGACATTGGGTGAACTTCGTGAGATACTGGGGCATACTGTCTCCATTCTCACACTGAATGTTTTTGAGTTTTATCTCTTGCTTTGGAATTAAATTCAAATTCCACCAGCTCAAAACTCAATCGCTTCTGATATAGAATTCGTGAGAACAAAGTATTTCTTGTACAGAGATCGACTGTATGGGCATTCACCGGATATCTCACCTTCCAAAAGAAGGATGAATCCAGAGGCTACCTGGCCCGATTACAGACTCTGCCTGAAGAAATAAAATGTAAACACTTTCTGAATAATATATCCGATGATCAATCCTCGCTTGATATCCTGTAAAAATCTCTTCTACAAATCAAGCAGCTCTGATACCATGTTGAAATTTTGAATAATTTAACACATATTCACATAGATTATCCTGATCATACAATTATAAGCAGAAAATGTATAATACATAATCTCCTCTACGTTGATCATCAATTTACAGAAGCAGAAACATTCACAGGCACACATAGAAGCATCAATCAAACTCATTAACACAGTATGTATCCCAGGGAAAGCATCTTGCTAAAAACCCCACACTATCTGTATATTATATTGATAGAATCATGTAACAATACATAGTACAATACTCATCCCAAGTACTCAGTACTATCTCCTCATGCTACACATAATACAGCTCAGATTTGATCTCCAAATCTCCCCCGCTGCTTGCCTACCTCTCCAACTCAATACCTGCTCAAGAATTGATCAGAATGGCTTACCAAACTCGTATTTGACCTGCAAATAATCACTCACACTCTGTTGGACGTGAGCACGGGCTACAATTCTTGATATTGGCCAATTCATTGGCATACTCAATCCCTCTGATTGTGCAAATCATCATGCACAGCTATAGTCACAACTGATAGCAATCTGATCCTCTAACACCTGTCCCTGCTGAACTGAACATGCACTGACATGCAACTGAGTTAACTGATGTATTCTATAGTTGCATTATGAGTTAATAACTTGTGAATTAATTAATAACTAATTCACCCAACTCATCTCTAGTCTATTGATCAGTTAGACTAAATACAACTAGTTTAACAAAGTTAAACTGAACACAACTCCATCAATTGCACCTCCAGTCCACTAAACTCAACTCACTTGAGTTCTAACTGAAGTCCTGCATGAAAATATTAGTCATCCCATAGGTAACCACGTATTTCCCTCTGGGATCTGCATGTACCACATCCGTAGCTCATCCTGAAGTGCTCCAAGAGAATAAGATCAAGTTTATAGTCCAAATATTATTATGAGACAATAATATTTGACTTTTCTATTTTTGACAGCCAGTCTAAAAATAGACTTTGATCACTCACACTGTGATCACCCACACTGTGATCGCTCATACTGTGATCACCCACACTGTGATCATCCACACTGTGATCAAAAATAGAACTTGCGCCATAATTTGCCTGCAAGCCCACTTAGTGAAGGCGACTCTTTTCACTAAGCTCCATCATCTTGTTGCATTCTCAACAAGCATTTCTTGTTGCATACTTTTCAACAAAGTTTAATATAAGACAAAGCTGATGTCTATTTTGACTTCTAATGTATTGAGTCTCGTGTTTAGTGGGTCCGTTAAAATTTTAAATAGTCTATCTGTTGTACGGTAGTTCATAGATTGATGCAAGGATGTTGTTATTTCTGTGTTCTCTATAATGGATATATGTGTATGATTCAAGGATGTTGTTATCTTTGTTTCTCGTATAATGGATATGCATGTGTATGATCACCTGTGCCCGATTGATATTTCCTCGACCCCATGTTGAACCCTTCTCCCTTTTGGTCGCGACGCATCTCGGGTGAGACCCCTTTCCCTTCCGAGTAAGGTGAAAATGTCAATGTTGTCCTAGACTACAACAGACCATTGTTGGCCTCCTGTGCCCGAACCCAGGGTCTTTTCCTTGATGACTTTTTGAGCCAACAAACTTTCTATGTTTGGTTTGAGGAAAGAAAGTAAAAGAACTTTAACAAACCAATTGAAACTTATGAGAAATTGAAGACTAACCTCCCAATGAATGTCGAGGAATCTCTGGTTTTATAGGGTGGGATCCTGGTAATACACCAATACTCCTAGTAGTAGAATTAGTTTGGATCCCATACCCCAACCTGATCTACAGGGTAGAATTTGAATCCCCTAAAATGAAATGAATAGCTCTAGTGCATTGCATTGGATTTGCCACTAGCCAAGTGTCCTCCTCAGCTGGAACAGATACAAGTAAACATTAATCACACATGAAAGGAGAAAAAAAACTTGAATTCAAGAAAATCAATTTTTTTTTATTTTTTATTTTTCTTGAATTCAATTTCTTGTAATAAGATCAATTTCTTGAATTCTTGATATACCTTGGAGGTAGGAATTATAAAAATTATCAGTAAAAAAAATAAAAAATCAACAAAGTTAGGAAAATATATTCACTAGATTCTAAAAACTAATTGTTTTTTACCAATTTAATTATATTAATTGAAATGAAAGGTTTATTCTAGGAAAAAAAAGTTATAGAAAAATGAAGAGAAAAAATAAAGTCAAATTAAAAATTAACCAGAAGAAAAACTATAATTAAGAGAATTAGAATTAAAAATAGAAAAAAAATACATATAAAAAACAACAAAAAAAAAAAAAATACAAGTCAAATTAAAAAGCAATAAAACTAAAAAAATATTAAAATTAATAAAAAAAATAAAAATTACTAAACACTATCCCTAATAAAATCTCAAATAAATAAATTTAAATAACAATTTAAAAAAACCAAAAATTTAATTCCCCTCTTAAATTATTAACCAAATCTATAAATATATATTGATATATATACACATAGGAAAAGAAAAAATTTAACCAAATCTATAAATATATATTGATATATATACACAAAGGAAAAGAAAAAACCAAACCTAGACTACGGCTCTACATATATACACCAAAACATTAAAACATTAGACTCCGGCTATACTTATATAATGACAGTGGGGTGTGTATTTATATGACAATCGTTGTGTCGTCTGTTTATAGGATGACCATTTGTTTTAAAGAATGGCCGGTATGCAGTTATGCCCATGGTCCTTTTGTCCGACCCAGAAATGAAGCCATTACCGTTATTTTATATATATCCTCCCAATAATTGTTGAATATGGCAGGTTTTGTGAACAGTACCACATATTCTCAATACCAGTGGGGCGTCACGGCGTGGCATGTGGAGCTCCCATATAATGTCCACAATTCCACGAGAAGCCTCCATTACTGGTGAGCTGTCTACGTCAAGTAGAATATTCTTTGATGAGGTGTGATTTTTCAATTGACTTAAATAAGTGTGATGAATTTAAGTTTTATATATTTTTTAAAAAAGAAATTTATCAAGTTTAGAAATTTTAGTCAATTTTATTAGCTTCTAATATGCAAATTATGTAAATTGTAAAAATTTTGTTGATATTTTTATCCAAATATTTAGATTTTCAATTTCCAATAATTTTATATTAGTTGATATAATATTTCTGTGATTTTTAAGGGGGTGAATCATTTAGATTTTCAATTTCCAATAATTTTATATTAGTTGATATAATATTTCTGTGATTTTTAAGGGGGTGAATCATTGGGCCAATCTTTTTTTTGAAAAAAAAAATTTGGAAAATTAGTCCACTTGCAAAAATTAGACCTTAAAATTTTAGCTGGTAGCATCTTGACCTTTCAGATTCTCTATCACATTTCTTTAACTGGAAAATTAGTCTATCACATTTCTTTCACTGGAAAATTGGTAGCATCTTGACCTTTCAGATTCTCTATCACATTTCTTTAACTGGAAAATTAGCCCACTTGGAACTACCATACCATCCTGACCTTTTAGCATCTTTATCGCATTTCTTTAACTGGAAAATTAGCCCACCTGCAAATAACTTTAACTGGAAAATTAACCCACCGGCAAATAATATTAGAGGTTGATGAAATAATGGAATAAACAATACTACATGTCAGATAAAATTATTTTTAACTGGAAAATTAGCCCACCTCCAAATATAATGTTGATGAAATAATGAAATAAATAATACGACATGTCAGATAAAATTATCTTTAACTAAAAAATTAACCCACCTACAAATATTAGATGTTGATGAAATAATGAAATAAACAATACGACATGCCAAATAAAATTAGCCCAAAAAACCCTATACACAACACAGATTTCTCTTCCTACCACACTAAGTCAATAGTAAAATTCACTAGGTCTTACTTCCTAGACACCAAGTGAATAGTACAATTCACTAGGTCTTACGCGGAGAAAATTTGATTTGAGTGCCGATGCTCAACCTCTATTCTATTCCAACTCGGTTCGGTGCCAATTATGCAGGGAATTGTCTTGGATGGACGCGTCGAGAAAATTGGGCCCACTCGGACAAAAATGGAGAGATAAATTAAAAAAAAAAAAGAGAAACGTAGAAGCGATGGAGAGCGAGACTCACGTCAAAAGTCATAATATTCCACCAAAAGTGATGGCAGCCACTTGTTGCACCACTCACACCTAATAAGATCCATTCATTCCGAGAAAGGACACCGTCCGCGGACCCAAAAATCGCTAAAATTAACTACAGTCCGCGGACCCAGAAATCGCTAAAATTAACTACAAATAAGGAGGCTTAAACTTAATTAACTACAAATAAGGAGGCTTAAACTTATCCTATTCTCGGAAAGGAGAGCCGTCTGCAAACACCTTCCAGTGAAAGACAGAGAAATGGAAAAACCGTCGGCAGACAGATAAAGAAATTCACAAACGGGAGGAAACAGATAAAGAAATTCACAAACGGAAAGAAATAGCGGGCGGGAAAGAAACAAGAAAGACGAGAATAAAAGAATAGACAGCATCTGGTCCAACGAAATGTCTGGTTCCCTCTCGCTCAGACTGCAATAAACGGGATTTTCCGCCTGCATCTAATCCAGTATTGTGGCGTTATTATTGTGATCCGGAACAGACTGTTCCATTCCGTGCATGCGTGTGGGATAAAAATACGGTTGTGTAGACAGTGACCTCAAACATTACGGGATTGACACATGGGCGGCTTTATAAATTATTTGGAGAACGGAGATGATTGGTATAAACAAATACTGTGCTTGTCTTAGGAGCCTGCGGTCGTCATTCAATTGGGTTTGTTTTACTTCCATTTTGTAATGAGCTTACACTGTGCCCTTTTCTGTTTGCTTTTCTGTTATTATATTTCCCCTGTTTTGGTATTTTGAGAAGTTGTCAGTCCTGTATTGTGCCTGTGATTCAATCCCCATGAGGAGAACTTGCCGGTCCTGTATGTATCCCTGATTCAATCCCCATTATAAGATTTGTTGAGGTTTTGGTGGGTGTTAGCTTTTCTGTTTTGCCTGGTCTTTTAGTTTTTGTTACGTTGTGGTTCTGAGAAATGACAGTGATGCTGAGCTCCCAGGGAATTGGGCTTATAACTGTCATAGCAGTCTCTGGCTGCAGTGTTATGTTGATGGTGTTGGGTCGCCAGAAACTGTTGGAATTGAAGAAGGATTGTTCTTGCCTGCAAGATAAAGTGAACCAGGAGGGCGCTCTCGGATCTCATTCTTGTGAACATCATCAAGAACAGCACGCAGAGGTAGGAGCATCGATCTCATGGAGGATGAATTCGGGTAAAATGGATTATGCAAATCTTTGTTCCAAGGTATTATGGAAATCCGCCCCAACAGCTTTCAATGGCTCTCGTTCAGGTATACTGGGTTCGCCTGCTAATTGTGTTTAACTTTACAGTTCTTGATTTGACAGAGATTATATGTGACTGACAGTGTTCTGCGATGAACAGATAAAAAGCGCAATCTGGTCAAGAAGAAGGTGCGGTTTTCTGAGGATGTAGTGGAGCCATCCGGCGACAATGTAGCATACAGAAGGCGGCACGCTCTGGCCTTCACTGCAAGGCAGCCCAGATCCCAAGAGCCCCACAAAACTGGCTGTCAAAATAAAAGGATTAATTATTCAAAGAGCGACGCAAATCAGCGCAGAGTCTTGGCGAATATCCCGCCCAACAGAATGGCTCTCTATGTTGGGATTTGCAACGACAGGTCTCAGAGAAGGCTTCTCCATTGATCTCAATTCCCCTTTTCCCAATTCCCCTATTTCATTTGTTCGTCAGGCAGAGAAATTGTTCAGAGATCCGATGGTTCAGGATCAGGGGATTTGTTTTGTATATGATGTATCATTGTTAACTGGTAGAGCGGATTATGAAGTTTTGCGTTTAATCTTTTGATTGGAGCGTGTAAAACAAACTCAGGATCTTTGAGATCTGGGATCCCGAATGTGTGTGTAGCTGTTAGGTGGGTGAAATTTGGGAGCCCATCTGATAATTTTTTATAGATCGATGTTTAATTTTAGTTTTCTTTCGCTCAGAAATCTTCCTGTAATGATTTGTGGATTATGTATTAATTTTTTACTAATGATATTCTACGAAATGGGCGTAATTTTTTTTTAAACTGGTGTAATTTTTGCTAACCTGGAATGGGTTATCTATTAACTTTTTAGTAATGATATTCTACGAAATCGGACTAAACTTTTCTAAAATTGGTGTACTTTTTGCTAACCTGCACTTTAACAATTTCCACTGGGAGATCTCTACATTCTGTCATGTAACGTTAACACAACTAATTTTTCAGCATTTTACGGGAAACCTCTGCATTCCGTGCTGTAATTTTAACATTAAATTAGTTTTTTAATTAATTATTAATTAAAAAGGTTCATTGTTAATCTGCAACCAGAAAAGTTATACTTCAGTTTGTCTCACGTCTTTTTGTATTAATAAATTTTAACATGTTATTAAAATTCGGAGGTTCATTCTGAAATAGGCTTTTAGAATTTTATTTTTTGAAAAATAAAAAAGTATGGATGTTATTTTTTCTTATTCACAAAATCTAATGGATAAAATTAAGGGTTCTGGAAGTTATTTTTTGATTTCTAATGAAATCTAGAATTAGACTTATAAATAGTTTTCCATTTTTAACTTTCACCCCCTTTGTTGGAATATAAATTCTGAGTTTTATAAACGAAATTAAGAGTTTGCCAACCATATTTTAGAAGGTGTAGTCTAATTTATAAAGAAATAGCTATTTTCACTCATAGGATTTCTAGGATTTCACCATGATCTAATTTATAAAGAAATAGCTATTTTCACTCATAGGATTTCTAAGATTTCACCAAAATCCTGAAATATAATTTCAATATTTTTTATTGTTTAAAATACATTTTTGATGTTCAAAATAAGTTTTTGAACCCATAAAATTCAGCACTCTAAAAAACCTTGAGGCAGTCTAACTATGCAGATAGATTAAACAATTTAAACTTCAAATTAACCAAAAAGGTGATTTCATCTATAAATGAAAAAGATAATCTCATCTCTAAGTTAGACTAGGTTTTTAGAATTTCTATTCTATGGATGGTTTAGATTTTATACTTTGAGAATATTATTCTTATACACAATTCAATGGATGAAATCAAGGGTTTACAAACTAGTTTTTGGTTACCTTGCAATATTTAAGAATAGGTTTTTAGAATTTCTATTGTATGGATGGTTTTGATTTTATATCTTGAGAATATTATTCTGCTACACAATTCAATGATGAAATCAAGGGTTTATAAACTAGTTTTTAGTTACCCTTGCAATATTTAAGAATAGGTTTTTAGAATTTCTATTTGTTAAAAATAAAAAATTACGAATAGTTTATATTTTATATTTTGAGAATATTATTCTTACACACAATTCAATGAATGAAATTAAGAATTTACAAACTAGTTTTTGGTTACTAATAACAAAAAATCAAGAGTTACATTTTTCGCTTTCTTGATAAAATAAATCAAACCTTCCTATCATAAATGGCAAATTAATATTTTGATTATTATAAATGTTAATATTTATTAGACAAATCAATTTTATTTTAGAATAGTTTTTTTAATTGTATTTCAACTATTTTATATTGAAAGAAATTTTTCCATTAAAACTATGTGGAATATTTTTCATTAGAGAAAATTCTCTCAATATAAATAATTCTGGAAATATACACTCTCCTAAATTATTTTATATTTATTATTTTTAATTAATTTTCGATTAAAAATTAAAATTAAATATTTGAATATTAAATTTATTTATATACTTAAAAATACAATTTAAACTTTTTCTTAATTATCACTTAAACCTGATTTATATAACTTTTTATTAAATTAATGTGAAATTACTTTAAAAATAAATAAAGTCAACTAAGTAAACACACCAACAAAATATGTTTACCTTTCTAACATATGTTTTTTAAATACTTGGAATCACATGTAAGTCATGTACGGATTTCATAACTTAAGTATTTTGTATACTTGAAATCACATGTAAGGAGTGTACATATTTCAAAATTTAAATATTTATTAAATTTGACACTAAGTCATTCAAGAATTTTAATTTAAAAAATCACCAATTTGAAATGAATTTTAATTATATTCAACAAACACATGGCCTCATGTAAAACAAATTCCCATCAAATTGTATCCTTAATGTAAATTCCAGAAAACTCTGATTTAAAAAATACCACATTAACTAACTTCCTTTTAGTGGAGAAGTAATCTTTGGGCATCATACATCAATCACATTATATTATAATATTTTAAAATGAAAAGAAATACACGCCTTTCAAGTAATGATAAAAAAACATCTTTTCGAAAAATACTTTTTCACTTTATCCATTGAAAAGATTATTAAACTTTACCCACTTCAACAAATCAATGAATAATATATGTATAGTACAGGACGACACATTATCGGTAACGTCCTCATGAAGTTTTTATTAAAAGAATGTTCCATCTATTTAATAAATTAATGAATAAATATATCCACATTGCATGAATTTATTAAATTAATGAATAAATATATGTATAGGTGGAGGAAGGCTTGTTCTTGCATAAGGTCCTAATCGAACTTTCTAGATTGTTCGCCTTTTATTGTGAATGTTTCTTTTTTTTCCTATTTATATTAAATTAATTAACGTTTATAAATGTAATTTTAATTTTTTCATTATTACTATTTAATTTTTTATTTAAATTAAGGTAAGGGTAAGTCACATCAAAATTGATGACAAGTTACTCTCATGCCTTTCGTCACCATGTTCCTGTCAAGGCTTCATAATCGTAATCTTATTTTATTTGTGGATGCTCTTATGGGCTTTGGAGTGTATATTATATTATATTTTGAATATGACTTTATTAATAAAGGAAATTTTAATGTCAATTACTTACTTATATATATAATGGTATATATATAAAAGTATAGTTTAATTATGAGATGTTTAGTATTTTTTTATGATATAATTTTTTATAAAATGTGTTTTTGATTATTTAAAATATAAATAGATTTAATGTTTAATTTTAGATGGTTTAGATTTTATATTTCAAAAATTGTAGTTCAAAAATTTGAACTTTGGATAAAATCAATTAAAAAAATGTATGGAAAGGTTAATATATGAATCTTTTGGAAGAGTCAAAAATATTTGTAATAGTTAGACCATGCTTATATTTAATGGAAATTAATAAATATTGGGTTACAAATTATTTAATATTTTATATACTAAGTTTTACACTATCAAATTTTAATAATTTTAAGTTTGATGATGTTAAACATATGATACAAAATGTTAAATGCTATGCAGATGAATTCATGGTAAAAAAATAACATTACATGTAAGAATAGGTCAATTTTACGGAAATAGATTCAAGGTCAATTTTACGGAAATAGATTCAATTTTTTTAATTGAATTTTATTAAACTTTTAGGGGCATTTTGAGTATTATGATAGTTTCTCTAAGGCATGAAGGAGACAAAGACATGCTTTATAACCATCTAGTAAGAGTTTGTTGTTATATAGAAGAGGATGTACTATCTCAATTATGAAAAAGGGAAGGAGACAAAGACATGCTTTATAATCATCTAGTAAGAGTTTGTTGCTATATAGAAGGGGATGTACTATCTCAATTATATACTAAACATTTGAGTCGAGTTAACTAAACTTTCTTATTATTATTAAAATGTAATTTGTATTTTTATTTTTTTCGAATATATATATGTTATTTATTATCTTTGTTATACTTGGTATATAGCACTCAATAAGTAGCTTCCTATTATTAATTCAACTATTGATAAAAAAAACAAATATTTATATAATCTTTTGAAGGTCATCGATTGTTAGGGCTTCGCCTTAACCTATATATTTTGGGGTATTTAGAAATCAATATATGCATGAGGCCTTTTTCTTTCAATATGACCTATTAGGTAGTTGATGTGTGGTTACTTAATACAAAAGAGTCATTTTTATTAAAAGAGGAACACTGGTTGCTTCATACTTATTAATGATGTGACAATAAGGAATTCGTGTAGAAATTTCTTGTAGATTCAAACTGATGATTGTGATTTATTAAAACAATAGACTTGAATCTACTCTACTCATCAGCAGAAACAATTAAACAATTGTGAAATCACGAAGCATACAAGAGAACGAATTCAATCGACACATTACACAATGATTTCTTGGGGAAAGCCACAGCTAAAAACCCCTGCTATCTGTATATTGTATTAGTCAGAAAATATGAGAAGATTACTACGCTTTGCTCAAGCCTGAGCAACCTCAGCACTATCTCTATTTGTATCACTGCTTCCTAGACAAGCCTAGGCCAGTGCTTAACCAAATTTTGGCTTGCCCAAGTCCCTATTTCCTTGTGTTGTTTCCTTGGGAATTAGCTCCCTATTAATTAGGGAAATTCCTTAATATGAATTGCGCAATCCTCATAGGCCTTCCTCTGACTGCATGCACCACCTGTACAATTTGGATGATTATACAATTGATAGTACATTGTCCTTAAACTCCAATCTCAACTGGGTAACTCTCATATCTGACATGCATGAGTTATTTATGAGTGAATCATCAGTTAACTAGTTGAACACATGAAGCAACACCCCATTGTCTGACCTCCTACTAGTTCCTCCATCAGTTGGAACTAGTTTAACTGACTTTAACTCAATTAAATTGAATTAATTAATTACAACTCAAAATAAACTCAACTTCGGCTCCTATAAAGTAGGAGACACACTACATGACTCAAGTTAGACCTTTGAATTGAATTAACTGAGCCAACTAAGTCAGTTTAACTCATAAAAGTTGTCTTGTGATGTGGAATTACAATTTTATTCCTAATTTAATTCAAGGACAAAATTAAATTAGGATTTTCTTGTTGCATTTTCAACACTCCTTCTCAACAAGAAATGGATTATCAAATACCACAATCCTGCCTCTATGGAATTTGAAATTTCCTCTTAATAGTGCCTTAGGCAAGATGTCTGCATCTTGTTCCTCTGTAGGAATGTACTCCAGCAACATGATTTTCCTTTGCACACAATCTTGTAGATGGTGATACCAAATGTCGGTATGCTTGGATTATCAAAGAGTTTTATGCAACTTTGATTGTCACAGTAAATCATGTTGATTTTTGTAGCATCGGATGTGCTCTTGCCTCGAGATTTTGCAGAGAGGGTAAGGCACATGCATTCTCCAATAGCCATAAGTCGTTTTGGAAAATTCCACCTAGAGATGGTTTAATTAAAATAATTAAAAAAATTTAATGATTTCCTAAGTCTAAACTTAGGAAATCTGGTTAATTAAAGGTTATTAATTAAATCATGTGTGAATCTTCTAGAATAAGATGAGGATCAACTCCCAGTTAATCTTAGCCCTTGATTGTGTTTTAAGCTTGGTCGTTGGATCTCCAATGAGAGATTATAAGGAGGAGTTCGATGGGCACTTGGAGAACACATCGAATGAGAGATCAAAGATCGAATTTCTTAAGAGTAGCAGCATTGAGTGGCCAGAGTGAGATCAAGTGATCTTCTTGCAATGAAGGGTAGGGATAGTAGTCCGGAGGAGAGTTTTCCAGATCCGAAGAGTGCAAAGTAGAGAGGGCACAGAGCAGTTCAGTGAGGTAGCATAGGGCCACACAGAGGCAGTGCAGAGCTTTAGAGGGAGTTCGAAATCCAGCTGGGAGAGTCGAAATCCAGTGCTAGAAGCTGGGATGTGAGACCGGAGGGCCAGAAGGTCGAATTTCCAGACTACATACGATCAGTAGAGGAGGTGACGCAGAGCCCAGCTGGTGTGACATATATCTGCGCATGATTGATGCACAAGTTGCACAGAGGCATCATGGGGCCAGCTAGCCAACCCCTAATAAGTGTCAGATCTCCCAAACCAGTGTGAGATTTTTCTCACTAACTCTTTGCCAGCATTTCTCTGTATCAGATAGCCAGTTTGGGCATCCAACGATTTGTACTCATATTTACTACTGCATAATAATTAAAACACTCAGTTGTTGTATCGGTTTTCCCACATTGGGTTTTTCTGGGGACATTGTCCAAAAACAAATGTGTTAATGCGTGTTTTTATTTCTCTCTAGTGCAGTATTTAGTTTCAGCAGTATTTTATTTTGTGTAGATTGTAATGTATGTATTTCAGTACTTGTCGTAGAAAACTCCAAGTAACTTGTTCAAGTAAATTAACAAGTAGGTGAAATATTATCAGTTTGTTGCAGTAGGAAACCGTTAACCGATATTTCACATGTTATCGAAGCACAAATCATGAGCAAAAGAGCTCAGTTGAAGAAAGGAAGAGGGAGTTTGAAATTACTACCTTGGGAGCAGTTCAAAACCCCAAAGGTAGTGCAGTATTTAGGCTAAGGAGGTCAATTGTTAGGGCTTCACCTTAACCTCTATACTTTGGGGTATTTAGAAATCAATATATGCATGATACCTTCTTCTTTCAATATGGCCTATTAGGTAGTTGATGTGTGGTTACTTAATATAAAAGTGTAATTTTTATTAAAAAATGAACACTGGTTGCTTCATACTTATTAACGATGGAGCTATAAGGAATTAGTGTATAAATTTCTTGTAGATTCAAACTGCTAATTGTGATTTACTAAAACAATAGACTTAATCTACTCTACTCATTAGCGGAAAGAATTAAACAACCATGAAATCACGAAGCATACAAGAGAATGAATTCAATCGACACATTACGCAATGATTTCCTTGTGAAACCCACAGCTAAAAACCCTTTCTATCTGTATATTGCATTAGTCAGAAAATATGAGAAGATTACTACGCTTTGCTCAAGTGTGAGCAACCTCTGCATTATCTCTATCTATCTCATTGCTTCCTAGACAAGCCTAGGCCAATACTTAACCAAATTTTGGCTTGCCCAAGTCCCTATTTCCTTGCATTGTTTCCTTGGGAATTAGCCCCCTATTAATTAGGGAAATTCCTCAATATGAATTGCACAATCCTCATAGGCCTTCCTCTGACTGCATGCACCACCTATACAATTTGGATTATTATACAATTGACATTACATTGTCCTTAAACTCCAATCTCAACTGGGTAACTCTCATATCTCACATGCGTGAGTTATTTATGAGTGAATCATCAATTAACTAGTTGAACACATGAAGCAACACCCCATTGTCTGACATCTTACTAGTTCCTCCATCAGTTGGAACTAGTTTAACTGACTTTAACTCAGTTAAATTGAATAAATTAATTACAACTCAAAATAAACTCAACCTAGGCTCCTATAAAGTAGGAGACACTCTACATGACTCAAGTTAGACCCTTAACTCGAATTAATTAAGCCAACTAAATCAATTTAACTTAGTTAACTCACACAAGTTGTCTTGTGATGTGGAGTTGCAATTGTATTCCTAATTTAATTCAAGGACAAAATTAAATTAGGATTTTCTTGTTGCATTTTCAACACTCCCTCTCAACAAGAAAGGGATTATCAGATACCCCAATCCTTCCTCTCTGGAACTTGAATTTTCCTCTTAAGAGTTCCTTAGGCATGATGTCTCCATCTTGTTCCTCTGTAGGAATGTACTCCAACAACATGATTCTCCTCTACACACAATCTCGTAGATGGTGATACCAAATGTCAATATGCTTGGATTCTCAGAGAGCTTTATACAACTTTGATTATCACGGTAAATCGTACTGATTTCTGTAGCATCGGATGTGCTCTTGCCTCGAGATTTTGTAGAGAGGGTAAGGCACATGAATTCTCCAATACCCATAAATCATTTTGGAAAATTCCACCTAGAGATGGTTTAATTAAAATAATTAAAAAATTTAAATGGTTCTCTAAGTCTAAACTTAGGGAATCTGGTTAATTAAAGGGTATTAATTAAATCATGTGTGAATCTTCTAGAATAAGACGAGAATCAACTCCTAGTTTTATCTTAGCCCTTGATTATGTTCTAATCCTATTCGTTGGAGCTCCAACGAGAGATTATAAGGAAGATTTCGATGGGCACTTGGAGAACACATCGAATGAGAGATCAAAGATCGAATTTCTCAAGAGTAGCAACATTGAGTTGCCGGAGTGAGATCAAGTGATCTTCTTGCAGTGAGGGGCAGGGATAGTAGTTTGGAGGATAGTTTTCCAGATCCTGAGAGTGCAAAGCAGAGAGGGCATAGAGTAGTTCAGTGAGGTAGCGTAGTGCCACACAAAGGCAGTGCAGAGCTTCAGAGGGAGTTCAAAATTCTGCTGGGAGAGACGAGATCTAGTGCCAAAAGCTAGGATTTGAGACCGAAGGGCCAGAAGGTCGAATTTCCAGACAACATGAGATCAGCAGAGGAGGTGACACAAAGCCCAGCTAATGTGACATAGATCTATGTAGGATTGATGCACAAGTTGTGCAGAGGCAATGTTCAGCCAACCAGCCAACCCCTAATTATTATACCTACATTTACCACCCTTGGTATTTGTGATGCTTGGTTTATGGCCTAGGGCAACCCCTCCTTCCAGACTTCGTCCAAATATTTTAAAAACAGTGTTTTATTTCCTGTACGCTACTTTGCCCTGAGATAAAAGTGTGTACATGCGGGTTAGTCAATACCCAACCCGCGTTTATGTGTTAAAACACTAAACAAAATTAAATTTCCTTAACTATGGGTGGAGTTCACGAGTTTTACCTGTTGATTACCTCTTAGTGCCTGTGGCCCAACTGTTTCCAAACTATTTCCCAACTAAAAAACTAATTGGGAGAAGTATAAATAGACTTCTATGGGAAGGCCTTAAGGAGGAGAAGAGATAGAATTACTATACTGAGATTATCCCTGACTGAGTCTGAAGTATCCCTGTGCTTCAAGCACTTCCCCAAGTTTCAGGAAACCCTTATTTCCTTGAGTGTTGATATTCTCCCACTTGCTTGAGATATCATGGTATTGGTTATGGAAGGAGGTTGTTGAATACTGGGACTGGACGGATCTGGAGGACAGTTCCGCTTGGAGCTGGAAGAAGAAGACTCAGGTGAATTCTCTCCGTGTTGGTTATAGCTTTCTACAATAAAAAGAAACATTGTCTTGTTCCTGAGATTAACTTTGTTTATGCATTAGATATTGTTGTAATTCATGTATGAATGTTATTTTGATGTATAATTAATCATCTTTCTTATATGATATAAAGTTAATTTCGTTAAAATGCTTTATCTATATGCTGCTATGTATGTTCGGATTGGTTGATTTGCATATTCGAAGATCATCAGGAGTTGCAGAGGGTCTGAACCCTGCTGGAACTACCCAAACGAAGGACATTCGGATATGGTCGTTATCGCATAGTTTGTTTATATAAGCATGTTTCCTGAGTTGTATGAGTGTTTCTTACTTTAGTTTTCTCTTGCTCTATTAGGGTTTCAACCCAAATCCCTAGGGTACTTATTCCTGTAACAGAATTGGTGACTCCAGTGGGGATAACAATCTCGTTATTCCTAGTTTGGGTTGTTCAGTGTCAATCAAGGCTCAGTTCTTGGTTTTCTTGCTGTGACAGTATTGTTTGGTCTAGTAGAATCTTAGACCTTAAGTCTGATCTTTTTGATCTGGCTTTATTTTTTATTTTACTTGCAAAACTTTGTATACGCACTTTTGTTTGTTTACAGTAGCATACACACGCTTGTTTTTGTGAAGTGAACCTGCGTATATGTGAGTTTCCTTTGTCAGAAGTGCGTGTACACGCCTCTATGCTTGAACACAGTCGCGTATACCATTTTTTGCATGGTTTTTTCAAATCTCTTTGCCCAGAAGGATTTGTTTCTTGGTTTGTTTGGTTTCTGAGTGGTCAATTTCTGTCTTTAGAATTTTATTATTCAGTGAGCTTACTGTTTTGAATTCTCTTCCGCTTCGAAAAGTTTTGGCCTAGGTTTGTTTTTGAGTGAGTGTATGATTTGTGTTTTGACACACAAGACTTCTTATAGAGGTTCTTGATTCTTCTGGTCCTCCAGAACAACAGATTGTTTTCATTGCTTCTTGGAAAAGAAAGGTTCTCAAAAAACATTGTTTTTGTCTTATTTTTCAAACTTTGATTTTTTGAAAGTGAATGGTGATCTTTTTGGATTTGTCCTTCTTGTTTGGAAAAGATTTTGTATTCAAAATTTTTATTCTTTTCAAACATTTAAGTTGGCTTATTAATAAGTTATAAACAATTGCTTTCGTTCTTTTTAGAGTAATCTAGGATCTTGCATTTTCATGTACACCTTGCATTAGGGTAGTTTTGCATTATTAAAGCATCCATAGTATTTTTAGTTTTTGTGGGTGTGAAGTGTGCTTTAAGAAAAGAAAAGAAAAAGTTTTTGCTTTATAGAAGTTTCATAGAACCCAAGTAGAAATTTCTTTTCATCGAAGAACAAATGATTGCATTCATATAAGTTAGTTTTTCATTAATTTCTTTTGCATCATACAAACACCATTGGTTTCATTTCCATTTATCCCTTTGACTTAAAAGAAAAACCATTTAAAATCAAGCGCTTACTAAAATAAACTAGAACTTTTTGTATTGTCATCAGAATACACCAACAAGTTTAGGGTTTATTTAGGGCCGTGGATTAGGCGAGAGGAGAGTAAACTCTCCAAGGCCGCTCTAAATTGTAAAACATAGAAGTCTGATTAAAGAGCGAAATACAATAGCGTTAGGGAGACCGGGAAAGCTCTGTGACTGGGAGTTAAGCACGAGGGTTCGTGAAGATAAGGAAGAGAGATACCCCCTTTTACTTGCCGGATGCTACCTCACGACTGTTCCGCCCAGCTTCTGATACGAGTTGATTTCCGTAGTTGCCTATCCTAGGGATCCACATAGGTGGTTGCGGAGGGGAATCTCGTGGCACCTGAGGTTGGCATTGCATCACGTTCAACACTACTTTTGGAGGGCACCCTTGCAAAGCTTGGGGGCTTGCACCAGCAAAGGCTGTTGTCTGGAGGTCAGCGTAACTACCTCTGATACCTTCGCTAGTAGGCCTGGGGAGTAATTACCCCAGACTATTTTCGGAAGGTCCTTATTATTAACTTTCTTGTATTTTGATGTCTGGTCCTAATCACTTGGAGCGGAAATACTGGGAAGTTGTTTGATTGCTGATGTCTTTAGGGATATTTTAGTGAGTGTTCTATGCTCCTAGTCAGCCTAGCTTTTAATTTTCTCGAGTCTTTAAGTAGATTTTATAAAAATAATTCAAAGTGGCTGACCGACGGTCTCGGAGACTTCGTGAGCTTTGACCTACGAGTCTAGAGCCTTCTCCTAGAAGGCGTAGGAGCGATTCTGCCAGTGGTTTTCAACCAGTGGCAGCAGGCGCATCGGATATTGATCCTCCGCTTGGGGCATTAGTTCACAAGATAGACTTGGTACTACTACAGAGTTAGAGAGGAACACACTAGTTCTTTCTCGAGTACTCTTCCAGTTGGAAGATAGTATTGAAGTAGAAGAGCTTTCAGAGTCGGTTGCGGCTCCGAATTCTCCTCTCCCTCCTAATCATCCAGACATTTTGTTATACGTTGGAACTTCGACTCACAGGCCTTCAAGCCCAGGTCCACACACATCTATCCCTTCGATGACCATTGTTGGAAGCATGGCATCCACGACAAGTGTTGCGAGCATGCAGACTCCCATATCTGTGCAAGGGGGAGGAACTATTTCCATCCCTTCTAACACTCCCAACACTTCCTTATTTGGGTCTACTTCCATTCCGTCAACGAGTGGAAGTTCTCAAGCTAATGCATCCAGTTTTGGATTTTTCCCTTTTGGAATGCCCTCTCAAGGTATTCCTTCAGTTCCGTTGAATATACCATCAACCGCCTCTACATCCATGATGAGTGGATCAAATTCTTTTTAGGGTTTCCCATTTGGAAGTGGTCATATACCACATTCCAATCCGACAGTAGGGTCTATGCCTTTTCCTTTTACAAGTCAAGGTAGTAACCCCTTTCAGAGTTGGACAAACCCTGCGGTTAGTGGGATAGGAGTTGGGAATCAGTTTTTCGGCCAACAAGGGAATGTGTCATATTCCTTGGTTAATTCATTTCAAAGTTTTTCACCCTTTGCTAACGCTTGGAACCCTTATCAGGGGCTGTCAGCGCCTTTCAATACTTCATTAGGGGGTAAATTCACCGGTTACGGATGATTTTTGGCAGGAGTTGGTCAAACTCTGAGTTTTGCTGGACCACAAGGATCACCCTTTGTTTCAATAGGTCTACAAATTAATTCGGGTAACCTAGTGCCTTTCAAAATCTAGGTCATTCTTTTCAGACCTATGGGAACCCTGCCCAGTCCAGATGGAATTCCCAAGGTCCTCCACGACTTCCTTTTCTGGCCACGCTTAATTTTCCAGACTTGACTAAATTGACAAATGATCCAATTAGGTACAATCTAGCTTGGCCTCCAGTCCCCACTAAACTTCCATCGAATATTCCAAAATTCAAAGGGAAGAATGGTGAAGACCCGGGAGACCGTGTGACCACATTCCACTTATGGTGCTCATCCAACTCCCTGATAGATGATTCAATTAGGTTGAGGCTATTTCAGTGCACCTTAACTGGGAATGCGGCCAAGTGGTATATAGAGTTGCTAGGGGGCACCTTTACTTCTTTTGCCGATTTGGCTAATATTTTCTTGATCCATTTACAATTGCCTGTCCACTATGAAGTCGGAATTGAGCTTCTAACCAATTTTCATCAAGACACGACAACACACATTTCGGATCATATCTAGGAATGGAGATGTAGAAAGAGGCTTATCAAAGCCAAAATTCCACCAGAGTTCTATCTCGAATGGTTTGTAAAATCTTTATAACCTGAGATCTCCAAGGATGTTTCTCTTTCCGTTGTTTATTCGGAAGAGAAGACTATTTTTCGAGCCCAGCAATTAGAATTGATATATTCTCAATATGGGAAACTTCAAAAAATTCTACCTGACGCTCCTAGATCCAAGGTTGATTTAGCCAAACCAAAGCCAAACCCTCACACCAATGGTATAGTTGGATCAATTAACGCAAATACAGTGAACCTTTTGAACCAATTGCAGCAGTTGTCTATACAAACTACTTCTTCTAATCAGGCAGCACCATCTACACCTTCGCGCTCCCAACCTACTTCCATTAACGTCGTTCAGACTTCTAACCCCAAAGGAAATCAACAATCCAATGGGAAGAAAAATGGGTGAGGTAAGAAGAAGAACAAGGAAGGGAAGGATAATGTGAACAAGTGTGGCAACGGTGCCGGTGAGGGTAGAAATGAGTCTAAGAAAAAGGTTAAATTTCCATGCAAGTTATGCAATGGAGATCATTTGACTCACCTTTGCCCCAAGATTCAGGATGCTCAGCGCTTGTTAGTACAACAAGGGTCCTCTAGCTCCCATTCTGTCCTGACTAACCCTTTTCCCCAAGGGTAGCAATTACTTGCTAGCCGAACTCGAACACTGGTACCTCCGCAGGGGGCAACCAGGAAGGGGAAAATTCCTTAAATGTTTATATGATAAACTCTCATGTCGACGTTTCCACACGAGCACGCGATTATGGTGAAACAAAAACATCTAAGGCAAAATATGTTCCTGAAACCATAGACCCGCTTCATATTGAGTGACCCTCCACTGATTCTATACCTCAGATACCTAAAGGTTCCACTAAGCGCTCGACTATTAACCCTAATGCTAGGGAAGCCTAGAACTACTCGATTGTAGAAGATCTAGCTCAAAGTCCTTATGCTATGTCTGCATTGGAGGTACTCCAGTCATGTCCTGCTTAGAGAAGTGCTTTGCTTTGGCGATCGGGGTAGTAGATCCAAAAAATTATTTAGTGCTCACTTTTGATATGCTGAATGTCAAAAAGAGACTTCCTCACCATATGGATTTCCAAATAAAGTCTACTTACCGAAAAACCAATATTTTTTGGACAGTTATAAATGAGGGAGCTTCCACATGCGTAATGTCTATGTCATGTTGGAAGGCCATTGGATCACCTTCAGTTGTTCCTTCATTGACTCTCTTAATAGAATTTGATGGTCATTCTCATAGGCCACACGGAATTATCCCGACTTTTCCTATATGTGTTGGAGGAAAGGTCGTTAATATTGAGGTAGAAATCGTTGATTCCAACTTGGATTACAACCTCCTCTTAGGAAAGAATTGGATTTACGAGATGGATGCCATAGTTTCATCTCTATTTTGCATCCTTTGTTTCCCTCATGAGGGGAGAATTGTTAAAATTGATCAATTAGATTATTCTCCAGGTGATTCTCATGCAACTTCGGACTCTACCATTTCATTGGTGGATAATCCCCATCAACCTATAGAGAATTTAGGAGTTGGGATGTACTCTTCCTTGATGGGTGTATTTGATCTTCCCCCTCCTACAGCTAGAATCAATACAATTTCATCCTCCAAGGGGCCTTCAGACCCTTGGACCTTACCTTCATCTATGACCACATTAGATGGAGGGCGGGTTGGTGGAATAGTATTTCCCATGTCTGCAGAAGAACTTAGCTATCAATCTGTCGTTTACTCTACAAACAACCATCCCACTCCTTTTCAGAGGAGGAGTTAGATGGTGATGTGGCTTTAGCTTGGACCCTTGATTCCACTTCTGCTCTGGAATGCTTAAATACATTTTTACCATTTGAGGAAGCAATTTTAGAAGCAATGATGGTTGTAGATCGACCATGGGAAGATTTACATCATCGTTCATATTTTCTTCCTTGAAGTTGAATACAGGTTCTCCAATATGCTTATTAGCGATGTTTGTACAGTTTCAAACCCTTTGGCTCTAGCACAATTATCTGTCAAAGGTCATATGTCGATTAGCTCAAGAACTGTACCTATAAACATCTCTAGGAACAAGCTGGCGGAGCCCCCAGATGGGCTCTACCTTAAGAAGTATTTTGCTTAGGTTTCAGCCGAGCAATTGCTTCTTTGTATATTTTGTATTTTTGTACATATTTGTCGGGCATTTTGTGATATCGACATTTTTTTTATTTTCTTTGGCAGGTGTTGATGGATGACTTGGTATATTTTGGATTCGCCGATGGTGCTAGTCAGCACACTCGGAATCTTGCTTTCGCATCTTGGGTGATTTATTATCCATCTAGTCAGTTGATGGTGTCAAGGGCAGTATGTATTGGTCCTGCTTCAAATAACATTGCTGAATATACTGCCGTTATTAATTTACTATCCGAATCTATTTCTTATGGAATTGATTCATTGGTAGTTTATCTTGACTCACAGCTGGTAGTGTCACAATTAAATAACAGTTATCGAGTTCGGGATCCTTATTTATATCGCCAATTTTTTAGAGTGAGAGTGTTGCAATGATTATTTGTTTATATTACATATGTGCACATTCCACAATCTGAAAATTAATTAGCGGATTCTATCTCTAATCAAGCATTAGATTGGCATATCAATCATTCATCAAATTAAACAAACATAAAAAAGTTGGATTTGTATATATATATATATATCATAAAACTTCCTATGTATACATAAAGTGTTCAAAAAATAATATACAAAATTGGGACTAAATGCCCATAATCATGTTCAGTCTCTCGACCCGACTCAGGATGAGCGGCTAAGAAGTTAACTACTACATTGGCCACACGCCGAAGTATGCGGACCCAGTCCCGTGGTACTCCTACCATAAGGCACTGCATATCCTCAAGTAGATCCTCTATGGCTATCATCGGTACCTGGTGAATCAATCTCACCAAGTTTCTTTGGATTGCATATAGGACCCTCTCTGTCTCTATCGCTGCCTCTTCGGCACTTCTTCCGCGACGCCTATGACGCGGGAATCCATCTGGTCTCACTAGACCCACATCTGGAGCTTGATCATTTTGTCAGTATTTTATCCCATCAAAAATATTTCTAAGTTCATTTCATATTTAAAAAAGAAAAAAAATCTTAAAAATTGACAAAAACTTAAAAAATAAAAATTGTTACCTATGTCTCCCCATGTTGTGTTTGTGGCAACACCAAGTCTGGATCTCTTCGGAAATCCATGCCAGCATACGGGTAGTCATCGACTGTGATGATCTGTTGGTCCCACCAGGAAAAAAATTCATCATCGAAAGTCGTCCTCAGCACGTCCCCGCCTCCAAGGCATTTCATCAAGTCAGCCCATCTACCCATCCATGGATCTCGCAAGCTGTTGATAGAGACAGATACCTTGGGACGTAGCCCAAGTACCTTCTCAAAGAATAAGGAGCATAAAATGGTCCCATATCCAAAGTTTTTTGTCTGACCTTTCTGAATGGAGGTCAGTTGGCTCTTCATGTTGGTTAGAAGAGGTGTGCACCAATCGAACACAGTGGTTAGGCATTCCACTGCCAGGCTCATGGACACCCATGAAGCCTGATGTAGTGAAGTTGATCCGTTTACCGTTGCAATGGTAAACAGTAGAATCCTCAGAGATAAACTATCCACGTGTTTGATTGGAATCTGACTTCCAATCTTTTCCGGATGCCCAGGACAGTATATGTGTACATAGTCTTCTATTGAAAGACTACTCCTTGTCCTACCAGTCAAATGCACAACCTCCCCTCTTCGGGAGAGACGTATAATAAAGTAAATGTCTTCCACCTCAATCCTGAGAGGCATATGATCTATCATGAAGGCATCATCCTCTACACTCCAGTAGTGGATCAGTAATTCGAGTAGGCGTGTGTTCGCTTTCATGTTCGACATTTTGAAGAATTTCAACAAGCCGCACCCTCTCAATGCATCTAGTGCAGTTTGGTCGTTCATTACCTCATTGTTAATTGTGGTATGCTCTCTCTCTCTCTCCATGTGATGGTCATCCTGAAAAGAAATGAGTTTCAACCATTAGAATTTGTGTTTGAATTTCAACTCGCGTACATGCAGGTTCCCTTTACACACAGTCGCGTGTAGGGTCGTCGTATATGCAGGTTGGTCACAGCCAACCTGCATGTACGCAGAGTTGGATTTTTTGACATGAATTCCCATGGTCAAATCTTAATAAAAACTTCTAAAAAGTATCACAAAACATTGCAAGTATGGTTTGAGGGTTACTTGGTAACTTTGGCGCGATTTGAATGGTCGAATTCTTTAGAGGCAAGTTTGCTCCTTTTTTGATCCACAACTTTTTTCCAAATGCAAATGAAAAATTTGTGAGTCTAAAAGTCAATATATAGCTTTGAAATTTCAAATTTTTTTTCTCAAAACTTGATTTTTCATCTCATGATTTTTTTGACTTGTGAGCTTGGATTGTCGAGAATGGGTTATTTTTCTAGGATATTTTGGACACTTTTTTGAGATCCTATTTCGATCCCATGACCGCTGACCCATCATGGCAGGTATCGTTCACTCACTGGCATATAGGTTAGGGAAACCATTTTTTCCATTGCATCTTGCATACTAGCCTCTGTTCAGTGATACATTAGCCATATGGTTGACCCCATCATGTCTTGGTTAGCAAACCATGTTCACTCGCCAATTTTTCAAATCATGATGCGATGATAGAGCCATCCTTTACATGGGCATCGTAGTTAGAACCTAACTGACATTGGTTGCCCATGTTGTTATATTGAGTCAGCTCGGGAGTCCTCTTTAGTCCCGCCATGACTTGTGCATTGAAGACACATTGTCCTTGCTTCTACACTTATTTTTGGCCTTATACCTTAGAGGCTCCTTTGTGTTGAGTTGTACTGCTGCATTGCATTTTGACTATTTGCACCTTTTAGCCTTGGGTCAGCGTCACTTGGACTCGTGTTTAAGCCACTTATTTGACCATGTCTTTTGCAAAATCAACCATGCAATCACTTAGCTTTTGTGACTTGACACATCCTTTGATCCATGGAAGGAACATCCCTTTGAGTGTCCTTGACCAGTTTCGCCTCCCTGCATTGAGCATAGGATTGTTCCCATCCCAGGAACTAGATCATTTGTTTATGTGACACTCGTTCTTTCCACTGTACTATAACATTGTTTTATTCTTTTTTCCAACTTAAAGAAAAAGACAAAAAATTTAAATATTCCAAAAAGAGCGGGAACGGGACAACATTTCCATATATTGTTGGCAGCTAGAGTTAGTCGTGTCGCCCTTGAATAAAGCACTCAAAAGAAAGTCTCTCCTGCATTTTGGGCAGGATTTAGTTTGACTTAGGTACGCCTTAACCTTGTTATTGAGTTAGTTCTCCTCCGATTGGTTACCTCTTCCAATCATATGGAGAGTTTGCTCATGCCTCTTGCATGACGAACTTATACAGAGTTATCATATGCTTCCATATAGTCATCATTGAGTCGTGCTTTTGTTTAAGGGAAGTAAGCCTGAGTCAGCCTCTCTGCAGTGTATCTTGACCTATTTTTCAGTCATCCATCCCTGGTTTTTAGTGTTTTTTTTGTCATCACATTAGTTATATTGGTCCTTTGCTCATGCCAGTTTGAGAAGGTCTCCATTGACTTCTTGCTAGCAGGTCTTGTCCTTATTGATGACGACATATTGCTCTGAGGGCAGGCCTAGAGCCACACCCTGGCCCTATTTTCATTATCGATAGGTCACCTTGTGCTCAAAATCGATCAATATCATGGGTCTTTGACTAAGTGGTTTCCATTGTGTTCGACATCAGCTTTCATTATCACACATTGGGATTTGTGCAGTGCCTTGGTTTCCATTTGACCCTATTGGTGGATTCCTCACCTCTGTGTCAGCTTTCATTATTCATTGGTTCAGAGGGTTTCTATCGTGCGCTAGCTACATCTTGTGTCCACCAGAAACGTGCTTCAGTTGGGTTACTACATATTTTTTGTCCGATTCCTTCCACATTATTGGCCTACGGGTTACAATTGCGCTAGATTGATGAAGGATTCCTTAATGCCTTCCTTCTAGTGGATCTTTTCCTATCGACTACGACTCATTGCTCTGGGACGAAGATCAAGAGTCCATTTGGCAGTACCTTGGGGTTTGCAGTCATCAGTGGTAGATTCCTTCGCTATCAATAGTGGGAAACCATCATTGTCGCCTGATTGATAGATTCTTCTAGGTGTTCGACTTCAGCTGATTCATTCGCACTTGTTAGATTGTACTGGTTACCTTGACTCTCATTATCATTATCGGTGAGTAGTCTCACGTTTGTTGACGGTATACGTCAATGACCAGTAATCAAAAAATTTCTCACATGGTCGACTTCAGATCATTTATTCCCATTGTGTAGAAATGTACCACGGCGGTCAGTGAAGACCTCGGGTTGCATCAGCATGTTTTGGTTCACTTGTCAGTTGCTCCTGTTACTGCTAGTCGACACCATCCACATTATATGTTGCAGTCCTTCACAGTGACATCTTATATGCTGGCATCCGAGTTGCGATGTAGTATCATCTTATTCCATCATGTTCATTTGGTACTACTGGGATCAGTTTTTTGATATCAGTGATGAACTTCATCTTTTAACTTCATTGGTCATCTTCTTATATGTGATATTGAGACATGTACTTTTTCAATCACGATCAGATGATCCATTATGTACTTTCAGTCCTTTATACTTGTATACATAGTGGATCTGCTTGTACTTGATATGTGGACATGCTTTACTTTCTATGAGCATGGGTATGCTCGCCTCAGACAACAGTTTCTTTCTGATCTCTTTTTGATGGCTTGGCAGGTTGAATTCTAGTGAAGTCCTTCTCAGTCTTGATAGGTTTCCTTTCCATATACTTAATACATTTTGGCCATCATGTACCCCTTCTAACCTCATATATTAGGGGGCATCTATTATAGCTCCCTTTACCACCTTGGTATTTTTGATGCTTGGTTTATGGCCTAGGGCAACCCCTCCTTCCAGAATTGGTCCAAATATTTTAAAAACAATTTTTATTTCCTATACGTACTTTTCCCTGAGATAAAAGCATGTACACACATGTTAGTCAATACCCAACCCGCTTATATGTGTTACAACACTTAAAAAAATCAAATTTCCTTAACTATGGGCGGAGTTCACGGGTTTTACTTGTTGATTACCTCCTAGTGCTCGTGGCCCAACTGTTTCCCAACTAAAAAACTAATTGGGAGAAGTATAAATAGACTTCTATGGGAAGACCTTAAGGAGGAGAAGAGATAAAACTACTATACTGAGATTATCCCTGACTGAGTCTGAAGTATCCCTGTGCTTCAAGCACTTCCCCAAGTTTCAGGATACCCTTGTTTCCTTAAGTGTTGATATTCTCCCACTTGCTTGAGATATCATGGTATTGGTTATGGAAGGAGGATGTTGAAGACTGGGACTAGACGGATCTGGAGGATGGTTCTGCTTGGAGATGGAAGAAGAAGACTTAGGTGAATTCTCTCCGTGTTGTTTATAGCTTTCTACAATAAAAAGAAACATTGTCTTTTTCTTGAGATTAACTTTGTTTATGCATAAGATATTGTTGTAATTCATGTACGAATGTTATTTTAATGTATAACTAATCATCTTGCTTATATGATATAAAGTTAGCTTCGTTAAAATGCTTTATCTATATGCTGCTATGTATGTTCGGATTGGTTAATTTGCAGATTCGAAGATCATCAAGAGTTGCAGAGGGTCTGAACCCTGTTGGAACTACCCAAACGAAGGACACCCGGGTATGGTCGCTATCACATAGCTTGTTTATATAAGCATGTTGTCTGAGTTGTATGAGTGTTTCTTATTGTAGTTTTCTCTTGCTCTGTTGGGGTTTCAACTGAAAGCCCTAGGGTACTTATTCCCATAACACTAATCAATGTTGGACAGGGAAAATTTTAAGAATCCCCCCTAAATTTATAAATATAATAAATGGGCGAATCTCCATGGTATATAGGAAAAATGGAAGGCGATTTTATCAATAATATAATATGTATATATAATTTTTTGGCGAATCTCTCACCAGGCATGGTGAATATTTTACTCAATTATAAAATCTTGTAATATCTTGGCGAGTCTTCACTAAATAATAAAGCTTTGTAAAGTCCTAGTGAATCTTAGCATAGGCTACATGATGGTTTAATTCCCCCATTTAAATAGGCTACATTCCAGGTGAATACCATGGGTCAATACCATGTGCCATTTTGGTGAATACCATGGGTCAATACCATGTGCCATTTTTATTTTTATTAATTCTAATATTAGGGTTAATAATGGTTTTTTGCATGGTATTAATAACAATCTAGTCCATGGTATTTGTCCCATAGTATTTTGGCTATAGGTTTCACCTAAATATAACCCATTTTTTGAGTGTTCGTAAATATAAGGTGACTTATGGAGTAAATATAAAAAAATGTTTTATTTGTTTACCATACCTCTGGTTTATTTATATTTTTATTAATTTACCATACCTCTTTTACAAATATGGTATTTGGCCCATAGGATTCACTTAAATAAAACCTCTTTCTTGAGCCTTCATAAATAGAACGAGGGTTATGGACTAAATATAAAAAGAGGTTTTATTTATTTACGATACGTCTAGTTTATTTATATTTTTATTTATTTACCATACCTTTTGAGTAAGTATAAAAAGACGTTTTATTTATTTACCATACCTCCGCTTTACTTATATTTTTATTTGTTTACACCCTTACATGTATATAAGGTGACTTATGGAGTAAATATAAAAAATGTTTTATTTATTTACCATACCTCTCATTTATTTATATTTTTATTAATTTACCATACCTCTTTTATAAATATGGTATTTGGCCCATAGCATTCACTTAAATAAAACCTATTCTTGAAAATGGGCGAATGGATTCACTTAAATAAAACCTATTCTTGAAAATGGGCGAATGGAAGGTTGTAAGTCCTAATTTCAAGGGCTAAATTTACCTTTTTTGCCCTCTCCCTTAAAATAAGGTGGGCTATTTGAGGTGATTTGTAAAAATGTACTATGATACAAAATATTCGCCCACTAAAAATTTAAAACCCCTTAATTTCGCCAAAGGGCGAACATTCGCCCCTAAAGTTATCCTTGATGTTGGATCTCTCGAACTAGTGTGAGGTTTTTCTCACTAACTCTTTGCCATCATTTCTCTGTATCGGATAGCCAGTTTGGGCATCCAATGATTTGTACTCATATTTACTACTGCATAATGATTAAAATGATCAGCTACTACATCAATTTTCCCACATTGGGTTTTTGTGGGGACATTGTCCAAAAACAAATGTGTTAATGTGTGTGTTTATTTCTCTCCAGTGCAGTATTTAGTTTTAGCAGTATTTTATTTTGTGTAGGTTGTAGTATATTTATTTCTTTACTTTCCGTAGAAAACTCCAAGTAACTTGTTCAAGTAATTTAACAAGTAGGTGAAATATTATTAGTTTGTTGCAATAGGAATCGAGTAATCGATTTTTCACATGGTATTAGAGCACAAATCGTGAGCAAAAGAGCTTAGTTGAAGAAAGGAAGAGGGACTTCGAAATTACTACCTTGGCAGCAAATCAAAACCCCAGAGGCAGCACAATGCTTAGGCCAAGGAGGTCGAAGTTTTGAGGGAAGATCATTTCTATGAGCGAGTCGACAGAGAAATTTGATTTCTAGATCGAAGCCTTCCAGAGGTAGAAGCGAGAATCATATTTTCCTTGCAAAGAATATCTTCAGTTGGGAGGAAGATTTTATAGCAGTTTGCTAAGGCAAATAACATCAGGAGGATGGAAGAGCACACATTGATGGAATTCCTTCCTCAGGGGACTTCTAGCCAAGAAGTTCAAATTTTACGAGCATAGTTGTAGTAGTTCTGTGCAGATTTTCTCACTCAAGAAGGGAGTGTGAATAGCTGCGCAGAGGAGAAGAGGAGGAATTCAACATTTTTAGAGAGATGGCATCAACAGGGTCGAGAGATCAACATCATTTCGAAGGAGCCTCCAACTATGTGATATGGAAGGCTAGAATCTCCTACCTTCTAGATGAACATGATCTCAAAACTTATGTCAATAGTGTGGTAGTTTTACTTATCGATGCAGATCCACTCAAGAAGTAAAAGGCTAAGATGACGAAGAATAAGAGGATCATTCTTGATGGGGTTCGAGATCATGTAGTATCCCATATAGCTGGTAAGGATACTGCTCGATGGATGTGGGAGGCCTTATCTACTATGTACGAAGGATATTCCAAGCAACAAAAGATGTACTTGGAGGAGAAGTTGAGATTCACTAGGATGCAGAAAGGGGAGTGTATAGACCCCTTCCTTATGAGGCTTCAGGATGTCCAGGACCAACAGGCTTCAGTAGGATCAGCACCCCAACCCTCAGAGTTTTTATTATTAGCATTGAATAATGTTTGAGAAGATTAGCAACTTTTCATCCAGAGCTTCCTGGGCAGAGAAAAATTGCCAAATTGGGAACATGTATGGGTTGATCTGCAGTAAGAGGAGATGAGGAGTGATCTGGTGAAGGCCACCATTAGTGGCAGTAGCAGCAGTGGGGTGAAAGCAGTGAAGGAAGAGGAGGATGTGGCCCTTGCATCAAAGGGGCAGTAAGAGCAGTGCAAAAGAAAAATGGATATTTTGAAGATCAGG
Organism: Pinus tabuliformis; assembly: GCA_031772625.1. NCBI lineage: Eukaryota > Viridiplantae > Streptophyta > Pinopsida > Pinales > Pinaceae > Pinus > Pinus tabuliformis. Next base: position 599,164,519 of record CM062805.1, on the reverse strand, counting down.
TGCTTCAGGTGTGGTGAGTTGGGCCACTACAACACTCAGTGTTCTCTCAGAAATAAAGACAAGGAGGAGAAGCAGGATCACCAAGTTGCATCCGTAGAGATCGACAGGATGTCCTCCAGATTGGAGGAAGAGTTTGCCATGATTGTCGAGATGCCTCCAGGGGTGAGGTGGGGTGATTTGGAGTTGTAGCCTTAGAGAGATACATGATGGGTAGGATCCTTGAGGAGTCCACCTCTTGGATCAAGACCTTGCTACAGGAGCCCATAGTCAGCAGTAGTAGGATGGACGAGTGTCAGTTGGTGCAGTTAGGTGCTAGAGTGAGAGATGCAATAGCTAGTAGCGATCGAATTCTAAGCAGTGCATAGCAGAGTTGAAAGTAGTGTAGTTGGCATAGAATAAAGTCAGAAGTAGTGCAAAGGCTTCAGTGGCAACACAGAGGCTAGAAGTAGTCAGAAATCGGATGACAGATGCATCATAATGAACACACCTGGTTCAATATTTTGGATGCTTTTCCGTTGCAGATGTCGTATTTGCAGCAACAGTAGATGTAGAGAGGGTTGCAGTGCAGATGAAATGAACATAGATACATCTCATGTCAAAGTTGCATAGTAGTTGGTGGGTAGTAGAGCCAGACATTAGCAGTAGAACAGGATATGGTTGAGAGACAAAGTGATGCTTCAGTGGGTTGCAGCGCTAAAGGACATTCTCTTTAAGAGGGAGTGTTGATTTCTATAGTATCAGATGTTCTCTTGCCTTGAAATTTTGTAGAGAGGCTAAGACACATGCATTCTCCAATACCCAGAAATAGTTTGGGAAAATTCCACCTAGAGATGATTTAATTAAAATAATTAACTTTTTTAAATGGTTCCATAAGTCTAAACTTAGGAAATTTGGTTAATTAAAGGGTATTAATAAAATTAGGTGTGAATCTTCTAAAATAAGATGAGGATCAACTCCCAGTTAATATTAGCCCTTGATTATGTTTTAATATTGGTCGTTGGAGCTCCAACGAGATATTATAAGAAGGAGTTCAATGGGCACTTGGAGAACACATCGAATGAGAGATCAAAGATCGAATTTTTCAAGAGTAGTAGCATTGAGTTGCCGGAGTGAGATCGAGTGATCTTCTTGCTATGAGGGGTAGGAATAGAATTCTGGAGGAGATTTTTCTAGATCTGAAGACTGCAAAGTAGAGAGGTCATAGAGCAGTTCAGTGAGGCAACGCAGTGCCACACAGAGATAGCGCAGAGCTTCGGAGGGAGTTCAAAATCTAGCTGGGAGAGTCGAGATCCAGTGCCAGAAGTTTTGGTGTGAGACTGGAGGGCTAGAAGGTCAAATTTCTAGACAATAGGAGATCAACAGAGGAGGTGATGCAAAGCCTATCCAATGTGGCGCATATTTTCATAGGATTGACGCAGAAGTTGCACAGAGGCAGCGTGAGGCCAACCAGCCAGCCCCTGATCAGTGTCAGATCTTCCAAATCAGTGTGATATTTTTATCACTAACTCTTTGCCAACATTTTTCTGTATCGGATAGCCATTTTGGGCATCCAACGATTTGTGCTCAATTTACTACTACATAATAATTAAAACCCTCAGTTGTTGCACCGATTTTCTCCCATTGGATTTTTCTGGGGACATTGTCCCTAAACAAATGTGTTAATGTGCGTGTTTATTTCTCTCTAGTGCAATATTTAGTTTCCACAGTATTTTATTTTGTGTAGGCTATAGTGTATGTATTTCAATACTTGTTGTAGAAAACTGCAAGTAACTTGTTCAAGTAATTTAACAAGTAGGTGAAATATTATCAATTTGTCGCAATAGGAATCGAGTAACCAATTTTTCACAAATCACTATAGGATCCATCTGCTGACCAAATAACCCAACAAGTATCTTCCTCATCTAGATAGCCTCACAAGTTTCTTGACTAGAAGCCATGTACTCTGCTTTTGCTGAGATTAGTGCAACTGATCTCTGCTTCTCGTTGTACCAAGAAATTGTTGTTGATCCAATACTGAAGATTCCCCTTGATGTTCTCTTCCCATGGGATGGACTCCCTGCCTAATCTGCATATGTGAAGCCTTGCAGCTTCACTCCCTCTGTTTGCTTGTACCAAAGACCAAACTGAGTGGTGCCTCTAAGGTATCTCAACACATGTTTAGATGCCTTCCAATAGAGTTTGGTTGGCTTAACCATTGCTTGACTAAGCTGGTTAACTGCAAAAAAAAATTTTGGTCGTGTGTTCACCAAATACTTCACTTGAAGTAGCATCTTCCTTCCTCCAATTCCCTATTATAGGAATCTCCATGGGTTTGTTTCTCGCTATGTGGAACTTCTTCAATATCTCGTTGGCATACTTTACTTGAGAGACAAATAATTCCTCATCTCGTTGACATACTTCCATACCAAGGAAATAATGCATGAGCCCGAGGTCCTTCATCTTGAATTCTCTTGCAAGATCCTCTTTTCAATATTTTACCAGATTCTCATCACCTATTAGAATTAAATCATCGACATATAATACTATAATAAAAAATTTACCTTCAACCATAGTATGGTAAATGTTTTCATGTGCTTCACTTTTGGTGAAGCCCAACTTGGTGAAATAGTTTCCAATCCTGGTGTACCAAGCACAAGGTTCTTGTTTCAATCCATACATCACTTGCTTGAGTCTGCACACATGTGACTCTCTGTTGAAGGTCTTAAATCCTTCCGGTTGCTCAATGTCCACATCTTCCTCAATCACTCCATTAAGGAATGTCATCTTCACATCCATTTGATGTATCTTCCATCCCATTTGCGTTGAAAGTGATGGAATAGATTTGATTGAAGAGTACCTTACTACTAGAGAAAAGGTCTCCTTGTAATCAATTCCCTCCACTTGAGAGAACCCTTTGGCCACAAATATGGCCTTTTGTTTCTCCACACTCCCATCTGCTGCTTTCTTTACCTTGTAAATCCATCTGGAACTCACCACTGACTTGTCTACTAGTCTTGGGACCACTTCCCAAACACTATTTCTGATAATGGAGTCATACTCCTCTACCATGGCATCAACCCATATTGGTTGCTGCAATGCTTCCTTGAATGAGGATGGCTCAATCTATACACTCTCACTCATCACAGCCATGTAGCCAGTGTATCGATCTGGTGACCTCCTTGGCCTGTGTTGTGATGTAGGTGCTCCCACATTCTCTCTAGCATCATGCATCAATCTATCTGCTTCTCTAGTGTGCTTCCTTCCATCTCTGGAAGTCTCCGCATGAGTGGGTACTTCCACTCTCTGCTCCTCTTCATGTGGCTTCTCCACATCATCCTTAGGTTCTTCCTTTGGAGCTAAAATATCCTCATCTGCATGTAACTGAAGCTCCCTCTCAAGGGGGCATCTCATGGGCTTCTCTTCATCAAACATCACATCTCTACGAACCACTGTCATCCTGTGAGATGGAAGGTACACTCGATAGTTGTGAGGTGTATCAGTGTACCCGACAAATATCCCCAACTCAGTTGTTGGTTCTAGCTTTTTCCTTGCATCCTTGGTAACATGATAGTAAACCCAAGAATCAAATATCCTAAAGTGTGCCACATCTGGTTTCTTATGTGAAAAAATATTCTTTTGGTGTACTCATCCCGAGAATGTAATGAGGACTTCTAGTATGCACATATACAACTGTGTTGCATGCTTCGGCCCACAAGTGCAATGGTAGGCCCTGATCATGTAACATTTCCTGTGTAGCTCCCACAATAATTTTATTCTTCCTTTCAACCACCTGATTATGTTATGGGTTATGGGTTTCTATTAAATCCCATAGAATACCTTCTGATGCACACAAGTTCTTGAATTCATTCGACGCATATTCTCCACCGTTATTGCTCTTGAGATCCTTCACTTTCCTGCGACTGTCTTTCTCAACAAGTGCTTTAAATTCACAAAATTTAGAAAAATTCTGATATTTCTTCTGCATGAAGAAAAGCTAGCACTTATGTGAGAAATCATCTACAAATATTACATAATACATGTGCTTGACCATCGAGGCTATTGAGAATAGTCCACACAAATCTAAGTGAACTCTTTCAAGGATCGCTTGCGCTCAACTGTCCCTATCATGAAAGGTGGATTTGGTGTACTTCCGTAATGTACACCCTTTGCATGTATCTCTATGATCTAGTGCACCATTGGGAATTCCTACAGAAATTTTTTGCATGATCTTCAAAGCTCCATGGTGAAGATGGCCTAATTTTCTATGCCATTATTCATCGATGTCTCGGTTCTGCACCTTCTCCACTTTTGTTCTTAAAGTAGCACAATCTTCTACATCAAATTTATAGAGGTTCTTCACCTGAACCCCGATCTGCTTCACTTGTCCCGAGGCTATGGGATGAAGGAAATCATTTCCTTTGATAAATATCACAGCGTATCCATGGTCCTCTAATATCACAACTGAAACTAAATTCTTCTTCATACCCAGAACACACATTGCATCTTTTAATGTGAGAGGAGAACTAGACTCCCTATGAAAAGTAACATATTGATGTCGGTCACACTATACCTTCCATCATCTCCCATTTCGATGTGCATCTGGAGGTTCTTATCCTCCAAGTTACTAAAGAATTCTTTGTTATCGGTCATATGGAATGAGGCTCCACTATCCAGATACTACACACTACCCATCACTAATGTCACCATGCAAGCAATGAGGGTGAAATCCAACTTGAATTATGAAGAAATAGCTTCACCTTCCATTCCTCTCGAGGGCTTCTTTCCAACCTTCTTGTGCAAACACTTTGTGGCATAATGTCCCAACTCATGATATTGAAAACATTTAATCTTCGAAAAGTCCTTCTTCATGCCGCCCTGACTTGAATCTCCTTTAGATTGGTATTTCTTTCATTTCCCTTTCTTTCCATTTCTAGCTAAGGCACAGTTCTCTCCTCATCATCATGCTTAGATGAGATTCCATCTCTGGCCCTCTGCCTTATCTCTTCTTGAACCAAGTCGGACCACAAATGCTCCCACTCTGGTAGATGCTCCCTCCCATTTACTAAATCCTCATAGTTGTGCCAACTCTTGGGAAGGCCTATAAGTGCTAGGATGACCAGATCATCTTTAGAAACTGTAATATTGACACTCCCAAGATCATCCCAACATTGGGCGAACCTTCTCAAGTATATTGTGTTGCCCATATCCATCTTGATCTTTCGAAGCTTTTCCTTTAGTTCCAGTTTTCTATGGTCACTGGTGTTTTGAAATAAGTCAACCAATGCTTGCCACATTGCATATGGTGTATCTTTCCTACGACTTTTTGAGAGAATATGATCTTGAAATCCTTCTAGTATGATCCTTATTGCCTTTGCAACACATTTCCTCCACTCTGCCAAATCTTGAGCATTAGTTGTTGGAGGCTTAGGAGTATCTTTGTCTATGACTTCCTTCAGCCTGTTGTCTTCCAACACTGCCTCCATCCTGTCCTTCCAAGCAATATAGTTCAAACTACCCTCAAGGGCACCTTCGAGTCTAAATCTGTAGAATGACATCCCGTTGGCTCTGAAGAATGATACTGTAAAGTCGATTTCACCTACAAAAGACAAACTTGTATTCTCCTCTTCTAGAGTGATTTCTGATATGATACCATGTAGAAATTCCTTGTAGATTTAAACTTCTAATTGTAATTTACTAAAATAATAGACTTGAATCCACTTTACTCATTAGCGAAAACAATTAAACGATCGCGAAATCACAAAGCATACAAGAGAAATAATTCAGTCAACACATTACACAATGATTTCCTGGGGAAAACCACAACTAAAAACCTGTGCTAGATGTATATTTCATTATTCATAAAATATAAGAAGATTATTATGCTTTGCTCAAGCCTGGGTAACCTTTGCATTATCTCTATTTGTCTCACTGCTTGCTAGACAAGACTAGGCCAATACTTAACCAAATTTTGGCTTGCCCAAGTCCCTATTTCCTTGTGTTGTTTCCTTGGGAATTAGCCCCCTAGTAATTGGGAAAACTCCTCATCTCTATTTGTCTCACTGCTTGCTAGACAAGACTAGGCCAATACTTAACCAAATTTTGGCTTGCCTAAGTCCCTATTTCCTTGTGTTGTTTCCTTGGGAATTAGCCCCCTATTAATTGGGAAAACTCCTCAATATGAATTGCGTAATCCTCATAGGCTTGCATTTTATTGCATGCACCACCTATACAATTCAGATGATTATACGATTGATAGTACATTGTCCTTGAACTCCAATCTCAACCGGGTAATTCTCAGATCTGACATGCATGAGTTATTTATGAGTGAATCGTTAGTTAATGGGTTGAACACATGAAGAAGCACCCCATTGTCTAGCCTCCTACTAGTTCCTCCATCAGTTGGAACTAGTTTAACTAACTTTAACTCATTTAAATTGAGTTAATTAATTACAACTCAAAATAAACTGAATCAGGGCTCCTATAAAGTAGGAGACACTCTACACGACTCAAGTTAGACCATCAACTTGAAATAACTGAGCCAACTAAGTCAATTTAACTTAGTTAACTCGTACAAGTTGTCTTGTGATGTGGAATTGCAATTTTGTTCATAATTTAATTCAAGGACAAAATTAAATTATGATTTTCTTGTTGCATTTACAACAATTAGGGCTTTCTAGTAATAAACTATTTATAAAGGTAAAAGCTATGTATTATTTTGTTGATTATTTTCATTATATTAATAATAATATATTTTTAGAGATATAATACTATGCATTATTTTGTTATTTGCTTTGCTAAGCTGGATGTTGACCCCTGTAAAGGCCCATTAACTTTGTAAACCTTTTGGATTATCAATGTAAGTGTTACTATGCTATAAATTCTTTTACCTTTTAAATACAATCCACATTTCATATCTTTGTTTGGATTAGGCCCATGAACTTTGTAAACTTTTTGGATTATTAGTGTACGGGTTACTATGCTACAAATTCATATCTTTGTTTTGGTTATTTTACTTTTTTTATAGTCCATATTTGATATCTTTGTTTGGATTATTTTACTTTCCTATAGTCCATGTTTTCTCTTATGTTGCTCATAATTTATTGTTTTTGTTGATTTAAGTATATTACTAGCCCAAAAATATAAATTAAACAGTTGGTAAATATCCATGGGCATTAATTCATAATAAGCATCAAAACACTTACTTCATGATGAATCTTACGTTTCTAAAATAAAAATAAAAGAAATCATAAAAATTAAATTATTAATTATTAATTTATTTTAAATTAATAATAATAATAATAATAATTAATATATAAGTTAAACATATGTACATTTTAAAAAACTTGAATAAGATTCTTAACCATGGATTTACTCCCAATTTATCATGGAGATTCTTAATCTGTAAATAGAATTTGCGACAATACCATGGCTTATTAATACCACATGCCAAAAAAAACTATAATTCACTTCATGTGACACTTGTTCACAAGACATTTTTCTAATTAATAAATTTAATTAAAATATTTAAAAGGGCATAACTACTTTGGAGATAAATCTCAACCATTGATTTGTGTATACTACTATGAATATTCTAGAATTTCCATGGAAGTAAATTATGGAAGCCCTATTCCAAAATAGACATGCCTATTTGTGTAACAAGTGGTATCATGGCTCTTTATTATGCCAACACACACCCACATTTTAGAGGCTTATTTTTAGGCTAGATATGTTTTCTCACATACTTAAATACTATAATTTTTTGTTTAGTGGGTAAAACTATGGCTAGGAAACATACAAGGATGTCACATGCCACCCTGTAACACTTTTTCACTCATGCTATTATAACAATTTTTTTGTTTGTTTAATTTATATCTTAATTGGTTGGATGACATTATTTATATAGTCCCTTGGTTATCCTCTCGCTACTTAATGCACCCCTTTGCACTATCTTTACTTGGTGTAAATATGCCTCTTCCCCATTCATATTTATTATGGTTGTAATAATCCTTGGTAAGTTTGATTTATGGGATCAATAATACTTGTAGCCAATTGTATGATTCATTTCTCTCCTTAGTGCAGATACATCTATTAATGGTGTTTTGTAAAGTCATGAGGGGAATGTTGTTAGATGCTGCAACCCATATGCGCTATACTAACCCTATGCTCCTTCCACCTATCTATGGTTTAATTCTTATGATACCTCCGTTAATGTTAATGATTATATTTGGTGCACCATGTGTGGAGGTAGGTTCTAATGTGCATAATACATTTGAGCCATGGTTACAACTAGTTATTGACCCTCTCCATCAACCTCTCCTCACACCCCACGCATCCCAGACCACTTGAATTCTCCTGCCACATGTCTTGAATCACATGAACGGGTACCACCGACTTATGTCTTCACTTATTCCGAGGCGATGAGACACATACAATTGAGATCTTATTCCAGTCATAAATGGTGGGGATTCATTCTGTAAACCATAACTCCTCATTCCAACAGTCTTTTGTTCATTGTGTTTAATGTTTTGCTACGGAGAGGGGAGGGTTTTGGAAAGTTGGCCTAGTGCTCGAGTGTTCTGCTCTGCCTCTGCTGCAATTATTTACTTGGATGTGCTATGGTCTCACCTAAGCATCCCTATGACTCTATGACCTATGGCCTAAACCCCCATCCTCAAATTATGCACAGTGACCATCCTTGGGGTGGCAAAATTTCATTAGTACTTCAATCATGTAAGCTTGCCTTAGGTTTTCTGGGGTTATGAGTCTCATTTTACCAACGACATTGTAACTTGGGTGTTCTTCCCCTGAGGTTTTTGTGGGCAGGTCAAGACTTCAAACCACCTCAGGGCGGCCACCAGTTCTGGAACCCCACCATGGAGGCACCCTCACTACCTTGCGATTATGGTAAGAACCGTTTTCTTATGATGTAGGGCTTAACCTATGATTTCTCCCCTAAATTCTTCCTATTTTTACTAAGTTCTAATGGGTTTCTTGGTTTTCGTTTCATTTCTAAATCCACAGGGTAGACTTGCGCAGTGTCTTAGTCTGGGGGCCATTGCACAGGTAATAATATTCATTTTGTTTTTTGTTTTGTTTTGTTTTTTTTTTGTTTTTTTGTTTTTGTTTTTGTTTTGTTTTGTTTTGTTTTGTTTTGTTTTTTTTTGTTTTGTTTTGTTTTTTCTTTGTTTTTTGTTTTTTTGTTTTTTGTTTTTGTTTTTTTTGTTTTTTGTTTTTGTTTTGTTTTTTTTGTTTTGTTTTTTGTTTTGTTTTTTTTTTTTTTTTACGTTATTCATAGTGAAGCCATTAGGGTCACTAATTCCTTTACTTTTTTTGGGGTTTTGACATAGGTATGCCATCATTTCCCTCATATACGGTTCCTATGTATACCTTGGATAGGTGCTCTCTGACAAGGCATCCATCTCCTTCTAGGTTGGTTACTTCGTGCTCACCTTCCTCTGCAATCAACTCACTGCAACTTGCAAAGGGCCTTTAAATTATTAAGGGGAAATTGTAATTGTTTACCTTATAGTCCTTATGGGGAAGCGTCAGGTGCGCCCCTGCTTTGTTTTACTAATGTTTGATGGCCACGAAATACCCATCTGGTGTCGACCGTGGTTCCTTACTTGGGGTTAGAATTCCCTCTTTTTTTCAAACGATAACAATGTTTGTAACAATGCCTCTGAGCACTTTAATTTTACTACTAAATTATATATGTTGTTCATGGACTTGTGTGATGAATCTTCATTGTGCCATTTAGTAATGGATTTTTCTTGCATTTTCTTTTCACCATTTCGCCTCTGGTTAGCGCCTAGGTTGTTTTGGTAAGAAATTATATTTTTTTACTACATTTGATAGTAGGTGATATCTACTGTTAGTTTTGGTTTTATTTCATATACTCTTTTATTCCTCAATTTTTTACTTTAACGCACCTATGGTATGTTGTAATGAAATGTAAGACCATTTTGCTTAACGTATGAGCATAACCATTTTATTGTTGTACTAGAGATTCTACTGGTACTTTGTTTGATGGGTAGCCATTAGTAGTTTCCCACTGCTCAGGAATGTACTCCATTAGTTTGTCTAATGAATGGTTTCCCATAATCATCTTACTGTAGATAATGTATAATATTACTTTACTTAATGAATGCTTTTCCAACAATGGTCTTACTGTCCCGAAATGTGTGTTATTAATTTGTGTAACGAATGGTTTTCAGTAAATGTCTTTTTGTTTAGAAATGTAAGCCATTAATTTGCTAGGTGCAAGGTTTCCAGTAATTGTTTTATCTTGAAGAATTTGAATTATTAGCTTTCCAAATGAATAGTTCGACTTGGAAAATGAATTTGGAATTAAGAAAAAGGAATGGTCATAATTGTGTGCTTTTTTCTGATGTTCCAGTGGAACACTTTTAACTAATTCACTCATTATGAATGTGTTATGAAACCAGCTCAAGAAAAGATAGAAAAGATAGATCAACGCCTTAGAATTCAGCCTCTTCGAGGGGGCAACCTCCTTTACATTACATAAATGAACAATTCTTGGATGATTCAAATGACAAAACCTCCTTTCTATATATAGGAGTCTAAGGAGTCACAATATAATCCAGCCGACCTAACAATAATAATATAAAGCCACAAAAATAACAATAGAGGGATTCTATGGGGCACAGTAATAACAATATGGGGGCAATAGGGGCAAAAAAATATTAATAAGGGGTATAACTACAATAGTAATGGGGTAATCACTAGTATTATAGGGACCCAACATGCCCCTCTCCTTCAAAAAAGTGTTGTCCTCAACGCTTGAGTAGTTCTGGATACTTCTGCATAAAATTCTGATCCTCCCATGTGGAATCTTCAGCGGATAAGTTCTTCCACTTGATAAGATACTCTGAAATTGAACGATTTCGTAGCTGTTGAGTTCTTGTTTCTGTGACTACTTCTGGTTCCAATATAATTTTTCCTTCCTCGTCAAGTTCTGGCAATATTGTTTGAACTGGGAACTTGTCGCCTATAACCTTCTTTAAACATGAAACATGGAAAACTGGGTGCAATCGAGAGGCTGCAGGAAGCTCCAATTTGTATGCCATAGTACCAATCTTTTGCAACACCTTGTACGGACCATAATACTTTGGTGATAATTTATTATCCTTCTTAGCTTGCTTAAGGGACATTTGCTTATATGGTTGTAGCCGTAGGAATACCCAATCACCTACATCAAAACTTCTTTCACTGTGATGTTGATCTGCCTGTTGTTTCATTCTATTCTGTGCCAACACGAGGTTATCCTTTAAGAGTTGGAGGACTTGTTGTTGATGTTCGATGTGATGTTCCACTGCTTGAACCTTAGAATTTTCTCTTAAATATGATGTGATGGATGGTGGTCGATATCCATAAAGTTCCATAAATGGGGTCATTTTTGTTGTTGTATGGAAGGAAGTGTTATACCACCATTCAGCCAGAGGCAACCATTTGACCCATTGTGTCTGTTTATCAGATACAAAGCAACGAAGATATCCTTCCAAACATTTGTTTACTATCTCAGTTTGCCCATCAGATTGAGGATGATAAGATGAGCTATGAGCTAACTGAGTACCAAGACAAGAAAATAATTCTGTCCAAAAATTTCTAGTGAAAATGGGATCTCTGTCACTTACAATAATCTTTGGGTTTCCATGTAGCTTTTGAATTGTTTCCATAAATACGGTAGAAACTGTACTGGCTTTAAATGGATGTGATAATGCACAAAAGTGTGCATACTTGGTAAGTCTGTCAACTACCACCATGATGACACTCTTTCCCTCAAACTTGGGTAAACCTGTGATAAAATCCATTGAAACCTCCTCCCAACGTTGGCTTGGAATGGATAAAGGTTGTAATAGACCCGGTGTCTTAATTGTTTCAACTTTATTTTGTTTGCAAACCAAACATTCAGCCTTAAACTTTTGAATATCTGATTTAAGGCCATCCCAAAAAAATTCCTTCTTAACCCTGTGGTAAGTTTTTAAAAATCCTGAGTGCCCTCCTAAGGGAGAAGTGTGCAATTCCATAAGAATCTTTTGTTTTAGCTGGGAATTCTTACAAAGGTATAAGCGATCTTTGTACCATAACGAATCATTTTTTCCAGCTAAATGTACCAGACGTACTGGAATCTTGTTGTAACTTTCGAATAAGTGCCCACACTTCTTCATCATTCTTCCATTCCTCCCTTGCTTCATTTATCCAATCTGGTTGGATAATAGAAATGGCGCACAACGATGCTTCCACATCCTCATCCTTTCTTGAGAGTGCATCTGCCACCACATTTTGCTTCCCTTTTTTGTAGATGATTTCAAAGTCATAACCCAACATCTTTGTGACCCACTTTTGTTGCTCTTCAGAGGATAATCTTTGTTGTAAAAAGTATTTAAGGCTATCATGATCCGTTTTTACCTTGAAGTGTCTACCCATTAGGTAGGGTCGCCATTTCTTAAGTGCATGGAGTATTGCCAAAATTTCCTTCTCATAAATAGCTTTGCTTAAAAACTTTCCCTTGATTGGATGACTTTCAAAAGCAATGGGTCTTTCATCTTGCATTAGAACAGCACCAATTCCATTTCCTGAAGCATCACATTCCACAATAAAGGTTTTTGTGAAGTCCGGTGTAGCTAAGACCGGTGCTTGGAACATTTCCTCTTTAAGATGTTCAAAGGCCTTTGTTGCTTCCGGAGTCCATGAAAATGCATCTTTCTTCAATAATGTTGTTAGAGGTGCTGCTATTCTCCCATAATTCTTAACAAACTTGTGATAATACCCTGTCAAACCGAGAAATCCTCGCAGATGCTTTATGGATGTGGGGATTTTCCATTCCTTAATGGCTTTAATTTTGCTAGGGTCTACCTTAACTCCTTCATGAGATACAATATGACCCAAATATTCCACCTCCTGGACTCTAAAGAAACATTTGGATCTTTTTGCATATAATTGTTTCTCCTTCAATAGTTGTAGCACCTTGTCAACATGTTCAACATGATCCTTCCAAGACTTGCTGTAGATTAGTATATCATCAAAAAATACTAACACAAATTTTCTAAGGAATGGTTTGAAAATTGAATTCATCAAACCTTGAAATGTTGAAGGTGCATTGGTAAGGCCAAAAGGCATGACCAAAAATTCATAATGACCCTCATGAGTTCTAAATGCTGTTTTCGGAATGTCTTCAGTCTTCATTCTGATTTGATGATATCCTGAACGAAGATATAACTTGGTGAAGTAAATTGATCCATGCAATTCATCCAGTAATTCATCAATGACAGGAATGGGGAACTTATCTTTAATAGTGAGCTTGTTGAGCTCCCTATAATCCGGACACATGCGCCATGATCCATCCTTCTTGTGCACCAATACTACTGGAGCAGAGAAAGAACTTTGACTCGGTTGAATTATACCAGCCTCTAGCATTTCTGCAACCATACGTTCAATTTCACTCTTTTGGACATAGGGATATCTGTACGGCCTGATGTTTGGAGGAACACTTCCTGGAATCAGATGAATAGCATGATCATGATCACGCATAGGTGGGAGACCTTTGGGAGTCTCAAATACCTTGGAATGATTGTCCAGGACTTTTTGGAGATCTGGAGAAATAGATGATTCCGATGTGGAAACATCTAGCGAGCATAATTGTGCAATTACACCTCTTTGCTCCTTTTTTAGAAGCTTTTTCATACTATTAGAGCTGATTATCTTTCCTGGTTTCCCTGCAATACCCCTTAATTCAACTTCCTTTCCTTCCGTAGAAAATTTGATGAAAAGTTCTTGAAAATTAAAAGCTATTGTACCCAGGGATTGTAGCCATTTGACTCCTAGTACAACATCAGCACCTCCCATTGGAATGGAAAGCATTGGGCTAGTCAATACATATTCTCCCATGGATAGCTTGATATTATGGCACTTTCCAGAGAAATTTATTGTTCCTCCATTTGCAATCATCACTTGACACTCTAGTGCTGGATATAGGAAGCAATTCAATTCTTTTGCTACCTTACAATGAATAAAATTGTGGGTGCTCCCTGAATCAATCAACACTATTACCTTTTTCTGCTTGATTTGTCCTTCTATCTTGATGGTTTGAGGAGTGGTAATTCCCACCAATGCATTACAAGATATGGTTGGATTTATTTGTTCTTCATCTAGGCTTTGTTCCTGGAGTATATCCTCTTCTTTTGACCTTTCTTTCTCCTTTTCTTCTTCCTCTTCACAATCTATGTAGAATAATTTCTTCTCAGCACACTTATGACCTTTAGTGTATTTGCTATCACAACTGTAACAAAGCCCTTTTCCTCTTTTTTCTTCCAATTGTTGTGGTGTCAACCTTATAGGTTGTGGAAGACTAGGGGCAACAACACTTCCGTCTTTATAGTTGTGAGTGGTATGCTTCCTGGTTGCCATAATTTTGCTTTCCAGTTTTCTTGCTAACCTGAATGCCTTCTCTAATGAATCAGGTTCCCAAAGGCGAACATCATGTTGGATATTATCCTTTAAAGACCCTATGAACACATCAATCATATGCTCCTCTGGAATATCTTTTACCCTTATGTTCAATTTTTGGAACTCCTCAATGTGCTCCATTATTGAACCCTTTTGTTTGAGACTTATCAATTGGCTAAAAAAAGTGTTGCTTTTTGTATCCTCATAATGTGCTATCAATTCTTCCGTAAAAATTGCCCAAGTGATAAATGGTTTACGAGAGCAAATCCATTGATACCATACAAACTGATTTGGTTCCAAATATAAAGTTTCCACATGTACCTTTTGTGTGTTTTTCACATTATTTAGATCGAAGAATTGCTCCATCTGTAATATCCATGTGGCAGGATCCTTGCCTTCAAACTTCCTCATATCAATTTTTGGAATATGGTGAGTCTTCGATCCAACATTAGCATCTATGGAATCATGATTAACATTTCTTTTGTTCTCATCATGAGTTTCCTTTAGTACCCTTTCACCCTTAGGGACCATTTCTTGTAGCAACTTATTCATATTTATCTTCAATTCGTCCATGTCTGTCTTCAAATCTATCATCAAATCATCCATCTTAGCTTCCACGTCAATCATCTTAGCTTCTACGCCTTTCTTTAAATAGTCCGTCTTAGCTTCTACACCTTTCTTTAAACCATCCATCTTAGCTTCTACATCTTTCTTTAAACCATCCATCTTAGATTCTGTTCCTTTTTGTGCAAGGGACAGTTGTTGCACTTGGTCTTGTAATTTTGATATATCATGTTGCATTTCTTCCTCTTCTTCATGAGTCATGCTAGAGCTTTCAGGTTCCTTACTAGGCTTTTGCATTTTCTTTCCTCAGGGCATCAGTTACCGATAATAATGCTCTACTATGCCCTTTGAATTCCTTCAAAATAAATTTTCAAACCAAGCTTAAGCAAAAATTTAAGAAAATCTACACACCTTTTTTCACTTTGTAGGAGCTCGATATTGCCTCTGATGTATCTCTATACTTTCTAGTCATCTAGTTTTGAATTTGTGAGTTGTAGTAGCCCTCTGTGTCCTCTTTCCAATGCCACAAGTCTAACCCAAATTGAATTCTCCAAGGAAGAGTTATGTGAAATCTCCCATAGTGACTTGCTTATAAACTAGTTCAGTAGAGCGAACTTGTACGACGTGCCACGAGTCACTCTTTCGACCTTTGGATCTGAGTCATGCATACAAGAAACTACAGTCCGTCCTATTTCTGTACCTTCTTACGAAATTTCAATCCGATCCCCAGAGAGAATGTTATGACGATTTTCCCCAGGTCACCTGTTTTAAATGTAATTCAGGAGTCTACAAAAAGACCAACTTCCTCAGATCATATCTCCGCAAATATCGCGCGAAAAGCTCTGAAATTCGGACCCAAGGTTCAGCACGATTTCTTCTCAAATGTGTTTTTTTTGTGACTTCTGAAACGTCACAGAAAAAAAAGTTATAGAGAAAATGCCACGATGACCTGTTTGGAGCAGCGAAACCCTAGAATCCAAAGCTCTGATACCAAATGTTATGAAACCAGCTCAAGAAAAGATAGAAAAGATAGATCAACGCCTTAGAATTCAGCCTCTTCGAGGGGGAAACCTCCTTTACATTACATAAATGAACAATTCTTAGATGATTCAAATGACAAAACCTCCTTTCTATATATAGGAGTCTAAGGAGTCACAATATAATCGAGCCGACCTAACAATAATAATATAAAGCCACAAAAATAACAATAGAGGGATTCTATGGGGCACAGTAATAACAATATGGGGGCAATAGGGGCACAAAAATATTAATAAGGGGTATAACTACAATAGTAGTGGGGTAATCACTAGTATTATAGGGACCCAACAGAATGATCCTATTGAGTCTGTTAGGACATAACTATTTCCTAAACATCCTTCTCTAGTTGCAGTTACTTCTGATTACTGTCCTACAATAATTGTTACATTAACTAAGTTATTCTCTAGTTCCCCTTTCTTACATATTCACACTCAACATCCAAACTTCACGTATTTCCTAATCATTTATTTTCAATAGCCCAGAGTTAATTTTAGTTTATGTATATGTTTCAATCCAAATAGCCTACCATTGAGAGCGATAATGCTCACTTAAGCAAAAAGATACATTGAGAGTGATTAGGAGCTCAAAATTTGTCAAAATTTCAAAGAATTAGAATTTTGATAAGTTTATCTTCAGATTGAAGAGCTCGTCACTCTGAATCCAATGGTGAGAACGACACTCAAATCCAAGCTCGTATGCAAACGTTAGAGCTGGTCAAAGTTCAAGGTTGACTTGATGACACGGTAGGATTAGATGACATGGGAAGGGTCCTGGCCAATTGGGAGGTGCCAAGTGTCACTTTGCCATTTTCCCTCGCATATTGGCAATCGCAATAAAAAATCAAATCGCATTACAAGAATCAACCCCGGCCCCAAAAGGATATGGAGTTGTGATGCAACATCGGTCGAAGTTGCAATTACGATGGATCACAATTTCATATCGGCAAACGGTTGACGAGTATGAAGAATTGGCCCCTGGCGCAAGGCAGGTTACGATGCAATCACAATCACCCATCATGGGTTTATGGTAATCGGCCCCCGGAGCAGTCGGTTGTGATGCGATATATCACAATTGCATATCTCACCCAAGACCTGCCAATATATATATATGCGCCACTGCCGATAACGCTGATTGTGATGAACAATAGATTACCGAACGCGAGATTTTATTATGTTGTAGTTTATAATCCGACGGGTCTGCCTTATTGCCAGATCGCATGTTCATGCGTTAAGTCTTGTGTAAGGTGTATTACCCTTGGCACGCTGATTGCGATATCCGACAGACTGTGGGACCATCGTCGTAACCACTGGACCTAACCACAAGTGTGACCACTCGGACCTTAACCGCGAGATTGGCCGAATTGATGGAAAAACCACTATTTGTGGCAGAACAACTAGTTTTGTTTGCAGTTATTGAATTTAAATGGTAGTAATCCAGATTTGGAGGAGGAAATTGTGTGGAGACTGGCAGAAGTCATAACTAAGGCAATTTTCGACCAAATTGGATGAAAAAAGAGGCTAGATAGCCATTTTTGGGCATTCTGAACTCATTGGAACATGTTTCCAAGTCAAAGGAGCAATTATGGATAAGATTTTTACAAAGTGAAGACTATGGGTGCCCTAGTGAACCAGAGTCTTGATTCATTGTATGGAGGTGTGCCAAGATGAAGATAACCTTTTATGGGTATTCCAACCTCCATATGTCTTTTGTAGCAGCCATTACCACAGTGTTGTAGCTGTATTTCTTCTTTTCTCTATATGTGTATGGAGAAAGAGACTTGTTTAAGTGATTCAATTAGATTGTTGTATTTGTTTATGCTCTTGGAAGTTAGAGTATAGGGTCTTGATTTGAGAGCCCTTAGCTTGATGATTGTTTCATGACTAACTGTAGGTTGTCATATGTTTAGAGTGAGAATTATTTGCAGAAGAATGTTTCCTTGAAGGGGAAACTAGCCACTCTTTTTGTCAACACATTTATGTACTCTTTATCTGATCTGAATTGGAGCAGATTAGTAATGCTATGCTAATTCCCCTCATCAGAATATAAAAATGTGCTTGAGGTTGTACTCCAAAATAGCAATTAAAAGCACGAATTTTATGTGTTTTTGTTTAAGATAGTTTCATGAAGAAAACTTAAAAGATGAAACCAAAACACTCAATGGAAGCATGCATCAAACAATAATACACCAGCCACTAATAAAGAAATTCACCCCTCTTGGACTACATCTCCTTGGATCAGCTCTAAAGGCTTGACCCCTTCTCATTATGCTCATAATTCTTCAGATAAGGAGTACATAAATGTGCTGAAAAAAAGAGTGGCTAGTTTCCGCTTCAAGAAAACATTCTTCTGCAAAGAATTCTCACTCTAAACATATGAAAACCTACAGTTAGTCATGAAACAAACAACAAGATAAGAGCTCTCAGATCAAGACCCTATACTCCAACTTACAAGAGCATAAACAAATACAACAATCTACTTGAAGCACTTAAACAAGTATCTTTCTCCATACACATATAGAGAAAAGAAGAAATACAGCTACAACACTGTTGTAATGGCTGCTACAGAAGACATATGGGGGTTGGCATACCCCTACAAGGTTATCTTCATCTTAGAACTCCTCCATAAACTGAATCAACACTATGGTTGACCAGGTGTGGTGTAGGAATATCCTCCTTGTGGATAGAGACGATCCCTCTAGCCCAAGAGAGTGGGTCTAGCCACAAACAAGAAAATATAATGTAAATTTCCTTAGATTAGAATTGAATAAGAGGGCCTACCTCTTATAATGCTAATCCACTTGATGGTGATCTTGCTTCCTTGCTCCATCTTCCTTTTGTTCCTTTGTTCAAGTACCTGAAACAAACATGCAAGTAACAACAACAAACGTGATAACATAAAATCGAATCCAATCTACTTAAAAGGTCAAGGAGTTCTAAGCTATTGAATGTAATATTACACCCGATATAGGAAATAAACCATTAGTTGTATTAAAATAAAATCCAAACAAAAATACAACCGAAGCCTTGACATTGGAGATCTCCTTTGCGGTATCCAAGTCCCACTACACGCCTTTTCAACACTCTTTTCCTCCTCTAGCTTGACATGAAATGGATTCCAAGCTCTAACTCTCTCTCCTCATGCTTTAGCTACCAAAGACTAGTCTTTTCTTGTCTAAGACTAATCTTCTTCTATCAAAAGCTAAAGATTTCAGAATTTTGAAGCTGGTTCTATTTCTCCACCACTCTCACTATGTGTTCTATTGTAACTAAAAAGGGTAAGAGGAAGTGGTTTATATAGGGAGAGGAGGATAAGAATGAGAACCACTCAAGGGGAAAGAAGGTCTTATCTCCTTGGGAAAGTCCACTTTTAAGGGGGAAAGAACCTTACACGAAGTTCTTGGCCCTTATCCAACCAAACAAACATCCAGCACATCACCACTAGAAGTTTCTAGACGTGAAACTCCATTTCCTTATAAAAATAGTCCAAAAGTAGACCAGCATGGGTATTGGGCTAATAGTAGTGCCGATCTACGTGGTTCACAGTGTAAAACTCTGCCATCGACTCAGGTGAAACACTGGGAAAGAGCGATGAACTTGAAAACTAGGTTTTAAGAAGGATTCTCTAGAAATGTTATGAAGGGAGCAGGGACTACTTTCTTCAAACTTCAAGGGATGCAAGAGAATAAGTTTCATGGTGAAAGTATAACACAGTAGTCACTACTAGGGTTCTCCGGGATCAGGAATGGGGAGTGATAGGAGAGTGACAAATTATTGTGTAACAGATGCCCCCTAAAGAATGAAGTCAGAGCTGAGAGTGATGGCTGAAATGATTTAAGACAGAGTGAGGACTTGGAATACCAACATCGAAAGACCTGCAACTAAAACATACATGTACATATTTTAAATTGGACAGTCATGCCTAATAAACATGAGAGGCATATAACAATACATGAATCCATGGTATAAGCGCAACTATCCATCAAGAAAAGGATCACATGCATGGATCCTTAGCATGGACATAGCCATTCGACTGAGGGATCATAGGAAATATATCCACGGCATGGGTGCAGCCATCCGCATAGAGAGGAGGAAAATGAAAAGTTCCACGGTATGGTCAAAACCATTTGATTGAGCAGGATCAAAATGATACCCACAGCATGGTCGCTACCATCCGTCTAAAGAATCATGTGTATAATCAAGAATGACTCATCACTCTTCGCAACCTGGACTTTTGTGATCTAAGCCTAGGGTCTTGCACTCCAACATGACCCGATCAAAGTAAAAATTCTAACATGTGAATAGACGTTTTGAAGTCGAACATGCTAGAAAATCACTTGATTACCAGCCAATGATGTGAACCATTAACAAGCACGAGAGAAACCACCCATAATGTCAATGGCTCTCAAGGTACTATCAGTATAATTCACGAAGTGTGAATAAGGAACTGAAGTCAAACACCTATGAAATCACTTGATCAAGGGCCAATGATGAGAACCTATCGTCGAGTGCGAAGAACTTTCCATTGAGGCATGCAAGCTCTAAGGTACTAGAAAGGAGTTTCTAGATCAACTTCCTGGATAATGAGCTGAAGTCGACAGGAAGCAATCCGTTGAAGGAAGGTCATAATGGATCCTTCATCATCGGCACGAAATGGGAAACACAATGAATGAGAGTAATCCAAGAATGTGACAGATGATTAGACGATGAAGGATCCATTTTACATCATAGGATCAAAGGTGATGGTGGCGTGGCAGAGATCAGATGATAGGTTAAAATGGATAACCCGAACCCAGGAAGGAAAGTGACTAAGTGAGGATGTCCCAAAACCCGAAAAGAACAACAAATGAGTATCAATGTTCAAGAGCAACATGCTGCCTCAAGTGAAGAAAAATACTGATGAATACTTCCAATTTCCCCCCACCATTTCTGGCGAGTACCCCAGTTATTTTTGAAACACAAGCTTGAAGGGATAACATATGCTTGTAATATAAGTCCATTCTTCAAATGGATCCATCCTAGTAAGTTTTACGAGCCCTAGGAAGGAGTAGCTTGGTCTCATCATAATGACAAGTCCTATCTTGTTTAATCTTTTAATGAGTCCGACAAAGATGAAACTCAACATCTTTTTCATTTTTTAGAGATTTTGAAAAAGACATAGAAAAGAAAACTCAAAAAGGTCCCTTTTCGTAAAGTTGTCCCTCGATCTCAAAAAGGTAGAAATAAATACTTGAGAGAACCTCCTAGCCATGTTCGACTAAGGTGTACCTTTTTCGTAAATAGTTTTATCCCAGCTTGAAAAAGGGGTAAATGTATACTGGGTAAACAATGTTTCAGAACCATTTACAAGGTCAAAATGACAAGAGATCGGCAATCTTTTCGTGTTTTGAGAGTCAAAAAAGAGCTTAAAGTAAACTCCCCATTTTTATTTACTTTAACGAGTCAAAAAGGGAAAAATACTCGACAATATTTTCATATTTTTGGAGTCTAGAAAGCGCTGAAAGATGACTCCACTTGGAGGAATGAGAGGTATAAAGGGTAGAAACTAGTTCCGTTTATGGTGGAACTGCTCAAAAACTAATAGGTCAAGAGGTTGGCTAGTAAAACCACTCATCGCTGCAATTCCTCAAGAAAGGGTAAAACAACCAAGTGAAAGTGAATGATCGGCCAAAGAGATGGTGGCGATGGAATGAAACAACCAAGGCTCATCTAGCAGAAATTAGCTAATAAAAATGACAATCATGAGATGTAAATTGGGCATGGGTTCATTTTTACACAAGCTTGAACCATGGGGAACTCTGCTTGAATTTGGTTTCATGTTTACACAAGCTTGAAACGAAAAACTATGCTTGAGTTTGGTTTAATTTTTACACAAGCTTGAAACAAAGACAAACTATGCTTGAGTTACATGCCCCCCAAGCTTCATTTCATTCAGCTAGGTGGATGGAATGAAGGTTCACTTTGGAGATCCAGGAAATACTCGACTGGTATTTTATGAGATCTTAATCAAAGATTCGATTTGGAAAAGAGAGTTGTTTCATTTTTTTAAAGAGGTTGACATAGTAAAATAACTATCCTCAGACATTTATTTCCTTTTTAATGAGGTTGATACAGGAAAAAACTATCCTTGGACTCCTTGATTCATTTTTTAATGAGATTGACACAAGACAAGGAACTATGCTCACACCCCTTATTTCAGTTTTTATCGAGATTGACACAAGACAAGGAACTATGCTCCGTTACTTTGTTTACAGACAATACGAGAATACGGATCCCAAGAGGTCCTCAATAGAAAGGAGAACCATGCTCTGGGAAGAATACATGTCAACCAGTACCAATGAATGACAGATCGGGTTCCATTCCCCCCAATACATAGTGTACTATACTATCTATGTGATCATCAACAAATGTGGAGATGGAACAGATAGCCACATAATTAACCTGTGGCAGGGAAGGTATTGCTTGTAGAAAAGAACCAATAGGGGATGATGGTTGCAAAGGAGGCACCTGGTGACCAATTAACGATAATTGATCAATGGTCACTATTATCCCTTCGTGTGGGAAAAAAACCACACGGAAAAGTGAAGAAACAAGAGCTCCCATGACATTAACATAGTCGCGTCCAAGGAGAAGATTGAAGTCTAAGGGACCTTGGACTACCATCATGTCTATATAGATAGTCTTTCCTCCCAAAGTAATAGGGAACTTTGGAAGGATCCCTAAAGGTTGACTGGCTCCTCTGTTGAAAGCCAACATATTCTGGGTGACAGGCACAAGCTATGGGGATCCCAAAGCTTGCCAAGTAGTAGAAGACATGATTCTAACAGACGCACCTTCATCTAGTATAGTGCCATGTACTACCATATTATAGGCTTGTACTGTGATATGGAAAGGCACATAAAATGGAAGGCAGAAAGAAGTCAATTGGCTCCAATAAAAATAAATGAAAAAGCTACTTGGTGGGGGTATCATATGATTCCCCCCATGCTATGCAGGAATAGGAGAAGGACTCTCTTGAACAACTAGGATAGGAGGGCCACTCTTTGACTTATGAGAATATGAGGAGGTGAGAAGAACATGAGCAGTATCATCACTACTCTCTTCGGGAATAGAGTGAACAACTGAAGGCGGAGCCAAGTCTACACTATTTTCGACCAATGGTTGGTTGGGAACAAACACAAGAGAGTCATGCTCAGGAAGAGCAGGATGGGAAACAGATGAATCCAAGTCAATCTCTTTACCAAGTAGGAGGGATTTGAAGAAAGACTCTAATAACCAACGGGAAGTTGGGGTTGAGGAGCTGTAAGGTTTTCCAAAACTTTGGAAGCTTTATCCATAAGAGGAAAAAGGTGAAGAATATGCTCTCCTTCACATAACCTACAAGGGAATTCAATTTTTCCCTTCTTCTTACCATCGCTAGCCAAGGGTGTAGCATCGACATGATCTCCAGAGATCGATGGGGATGGTCAATCTAGATTTTGAGACCATATCTCTAAGACTCTGGGAATACTAGATAGTCTCGAAGGAGATGGTCACCCTTACATAACCTGCAAGGGAATTTTACCTTCCGCAAAGGATTGGAAGGTTTGTCGACATGAAGTGCATTTGGAGCAATAACTGCACAATTGGTCTCTTGCTTTTCTGACTTCTTCTTCTTCTTAGCCTCTTGGTTACTAGATTTAAAACCTTCACTAGGTGAAATAGAAGAGGAGGGTGAAGAAATAGGGGAAGAAGGTGAGAGGTCAACCTTAGAATCATCGTGATGTGGTTCAAATGAAGGAGATGGCTGGACAAAAGTTGGGACACTCAAGACCACCGAGGTTGAAAATAACCAGACAAGTAAACTAATAGTTAACCCAGGAAGGGACAATGTTGCCATATAAGGAGCGCCAACGTTTCCAAAAGAAGGAAAAGGACCAGGATTCCCATCAGAGGGGAATCCTTGACTGGTAAACTCCGGAAATGTTGCCATTGGAATCGACCCTAAAGAATCACTAAGGAAGATAACTTTAACCAGGAATATGCCATGGGCAGTTAATTTTAAGACACTGAAACAAAACTTTTCCTTTTCAGGTTTTAAGAGTCGAGAAAAGGATGAAAGATGACTCTAGTCGCTTTCATATTTAACGAGATCGAAAGGACAAATTCTCGATGATTTTTTCAAATTTAAAGGGTCATTAAAGATCAATATTGACTACTCATGGTACTCTAGGCATAAAGGATTACTAAGTAACTGTGAACTGCAAAAGAC
Source organism: Pinus tabuliformis (assembly GCA_031772625.1). NCBI lineage: Eukaryota > Viridiplantae > Streptophyta > Pinopsida > Pinales > Pinaceae > Pinus > Pinus tabuliformis. The sequence goes on along the minus strand of CM062805.1, from coordinate 599,140,225 downwards.
CTCCCGGCGAACCGAAAAGTACGAGTAGGCAATCTCCCCAAATGCTATGTTCAGTGTATCATGTTTACAAGGCGACATACTCGGCTTCCTATGGATAAAGGATTGCAACCTATAGGGGCCTCCCTTTATAAACACAATAGGATGGGGAGAACAAATCCATGCTAGTGCTGTCTAATGCAAGATCGTTCTGAACGACAACGGCTAGGTTTAAAGACACCGAAACACGTCTCTAGCCTAGAATACTAAATGTGAGTGTTAAGTTTCAATGCATCCTTAGGTTAATTCAATAAATTTTAATAGTTTATCTTGAATCAGGTTTCAATTTCAAGGCCCTACTGCTGTCATCTGAAAACTTCTATATGCAGCTATATGGGAAAAGAAATCTTTGTCTTCAATGAAATTTTACATTAATTGAGGGATAGAGAACACACAATCAACTTAATCTTCCTTTAACGACAATTTTTTTTTTTTATATTTCATTTCTCATGCCTATGATGATGCAATTATAGCTTCTCAATAATGCTACTAATGCAATATTTTCGCTTAAGTAAACTAGAATGATGTTCTTCTTTTCATAAAATGCAAAATGAATCTTTCACATAAAGCACTTTAATAAAAAAATTCACAATTCTAAACAAATAAGCATCAATCAAATCCAAAGCATGATAAATGAAAGTAAAAGCAACCTCTTCCTTGAATCGAACAAACCAAACACATAAATGCTTCAATCGACAAACCAAGCAATGTAATCTATGTTTGGAAAGAGAAAAGAGACACTTGAAATAAGAGAACAAACGAGACTCTTTCGCTTATTCAATTGAAAATGAAGAAATGAAGATGTTGCAACTGAAATATGGATTAAATGAAGTAGAAAATCAGAAACTTGGCACAATGAGTAAACAAACAATGAACGGTAATTGACCTAGATGCCCTAGGGTCATAGAAACCATCCAAAAAACTTAAAAAATCAAGCAATGAAACTTCAAGCCAATCAATCAATCAAACCCAGAAAACAAAGCATCCTAGTCACTTCTGGGTAGAAGAAGAGAGTCTGAGGGTCAAGACACATTGGCACTGGAATGGGAGAAACTTTGATTTTTCTTAACTCAGAAACCGACACGACTTTTTGGCTGAAACTAGCACTGAAAAGGGGTCCAGCACGACTGTCAGGCTAAAACTAGCGCTGATCAGTGCGACTGTCAGGCTGAAACTAGTGCTGATTGAGGGATTCAAAGAAAATATAAAAAATAACTTCACACAGGGCCAAACCTAACACATCATAGGGTGGGCTAGTGTCTGTATGCCTTCAAATAGGTCAATACAGATCTAGAAGACCATAAATAAACAAACTAGGCACATAAGTAGAAAAAACAAAGTGATGAAAATGAGATGTATTTCCCCAGTATGGTCGCCAATTTGTGGTGTAGGAATATCATCTCTGTGGACAGAGACAATCCCTCTAACCCAAGAGAGTGGGTCTAGCCACAAAAAAGACAATCTAATGTAAATTTCCTTAGATTAGAATCGAATAAGAGGTCCTACCTCTTATAATGCTAATCCACTTGATGGTGATCTTTCTTCCTTGCTCCAGCTTCCTTTCGTTCCTTTCATTCAAGTACCTGAAACAAACATGCAAGAAACAACAACAAACGTGATAGCATAAAATCGAATCCAATCTACTTAAAAGGTCAAGGAGTTCTAAGCTATCAAATGTAATATTACACCTGATATAGGAAATAAACCATTAGTTGTATTAAAATAAACTTCAAAGAGAAATACAACCAAAGCCTTGACGTTGGAGATCTCCTTTGCGGTATCCAAGTCCCACTACACACCTTTTCAACACTCTTTTCCTCCTCTAGCTTGACATGAAATGGCTTCCAAGCTCTAACTCTCTCTCCTCATGCTTTAGCTACCAAAGACTAGTCTTTTGTCATCTAAGACTAATCTTCTTCTATCAAAAGCTAAAGATTTCAGAATTTTGCAGTTGGTTCTATTTCTCCACCACTTTCACTATGTGTTGTATTGTAACAAAAAAGGGTAAGAGGAAGTGGTTTATATAGGGAGAGGAGGATAAGAATGAGATCCACTCAAGGGGAAAGAAGGTCTTATCTCCTTGAGAAGGTCCACTTTTAAGGAGGAAAGAACCTTATATGGAGTTCTTAGCCCTTATCCAACCAAACGAACATCCAACACATCGCCACTAGAAGTTTCAAGATGTGAAACTCTATTTCCTTTTATAAAAATAGTCCAGAAGTAGATGGAGAGAGTATTGGGCTAATAGTAGTGTTGATCAACGTAGGTCACAGTGTAAAACGCTACCATCGGCGTGAGTGAGACACTGGGAAAGAGTGATGATCTTAAAAACTGGGTTTTAAGAAGGATTCTCTGGAAATGTTCTGAAGGGAGTGGGGACTACTTTCTTCAAACTTCAAGGGATGCAAGAGAATAAGTTTCATGGTGAAAGTATAACATAATAGTCACTACTAGGGTTCTCCGGGATCAGAAACAGGGAGTGACAGGAGAGTGAAAAATTACTGTGTAACACCAGGGCACTCATAGGCTTCACTTTGCAAAAATACTATCCAGAAGTTCTCCTTTGACTCTGAAACCTATTGCAATGAATTTAGAATGCCCAAAAATGGCCATCTAGCCTCTTTTTGCATCCAATTTGGTCGAAAATTGCCTTAATTATGAGTTCTGCTAGTCTCCCCACAATTTCGTCCTCCAAATCTGGCTTATTGCCAGTTAAATTCAATAACCGTAGACAAAACTAGCAGTTCCACCACAAATAGTGTTTTCGCCATCAATCCCGCCAATCTCACGGTTAAGGGATGAGTAGTCACACTTGTGGTTAGGTCTGACAGTTACGACGATGGTCTCATAGTCTGTCGGATATCGCAATCGGCGTGCCAAGGGTAATATACATTACGCAAGACTTAACGCATGAACATGTGAGCTAGCGATAAGGTGGGCCCACTGGATTATAAACTGCAACATAATAAAATCTTGTGTCCGGTAGTCTATCGCTCATTGCAATCAGCGTTATCGACAATGGCGCATATATATATATATATATATATATATATATATATATATATATATATATGTATTGGCAGGTACCAGGCACGATATGCGATTGTGCTATATCGCATCGTAACCCGACCACTGTGGGGGCTCATTACCATAAACATGTGATGTGCAATTGCGATTGCATCGCAACTTGCCTTGTGCCTGGGGCCGATTCTTCATAATCGTCCACCTTTCACCGATATGTGATTACGATCCATCACAATCGCAACTTCGGCGAATGTCGCATCGCAACTCCATACCCTGTCAGGGCCGGGGTCGATTCTTGTAATGTGATCTGCCTTTTGACTGTGATTTCTGATATGCAAGGGCCAATGGAAGACTAACACTTGGTGCTTCCCGATTGGCTGGGACCCATTCCATGTCATCTAATCCTACGATGTCATCAAGTCAACCCTGAACTTTGATCGACTCTAACTTCTGCATACGAGAATGGATTTGAGTGACGTTCACACCGTTGGATTCAAAATGACGAGCTCTTAAATCTAAAGTTGAACTTATCAAAATGATGAAACTTTGAAATTTTGACAAATTTTGAGCTCGTGATCATTATTTGAAGAATTGTGAGCATAATGAGAAGGGGTCGAGCCTTTAGAGCTGATCCAAGGAGATGTAGTCCAGGAGGGGTGAACTCCTTTATCAATGTTGGTGTATTATTGTTTGTTGCATGCTTCCATTGAGTGTTTTGGTTTCATGTTTCAAGTTTTCTTCATGAAACTATCTTAAACAAAAACACATAAAATTCATGCTTTTACTTGTTATTTTGGAGTACAACCTCAAGCACATTTTTATATTCTGATGAGGGGAATTAGCATACCATTACTAATATGCTCCAATTCAGATCAAGTTGGTATCAGAGCTATGGTTTTTTCTTTGTGCAAGGACGAATTGACTATTGTTTGCAAGTAAATGTGTTTTGAAGCTCATTGTGGAGAAGGTTTTGGAAAGGAGAGCAATATTGTTTCAATCTCTACCACCACGTTACATCTCAAATTGCAATAGAAGCTTCAACCAAGCATGTCCCAAGGAGGAGAGTTTGCAATAATGTCAGAGGATGTGAATGATTTCATAAAGGCTTTCTTAGACATGGCAGAAATGGTGAAATTCCTCTATGAAGAGAGGAATACCAATTTGGAAGGTGAAGGATTTAGAACTCCAAGAGGAGTATGTTCTCTAAGGGAAGAAGGTAAGAAGAATGGTGATAAACCACCATCTTCTCCACAATCTTCATGTTTTTCCACAACTATTATGCAGGATTCTAGTGTAGAAAGTCCTTTAGAGAAGGCAGATGGACAAGCTCGTACCTTCTGTCCACATGATGTGGAAAATGAGGTTCAATTAGCACCCAAGTTCGAGGAGTTGAAAGAAGAGAGCCGAAGAGTCCAAGATGACACATCTTGAATCAAAAGGGAATTCGAAAACATCTTTGTATGCCAATCAAAGGATGCAACAAATGGTAAGAATTTACATGCTTCTTCCTTATGTGAAATTATTAATGTAAATTCATTTACAGCCTTTGAAAAAAACAAAAAAGGAATTGGATCTAGACTCTTGACCAAGATGGGTTACAAGGGAGGAGGCCTTGGAGTAAATCAGTAGGGCATTAAGAATCCAATTGCAGCCAAAGAGAGGCCGAAATATGAAGGCTTAGGATATGTCACCAAAGAAGAATGGTCTTCTTGCAATTGTTCATGGGTCACATGTTCTTATTGCCGTAAGGGAGGACACTAGGAGGAAAGATGTTGGAGCCTCACCCAGAACTGGTTCTCGCTTGGTTACTCAAGCGTAAGAAGGACTTGCAGTGCAAAACATCTCCAAAGAGAGGTGAAAGCATTGAAGAAGAGGGGAAGCACGGTTCTTCCAGCCATGTGAAATCCTCACACAGGCAGCATAAGCCAAATAACAACAAGCAAAGGTATAACAAGTCTATTCATTCGAATGTTGATAATTCAAATACTTTTAATTTGAATGATGTTCATGATGGAAATTCAAAAGATAGCAGAAAGAGGTATATCCGTTTTGTTAATTCGAAATCCGGTAATTCGAATGCTGATAAAGCAAATGATTTTCATGATGGAATACAAAACACAAATTTGAATAACGTGTTAAGGAAAATGTTCCATGCACCTTTTGCCTTTCATCTAACCATTGTGTAAATAAGTGCGATAAGTGAAAATAAATCATCGAGAAGATGTTTATGTCTATTGGAATTGAGACTGAAAGAAGAAAATCTCATCCAAAGATTAAGGCAAGTGTGCCAAGAGGAGCTCAAAAGAATTTATGTACTCACTGCAATATCAATGGGCATTGGGTCGAGAAGTGTTGGAAATTGTTTCCACATCTTCATGCTAGTAAGGGAAAGAAGATCACGCAAGCACTAGAAGAAGAAGTGACAACAGAAAAGTGGCGCAAGATGTGACCATCCCTGAAGCAACTTTAGAAGAAGAGAAAGTTCAAATAAGTGTTCATTCCCCTGGTTGGGTAAGAAATGGGCAGACTATTTGTCTAGCTAAAGTCTGTAATTTTCTGTTTTGCACTAGTTGCATATCCCCATAGTTGGGTAATTTGTAAAAGTGATGTTCATAAATAAATCACTTACATGCAACAATGTTTTTCTTTAAGCATTACAATGCTTGTTTGGCTTGTTGATAGCCAATTTGAATGGAGAAATTTGCGAGTCAAGTTCATTCTATTTTGTAAAATGCTTTCTTCAACACATTTTGTAAAAAACATTTTAAGACTGTTGTATGAGTAGTTGCAACACATTTAGTATGTTCCAAATGTGTTTAGCACTCGAGTTATACGAGTATTCACTATGTGAAGCTTGTTTTGGGTTCATTTGAAAAAGTCTTTTAGGATCTTATCCTTGATAAGGATTTTGTAGATAACGTTATTAGAATTATTCTTGGGAACGATTTTGTTGTGGATGGCCATAGTGACATGGAAAGGTTGAGAAGAACTTATGACTTGAATCTTTGTTCGCATAGGCAGGGGATGCATGTGTCAGCTCATCACTTATGGCTTTGAAGAACAAAGGTGAAGAAGAAGGAAGGATGACATGTAGGATACTTGTGGTGCAGACAAGTACAGAGAAGTTGTAGAGTATTTAATGCTTTTGGAGACCAAAAGATTTTTAGTGGGGAAGAGTGATCAGGAGCTCAAAATTTGTCAAAATTCAAAGTGTCAGAATTTTAATAAGTTCAGATTTAGATTAAAGAGTTCGTCATTCTCAATCCAATGGTATGAACGACACTCAAATCCGAGCTCGTATGCAAAAGTTAGAGCCGGTCAAAGTTCAGGGTTGAATTGATGACATGGCAGGATTAGATGACATGGAAAGGGTCCTAGCCAATTGGGAGGTGCCAAGTGTCACTCTTCCATTGGCCCTCGCATATTGGCAATCGCAATCAAAAGGCGGATCACATTACAAGAATCGTCCCCGACCTTGACAGGGTATAGATTTGCGATGTGACATCGGCTGAAATCGGCGAAAGGTGGATGAGTATGAAGAATTGACCCTTGGTGCAAGGAAGGTTGCAATGCGATCACAATTGCACATCACAAGTTTATGGTAATCAGCCCCTGGAGTAGTCGAGTTGCGATGCGATATATCAGAATTACATATCGCACCCGATACCTGCCAATATACATATGCGCCACTGTTGATAATGCTGATTGCGATGAGCAATAGACTACCGGCGCAAGATTTTATCATGCTACATTTTATACTCCAGCGGGTCTGCCTTATCGCCAGATCGCATGTTCATGCGTTAAGTCTTGTGTAATGTGTATTACCCCTGGCACACTGATTGCGATATCCGACAGACTGCGGGACCATCGCCGTAACCGCTGGACCTAACCGCAAGTGTGACTACTCGGCCCTTAACTGCAAGATTGGCGGGATTGATGGCAGAACTGCTGTTTGCGGCGTAACTGCTAGTTTTGTCTATAGTTATTGAATATAACTAGCAGTAAGCCAGATTTGGAGGAGGAAACTGTGGGGAGACTAGCAGAATTCATAACTAAGGAATTTTTCGACCAAATTGGATGCAAAAAGAGGATAGATAGCCATTTTTGGGCATTCTGAACTTATTGGAATAGGTTTTAGAGTCAAAGGAGCACTTCTGGATAAGATTTTTTCAAAGTGAAGCCTATGGGTTCCCTGGACAACCAGAGTGTTGATTCAGTTTATGGAGGAGTTCCAAGATGAAGATAACCTTGTAGGGGCATTCCAGCCTCCATATGTCTTCTGTAGCAGCCATTACAATAGTGTTGTAGTTGTATTTCTTCTTTGCTCTATATGTGTATGGAGAAAGAGACTTGTTTAAGTGCTTCAAGTAGATTGTTGTATTTTTTATGCTCTTGGAAGTTGGAGTACAGGGTCTTGATTTTAGAGCCCTTAGCTTGCTAATTGTTTCATGACTAACTGTAGGTTGTCATGTGTTTAGAGTGAGAATTATTTGCAGAAGAATGTTTCGTTGAAGGGGAAACTAACCACTCTTTTTTTTCAGCACATTTATGTACTCTTTATCTAAAGAATTGTGAACATAATGAGAAGAGGTCAAACCTTTAGAGCTGATCCAAGGAGATGTATTCTAGGAGGGTGAACTCCTTTATCAATGGCTGGTGTATTATTGTTTGATGCATGCTTACATTGAGTGTTTTGGTTTCATGTTTTAAGTTTTTTCATGAAACTATCTTAAACAAAAACACATAAAATTCATGCTTTTACTTGCTATTTTGGAGTACAACCTCAAGCATATTTTTATATTCTAATGAGGGGAATTAGAATAGAATTACTAATCTGCTCCAATTCAGATCAGAGAGGTCTAATGGTTTCTAGCTACGTAGATTGAGATTTCTCAACCATACATTTCCTTGCCAACTAAATATGTTCCTAACTCTTGGTGGTATAGGATGTTTTCATGTTCCTCTAATCCAACCAACCCCACTCTACACTCGCACTCGTGCAAGTATACATTTCTTCCATACCTTCACATATGTGCTTACTAAACACATGCATCATGTAATTCTATAATTACTCTAAGAAAATACTCATACATCAAATACCTATTTCATGATTTTGAATTATATTCACGCATCAAGAAACTCTGCAAATTATTCTGAAATATGAGTCATGCATCAAGAAATTCTGCCTTTGTTTTGAATTATAATCATGCATTAAGTAATGTTGCGATTAATCTAAAATTAGTATCCAAGCATCAAGAAATTCTGCATTTGTTCTGAGGTTTAATCATGCATTAAGTAATGCTGTAATTATTCTGAAAACAGTATCCACGCACTAAGTAATTCTGCATGTTCTGAAATTAACAATAACTTTCATATACCAAAACCAAATTCGATCTAGATTTACAAGGTACAAACCTTGGCAGCAATACCAACAAAATTCCAAGACAGTTTACATGATCATCATGATATTTTCACAGAGATATGTTTTTTCTCTACCCAACAAGCTAACTACGCATGTAATTTCATAGCAAGAGTATTTACTCATTACCTTACATGACTCATATAGCTTTCTCATTTCTCTACCTAACTAGTACACTCGACTTAGATTCAGATTTTGCAAAAGCAAAATAAAATTAAATTACTTAATAATAACCTTTAACCAGTCGCAGATCTGGGAATTGTGACCTTGACCACACTCATCCTCCCAACCATGGACCAACCTCTGAACCCCCCTGAGCTCAGATTGCTTTCTAGCATGAGTAACCTCTACTGATTCTACATAATGTCCTTTTAGCATTATTCTTCCCACAAATTTTTCCTTGACAACATCCTGCCTTCCGGGGATCTGTTACCCCTTTAGCCTAAGAATTTCTTTAGTCTTTCCTGAAAAGCTCGCTTTTATCCCCTGCAATGCTTTTCTCGGTATTTATCCCCAACCGAGTATATATATATATATATATATATATGATTTTTTTTCCAAATCTGATTTGCTTCAGATTTATGCAAGCATTTTTTACTTGACTGTGTCCAGCTCCACAATTTCCAAATATATTAAAAAATTTATTTATTTAATTACATTCCTTGATGATCATTTCATCACCATTTGTCCAACATACTAATAATAATCACACATAAAAATAGTTTCTTCTGCAATAATGAGGATGTTACAGAGGAATACAAGTGGAGTCACATGGATTGATACCCTTATACACCTGTATTGGTACCTTGTGTGTAATAAACATAGATTAAATCTACATATAGATATATTAAATTTTCCATTTACCTTTAAGGATATAGGAAGACGCCCTAGGTACACCTAAAATGATCCTTATATAAACAAATTAGTCAATTTACTACTAGAACAACAATCACAACAATTAGGAGATCACTCTCACATAATTGGAAATTGAAGGATTGAATAGTATGATTAAGGATAAATTATACCCTCCTTAATTAGCATCATAAAGGATTAGATTGACTACTATTATTTTTTGGTTTCTAGTTTCCAATGAAACGAAGAATTGAGTTTATAAATAGTTTTCCATTTTTAACCTCCACCACTCGTTTCTTGTAGATATAAATTCTTAGTTTTATAAATGGAAATCAAGGGTTTGCTCACCATATTTTAAAATAGGTTTTCAGAATTTTTGTTCTTTGAAAAATAAAAAAAATTATAGATAATTTTATACTTTCAGAATATTATTCTTACACACAATTCAATGAACTAAATCAAAGGTTTGCAGACTAGTTTTTGGTTACCCATAAAATCAACAATTATGTTTATAAATAGTTTAAATATTTTTCAATTTCTTAATAAAATAAATCAAGACCTTTTTTCAACCATACAAATTACAAACGACACATTAGTGTTTTGATTACTATTAATGTTAATATTTATTAGCGGTTGTGCTAATTATTTTACATTTTTATTTTGGAATGTTTATTTTTAATTGTATTTTAATTATTTTATGTTGAAAGGAATTTTTCTGATGAAACGTGTTCAATATTTTTGATCCTATTTTTTTTTTTTCAATATAAATAACTATAAAAATATACAATTTCTCAAATTATTTTATATTTATTATTTTAAAATATTATTTTTAATTAACTTTATTTAAAAATAAATAAAAAATATATTTAAATATTAAATTTATTTATACATTTAAAAATACAATTTATTTATTTTAACAATAACCACTTAATCTTAAACCTGATTTATATAACTTTTTATTAAATTATTGTGAAATTATTTTATAAATAAAGTCAACTAAGTAAACACAAACAAAATACTTTTACCTTTTACCTTTTAGGTTTTCAAAAGTGTGGAATATTCCAATTCAAAACCTCATTTAAGTATTTGTTAAATTTGACAATAAATCATTTAATAATTTTAATTAAAAAAATTACCCAATTAAAATGAATTTTAATTATATTTAATAAACATATGGCCTTATGTAAAACAAATTCCCATCAAATTTTATCCTTATAATAAATTCCAGAAAACTTTCATTTAAAAAATACCACATTAACTAACCTCTTTTTAGTGGAGAAGTAATATTTTGGCATCATACATCAATCACATTATATTATAAAATTTTAAAATTAAAAGAAATACAAGCCTTTCACGTAATGATAAAAAAACATCTTTTCGAAAAATACTTTATCCATTGAAAAGATTATCAAACTCGAACCACTTTAACAAATCAATGAATAAATATATATGTATAGCAGAGGAAGACAGATTGTCGGTAACTTTCTCATGAAGTTTTTATTAAAAGAATGTTCCATCTATTTAATAAATTAATGAATAAATATATGTATAGGTGGAGTAAGGCTCATTCTTGCATAAGGTCCTAATCGAACTTTCTAGATTGTTCGCGTTTTTATTGTGAATGTGTTTTTTTTGATGTAATTTTAATTTTTTTTATTATTTATAATTTTATTTAATTTGGTTTATATAGTAAATTAATTAACGTTTATAAATGTAATTTTAAATTTTTATTTTTATTATTTATTTTTAAGTCGCATCAAAATTGATGAGGAGTTACGCTCATGCCTTTCGTCATCATGTTCCTATCCAGTCTTCATAATCATAAGCTTATTTTATTTGTGTATACTCTCTTGATGGGCTTTGGAGTGTATATTATATATATTTTGAATATGATTTTATTAATAAAGGAAATTTTAATGTCATTAACCATATTTTATATATAAAGGTATTAATATATATTTAGAGTATAGTTTAATTATTAGATGGTTTAGTATTTTTTTATGATATAATTTTTTATAAAAATGTGTTTTTTTATTATTTAAAATATAAATAAATTTCATGTTTAATTTTAGATTGTTTAGATTTCATATTTCAAAATCTATAATTTCAATCATTTTTTTAAATTTTGGATAAAATTAATTAAAAAATAGGTATAGAAAAGTTAATATATAATTTTTTTTGGAAAAGCCAAAAATATTTGTAATAATTAGACCATGTTTATATTTAATGGAAATTAATGTTTATATTTAATGGAAATTAATAAGCATTTCGTTACAAAACATTTAATATTTTATATGTTAAATTTTATAGTATCAAATTTAAATAATTTTAAATTTAATGATGTTAAATACATGATACCAAATTTTAAATGTTATGTAATTGAATTTATATAAAAATCATTTTTTTGAGAAAATTAGAAAGTAATTAAATATAAAATCTAGTTTTGATGATGTGATGATGAACCACACTTATTAGTTTAAAACGCATCCCTCAAAAATTTTTCTTATATAATTTTTATCAAAAAAAACTTTCTTTAAAACAATTAAATAATAAAAATTATATATATAATAATAAAAAAAACAAAATCAATAAAAGTTTTTTTTTAATTAATTTAGATAACAACAAGAATAACATTACGCGTAGGAATAATCAATTTTACTAGAAACAAATTTTAATTTATTTAATTGAATTTTGTTAAACTTTTAAGCGCAATTTGAATTTTATGATAGTTTCCCTAAAGGCATTTTCCAATAAAAAGAAGAGGAAAAGACCTGCTTTATAACCATCTAGTAAGAGTTTGTTGCTATATGGAAGGGGATGTAGTAAGAGTTTGTTGCTATATGGAAGGGGATGTAGTATCTCAATTATATAATAAACTTTAATTATTATTTTTGAGTCAACTAAACCTTAACTTTCTTATTGTTATAAAAAGGTAATTTCTATTTTTATTTTCTCGGAACATATATGTTATTCATTATCCTTCATATACATGTTATATGACATTCAATAAGTAGCTTCTCATTATTAATTCAACTATTGACCAAAAATACACATATTTATATAATCTTTTGAAGTGTCATCGATGGTTAGGGCTTTGTCTTAACCTTTATATTTTGGGCACTTACAAATTAATATATGCATGAGTCTTTTTTCTTTTAATATGGTAGTTGATATGCGGTTACTCAATATAAAAAGTCATTTTTATTAAAATGGGAATTCGATTGTTTCATACTTGGCATTTTGGCATTTACATCAACAAGTTAGAAGGTTGTTTAGAGGAAGCAAGATGTGTTGGCACGATCTTAGCTTGGATAGTCATCATCCTTTTTCTCTACGCTGACGATATTGTTCTTCTTGCAAGGTGCCCATTTAATCTTGATAAGCAACTTATACTTCTTAAGGATTTCTGCTCTACCATGGGTATGATTGTTAACACTGACAAAACAAAAGTTATAATTGTCAAATCCAAGAAGGTCACTTACGCTAATTTTATGTATGAGAAGAGTAACTTGGAGGAAGTGTCTTCGTACAAGTACCTAGGAATTGATATTCATCACAAGCTCGACTGGAACTATAGCATTGAGAAAAGGATTAATGGGGGATGGAAAGCTTATTTTGGTTTTGAAAATAATTGTAAAACGACAAACCTCGTAATGTGGGATAGAAAGAAGTTCCTCTTTGAAACTTTAGTCACTCCGGTTGTCTTATATGGATGTGAGGTTTGTAGTTGTAGCATCTTTAGAGAATCCTGTAGAAATATTGAGCAAATCCAGAAGTGTTTTATAATGTATAACCTCAAAATTAAAAGCAACACACCCTATCCTATTCTCCTTATAGAAGTGGGTTTTTCCCCTATCGAGAGCCTAGCTATGACTAGGCTTCTATTGTACAAGCACAAACTCAATAACATAAGAGACCATAGACTTCCTAAGCTAGCTTTAAATTCCAGCCAAAACCACCTAAGGCTCAAACGAGGTCGTATAAAGACACCAAGGCCTGGTTAAACCATTGGGAGATCGATGAGAATGTTGCATTGAAAAACATTAATAACATTAAAATTATTGTTACTTCTAAGTTCAAAGAAAAAATGTGGTGTGAGAAAGATTTAGCAGCTAAAAGAAAATTAAGATATTATAAGGAGGTCATCAACCCCAACTGAGAAGATCAAAAGTATGTCTCTCTTTTAACTAGCTCAAAGAAGAAAATTAATATAGCCAATATTAGAACGAACTCTCATGAGCTCCATAGTGAAACAGGTCGTTGGGCAATTCCTAAAACACCATGGATGGAAAGGTTCTGCCATCTCTCTGAGCATACAAACATCGAGGATGAAAATCACTTCCTCTTAGAGTGCCCTATGTACAACCACAATAGATCTCAGTTTCAAAATCTTTGTTGCAACACTGACCTTCCTAGCTTTTTACGTTGTCAAAATTACAGTGAGCTCGGGAGGCTTCTCTCCAAGCTTTTTGAGCATAGGAATAAAATCTTAAATCAAACTAAATAATTAGTTTCTTTAAGTCTGATAGAACAAAGTTCGGTCTCAGTGGATGTTAACCACCACCACCACCACCACCACCACCACCATCATCATCATCTTATAGTGAGCTCGGGAGGCTTCTCTCCAAGCTTTTTGAGCATAAGAATAAAATCTTAAATCAAACTAAATAATTAGTTTCTTTAAGTCCGATAGACCAAAGTTCGGTCTCAGTGGACGTTAACCACCACCACCACCACCAATAATTAAAAAAATACCGTGTACTGTAGTTGTTTTATACTTAATAATAATACGAATATAAGGGAGTTGATATGTGGTTACTCCATATAAAAGATTCATTTTTATTAAAAATGGAACACTGGTTGTTTCATACTTATTAAAAAGGTATAGTGGTTGTTTTATACTTATTAGTCCTTGTCCAAAGGGCCGCGCAGGGACTAAGATACTATTGTAATCAAAATGTTTTGGAAAATGCGCCAACGCTAAATAAATAAATAAATAAATAAATAAATAAATAAGATTTAAATTCAAATTAACCAAAATTTTGTGATATATACTGTAATTCACTTTTTGATAAACCTATTAAACATGAACAAGATTTCTTTTGGGCAATCAAATATTTGGAGTTCTTATTTGGCTTCTTCCGGAAGCGAAGAGAAGCATGTTGTACCAAAAACTTAACTTAAAAATGCATAATAATGCTAGTCATTTTTCCATAATCTAATAATGCTATGGATAACTTTAAATGTTAAGAGGAATGCTACTCTGCCACGCTGCAAGTTTGCCATTGCTACGACGCTGCCACGCATCAGTTTCTCGCAGCTCTTCGAGGCACATCCCAAACTCTATGGATAATCCAGTGCGACGCTGCCACGCATCAGTTTCTCGCAGCTCTTCGAGGCACATCCCGAACTCTATGGATAATCCAGTGCGACGCCGCCACGCATCAGTTTCTGGCAGCTCTTCGAGGCACATCCCGAACTCTATGGATAATCCAGTCCTCTGGCATAACAGATGGCGGTGTGCATGTTGGTCGCTGTGTGCATGTTGGTGTGTTGTTGACACTTGTTTAGTTCTTATTCCTTTAGATCTCTTCTCGTCTTCTCTGTGTGCATGTTGGTGTGTTGTTGACACTTGTTTAGTTCTTATTCCTTTAGATCTCTTCTCGTCTTCTTCAGAGTTTCTCCTCTTCTCCAGAGTTGGAGTTTCTCCTCTTCTCCAGAGTTGGAACCCTTCTCGTCTTCTTCAGTGTTTCTCCTCTTCTCCAGAGTTGGAACCTGCATCAAACCTGGAACTAGAAACCATATGCACTTCCCTGAAGTTGGAACTGGAACTGGAAACCAGATGCACTTCTCCAGAGTTTGCCTTCTCGCAAATCTGAACGGAGAAAAATTGGGCGGGTCGCCGGTGTGACTTGTTGCGAGGAACTACTACCTGCAAGATAGCGGACGGGTCAATGTACACCATGTAAAGATCAGTCAAATTGTATTATTATTAAATGTATCGAAAGCGCTGCCACCATCATACAAAACAGTGCTTAAAAGGGTTTATGAATAGACACCGAACCAACCAACCTTTACTAATGGTTTTGAATGACAGCATGTATTTAGAGGAACTTTTTAATTAATGGTTGAGTTTTTTTATTAATGGTTTTGAATGAAAGCATGTATAAGAATTAACGAGGAAAATCTCTTTAATGAACTAGACATATTTTTATGTGTGCGAATTTATCTTCGTAAATCTGGAAATCCACTCTTTCCATGAAATTGAGTTAAAGCAGAGCGAACAACCAAAGCAGAGGTGAATTGTGCTATTTTCCTAACACGGTGAGAGTAAATTACAGGTTCCAAGCATGAAAGGATTGACATGCAATATTTTTAATCGATACAAAGGGTTTACATGCAATATTTTTAATCGATGCAAAGGGAAGGGCAAGAACCAGCATCAAAGCTTATCAATGCCAGGGTTCAAATTTGAGCCGGAAGTTTCTAAGAATGTTTCAGACATCCAACATTCAGAATATACAAAACAATTTTCAGAGAATGTAAAGAATATGCCAAACAAGTTTAAGATAATGTAAACGAGTCGGAAGAAGCTGTGAATGTTTAAGATAATGTAAACGAGTCGGAAGAAGCTAAGAATGTTTAAGATATTGGACAATATGAGTTGGAAGATGTCAAAAATGTTTATTTTGATAAGCGAAATAATGGCGGGGTGGGAGCGATGGACCATGAATTCTTTTCATTCCATTCCTCTCCAAGTTTTTTATGCCTAACCATCAACCATAGTTTTGAAGGTCTCGGCGGCACGCAGATCAGAGGCGCGGTGGAATGAGGCCAGTAAAGCAAGAAGAGTCCTTGGCAGAAATAAGATTGTATCAATCTATGTTGTTTGGTATGTGCGTAGTTCCGCATCAGTATATAGAGAGCAAGATCCAAACAATTTCGTAGACCTAACCTCGACTAAACACTGAATTCTTCTCAGATATCTCCAGTGTTTTATAAATCACTCAAATTGATGCAACTCCTGAAAATTTCTCCACCCAAACATTTCAGGAGGTTTCCTATCTGCAATATTCCCACCCAAACATTTCCGGAGGTTTCTGTCAGGATGTTGTATTACTTTTATTGATGGGCTCATGATTTGGTTATCTGGTTTAGAACAATGCTTCTAGTAGCTTTGTCAATTCTTTTGAAAGGTGGCTGTTCACGGTTTAACCAGGTGATTTTAATAGTTTTACTAATTTGTTTGAAAGGTGGTTTTCCATGCAGCAGGGAACGTGGCTTGATCGAAACTCACATGTCATCCAAATGTCATCCAAATGTTTCTTGCTGGGGCATGTATTTATGTCATCCAAATGTTTCTGGCTGGGGCATGTATTTATTGTTTGAAAGGTGGTTTTTCATGCAAGGAACGTGGCTTGCATCCAAGCCCACATCTCATTCAAATGTTTCCGGCTTGGACATATATTTATTGCTTTAGACAAATAAATTATATATATAATAATTAAAAATTAAAAAAACAATACAAATTATATATATAATAATTAAAAATTAAAAAAACAATACATAGCCAATCTTGACGTTTGTCTAAATTATATATATAATAATTAAAAATTAAAAAAACAATACATAGCCAATCTTGACGTTTTATATTTCTACATTGTAACAATGACTATTATTCGTTATGGAGACCTTCTACCTCTGGCAGTTTTGCTCAGCATTTCACTTATGTATTTGTCTTTGGATCCATCTCTACCCAGAGGTAACAAGTCACACAGTAATATATCTGAGGAAAAAATGTCTGGTACCTATATCTATTTACATGTTCCTTGCATCATCTCAGTTTTTTGGCATCATTTCCATCTCTTTACATGTTCACACAGTGTTGTTTACATGTTCACATAGACATGTTCACATAGTAATATATTTTGAGAAAAAATTGTCTCATACCTATATCTGTTTATATGTTCTTTGCATCATTTCCAGATCTGTTTACATGTTGTTTTCATCCATTTTAAATTTAGCACAACCAAGTGAGGTCGGACTTATATTTGTTTACAAATTTAGCACAACCAAGTGAGGTCGGACTTATATTTGTTTACAAGTTGTTTGCATTATTTTTTTAAAATTTAGTGCCAACAAATCAACATATAAATTGAGGCACCCATTTTTTTGGTTTATCATTTTAAGCTTTTGTTTGACTCTGAAACTCAGCTGGACATTTCGGTAGCAAAATATAAAATTTATCACTTCAACAAGCAAGCTGGCTCTCTTAATAAAAATTCAATATCACTATATCATATTAAATACCAATATCTTTCCTTTGATTGATCACACATATAAATTGAGGCACCCATATTTTTGGTTTATCATTTTAAGCTTTTGTTTGACTCTGAAACTCAGCTGGACATTTCGGTAGCAAAATATAAAATTTATCACTTCATAGCAAAATATAAAATTGATCACTTCAGCAAGCTTGCTCTCTTAATAAAAATTCAATATCACTATATCATATTAAATACCAATATCTTTCCTTTGATTGATCACACATAAAATCATCATAATATACATAAAATTATCATAATATACATACCGATACACTCATGAATCATGAAATATAATGCTCATCAGATACTTTATAAGCTGGATATTATGACTGGAGATTTAGATTTAAGAGTGTTCCAATAGCACAAGGAATATGTCTCTCTGACGGACGGTCATATATACAACAATGTCTCTCTGGCAGGGACTAGCTGCTTCGTAGTTATTCTTGTTAATAATACGAATACAAAGAATTAGAGCTTGCTAGTAATAAACTATTTATAAAGGTACATGCTATGTATTATTTTCCTTATATTAATAATAAATTATTTTTAGAGATAGAATACTATGTATTATTTTGTCGCTTTGCTAAGTTGGTTGTTGGCCCTTGCAAAGGCCCATGAACTTTGTAAGCATTTTGGATTATCAATGTAAGGGGTACTATGCTATAAATTTATATTTTTGGTTTGGTTATTTTACCTATTTACAGTACATCTTTCATATTTTAGTTTGGATTAAGTCCATGAATTTTGTAAACTTTTTGGATTGGGTCATTATGCTACAAATTCATATTTTTTTTTGTTTTGGTTTGGTTATTTTACTTTTGGTTATTTTACCTTTTTATAGTCCATATTTGATATCTTTGTTTAGATTATTTTACTCTTTGTTTAGATTATTTTACTCTTCTATAGTTTATATTTTCTTTTATGTTGCTTATAATTTATTATTTTTGTTGATTTAAGTATATTACTATATCCAACAATATAAATTAAATTGTCAGTAAATATGGTAAATATTCATGGACATTAATTCGTAACAAGCATCAAAACACTTATTTCATTATAAATCAAATATTGCTAAAATAAAAATAAAAAGAAATCCTAAAAACTAACTAAATTATTACTTTATTTTAAATTATTATTAATTATAAAAATAATTAATATATAGGTTAAACATATGTATATTTTAAAAAACATTGAACAATATTCTTAACCATAGAGATTTACCCCCAATTTACCATGAAGATTCTTAATCTAAATAGAATTTGCTACAATATCATAGCCTATTAACACCACATGCAAAAAAAACTATAATTCACTTCATTTGACACCTCTTCATAAGACATCTTTTTTAATTAATCAATTTAATTAAAAGAGTTAAAAGTGAAAAACTACCTTGGAGATAAATCTCAACAATTGATTTGTGTATACTACTATGAATATTCTAGAATTTCCATAGAGATGACTTATGGAATCTCTATTCCAAAATAGACATGCCTATCTATGTAACAAGTGGTATCATAGCTCTTTCTTATGCCAACACACACCCAAATTTTAGCAACTTATTTTTAGGCTAGATATGTTTTCTCACATCCTTAAACACCACAATTTGTTGTTTAGTGGGTAAAACTATGGCTAGGAAGCATACAAAGAATACAAGTGGAGTCACATGGATTGATACCCTTGTACACCTCTATTGGTACTTGGTGTGTAGTAAAAATAAAATATATCTATATAGATTAGATCTTCCATTTACCTTTGAAGATATAGAAAGTCCCCCTATGTACACCTAAAATGATCCTTATATAAACAAATGAGTCATTTTACTACTATAACAACACTTAAGAGACCACCCTCACATAATTGGGAATTGAATAATATGATTAAGGGTATATTATACCCTAATTAATTAGCATCATTAATACCATTATTAGAAACCCTCGTGCATATTATAGATTTATGGAACTTGATACTCATTTTCTCTTAAGACCCCGCTGAGCCTAACCTTTATAGCATGGAAAAAAATAATAATCTCCTAGAATGTTAAGAATCACATAATTCCATTACGACCCCGCTGAGCCTAACCTTTATAGAATGGAAAAAAATAATAATCTCCTAGAATGTTAAGAATCGCATAATTCCATTACGACCCCGCTGAGCCTAACCTTTATAGCATGGAAAAAAATAATAATCTCCTAGAATGTTAAGAATCACATAATTCCATTACTGCAATAATATTCAAACAAGAGTAAATATTAAAGAAATAATGAGTAAATCATGTACCACTATGACCCCGCTGAGCCTAACCTTTATAGCATGGAAAAAAATAATGATCTCCTAGAATGTTAAGAATCACATAATTCCATTACTGCAATATATTCAGACAAGAGTAAATATTAAAGAAATAGTGAGTAAAGCATGTACCACTATGGGAGACAAATCTCAAAATATTCCTCATGCAATGCTAATCACACTATTATAGCTCTCAATTATAACTTTTTGGTGGACCCATTCATACTATTGTGGATGTCCTATCTCAAAAGATTCCTTACATAATGTTAATTTCATTTTCAAGTTACTCTCTAGTAACCCTTCTACTAAACCCATGGGTCTGGTAACAACCATTAGAAATGTGAACATGGACAACATGCTTACCTAATTAGAAAACTGTGTCCCTCATATTGAAAGACAACTCTATAAGAATGTTTAATTAAATCATAAGTTGCTAAGATTGTCTACGTAGAAAGCCATGTTTCTACGTAGACAATGAAAGCAACCACTGAAATGAAAGCAACAACTTCCTAGAATTCTAGAAAAAAATTCTTCTCCAACTCCCACTAGAAGGACGCCCCAATGCCCTGGTTTCTTTAGTAGTCAACTGAATGGATGCCCCAACATCCTAGACCAACCTACCACCCTAAAGTGTTCATAGGCTCCAACCTGTAGGCGAATTCATGCACCAGCCTAACTAGTGGCCTGGGTGCAAGCGATATGGACAAACGTTCAAACCCTGATACAATTTCCTCTAATTCTGGCTGAATCTCTTCTTCAATCCCAACTGGAGTATTAGTCATCTATTCCTAGACTGACTGTTTTATAAACTTTCCCCTTTTTAGCCACTATTACCAATCCTTTTCCTTAAATTGCCCCAATCCTTGTTATCGGGAACAATTTACACAACAGATCCCTTTTTCCACTATCGGAGCTATAATTCCATAGGAATCACGTAATTCACTATCGGCGCTGTTTAGAATGGCAATAATGCAAATATGCGTAAAATACACTATTGGGCGCTATTTCCCAAAGGAAATGCGTTAACACGCAAAATGCACTATCGGCGAGGTTTATTCCATAAGAAATGGAATAACACTATCGGCGCTTTAATTACACTATCGGCGGGTTATTCCATGAGAAATGGACCTGAAGGTAATATAAACCATGGCTTAATGAAGCTTGAGATCCGCCTTCTAAACCTGTCGCACCTCTTCACCATTGATCTCTTTAAGATCCAACGGTCTCAATGCTCCCCGACCTTTGAACTTACTCCACGCCTGTGGACCATCGATCTTGTTCCACAAGATCTAACAGTTCATATGCATATCGGCCGACAGACCTGCGCACTCCAAATCCACCCGAAAAGGTGGTTTCTCCCTCCTTCCTCACTCTTACGTGGCACAATATGTATGGAATCAGAGCCGAAGGCAAAATACCGCTTACGGTCTTTCGTCCGCCCTAAAACTGCTCGTGGTTTCTTCAAACTTGCGATGCGATGACTATCGCGGACCCGATAGGTTATAAATCCTCTCCTATAGTGTTTCAGATCCGAATGTATCGCAAATTTGGACTTCAACACTTCAAAGGGTTAGTCCCTCTCCACTCAAGCACTGCGATGCGATAATGCTTGCAGACCCGATATGGGTATCAGCCATAGTTGATAAGATTTCAAGTCCAGAACTCAATTCTGACTAAGTTTTTCATGATTTCTGAGTGTAAACCAGAAATTTGCCCGCGGGACCAAACAATGCATATAAAGGTAACAGGGCATGTCGATATGAAGGAAACACACTCCACCAAGCTTCAATCGAAGTATTAGTTGGGAAATAAGGCCGAGCCACTATTATAAAATCTTAACAGATAACTTGCGTGAAGCCAAAATTATGCATAAAGACCAGTTTAACAAACAAATACAAGTTCAGATGCATAGAAAGGGTTTCGGAGGTCACCACGCCTCTGGGATCGACCAATAGACAGAGAAATCCATTTCTTCCTTCGAGAGATATGCGATAAAAGCATGCGGTCAAAATCCCATTACAATAGCATCGAAATTACATATATACTGGTTTGTGTTAAAAACCAAATCCTAAAACAGAGGCTTAAATTTATTGCAACTATCAGTTCTGTGAGACATCCTGCTCGAGAACCTCCACTATGCTAACTAATCCTATCTGTTCAGTGAGGTATTCTCCTTGAGAACCTCCACTACAACTTAACTATTTAACATTTATTAAGTCATGATTTATTCCTAGATTCTATCTCTATGCTTAACTAGAAAAACATGGAAATTGATGGCTAAAGGATCCCACTTCTTTGCTTGTAGATTTTTTGTTTTTTTTGAAATAAGTTTGAAGTTTTTTCCCTCCAAGTCTCATGCTCCTGCATCAGACTCTTGAGGACAAAATTCTTCATGGGCTCCTATCCACGAGCTCGTCTACAGAACTGCCCAATTTCTGTAACATGTTTTCTGTTACCCAAGTAACTTCAGTAGTTGGCTGATCCTTTCATTTGACCAAATACTGAAAGTAATCTTGTCCTCTGGTTTTATTGAACACTTTCTTGTCCAGAATCCTTTCTGGCTGTAATGCTTTTACTATAGGTAGCTATTTTACCCATTCAATTTCTTGTGTCTCCTGATCTTCTTCTGTACCATCTACAGTTTCACCTTCATACTTGTATAGGTCAGCAACACTGAAAATTGGAGATATTTCAACATCAGGGGGTAATTCAATTCATATGCATTTGCAGAAAACTTCCTTAACACTTTGCATGGTCCAATTTTCTTGAACTTTAATTTTTTATACTCCCTCTTTGGAAATCTTTCCTTTCTTAGGTGTGCTAAAACCAAATCTCCAACTTCAATGTTCACCTCTCTTCTTCTCATGTTTGCTCTGGTTTTGTACTTGATGTTGTTATCCTGTAGCTATTGTTTCACTTGCTCATGTATTGTTTACATTTCTGAAGCAAAATATTCTCCCTCTGTACTTCTCATTTCATCTTTCCCCAAGTTTCTTAACTCAGATACTCCTCTTGGGTGCATTCCATAAACTATATGGAATGGAATTTGTCCTGTACTCTTGTTAGGTGAGTCATTATATGCATATTCAACTTGTGCCAACACTTGATCCCACTGCTTTGGATTTTCTGCAGTAAGATTCCTTAAAATATTACCCAAACTCCTATTCACAACTTCAGTCTATCCATCAGTCTGTGGATGATAGGCAGAACTGAAACTCATTTTAGTTCCCAAAATTTTCCATAAAGTCCTCCAAAAATGTCCAACAAATTTGGAATCCCTGTCTAAGACAATACTCGTAGGCAACCCATGCAGTCTTACAATCTCCTTGAAAAACAAATTAGCAATGTGAGTAGCATCACTAGTTTTATAACATGGAATAAAATGTGCCATTTTTGAAAATCTGTCCACTACAACAAAAATTGAATCATTTCCTCTTTGATTCTTTGGTAAGCCCAAAACAAAATCCATACTTACCATATCCCAAGGCCTATCTGGAATTCGTAATGGAACATATAAATCTGTGTTTTGGCTTCTTCCCTTTGCATATTGACAGATTTTACAAGTTTTCACATACTTTTCCACTTCAGGTCTCATTTTTGGCTAGAAATAAAATCTGCTCAACTGTTCATAAGTCTTCTCTATACCAAAATGTCCTGCAAGTCCACCACTATGTTTCTCTTTGATTAAATTCTCCCTCATAGAACAGTTTGGTATGCACAGCTAATTTCTCTTAAACAACAGTCCATCTTGTAAGAAATAATCCAACCATTTATTCCTATCCATTAAAATAGGATTCTTACAAGCTTCAAATGCCTCTTTAAAATCTAAATCTATCTCATATAATTCTTTAAGAAAATCAAAACCTAACACTTGAATTTGACTCTCTTGAAGTAATACATTTCTCCTACTTAAGGCATCTGCAACTTTATTTGATTGGCCATTTATATGCTTCAAGACAAAATGGAAACCTTGAAGATACTCTACCCATTTAGCATGTTTCTGGCTAAGCTTTGGCTGCTGCATAATATACTGTAGTGCATGGTTATCTGAATAAAGTATGAACTCCTTTGACATTAGATAATGTCTCCACTTCTTCAATGACTGCACAATTGCATAGAACTCTTTATCATAAGAAGAATACTTCTTCTTTGAATCATTCATCTTTTCACTAAAATAAGCTATAGGTCTGTCTTCCTGACTTAAAACACCTCCAATAGCTTCTCCGCTGGCATCACATTTCACTTGGAAAGGTTTACTAAAATTAGGTAGAACCAAAATAGGTTTTTCAGTGATCTTTTTCTTCAACAACTGAAAATTCTTTTCTGCTTCAGTAATCCATCTAAATGGTTGTTTATCCTTCTTTATGGTCTCAATAATAGGGGCATTGATCTTACTAAAATTCTTTATGAATTTCCTATAAAAACTAGCAAGACCATGAAAACTTCTTACCTCAAAAACACTTTTAGGTGAAGGCCACTCCATGATTGCGTTGATATTCTCTGGATCCATCTTCAACCCTTCAGCAGAAATAACAAAACCCAAACAAACCAACTCCTCTTTCATGAATGAACACTTCTTCAAATTCAGTGATAATTCCTCTTGCTGTAACCTTTTTAAGACATAATTCAGATGTCTCATGTGCTCCTCCTTAGACCTACTGTAAACTAATATGTCGTCTAGATATACTATTACAAATTTACCAATAAATTCTTTAAGAACTTTATTCACGAGTCTCATAAATGTACTTGGTGCATTTGACAACCCAAAAGGCATTACTCTCTGCTTATACAATCCCTCATTTGTATTAAAGGCAGTTTTCCACTCATCCCCTTCTCTTATCCTTATCTGATGATACCCACTCTTAAGATCTAGTTTTGTAAATTACTTTGCTCCACTCAAGAGATCCATTAAATCTTCAATTTTAGGTAAAGGAGATTTCTACCTGATTGTGATTTTCTTGATGGCACTTGAATCAATACACATTCTCTAGCCTCCATCTTTCTTTGGATTCAACACTGTTGGTACTGCATAAGGACTCCAGCTTTCTCTGATCAGTCCTTTGTCAAGCAGTTCCTGAACCTACTTTCTAACCTCTTCATTTTATGTGGGAGTCATTCCATAAGCTGCTTTGTTTGGTAGATTTGCTCTAGGAATCAAATCTATATGATGGATAATTCTTCTAATGGGTGGTAACTCATTAGGCAAATCATCAACAATGATATCACAATAATTGTCCAACATTTCTTGAATTTCAATGGGTAAATCAAAAACTTTAGTAGAAGTCATTATTACCTTGGGCTTGCAAATTACAACAAAATTTACTTCATTCTCTTCAATCTGTTGTAAGTATTCCTTTCCTCCTAGCAATAGAGTTTTTGGATCAGTCTTCTTTCCTGATGCATCTTCTTCTCCCATAGGTAGCAATGTATGATTGATACCATCTTTACCAAACTTGTAGGTGTTTCTTTTCCCATCATGCATAGCTCCTCTGTCATATTGCCAAGGTCTTCCAAGCAATATGTGACACACATCCATTGGCATCACATCACATATAATTTTGTCCTTATATTTGCCCAACTGCAACTCCACTTCACACTGTTCATTCACTAATAGATGATGTCCCTTTTGTAACCATGACACCTTGTAAGGTGTTGGATGTTTCATTGTCTTTAGCTTCAATTTTTCCACCACTTCTGTAGAGACCAACTTATCAGTGC
The DNA here is from genome assembly GCA_031772625.1 of Pinus tabuliformis. Taxonomy (NCBI): domain Eukaryota; kingdom Viridiplantae; phylum Streptophyta; class Pinopsida; order Pinales; family Pinaceae; genus Pinus; species Pinus tabuliformis. The sequence continues at coordinate 599,114,563 of CM062805.1, read as the reverse complement.
CGCCACTATCAATGATCATCTGACTGCATTTCCCCTGAACCTTACACACTGTTCTGAACAAAGTCTTTCTTTGTGATGGTTCAACTATCTCCTTTGCTGGCTTGAGCAAAACTTTATTGATTACCAAATATTCTCCTCTCTCTGGTATTTTTTTTTGTTTTGTCACTGCTGTTTCTATTGCTTATCCCTCAACTTGAGCAACAATTGCATTCCTTTGACTTGTTCCTGCATTCTCTGGGCACTCAAAAGCTCTCTGTCCCAGTTTGTTACATCTGTAACATCTTCTTTTCCTCTTCCTCTGCGTTCTCTTCCTCTAGAAAAACTCCCTCTGCCACTTGCATCACCTCTTGTGGTTGCATGCTGGGTTGAGCTGCTGCTAGCGCCATCTTTAGGTGTTGTAGATCTTCCTCTACCACCTTGACTTCCTCTTCCTTGGAAAGTACCTCACCTTCTGGCAGACTACCTCCTCATGAATTTTTATTCAGCTTTCAGTACCATCTGATAAGCTTCCTCTACTATTTTAGGAGACATTCTACTTATCTCATCTTGAATGTCCATCCTAGGACCATTCACATATCTAGCCACCTTCTCATTTGTATCCTGAGTTTGTCCAACACTTATGCTTACCTTATAGAATTCCTTTGTATATTCTCTCACTTTCATAGAACTTTTTTTAAGATTATGCATCTATCTAAACAAGGTTTGCTGATAATTACTTGACAGAAACTTACCTCTTAGATTTTCTACCATCCTATTCCAATTTCTGATTGGTTGCTTGCCAAGACTCTTTCTTTCTGCTTGCACTCCATCCCGCCAAAGTGCTGCATGTCCTTTAAGCTTGGTGATAGCAAACTTTACTTTCTTCTCATCTTCTGTTTCTTCATAATCAAAGAATTTCTCCATGCCATTAATCCAGTCTATCAATTCTTCTGGATTCAATCCTCCTTCATATATTGAAACCTCAGTCTTTGGCCTAGCTGTGGATCTCAACATTGACTGGAAGAATCTCATCTCAGGAGTAACTGCTATAGTTTCCTCCTCTCCTTCAGCTTCAACCTCAGGCTCACTAACATCTCCATCATCTATATTTCTCCCTGCTGTTAATGCTTCCATTCTAGCCTGCATTTGTTGCATAGCTTCCATCACTTCAGCATTTGCAACTGGCCGACCTCTTCCACCACGTCCTCATCCTCTTCCAACTCTGAAAGCCATATTAGGTCTCCTTCTCTTGCTTCTGAGATTCAATTCAGTGTCAAAAGGTTGCTCTGATACCACTAATGGTGGCCTGGGTGCAGGCGATATGAACAAACGTTCAAACTGATACAATTTCCTCTAATTCTAGCTGAATCTCTTCTTCAATCACAACTGGAGTATCAATCATCTATTCCTAGACTAACCGTTTTATAAACTTTCCCCTTTTTAGCCACTATTAACAATCCTTTTCCTTAAATTGCCCCAACCGTTGTTATCGGGAACAATTTACACAACAGAGCCCTTTTTCCACTATTGGAGCTGTAATTCCATAGGAATTACGCAATTCACTGTCGGCGCTATTTAGAGTGGCAATAACGCAAATATGCATAAAATACACTATTGGGCGTTGTTTCCCAAAGGAAATGCGCTAACACACAAAATGCACTATCGATGGGGTTTATTCCATCAAAAATGGAATAACACTATCGACACTTTAATTACACTATTGGCTGGTTCTTCCATGAGAAATGGACCCGAAGGTAATAAAAACCATGACTTAATAAAGCTTGAGATTTGCCTTTCAAACCCGTCGCACCTCTTCACCGTTGATCTCTTTAAGATCCAATGGTCTTAACGCTCCTTGACCTTTGAACTTACTCCATGCCCGTGGATCGTCGATCTTGTTCTACAAGATCTAACGGTTCATACACATATCGGTTGACAGAGCTGCGCACTCCAAATCCACCCAAAAAGGTGGTTTCTCCCTTCGCCCTCACTACTACGTGGCACAATATGTATGGAATCGGAGCCGAAGGCAAAATATCGCTTACAGTCTTTCGTCCTCTCCTATAGTGTTTCAGATTCGAATGTATCGCAACTTCGGACTTTGGCACTTCAAAGGGTTAGTCCCTCTCCACTCAAACACCGCGATGTGATAATGCTTGTGGACCCGATATGGGTATTAACCACAGTTGATAAGATTTCAAGTCCGGAACTCAATTCCGACTAAGTTTTTCATGATTTCTCAGTGTAAACTAGAAATTTGCTTGTGGGACCAAACAATGCATATAAAGGTAACAGGGTACGCTGATATGAAGGAAACACACTCCAACAAGCTTCAATCAAAGTATTAGTTGGGAAACAAGGTGAACCACTATTATAAAAGCTTAACAGATAACTTGTGTGAAGCCAAAATTACGCATAAACACCAGTTTAACAGACAAATACAAGTTCAGATGCACAGAAAGGGTTTCGGAGGTCACCATGCCTCTGGGATCGACCAATACACAGAGAAATCCTCTTCTTCCTTTGAGAGATATGCGATAAAAGCATGCGGTCAAAATCCCATTACAATAGCATCCAAATTACATATATATTGGTTCGTGTTAACAACCAGATCCTAAAACAGAGGCTTAAATTTATTGCAACTATCAGTTCTGCGAGACATCCTCCTCGAGAACCTCCATTATGCTAACTAATCCTATCTGTTCAACGAGGTATTCTCCTCGAGAACCGCCACTACAACTTAACTATTTAACATTTATTACATCATGATTTATTCCTAGACTCTATCTTTATGCTTAACTAGAAAAACATGGAAATTGATGGCTAAAGGATCCCACTCCTTTGCTTGTATATATTTTTGTATTTTTGGAATAAGTTTGAAGTTTTTACCCTCCAAGTCTCATGCTCCTGCATCACTAACACCTCCCTACCACCCTATAGTGACTGAAATGTGACAAGAGTGTGGATTCACATACCAGGGACAACGATCCACGATACAAGATTATTTACTATGATTTTGACCGAACAACCAATCACACTGTGACCTACAACCCAACCATGAAATCATCTCAACAGAGACTCCTATACCTCCCAATATCTCCTTTTTGACTCTAGACAGATTGACTCTTTTACAATAATGACTCTTCCAATGATGAAACTTTTACAAATGAATCTTTTACAACTTTACGATGATGACTCTTGGCCTTGACACTTCTTCAAAAAATACGAATGATTGTCATGTCTTCAAAGGATGTCCTGCTGCAATGATTCCTTTGATTTGATACTTTTGATCTTAAATTATTTCTTGAAGTTGTACTTGAATCTTCTTCTACCTGCATGCAAAATTTTCTTTCGAAACCAATCCCAAAACAAAACAAAATATCCTTCAACTTACCTCTTCTTGCAAAACCCATGTAAGTGCATAATAATGAATAAATAGAGATTAAATTTACAATGGTACCTGAAGTGTGCTTGTCACTTTTGTTGTTGACTTGTTGCAGTAGTAGAGAAAGACTCCTACTCTTTATATAGGCCTGATATCTATACAAGACTATATCCAAAATTGACCTAAAGATATATATAATAACAACTGATGATAGACCCTACACTTGTGATGAACCAAGTTCTAAGTACAACAGAGACCATTCTATCAAATATGACAAGACAAGTAACATGAAATTACAACATCATATACATTTAGCAAACTTGGTGTAGCATCAAGAATATGTAGCACCAAATGTGTAGTATCAAGAATAAGACATCCGAAATACTAATTGTGACATATAGAGACATAGAGATATAATCGAGACTCTATATATACTTACTTTGTCCTGCATAAACATATGTCAGAGATGATACTCAAAATTCAAATGTAAACACTACTCATACATACCTTGCTGTAGGAGACTTACCCTTGACTGTTGATGTGTGGTCCTTACTACAATGATCCTTGAATACATGATTTTTCTTGTCTTCTAGGAGCTTGATGTTGAATCTATTGTATCTATGTAATTTCGGATCTCTAGGGTCTAAAATTTCGTCCTGTGGTATCCCTCTGAGTCCTCTTTCCAACCCCAAAGGTCTGATCAATATTGGATTCTTCAAGAAATAGTTATGCCCAATCTCCCACGATACTTAACAAACTACAGTCCATCCTATTTCTTTTACTATATACGAAATTTGAATCCAATGCTTAGAGAGAAATTTATGACGATTTTCCCAACATCACCTATTTAACATGGAATTCGGGAGCCTGCAAAAACCCTATTTGCCACAGTTCATATCTCTAAAAATATAGTGAACCAAGATCTGAAATTCAGGCACGAGGTTCATCAAGATGTAAGGTCAAATGGGTTTTAATTTAAGCTTTTGAAGCTTTGCAGAACAAAAGTGATAGTGAAAATTCCATGATGATCTGTTTGAAGCCACAAAATCCCTACTAAAGAAGGATATGAAGGTCATTATTTATATGAATGTCTTGAGTTGAGAGGGTCCTCAACAAGTTAACGTTGGAGGGATTTTAGGAGAGAAAAATATTTATTAATTATTTACTATTCAATGACCACAACCAATTATGATTGCCATGCCACAACCCCATAGGATTTTAGCCCAGTAACTAGGGTTACTAACTTAAAACATCAATATTTCTCAAACTGTGAAGAATTACTTGTTGTGCCATATATCAACAGAAACATCTCGACGAGTAAAATCCATCTAGAGGATCCTTGACTCAAAATAGAGTAAGTTTTCAAGTCAAAATTCCCTTGCAAGATCGGGGTATCCCCTGGTGCTGCTTGCGTTGACATCAATGACAACCACTGATCAACAGTCTCCCCCCTTGGCATTGATGGCAACAAAAGTACTCCCCCTACGATAATGACACCTCTTCCTATTTCCTTCTCTCCCCCTTTGTCATCAACGACAAAGGGTAACTCCCCCTGACAAACATCCATCTTGTAGACCTGTACACACCTCCACTCCCCCTTTCTACATGAGTAGATAAGAGAACTTAGATTCTAATGAAAACTTGGGAGAATCCCAAGATTTTGGCGAATATACTCAAATGATTCATGAGGTAATGGTTTGGTAAAGATGTTAGAAATTTGTTCCTTTGTGCCAACATATTCAAGCTTGATATTCTTTTCAACGACCTGCTCTCTAACGAAATGATATTTAATCGAAATGTGCTTGTTTTGGAATGCGTCACAGGATTCTTGGAGATAATGATGGCATTAGTGTTATTGAAAAATATGGGAATAGGTTCATTGAACTTGACTTGAAGATCTTGCAAAGTTTTCTTCATCCAAAGAACTTGAGTACAACACGCTGCTACTGAAACATATTCTACTTCTACTGTGGATAACAAGATTGAAGACTGCTTTTTACTTAACCTTGAAACAAGACAACCACCTAGATAGAATGTTTCTCCACTGGTACTCTTACGATCATCAACACTTCTTGCCCAATCTGCATCTGTATAAGCTTGGATGACTAAATCGTTTCCTTTGGGATACCATAGACCATATTCTATTGTACCCTTAAGATACCAAAGAATTATTTTGATGATAATAATATTAGATTCTTTTGGTGCTGCTTGGAATCTTTTTACTTGTCTAACTGCCTACATCACATCAGGCTGAGAGGCTGTCACATATAAGAGACTACCAATCATGGATCTATACAACCTTTGGTCCACATACTTTGATGAATTTTCTAAGCTTAACTTGCAACATGTTACCATGGGGGTAAGGACTGGCTTGCAATCTTCCATCTGTAATTTCTTGAACATTTCTTTGATGTACTTGGTTTGATATATGAATATTCCTTTATCCAGCTGAGAAATCTAAAGCCCTAAGAAGTATGTCAACTCACCAATCATAGAAATTTCAAACTCACTTTTCATTTTTGTGGCGAAGTCTTTACTTATTCTATCATCACTACTTCCAAAGATTATATCATCCACATATACTTCGATAATTGTTAGGTTATCTTGATCCAGTTTCACATAAAGATTGTTGTCAACACTTCCTTTCTTGAACCCTTGTTGATGTAGATATCTATCAAGATGAGCATACCAAGCCCTAGGAGCTTGCTTGAGACCATATAGAGGCTTCTTTAATTTGTAGACATAGTATTCTTTGTCAAAGAGCAGAAAACCTTCAAGTTGTTCAATGCAAACTTCTTCCTCCAATTCACCATTTAGAAAAGCTAACTTAACATCCATTTGGTAGACCTTGATTTTTCTCGAGCAAGCATAAGTGAGAAACATCTTGATAGCTTCCATTCTGGAAACATGAGCAAATTTTTCTTCAAAATTGATTCCTTCAACCTGTGCATATCCTTTGCAGATTAATCTTGCCTTGTTCTTAGTAATCGGTAATCCTTCAACTGTTTTGCTCCCCCTGAACCTGTAATGAAACTGCCATCTTGTTCAAACTACCTTCCTATCAATTATAGACTTATGCCATATAGTACTGCATAAAATCATCCTCTACAAACATTAAGGAGTCACCAAGCTAGATTGTTCAAAATAGTGAGTCACCTAATGGGTATCTTGACATGAGTCATTATCTGAAGCAACTGCTAATTCCTCATGACCTTTTGCTTTTACAAATCCTGAAAGCATAACTGCTGAAACCTTGTTATTTGATTTGTCTTCTTGTACCTGTTTCCTTTTCCAAACCTTATTATTCCTGCAATCTCGAGCCATATGCCCATAGTTATGACACTAGAAACATTCAAGGTTGTCCATAGGTTATTCCACCTGATATCCACAACTGCGAGCGCTATGGCCATAGTTATGGCATTTGAAACATTCAATGTTTGGACCATCTATCATGCATTATTTTCTAACAAAGTCATTGTCGAACCTATCTCGTGATCCTGCAAACTTTCTTCTAGGGTTTTGAACATAATGATTGTACCACTCAAAAACTTTACAGTCCTTAGCCATATGTCCATAGTTAGCACATAAAAAGAAATAAACATCAAATGAATGTGTGTACTTGAATGGTTCATTCAGATGCAATGGTTCTTGATAGTTGTATCTGTCAATAACTTTACAATCCTTAGCCATATGTCCATAGTTAGCACATGAAAAACAATAACCATTAAATAAATGAAAATACCTAGAAGATTTTTCATTCTTCTTTAGAGGCGATGTTGTAGTTTGTTGCGGTTCTTTGTTCTTGATTGCTTTGGTCTTGTTCTTTGGAGTTGCAACATTCTTCTTTGGCTTTTAACTTTGATCGAATTCCTTCTTGGAATCATCCTGCGAAGATGTGGAGGTTGCACCTTCATCAACTAGAGCTTTACCATCTTTAATTGCCTTCATTTTTTCTTCTTCATCTGTCTTATCTTGTATGTGTTCTTTTTGCGATCCATTGAGTTTGTTGATCTCATCACTGGTTGCATCAAGTTCTTCTTTCTTTTGAGCAAGATCTTCTTGAAACCATCTTTTCAAGATCTTCCTTCTTTATTTGCCTCCTCAACCTGTAGCTTGAGATGAATGGTCTTCTCTACTTCTCTGTTGAGAACCTATATATGTTCCTTCTAATTCTCATTTTCAATCCTGAGCCTGCTTATTTCTACTAAATATGTTTCTAATTATTTTTTCTTTTGGTCAAAAACGAATATGTGTCTTTGATCAAATTCCTTCCTTTCAATTTCTACTTCCTGCATCTATTGTGTGATCCTGCTAATCTCTGCAAATGTTGTATCGAATTCTTGTTTCTTATCTTGGACTTTTCTCTTGAGGTCTCGTGTCACTATATTCTTGATTTCTTCCAATTGAGTTCTAAGACTACTAATCATCTTCTCAGACTTTTCTTTGATGAGTTCTTTTGTTGTCTTTAATTCTGCTTCCAAAAGTCTTGTCTTTTCCTTTTGACTTTTTAGTTCCTTTATCACATTGATCACTTGATTTTGAAACTCTGTTTTACTCATTTCTCCCATTTCTTCATCATAATCAAAAGGATCCAAATTTTCAATATCATCTTAACCTGATTTCTTTGTTGAATAGATATTATGAAGCTTTTCCCAAAGAGCTTTAGTTGTTGAACATTAACCAACTTTTGTTTTCATAGAATTTGGAAAAAACATTCAAAATTACATTTAGGGCCTTTGAATTGTACCTTTAGGTTTGCTCGTAGATGTGTCTCCAGAAACAATTGATTCCCATACTCCATGTGCCTTCAAATGTACTTCCATCCTGGATTCCCATATCCAGTAATTATTTGCATCAAAATTAGGGGTTGGTACACAATACTCACTTTCTTCATATTTTGTTGTACCTGTACCTTCCTTTGAAACCCTTGTAACTTTCTTATTTGAATTTCCCATCTCTATGCTATGAAAAATGATTTCCATTCGTTAAGCTGCTACTAAAGGAATCAAGCTTTGATACCAATTGTTGGAAATACTGGGGTGGGGGGGGTGAATTAGTATTCCTTAGCAATTATCACTTTTAAATATTTCCAGAGCATTATTTAATCTTCAATTATTATTAATGTTTATGCAGTAATAACAGTAAATAAAAGAACACAGTAGACACAAGAATTTTAGGTGGAAAACCCCCTCCAGGTCAAAAACCACCGAATGCTTTTCTAATAAATTCTTTAACCTTCAGCGCCAACTAAAATTAAAGCAACAACTTCTAAAATTATAGAAAAGCATTCTTCTCCAGCTCCCACTGGAAGGATGCCCCAATGCCTTAGTTTCATCAATAGTCAACTGAATGGATGCCCCAAGATCCTAGAACAACCTACCACCCTGAAGTGTTCACAGGCTCCAACTTGTAGGCGACTTCATGCACCAGCCTAGCACCTCCATACCACCCTATAATGACTGAAATGAGACAAGAGTGTGGATTCCTGTACCAGGGACAACGATCCATGATACAATATTATTTATGATGATTTTGACAGAACAACCAATCACACTATGGCCTGCAAACCAACCATGACATCTTCCCAACAGAGACTCCTATACCTCCCAATAATACCTTTTTGACTCTAGGAAGATTGACTCTTCTAGTGATGACACATTTACAAATGACTCTTTTACAACTTTACAATGATGACTCCTGGACTTGACACTTCTTCACAATATACAGATGGTTGTCATGTCTTCAAAGGATGTCTCACTACAATGCTTCCTTTGATTTGATACTTCTGATCTTGAATTCTTTCTTGAAGTTTTAATTGAATCTTCTTATACCTACACCCAAAATTTTCTCGGTGAAACTAATCCCAAAAGAAAAAAAAATACCATTCAACTTACCTCTACCTGCAAAACACATGTAAGTGCATAATAATGAACAAATACAAATTAAAATTACAATGCGTACTTGAAGAGTGATTTTTACTTTTGTTGTTGACTTGTTGCAGCAATAGACAAAGACTCCCACTCTTGATATAGGCCTGGAATCTATGCAATACTATATCCAAAACTGACCTAAAGATATATACAATAAAAACTGATGATAGACCCTACACTTGTGATGGACCAAGTTCTAGTACAACAACAGAGACCATTCTATCAAATATGACAAGACACGTAACATGAACTTACAACATCATATACATTTAGAAGACTTGGTGTAACATCAAGAATATGTAACATCAAATGTGTAGTATTAAGAATAGGACATCCGAAAAACTACTGTGGCATGTAAAGACATAGAGTTATAACCGAGACCCTATAAATAATTACATTGTCCTACAAAAATATATGTCATAGATGATACTCAAAATTCAAATGTAAACACTACTCATACATACCTTGCTGTAGGAGACTTACCCTTGAGTGTTGATGTGTGGTCTGTTGTTTCTTGCCTTCTAGGAGCTCGATATTGAATCTATTGTATCAATGTAATTTCAGATCTTCAGAGTCTGACTTTCATCCTGTGGTAGCCCTATCAATCCTATTTCCAACCCCAGAGGTTTGATCAATATTGGATTCTTCAAGAAAAAGTTATGCCAAATCTCCTACGATGACCTCATTATAGACTGGTTCAGTAGAGTGAACTTGTACAAAGTGCCACATGTCACTGTTCTGATCTTCAGCCCTGAAAATGATACTCAAAAAACTACAATCTGCACTCTTTCTATGACTATTTACAAAATTGGAATCCAATGCTTAGAGAGAACGTTATGATGATTTTCCCGATGTCACTTGTTTGACATGGAATTCAGGATATTGCAAAAACCATAACTTCCTCAGATCATATCTCCGAAAATATAGTGAACCAAGATTTGAAATTCAGTCACGAGGTTAATCAATATTTCTGCTCAAATGAGTTTTAATTTCGGCTTCGTAAGATTTGCAGAAAAAGAGTTATGGTGAAAATGCCACAATGACCTATTTGAAGCCACAAAATCCCTACTAGAGGAGGATATGAGGGTCATTATTTATATGAATGTCTTCAGTTGAGAGGGTCCTAAACAAGTGAATGTTGGAGGTATTTTAGGAGAAAAAAATATTTATTAATTATTGACTATTCAATTACCACAACCAATTATGAGTGCCATGCCACAACCCCATAGGGTTTTAGCCCACTAACTAGGGTTACTATCTTCAAACATGAATATCTCTCAAACTGTGAAGAATTACTTGGTGTGCCATATATCAATGGAAACATATCGACAAGTAGAATCCATCTAGAATATCCTTGACTCAAAATAGAGTAATTTTTCAAGTCAAAATTCCCTTGCAAGATCATTGTAGCCCTTAGTGCTGCTTGGGTTGACATCAATGACAACCACTGATCAACAGAGTGAAGTCCCCATGACATGACTATTGTGCAAAATATCAATATTTTGCACATATTTTGAGGAGATACATCAAAACATATTCATGGAACCTACTCCCGACTACAAAATATTTACAAATTCGCTGGTTGAGGATGATAAATACCCCTTGTTGTTGTTATGTGGTAACCCAGGAAACATGACCTAATTTTTTAGGGATTATGGAGGGAAATCAATCCTCCCCTCCAAGAGGTTCCCCCTTACCCAATTTCTATAAATAGAAGGATAAATTAGCCTAGTAAAACAAGTAGGAGCAGTAGAATAACAATGTAGAACATTAGGAGAAGTTTAGAGTTCAAGTTTTTCAAGTTTTTCCATGTACAAACAATTCTACAGTTAACAGAAGTAATCCTTGATTTTAGTTCTTAGCCTAGCCTTTTCTTAAGGGTTCTAAGCTTCCTTGGGCTAGGACCCAAACCAGGTGCTCAAGATCCGTCTTGTACCATTGTTTTTCATGCATTTGTTTATCTTTGCAGCTTATTTATGAACATTACTTTTATGGATGGTTATTTAACTAGATTATTAATAGTCATTTCTTGCACATTATCTTAGCATTAGGTGATGATATTTTTTATAGTTTCATTATTCAAATAAAAATATTATTTATATATTTAAGTTCACTTTATCTGTTTTCCATCATCCACTATTTAATTATTTGTATGTAGTCCCATGTTTTGCAGTTATAGGAAACCACACAACTTTGTATTTTGTTGGATTAACCTTGTTACAATTGATGTGATGACTTGGATATGTGTTTCTTATCATTTATATCCTTTCCTTAGCTTCTTTTGTTTCCAAGCTGTTGTATCTGCTACAACCACCCTCTAAATTTTTTTCCATGATTTGATTTTGGAGCCTCCCTTCTGTCCACGAGAGCTCATCAAGTATTATTTTCATATTTTTCTTGTGATGTGTTGTTTTGATCTCGGTTTGATACCTTTCAGACAAAAGTCATCTCTTGAATTTAACTTGCAACATTTTCAGTTTTCCCTCTAGAAACTACGCATTCTTGGAAGACAAACCAACCTTGAGCTCATAAATTGCTCAATTTTGGGAGATAGACTCGCCTCTAGCTTAGAAATCTCACAAAGATTCCCTTGCTCTCAGAAACTACGTAATTCACTGAGTCAAGGATTTTCCCAATCCCTTGCGGCTGGGAAATGTGCAATCGTTCTTGGCAATATGAATGGCCAGTTTCCTTAAAAAGGAAAAAGAAAAAAGAAATCCCTAGGAAATAGGGAGTGGATAATTAGTTTCCTGAAGGATGACATAAGTTGACATTTTTGGACTTTCGCCAAGTGTTTCTTTTTCCTTGGATTTAAGCATGCGCGTTATAAACCCTAACTAGCCTAGATCTATATAATAGACACCCCTAGAGCTCATTTTCACATTTGATCTTAGAGATCTAGCCTTCACAAGGATATCAAGGTACCTTTAGTTGAGTTTGCAGTGCTTTTGTGGGTGAGTTTTGCTTTTGTCATGCTTTGTCACTTTTTTTTGTCGCTTTTTGTTATTTCTCCTCTATGAGTATTGTTTTTCTTGTTTCTTTTCATGGTTACTCATGTTTTAACTTATATTAGCTTTCCCAAGTGTTGGTTCAATATGTTGTTCACCTTTTACAAGTGTCACATCAACTTTCTTTTTTTTCCCATTAATGCTCGTCATTTCGGTGACTCCCTATGCATGCTTGTTTTTCCTTTTGCATTTTGATCTTCTGCACTTAATATTCACTGATCTATCTTTCCTTATTCATATATAAACTCTATCTTGCACTATCACTTAAATCTGCCACTTTCCCATCCTCTTTCTAGGCAGATCTTCCCTTCACTTGGCCAACAGTTACCTTGCTCAACTAGGCACTGTGCAAGTCTAATGCTCAAGCCTCGTGCTTGGCCTCTAAGACTTTGTAATGCATAGTCCCTGACTTTCCCGTTTGTGCATTGTGCATTTCTAGGGCTCAAGCCTCATCGTTGGCCACTAACACTGCACAATGCACAGTCTCTCCCTCAGTCTTCCCAGGCCGAGACTGCACATTGCATAGTCTAAAGCCTCAAGTTGCTCCCCTGGATGCCGAGACTGCACATTGCACAGTCTCAAGCCTCAAGCTACTCCCTTGGATGTCGAGACTATGAAATGCGCAGTTCTTGAAGCCAGTCCCTTCCCCCAGCTGAAAAATTGTGCAATTATCCCCTTCACCCTTGTGGTTACTGCCTTGATCTTTCTTTGTGAGTCATTTTTCCTAAGATAATTCATGTTTTCCATGAGTACATTTTCCTCCTATAGGTTTTGCAGCTGTTGAGAACTTCTCTTGATCAAAAACTATTATTATGGCCCCCAACAGATCTACCTCAAAGGACACTACAAAAATCAACATTGGGGAGGCAATCGAGTGTACTCTAGTGAAATTCCCAATTTTCTTAGATACTAAGTTGTTTATAGAAAAGGAGTCAGACATCACATGGCACAAAATGAATGAGGCATTCTCAGCAAGAAGCTTCAAATTAGATCTTGAAGACCGGAAGGTGTATATCAATGTCCAAAAGTCAGGGTTACACAATATTACATGCAAGTACCTGACATTCCAATGTGCAGACATTGTCAGCTAAATAGTATCTCATAAAGATTCCAAGACTATGACTCTTAACAGTGTCAACGAAAAAAGTATTGCCTCTTTTTTGGCACTAGATTACCATCTCATTTACCATTTGTCGGAGTGGGAATCGCTTATGGATTCTTACTTTTATGGAGTCACCAACTACTTGAGCACAAATGAGGTTGTCAAAGGCTGGGTGAAAGAGACAAAAAAAATTCGTCAGACACCCACCAATACCTATATGACAAAATCTATCAGGAAGGCTTATCAGTAATTGATAGTTCTATGTTACAGGATCTATGGTCAGTAGAGTATTGAGATGATCCCTGAAGGGTGGGATTTCTTGCTAAATCAGATTGTGAATGAGGGAAAACCATTCAAATGGTCAGATTTGTTGGCTCAACAGATGAAGATCCATGTCACTAGTTCCCAAAATCCTCCCAAGGGAAAGAAAGACATATTTTACATGTCTTCCTACCTAATGTATGTAACATGTGCTCACAATTCATTCCCTAGCATGAATTAGACCTCGTCACCAATAGAACCTGCTGTGAAAATTTATTGCAAACTACTTTCAGAGTGCAACGAAAAAGGAGTAATGGAAAAGCTAACTGATAATTGCCTCATTTCATTATACAAATTAATCTTTGAGGAAGAGCCGCCTTGCATGTCATGTGGGGAAATGAAAGTAGTGTTAGAAATAACAGATTGATTTGCCTCACTGGATGGAACTTTCCTTAAAGTATTTGGCAGATAGAAGTCTTTGCATCTTCTACCGAGGTATGCCACTAATAAGTTAGTCATGCAAGAAGTTGCTTACCATATTTCCACAGGGTTATCAATAGTTTTGTATAGGAAGAAGAAGACACCTTGGCCCACTCTTTGCAAGTCAGATTGTAAAAAATCAAGAATTTGAAAGTCGTAGACACTGAAGGCAAGGAGATAGAGAATTTCATATTCGATCATTTGGAATTCAATTCGTACAATCATAGAATAGTTTGTAAATACCACTATGTAAGGAATTATTTTAATTGGCCAAGCAGGACATTTCGCAGGCCCAAGGAGGAAGAGATGAAGAATTGTTATAATGCCTCCAAGTGCCATGAACCAGTCAGCTTCACAGGAACATCACAAGTTACTTTGTAGAAGGAAGTCATTGAAGAGGTAGTACAAATAAAAGGGTGTAACCTAGTGCGCCAAAATGGCAAGAGGAAATTTTCACACAATCTAGTGGAAGAGCAGAGCCACAAGATGAAAGTGGATCTAGTCATCCTGAAACTGGTCATAGTAGCAGAAAAGAGGAGGAAACAGAGGAAGTAGGAGGAGGAGATGAAGCAGAGGGAAGAACCAGAGTAGAGGATATTGGAAAAAGAAAATAAAAAGACAACAAGAAGAAGAAAGGTCGAGAATAGAAGAATAAGAAGCAGCACAAAAACAAGCTGAGGAACAAGAGAAGAACTAACTACTAGGAGATGAGAGAGAACAATTGTAGGACAAGGATATCGCTCAAGAAATTTAGGAGTTGATTGTGATTCAAAACATGGAGGTGGAACCAGATCTGTTGAACCAAGATGTTGATCTAATGCCAAGCACTCAGTAGATCACCATTCAGTCTCCCCCTGACCTGACCGCAGAGCAAGTTCCAAATGAGGAAGAGGAAATTGTTCCTCTTGATGACAGTCTGGTCATGGAAACATAAAATTTGACTTACGACGAGATTCAAAAGAAGATTGTACATGCAAGGAAGAAATTTTTTATGGATGATATCACTTCTCTTACATTCATCATAGAAATGGTGATTGTGATAGACACCAGAAGGAATCCAAATGCCATTACTGCAACCAACTTGGTCTTCATAAGTTCTACCAAGTAAAAAACAAAGTATCTGATGGCTGAGAACAAATCGTTAGAAAATAACTTATAGGTTGCGAGGTAAGACATTGAACAACTTTAAGCAGAGGTCCAGAACGCAACCCTCATGCAGGTGTATCTGGAAGAACTTATGGCGACCATACATGGTGAAGTATTGGTATTGGGAGAAACCATGCAGAGCCTTTATGAGGAGCTTGTCACTGTGCATAAAGCAATTGTCCACTTGCGTGACATGCAAGAGAAGTTTAAGGATAATGTTAAAGCCCTCAAGGCTATCCATATAGCAATCATTTTCTTGCATGAGTGGTCAATGACATACAAAGGACCACAGTCTGAATTGGAAAAGAAAACAAGGAAAAAGGTAGAGTTGGAGAAAGAACGAGTGCAAATAATCATTCAGAGTAACAAACAACTCGCCTCATTCATCGCCAATATTGAGGTCACATATGCACGATTGTAGAACAACATGGATTTCATGGTGAAATCGCACAATATCCCATTAGTTTGATCGCTCACAGAAGCCAAAAGCAGGAATTAGGCCAAGAAAGAGATTGAATAATACTTGGATTGGTTTAGATAGATCACTACCAAGGAATATCTTGAACTGAATAGGAAGAACATTTAGAAGTACATTGGTGGACCTCTCTAGATTAATACCATGTTGCCCCTACTCAAGAAGGAAACTTAGACTTGTTCCAAATCAGTGTATCCAGATGCCATGGAGGGTAGGGTTTGCCTCTAGCCTAATCCCATTACACAGTTTGGGGAATTCATTGCACAGTACAAGTATTGTCACCTTCATGTGTCTGAGAACCTACAAGTCGAGGTTGTTGAGCTAGAGTTCCCCAAACTCAAGCGTAACTTGTTTTTCTTATTAGGATGTCTAGTTGACTCTACCTAATTTTGTCCTATATGGGTACAAGTATATTGCAATATTATTTTGTAATTAATTTGTAAGTGGGATTCCATGTGTCAATTGTGAAATGTGAATAGTCATTTTGTAAATATCAAGAGTCATAAGACAAGTCCAAGAATCGGAAAAGGGAGATGAAAATTCACCCCTTTTGTTATAAATATGTCCTCATAACTTATGTAAGGGGCTTTTGGGTTGGATTTTAGCTTAGGATCAAGAGCCTGGGAGTTTTTTTGAGAGCCTTGGATTCTCTGTAGCATAGAGGGAGTATACTTCTTTAGAGGAGGAGGTGTAGACTTCACATTACAGTATTGGGGCTAGTGGCTTGTCAATGATATATGTATGCTTGGAACCTTCACTTTAATAAAAACTCAAAGCCGACACATTTTCATGCATATGTTGTGAATATAGTAGGACTACTCAGTACAACGAAATTGTACAAAGTGCCACATGTCATTGTTGCGACCTTCGGCCTTGAAAACGATACTCAACAAACTACAGTTCATCCTATTTCTTTTACTATTTACGAAATTTGAATCCAATGCTCAGAGAGAAATTTATGATGATTTTACCAACGTCACCTGTTTAACATGGAATTTAGGAGCCTGCAAAAACCCTAACTTCCTCAGACCATATCTCCAAAAATATAGCGAAAAAAGTTTTGAAATTCAGGCACAAGGTTCATCAAGATTTATTCTAAAATGGGTCTTAATTTCAGCTTTTGAAGCTTCACAAAACAAAAGTTATAGCGATAATTCCATGATGGTTTCTTTGAAGCCATAAAATCCCTACTAAAGGAGGATATGAGGGTCATTATTTATATGAATGTCTTGAGCTGAGAGGGTCCTCAACAAGTTAAAGTTGGAGGGATTTTAGTAGGAAAAAATATTTATTAATTATTGACTATTCAATGACCACAACCAATTATGAGTGCCATGCCACAACCCCATAGGGTTTTAGCCCACTAACTGGGGTGACTAACTTCAAGCATGATTCTCAAACCATGAAGAATTATTTGTTGTGCCATATATCAACAGAAACATCTCGACGAGTAGAATCCATATAGAAGATCCTTAACTCAAAAGAGAGTAAGTTGTCAAGTCAAAATTCCCTTGCAAGATCGGGCTAGCCCCTAGTTCTACTTGGGTTGATATCAATGACAACCACTGATCAACAATCTCCCCATTTCTCATTGATGGCAACACAAGTACTCCCCCTGCAATCATGACACCTCTTCCTACTGAATTCTCTCTCCCTTTGTCATCAATGGCAAAGGGTAATTCCCCCTGACAAACAACCATCCTGTGGACCTGTACACACCTCCACTCCCCCTTTATACTCGAGTAGATAAGAGAAAGAGTCTAATGAAAACTTGGGAGAATCCCAAGATTTTGGCGAATATACTGAAATGCTTCATGAGGTAATGGCTTCGTAAAGATGTCAACAATTTGTTCCTTTGTGCCAACATTTTCAAGCTTGATATTCTTATCAGTGACCTGCTCTCTAATGAAATGATATTTAATCGAAATGTGCTTCGTTTTGGAATGCATCATAGGATTCTTGTAGATACTGATGGCGATGTTGTTATTTCAAAAGATGGGAATAGGCTCATTGAACTTGACTTAAATATATCATAAATTTTTCTTCATCCAAATAACTTGAGTACAACAAGCTGCTACCGCGACATATTCTGCTTCTGTCATGGAGAACGAGATTGAAAACTGCTTTTTACTTAACCATGAAACAAGACAACCACCTAGATAGAATGTTGCTCCACTGGTACTCTTACGATCATCAACACTTCCTGCCCAATCAACATCGGTATAAGCTTGGATGACCAGATCATTTCCTTTGGGATACCATAGACCATATTCTATTGTACCCATAAGATATTGAAGAATTCTTTTGATGAAAATAATATGAGATTCTTTTGGTGCTGCTTGGAATCTTTCTACTTATCCAACTTCCTACATCACATCAGGCTGGGAGGATGTCACATATAAGAGACTACCAATCATGGATCTATACAACCTTTGCTCCACATCCTTTGATGAATTTTCTAAGATTAACTTGCAACATGTTACCATGGGTGTAAGGACTGGCTTGCAATCTTCCATCTAGAATTTCTTAAACATTTCTTTGATGTACTTGGTTTGATATATGAATATTCCTTTATCCTAATGAGAAATCTAAAGCCCTAAAAAGTATGTTAGTTTTCCAACCATATACATTTCAAACTCACTTTGCAATTTGTGGCGAAGTCTTTACTTAATCTATTATCATTGCTTCCAAAGATTATATCATCCACATATACTTCGATAATTGTTAGGTTATCTCAATCCAGTTTCACATAAAGATTGTTGTCAACACTTCCTTTCTTGAATACCTGTTGATGTAGATATCCGCCAAGACGAGCATACCAAGCCCTAGGAGCTTTCTTGAGACCATATAGAGACTTCTTTAATCTTCAGAAGTAGTCTTCTTTGTCAGTGAGTAGAAAAACTTTGGGTTGTTCAATGTAAACTTCTTCCTCCAATTCACCATTTAGAAAAGCTAACTTAACATCCATTTGGTAGACCTTGATTTTTCTCAAGCAAGCATAAGTGAGAAACATCCTGGTAGCTTCCATTTTGGCAACGTGAGCAAATGTTTCTTAAAAATTGATTCCTTCAGCCTATGCATATCCTCTGCAGGCTAATCTTTCCTTGTTCCTAGTAATATTTAATCGTTCAATTGTTCCCCCCCCTTGAACCTGCAATGAAACTGCCATCTTGTTCAAACTACCTTCCTGTCAATTGTAGACTTGTGCCATATACTGCTGCATAAAATCCTCCTCTACAAACATTAAGGAGTCAAGAAGACAGATTGTTCAAAATAGTGAGTCACCTAATGGGCCATCTTGACTTGAGTCATTATCTGAAGCAACTGTTAATTCATCATGACCTTTTGCTTTGACAAATCCTGAAAGCATAACTGCTAAAACCTTGTTATTTTCTTTGTCTTCCTGTACTTATTTCCTTTTCCAGACCTTCTTATTCCTACAATCTCGAGCCATGTGCCAATAGTTATGACACTTGAAGCATTCAATGTTGTCCATAGGTGGTTCCATATGATATCCACAACCACGAGCACTATGGCCATAGTTATGGCATTTGAAACATTCAATGTTTGGACCATGTAGCACATATTCTTTCTTGAAAAATTCCTCATGGAACATGTCTCGTGATCCTGCAACCTTGCTTCTAGGGTTTTGCAGACAATGATTGTACCTGTCAAAAACTTCACAATCCCTAGCGATATGTCCATAGTTAGCACATAAAAATAAATAAACATTAAATAAATATGTGTACCTAAATAATTCATTCGGATGCGATGGTTCTTGATAGTTGCACATGTCAATAACTTTACAATCCTTGGCCATATGTGCATAGTTATCGCATGAAAAACAATAACCATTAAATAAATGAACATACCTAGAAGATTTTTCATTCTTCTTTGGACGCGGTGTTGTAGTTTGTTGCAGTCCTTTGTTCTTGATTGCTCTAGTCTTTTTCTTTGGAGTTGCAACATTCTTCCTTTGATTTTCACTTTGATCAACTCCCTTCTTGGAATCATCCTGCGAAGATGTGGAGCTTTCACCTTCATCAACTGGAGCTTTACCATCTTTAATTTCCTTCATTTTTGCTTCTTCATCTATCTTATCTTGTAAGTGTTCTTTTTGCGATCCCTTGAGTTTGTTGATCTCATCACGGGTTGCATCAAGTTATTCTTTCTTTTGAGCAAGATCTTCTTGAAACCATCTTTTCAAGATCTTCCTTCCTTTTTCAGCCTCATCAACCTATAGCTTGAGAAGAGTGGTCTTCTCTACTTCTCTATTGAGAACCTACAATTGTTCCTTCTGGTTCTCATTTTCAATCCCAAGCCTGCTTATTTCTACTAAATATGTTTCTAATTATTTTTTCTTTTGGTAAAAAACGGATATGTATCTTTGATCAGATTCCTTCCTTTCAATTTCTGCTTCATGCATTTTTTGTGTGATCCTACTAATCTTTGCAAACGATGTGTCGAGTTATTGTTTCTTCAATTGGACTTCTCCCTTAAGGTCTCATGTCTCTGCATTCTTGATTTCTTCCAATTGAGTTCTAAGACTACTAATCATCTTCTTCAATTCTGCTTCCAAAAGTCTTGTCTTTTCCTTTTGACTTTTGAGTTCCATTATCACATTGACCACTTGATTTTAAAACTCTGTTTTACTCATTTCTCCCATTTCTTCATGATAATTAGAAGGATCTAAATTTTCAATAACGTCTTGACCTAATTGCTTTTTTCAATAGATATTATGAAGCTTTTCCCAAAGAGCTTTAGCTGTTGAATATTAATCAACTTTTGTTTTCAAAGAATTTGGCAAAACATTGAAAATTACATTCATGGCCTTTGAATTGTACCTTTTAGCTTCGTTGGTAGATGTGTCTCCAAAAACAATTGATTCCCATACTCCATGTGCCTACAAATGTACTTCCATCCTGGATTCCCATATCCAGTAATTATCTGCATCAAAATCAGGGGTTGGTACACAATACTCACTTTCTTCAGGTTTTGTTGTACCTGTACCTTCCTTTAAAACCCTTGTAACTTGCTTCTTTGAATTTCCCATATCTATGCTATGAAAATTGATTTCCATCAGTTAAGATGTTACTGAAGGAACCAAGCTCTGATACTAATTGTTGGAAATACTGAGAGGGTGGGTGAATTAGTATTCCTTAGCAATTAACACTTTTAAATCTTTTTAGAGCGTTATTTAATATTCAATTATTATTAATGTTTATGCAATAATAACAGTAAATAAAAGAACACACAGTAAATAAAAGAACATAGTAGACACAAGAATTTTAGGTGGAAAACCCCCTCTAGGTCAAAAACCACCGAATGATTTTCTAATCAATTCTTTAATCTTTATCCCCAACTAAAATGAAAGCAACAACTTCCTAGAATTCTAGAAAATCATTCCTCTCTAGCTCCCACAGGAAGGACGCCCCAACACCCTGGTTTCTTCAGTAGTCAACTGAATGGATGCCCCAACATCCTAGACCAACCTACCACCCTGAAGTGTTCACAGGCTCCAACCTGTAGGTGACTTCATGCACTAGCCTAGCACCTCCCTGCCACCCTATAATGGCTAAAATGAGATAGGAGTGAGGATTCCCATACCAGGGACAATGATCAATGCTACGATATTATTTACGATGATTTTGATAGAACACCCAATCACACTATGGCCTGCAACCCAACCATGACATCATCCCAACAGAGACTTCTATACCTCCCAATAATGTGTTTTCGACTATAGGCAGATTGACTCTTTTACAATGATGACTCTTCGAGTGATGACACTTTTACAAATGACTCGTATACACCTCTACAATAATGACTCTTGGACTTGACACTTCTTCACAATATATAGATGGTTGTCATGTCTTCAAAGGATGTCTCACTGCAATGCTTGCTTTGATTTGATACTTCTGATCTTGAATTCTTGCTTGAAGTTGTTCTTGAATCTTCTTCTACCTGCATGCAAAATTTGTGTGGTGAAACCAATCCCAAAACAAAACAAAATACCCTTCAACTTACCTCTGCTTGAAAAACACATGTAAGTTCATAATAATGAACAAATACAAATTAAAATTACAATGCGTACCTGAAGTGTGATTTTCACTTTTGTTGTTGACTTGTTGCAGCAATAGACAAAGACTCCCACTCTTCATATAGGCATGGAATCTATGCAAGACTATATCCAAAATCGACCTAAAAATATATACAATAAAAACTGATGATAGACCCTACACTTGTGATGGACCAAGTTCTAAGTACAAGAATAGAGACCATTCTATCAAATATGACAAGACACATAACATGAACTTAAAACATCATATACATTTAGAAAACTTGGTGCAACATCAAGAATATGTAACATCAAATGTGTAGTACCAAGAATAGGACATCCGAAAAACTAACTGTGACATATAGAGACATAGAGATATAACTGAGACCCTGTATATACTTACGTTATCTTGAAAAAACATATGTTAGAGATGATAGTAAAAATTCAAATGTAAACACTAATCATACATACCTTGCTGTAGGAGACTTACCCTTGACTGTTGATGTGTGGTCCTTACTACAACGATCCTTGAATACATGCTTTTTCTTGACTTCTAGGATCTTGATATTGAATCTAATTTATCTATGTAATTTCAGATCTTCAAAGTCTAAAATTTCATACTGTGGCAACCCTATGAGTCCTATTTCTAACCCGAGAGGCCTGATCAATATTGAATTCTTCAAGAAATAGTTATGCTAAATATCCCATGACGACCTCATCATAGACGGGTTCAGTAGGAGAACTTGTATGAAGTGCCACGTGTCATTGTTGCAACCTGCCCTGAGATTCAGGATCTTGTGAAAACCCTAACTTCCTCAGATCATATCTCCAAAAATATAGAGAACCCAGATCGGAAATTAGGTCATGACATTAATCAAGATTTCTGATCAAATGAGTTTTAATGTCCACTTCTGAAGCTTCAGAGAAAAAAAGTTATAGTGAAAATTCCACGATGACCGGTTTGAAGCCACAAAATCCCTACTAGAGGAGGATATGAGGGTCATTATTTATATGAATGTCTTGATTTGAGAGGGTCCTAAACAAGTGAATGTTGGAGAGATTTTAGGAGAAAAAAATATTATTAATTATTGACTATTCAATTACCACAACCAATTATGAGTGCCATGCCACAACTCGATAGGGTTTTAGCCCACTAACTGGGGTTACTAACTTCAAACATGAATATCTCTAAAACCGTCAAGAATTAATTGGCGTGCCATATATCAACGGAAACAACTCAATGAGTAGAATCCATCTAGAGTATCCTTGACTCAAAATAGAGTAAGTTGTCAAGTCAAAATTCCCTTGCAAGATCAGTGTAGCCCTTATGCTGCTTGGGTTGACATCAATGACAACCATAGATCAATAGAGTGAAGCTCCCATGACATGAATTGTGAAAAATATTAGGGTTTTGCACATATTTTGAGGAGATACATCCAAACATATTCATGTGACCTACTCTCGACTACAAAATATTTACAAATTGGTTGGTTGAGGATGATAAACACCCCTTGTTGTTGTTATGTGGTAACCGAGGAAACATGATCTAATTTTTTAGGGATTTTGGAGGGAAATCAATCCTCCCCTCCGAGAGGTTCCCCCCTAGCCAATTTCTCTAAATAGAAGGACAAATTAGCCTAGTATAACAAGTAGGAGCAGTAGAATAACAATGTAGAACATTAGGATAAGCTTAGAGTTCAAGTTTTTCAACTTTTTCCATGTACAATCACTTCTTCAGTTAACAAAAGTAATCCTTGATTTTAGTTCTTAGCCTAGCCTTTTCTTAAGGGTTCTAAGATTCCTTGGGCTAGGACCCAACCAAGGTGCTCAAGATCCCTCTTGTACCATTGTTTTTCATGCATTTGTTTATCTTTGCAGCTTATTTATGAACATCACTTTTATGGATGGTTATTTAACTATATTATTAATAGTCATGTCTTGCACATTATCTTAGCATTAGGTGATGATATTTGTTATAGAAACTATTATTTATATATTTAAGTTCACTTGATTTGTTTTCCATCATCCACTATTTAATTATTTGTATCCAGTCCCATGTTTTACAGCTTTAGGAAATCACACAACTTTGTATTTTGTTGGATTAACCTTGTTACAATTGATGTGATGACTTGGATATGTGTTTCTTATCATTTATATGCTTTCCTTAGCTTCTTTTATTTCCAAGCTATTGTAGCTGCTACAACCACCCTCCAAATTTTTTTCCATGATTTTATTTTGGAGCCTCCCTTCTGTCCATATGAGCTCATCAAGTATTCTTTTCATATTGTTCTTGTGATGAGTTTTTTTGATCCTGATTTGATACCTTTCAGACACAAGTCATCTCTTGACTTGAAATTGCAACATTTTTAGTCTTCCCTCCAGAAACTACTCAATCTTGGAAGGCATGCTAACCTTGATCTTAGAAACTACGCAATTTTGGGAGATAGTCTGGCCTTGAGCTTAGAAATTTCACAAAGATTCCCTTGCTATCAGAAACTACGTAATTCACCGAGTCAAGGAGTTTCCCAGTCCCTTGTGGTTGGGAACTATGCAATCCTTCTTGGCAGTGTGAATGGTCAGTTTCCTGAAAAAGAAGAAAGAAAAAAGAAATCCCTAGAAAATAGGGAGTGGAAAATTAGTTCCCCTAAGGATGACACAAGTTGACATTTTTGGACTTTCACTAAGTGTTTCTTTTTCCTTGATTTTAAGCATGCATGTCATAAACCCTAACCAACCTAGATCTATCTAATAGACACCCCTATAGCTCATTTGCACATTTGAACTTGGAAATCTAGCCTTCGCAAGGATATCAAGGAGCCTTCAATCGAGTTTGCGGTGCTTTTCTGGGTGAGTTTTTCTTTTGTCATCTTTTGTCACTTTTTCTGTCACTTTTTGTCATTTCTCCTCTATGAGTGTTGTTTTTCTTTTTTCTGTTCATGGTTACTCAATTTTTAACTTATATTAGCTTGTCCAAGTGTTGGTTCAGTATGCCGTTCACCTTTTACAAGTGTCCCTTCAGCTTTCTTGTTTTTTTCCATTAATGGTCGTCGTTTCGGTGACTCCCTATGCATGCTTGTTTTTCCTTTTGTGTGTTGATCTTCTGCACTTAATATTCATTGATCTATTTCCTTAGTCATATATACACTCCATCTTACACTGTCACTTAGATCTGCCACTTTCCCATCCTCTTTCTGGGCAAATCCCCCTTCACTTGGCCTACAATTTCCTTGCTCAAATGGGCAATGCGCAAGTATAATGCTCAAGCCTCGTGCTTGGCCTCTAATACTTTGAAATGCATAGTCCCTGACTTTCCCAATTGTGCATTGTGTATTTCTAGGGCTCAAGCCTCATCCTTGGCCACTAACACTACACAATGCACAGTCTCTCCCTCAATCTGCCCAGGCCGAGACTGCACATTGCACAGTATCAAGCCTCAAGATGCTCTCCTGGATGTCGAGAATATGAAATGCATAGTTCGTGCAGCCAGTCCCTTCCCCCAGCTCAAAAATTGTGCATACCCTTCATTCTTGTGGTTACTACCTTGATCTTTTTTTGTGAGTAATTTTTCCTAAGCTAATTCATGTTTTCCATGAGTGCATTTTCCTCCTATAGGTTTTGCAGTTGTTGAGAAATTCTCTTTATCAATCACCATTATTATGGACCCCAAGAGATATTCCTCAAAGTACACTACAAAAATCAGCATAGGGGAGGCAATTGAGTGTACTCTAGTGAAATTCCCAGTTTTCTCAAATACTAAGCTGTTTATAGAAAAGGAGTCAGACATCACATGGCACAAAATGAATGAGGCATTCTCAACAAGAAGCTTGCAACTAGATCTTGAA
The DNA here is from genome assembly GCA_031772625.1 of Pinus tabuliformis. NCBI lineage: Eukaryota > Viridiplantae > Streptophyta > Pinopsida > Pinales > Pinaceae > Pinus > Pinus tabuliformis. Next base: position 599,088,897 of record CM062805.1, on the reverse strand, counting down.
GGATTGAAGGTGTATATCAATGTCCAAAAGTCAGGGTTACACAATATTACATGCAGGTACCTCACTTTCCCATGTGCAGACATTGTCAACTGAATAATATCTCATAAAGATTCCAAGACTATGACTCTTAGCAGTGTGAATGGACAAAGTCTTGTCTCTTTTCTGGCACTAGATTACCATCTCATGTACCATTTGTCAGAGCTAGAATCGCTCATGGATTCTTACTTCTATGGAGTCACCAACTACTTGAGCATAAAGGTTGTCAAAGATTGGGTGAAAGAGAACAAATTTTCATCAGACACCCACCAATACCTATACGAAAAAATCTCTCAGGAAGGATTATTAGTAATTGATAGTTCTATGTTACAGGATCTATGGTCATTAGAGTATTGAGACGATCCCCAAAAGGGTAGGATTTCTTGCTAAATCAGTTTGTGAATGAAGGAAAACCATTCAAATGGTCAGACGTGTTTTCTCAACAGCTGAAGATTTATGTAACTAATCCACAAAATCCTCCCAAGGGAAATAAAGACATATTTTACATGTCTTCCTACCTAATGGATGTAATATGTGCTCAAAATTCATTCCCTAGCATGAATTGGACCTCGTCACCAATAAAACCTGCTGTGCACATTTACTGCAAACTACTTTCAGAGTGAAACCACAAAGGAGTAATGGAAAAGCTGATTGATCACGGTCTCATTCCATTATATTGTTGGGTGTGGAGCCTAATTATCTTTTGTATTCAAAGGTATCGCCACATTGGACCCTAGTTTGTAATGGGGTGGAAACGCCGCCTGTGAAATATTCACTACAGAGGGGGTTCGGGGGGGGGGGACTGTGACCTTTGGGAGCCCCCCCGTGGCGGGGGGATCGGGGGCAGTGCCCCCGAAGCTAAGAATAATTGTAAAATTTCCTTGTAAAATGTTGTAATTTCCTTGTCAATCTAGGTAGTTCATTAGGCGGAGATTTGATAGTAGAAGTTATGTTTAATTTAGGGTTTTTTTTCCCTAGAAGGCAATCCCTTGCTATATATGAGGGAATTGTATTGTGTCAATATATATCTATATTCTAAGTGAGGAAGAGAGAGGAGATTGAGAGCGAAGAGGGAATTATAGCAGATCTGCTGTAGGTTGTATCTCTTTAGTTTGCTTGATAATAAAAAAGGAAGGACTAGCTGTTTCTCTGTGGATGTAACCCAAACTGGGTGAACCGCGTATATCTATGTCTCTCTTGTTTTATGCATTTTTAGTGTTTATATTTCTGTAATATTTTATGTGTTCCATTGCTACGTAATATATAATTTTCTAATAACTGGTACCAGAGCCGAAGGTCTATTTAGCTGATAAACTCGCAGGAGAGAAGGGTTCCTAGTTCGAGTGGGAGCAATGGCGGAATATGGTAGGTTTAGGGTCGAAAAATTTAACGGCCAAAACTACCAGTTGTGGAAGATGCAGATGGAAGATTATTTGTACCAGAGATATCTATACCAACCATTGAGCGAAAAGACAAAGAAGCTGATGAGTATGACAGACAAAAAATGGGATATTCTCGACAGAAAAGCACTTGGAACAATACAGTTGTGCCTAGCGGCATTGGTAGCATTTAATATTTCAAAGGAAACGACAACAGAGGGTTTAATGTTGACATTGGCCAAACTATATGAAAAACCCTCGGCCTCAAATAACGTATTTCTTATGAAGCATTTACTTAATATGAAGATGTCAGAAGGTGGATCTATTGCTGATCATTTAAATGAGTTTAATATAGTTACCAGTCAGTTAAGTTCTGTAGGGGTAACCTTTGATGATGAAGTTAGGGCTCTGTTATTTCTGTGCTCATTGCGAGAAAGTTGGAATAGTTTAGTTATGGCCATTAGTAACTCTGTCTCTAGATCTAGTACTTTAAAGTTTGATGATGTTGTCAGTGCAATCCTTAGCGAGGAAATGCGACAGAAAAGCTCCGATGAGACATCAGGTAATGATTTGACTGTAGAGACTAGGGGAAGAAAAATGGAAAGAGGAAAGAGCCCTGGATATCACAGTAAGTCAAGAAAAGGTAGATCCAAGTTCAGATCAGGGATAGTGTGCTAGAAATGTGGGAAGGCACCTGAAGAAAGATTGCAAGTCTCGAAAGGGAAAATAAGGAGACGCGCAACAAGAAAATAATCATGAAGCGAATGTAACAGGTGATGTGTTGCAAGATGCTTTGATTCTTTCATTAGAAACTATTAATGATGCCTGGGTGGTAGATTCAGGGGTCTCATTCCATGCCACGCCTGATAGGAAACATTTTTATGATTATATTCAAGGAGATTTTGGACAGGTTTGATTGGGTGATGATAAACCCTACAAAATCATTGGAATGGGTACAATTTTCATAAAACAACAAAATGAAAATCAATGGCTATTGAAGGAGGTAAGTCTTGTTCTAGATCTGAAGAAAAATCTGATTTCAACAGGGTAGTTGGGAGGTGAAGGTTGCGTAACTACTTTCACAGATAAAACCTAGAAGGTCACTAAAGGATCCCTGGTAATAACGAAAGGAGGAAAGGTTGGTACATTGTATCTATGCAATGGTATTTCTAATTCTTCTTTAAACTCTACAGGAGAAGATACGACATTGTGGCATCATAGGCTCAGGCACATGAGTGAGAAGGGGATGCAGATTCTTCATTCAAGAAATTTTTTGCCAGGTTTGAAGCATGTTGATTTAAAATTTTGTGAGAATTGTGTTTATGGAAAACAAAAGAGAGTCAGTTTCCTTAGAGTTGGGAAAGAAAAGAAGAGTGAAAAATTAGAGCTTGTGCATATAGATGTATGGGGACCTGCTCAGTATCATCTCTTTGTGGCTCTCATTATTATGTTACTTTTATTGATGATACAAGTAGAAAAACCTGGATTTATTGTATTCAAAATAAATCTGATGTATTTGATATTTTCAAGAAATGGAAAGCTTTGGTCGAAAATGAGACAAGAAAAAGGTTGAAGTGTCTCAGACTAGACAATGGAGGTGAATATTGCAGCAAAGAGTTTGATAGGTACTGTTCAGAGAATGGAATTCGGAGAGAGAAGACAGTTCTAGGAACACCACAAGAAAATGGATGAAAAAGACAATCATGGAGCGTGCAAGGTGCATGAGATTGCCTTTACAATTTTGGACAGATGCTGTAGATACTGTTGGTTATCTAATAAACAACGGGCCTTCAAGTTCCTTGGATGGTGGTATTCCAGAGGAGGCATGGATAGGTAAAAATGTAAACTACTCTTCTTTAAAGACTTTTGGTTGTGAAGCCTTTGTCCACATTAATAAAGAAAATAGAACAAAGCTTGAGGCAAAATCAAAGAAATGTACCTTTATTGGATATGGTGTTAATGATTTTGGTTATCCCTTTTATGATTATGAAAAACACAAAATCATTAGGAGCAGAGATGTCATATTCAATAAAAAGGTTTTGTATAAGGATCAGCTGTAGGAAAAGAAATAGGAAAAAGAAAATAGAGAATACATAGTTCTTGAAGAGATCACAGGAAAAGTGATTGTTCCTGAAAATCATAATGATCAACAGCTGGAACAACAACCAAAACAACAACAAGCACCTCAAACACCTAACAGTGGTGTTAGAAGATCTACTAGGATAAGTAGACCCCCTGAACAATACTCTCCTTCATTATATTATGTATTGTTGACTAATTCTGGTGAACCAGAATGTTATAAAGAAGCAGTGCAGGTAGAAACCAGAAAGAAGTGGGAGAAAGCCATGAAAGAAGAGATGGACTCCTTAGCACATAACCAGACTTGGGACTTAGTCAGGTTTCCTGCAGGTAAAAAAACATTGCAGAATAAATGGGTTTACAAGTTGAAGGAAGAAGATGGAGGTAGAAAAAGGTATAAAGATAAACATGTGGTGAAAGGGTTTGCAGAGAAAAAGGGTATAGACTTTGATGAGATATTTTCTCCTGTTTTTAAAATGACTTCAATGAGAATTATTTTAAGTCTAGTAGCAACTGAAGGTTTGCATCTTGAGCAGTTAGATGTAAAGACAACCTTTCTCCATTGGGATTTGGAGGAAGAGATATATATGCAACAACCACAAGGATATGAGGTAAAAGGGAAGGAGAAACAAGTGTGTAGGTTGAAGAAGAGCTTGTATGGCTTAAAACAGGCTCCAAGGAAGTGGTATCTAAAATTTGACAGGTTTATGCCTGAACAAGGTTATACTAGATGTCACTTTGATCATTATGTTTATCTCAAAAGGCAAAATGATGATAGCTATATTATATTGTTATTGTATGTAGATGACATGCTTGTTGCAGGTTCTAACATGTAGGAAATAAATGTGCTCAAAAGAAAATTGGCAAACTCATTTGCAATGAAGGATTTGGGCGCTGCAAAACAAATCCTTGGTATGAGAATAACTAGAGACAGGAAGAATCGCAAATTAACATTGTCTCAAAGTGAGTACATAGAGAAGGTGTTGAAAAGGTTTAATATGCAGAATGCAAAACCAGTTAGTATACCTTTGGCTAGCCATTTCAAATTAAGTAAGGAGGAGTGTCCCAAGAATTAGGAAGAAATGACTCATATGTCTAAAGTTCCATATGCATCAGCAATTGGAAGCTTAATGTATGCAATGGTCTGCACAATGCCTGATATTGCACATGCAGTGGGAGTTGTAAGCAGGTACATGAAGAATCCAAGAAAAGAACATTGGATGGCAGTGAAGTGGATTCTCAGGTATTTGAGAGGTACCACAAATCAAGCATTATGTTTTGGTGGTTCAAACATTACTCTACATGGATATGTTGATGCAGATATGGCAGGTGATAGAGATAGCAGAGAACCACAACAGGGTATGTGTTTACTATAGGTGAAACAACTGTCAATTGGGTCTCAAAACTACAAAGTTTTGTTGCACTCTCAACAACAGAAGCAGAGTATATTGCTGCTACAAAGGATAGTAAAGAAATGATTTGGTTACAAAGGTTTTTGGATGAATTGGGTAAGAAGCAGCAAGTGGGCAAGTTATACAGTGACATCCAGAGTGCCATACATCTTGCAAAGAACTCTACATTTCATTCCAAGACTAATCACATACATCTCAAGTACCATTTCATACGGTCAATGTTGGAAGATGGATAGTTGAAGCTGGAAAAGATACACACTAGCTAGAATCCTGCAGATATGTTAACAAAAGTTGTAACTAGGGAGAAACTGAGAATTTGCTCAGTTTTAATTGGTCTTCAAGTATGATGAAGAAGATGAGAAACAGTCAGGTCCAAAGTAGAGTCATTTTCCAGCAAATGAAGTAGCAGTGGAGTTGTTATAATCAGTCTCTAAGTGGGAGATTGTTGGGTGTGGAACCTAATTATCTTCTGTATTCAAAGGTATCTCCGCATTGGACCCCAGTTCGTAGTGGGGCGGTAATGCTGCCCATAAAATATTTGTTGTAGGGGGGGTCCAGTGGGGGGCGACTGCGACCTTTAGGAGCCCCCACCCAGTGGGGGGATTGGGGGCAGCGCCCCCGAAGCTAAGAATAGATGTAAAATTGCCCTGTAAAATGTTGTCATTTCGTAGTCAATCTCGGCCATTCATTAAGCAGAGATTTGATGGTAAAAGTTATGTTTAATATAGGGTTTTTTTTCCCTAGAAGGCAACCCCTCATTATATATGAGGGAATTGTATTGCATCTATATATATCTATATTCTGAGTGAGGAGAGAGAGGAGATTGAGAGTGAAGATGGAATTACAGCGGATCTACTATAGGTTGTATCTCTCCAGTTTGCTGGATAATATAAAAGAAGGACTGACTGTTTCTCTGTGGACGTAGCCCAAACAAGGTGAACCATGTATATCTGTGTCTCTGTTGTTTTATGCTTTTTCTGTGTTTATATTTCTACAATATTTTATGTGTTCCATTTCTACGTAATATATAATTTATTTTCTAACATATACAAATTAATCTTTGAGGAAGAGCCACATTGCATGTCATGTGGGGAAATGAAAGTAGTGTCAGAAATAATAGATTGATTTGCGTCACTAGATGGCACTTTCCCGAAAGTATTTGGTAGACAAAAGTCTCTGCATCTTCTACCGAGGTATGCCACTAATAAGTTAGTCATGCAAGAAGTTGCTTACCATATTTCCACAGGGTTATTAATAGTTTTGTACAGGAAGAAGAAGGCACCTTGGCCCGCTCTTTGCAAATCAGATTGTACAAAATCAAGAATTTGAAAGTCGTAGACACTGAAGGCAAGGAGATAGATAATTTCGCATTCGATCGTTTGGACTTCAATTTGTACGATCCTAGGAATGTTTGTAAAGACCACTATGTAAGGATTTATTTTAAGTGGCCAAGCAAGACATTTCATAGGCCCAAGGAGGAAGAGATGAAGAATTGTTATAATGCGTCCAAGTCCCATGAACTAGTCAGCTTCACATGAACACCACAAGTTAATTTGCAGAAGGAAGTCACTACAGAGGCAGTACTGGTAATAAGGCATAACCTAGTGTGCAAAAAGGGCAAAAGGAAATTTTCACACAGTCTAGTGGAAGAGTAAAGCAGCAAGATGAAAGTGGATCTAGTCATCCTGAAAGTAGTCATAGTAGTAGAAAAGTTGAGGAAACTAAGGAAGTAGGAGGAGGAGATGAAGTAGAGGGAAGAACTAGAGTAGAGGATATTGGAAGAAGAAAGAAAAAGACAACAACAAGAAGAAAGGCAGAGAATAGTAGAATAAGAAGCAGCACATAAACAAGATGAGGAATAAGAGAAGAACCGACTACTAGGAGAGGAGAGTGAACAATTGCAGGACAAGGATCTCAATCAAGAAATTTAGGAGTTGATTGTGATTCAAAACATGGAGGTGGAACCAGAGCTGTTGAACCAAGATGTTGATATGATGCCAAGCACTCAGTAGATCACCATTCAGTCTCCGCCTCCTCTGACCGCATAGCAAGTTCTAAATGAGCAAGAGGAAATTGTTCCTCTTGACGATAGTCTAGTCATGGACATGTGCAATTTGACTTACAACAAGCTTCAAAAGAAGATTGTAATTGAAAGGAAGAAACATTTTCTGGACGATATCACATCTCTTAAATTCATTAGAGAAAGGGTGATTGTGACAGACACTAGAAGGAATCCAAATGCCATTGCCGCAACCAACTTGGCCTTCACAAGTGCGACCAAGTAAAACACAGAGTATCTAATCGCCGAGAAAAAATCGTTAGAAAATAACTTATAGGTTGAGAGGTAAGACGTTGAACAACTTCAAGTAGAGGTCCAGAACGCAACCCTCATGCATGTGTATTCGGAAGAACTTAAGGCAACCATACATGTTGAAGTATTGGCATTGGGAGAAACCATGCAGAGCCTTTATGAGGAGTTTTTCATCGTGCATAAAGAGGTTGTCCACTTGCATGACATGCAAGATAAGTTTAAGGATAATGTTAAAGCCCTCAAGGCTATCCATATAGCCATCGTTTTCATGCATGAGTGGTCAATGCAATATAAAGGGGTAGAGTCTGAATTGGAAAAGAAAACAAGGAAACAGGTAGAGTTGGAGAAAGCATGAGTGTAGATGATCACTCGTAGTAACAAACAACTTGTCTCATTCATCACCAATATTGAGGCCTCATATGCATGATTGTAGAACAACATGGATTTCATGGTGAAATTGCACAAGATCCCATTAGTTGGCTCACTCACAGAAGCCAAACATAGGAATCACGCCAGGAAAGAGGTTGAAGAATACTTGGATCAGTTTAGATAGATCACTACCAAGGATTATGTTGAAGTAAAGAACATGTAGAAGTACAATGGTGGACCTATCCAGATTAATATCATGTTGCTCCTGCTCAAGAAGGAAACTTAGACTTGTTCCAAATCAATGTATCCAGATGCCATGGAGTGTAGGGTTAGTGTTATGAAACCAGCTCAAGAAAAGATAGAAAAGATAGATCAACGCCTTAGAATTCAGCCTCTTCGAGGGGGAAACCTCCTTTACATTACATAAATGAACAATTCTTGGATGATACAAATGACAAAACCTCCTTTCTATATATAGGAGTCTAAGGAGTCACAATATAATCCAGCCGACCTAACAATAATAATATAAAGCCACAAAAATAACAATAGAGGGATTCTATGGGGCACAGAAATAACAATATGGGGGTAATAGGGGCACAACAATATAAATAAGGGGTATAACTACAATAGTAATGGGGTAATCCCTAGTATTATAGGGACCCAACATGCCCCTCTCCTTCAAAAAAAGTGTTGTCCTCAACGCTTGAGTAGTTATGGATACTTCTGCATAAAATTCTCATCCTCCCATGTGGAATCTTCAGCGGATAAGTTCTTCCACTTGATAAGATACTCTGAAATTGATCGATTTCGTAGCTGTCGAGTTCTTGTTTCTGTGACTGCTTCTGGTTCCAATATAATTTTTCCTTCCTCGTCAAGTTTTGGCAATATTGTTTGAATTGGGAGCTTGTCACCTATAACCTTCTTTAAACATGAAACATGGAAGACTGGGTGCAATCGAGAAGCTGCAGGAAGCTCCAATTTGTATGCCATAGTACCAATCTTTTGCAACACCTTGTATGGACCATAATACTTTGGTGATAATTTATTATCCTTCGTAGCTTGCTTTAGGGACATTTGCTTATATGGTTGTAGCCGTAGGAATACCCAATCACCTACATCAAAACTTCTTTCACTGCGATGTTGATCTGCCTGTTGTTTCATTCTATTTTGTGCCAACACGAGGTTATCCTTTAAGAGTTGGAGGACTTGTTGTTGATGTTCGATGTGATGTTCCACTGCCTGAACCTTAGAATTTTATCTTAAATATGATGTGATGGATGGTGGTTGATACCCATAAAGTGCCATAAATGGGGTCATTTTTGTTGCTGTATGGAAGGAAGTGTTATACCACCATTCAGCCAAAGGCAACCATTTGACCCATTGTGTCTGTTTATTAGATACAAAGCAACGAAGATATCCTTCCAAACATTTGTTTACTATCTCAGTTTGCTCATCAGATTGAGGATGATAAGATGAGCTATGAGCTAACTGAGTACCAAGACAAGAAAATAATTCTGTCCAAAAATTTCCAGTGAAAATGGGATCTCTGTCACTTACAATAATCTTTGGGTTTCCATGTAGCTTTTGAACTGTTTCCATTAATGCAGTAGAAACTGTACTGGCTTTAAATGGATGTGATAATGCACAAAAGTGTGCATACTTGGTAAGTCTGTCAACTACCACCATGATGACACTCTTTCCCTCAGACTTGGGTAAACCTGTGATAAAATCCATTGAAACCTCCTCCCAACGCTGGCTTGGAATGGATAAAGGTTGTAATAGACCCGGTGTCTTAATTGTTTCAACTTTATTTTGCTGGCAAACCAAACATTCTGCCACAAACTTTTGAATATCTGATTTAAGGCCATCCCAAAAAAATTCCTTCTTAACCCTGTGGTAAGTTTTTAAAAATCCTAAGTGCCCTCCAAAGGGAGAAGTGTGCAATTCCATAAGAATCTTTTGTTTTAGCTGGGAATTCTTACAGAGGTATAAGCGATCTTTGTACCATAACGAATCATTTTGCCAGCTAAATGTATCAGAAGTACTGGAATCTTGTTGTAGCTTTTGAATAAGTGCCCACACTTCTTCGTCATTCTTCCATTCCTCCCTTGCTTCATTTATCCAATCTGGTTGGATAATAGAAATGGCACACAACAATGCTTCCACATCCTCATCCTTTCTTGAGAGTGCATCTGCCACCACATTTTGCTTCCCTTTTTTGTAGATGATTTCAAAGTCATAACCCAACATCTTTGTGACCCAATTTTGTTGCTCTTCAGAGGATAATCTTTGTTCTAAAAAGTATTTAAGGCTATCATGATCCATTTTTACCTTGAAGTGTCTTCCCATTAGGTAGGGTCGCCATTTCTTAAGTGCATGGAGTATTGCCAACATTTCCTTCTCATAAATAGCTTTGCTTAAAAACTTTCCCTTGATTGGACGACTTTCAAAAGCAATGGGTCTTTCATCTTGCATTAGAATAGCACCAATTCCATTTCCTGAAGCATCACATTCCACAATAAAGGTTTTTGTGAAGTCCGGTGTAGCTAAGACCAGTGCTTGGCACATTGCCTCTTTAAGATGTTCAAAGGCCTTTGTTGCTTCCGGAGTCCATGAAAATGAATCTTTCTTCAATAATGTTGTTAGAGGTGCTGCTATTCTCCCATAATTCTTAACAAACTTGCGATAATACCCTGTCAACCCAAGAAATCCTCGCAGATGCTTTATGGATGTGGGGATTTTCCATTCCTTAATGGCTTTAATTTTGCTAGGGTCTACCTTAACTCCTTCATGAGATACAATATGACCCAAATATTCCACCTCCTGGACTCCAAAGAAACATTTGGATCTTTTTGCATATAATTGTTTCTCCTCCAATAGTTGTAGCACCCTGTCAACATGTTCAACATGATCCTTCCAAGACTTGCTGTAGATTAGTATATCATCAAAAAATACTAACACAAATTTTCTAAGGAATGGTTTGAAAATTGAATTCATCAAACCTTGAAATGTTGAAGGTGCATTGGTAAGGCCAAAAGGCATGACCAAAAATTCATAATGACCCTCATGAGTTCTAAATGCCATTTTCGGAATGTCTTCAATCTTCATTCTGATTTGATGATATCCCGAACGAAGATCCAACTTGGTGAAGTAAATTGATCCATGCAATTCATCCAGTAATTCATCAATAACAGGAATGGGGAACTTATCTTTAATAGTGAGCTTGTTGAGCTCCCTATAATCTGGACACATGCGCCATGATCCATCCTTCTTGTGCACCAATACTACTGGAGCTAAGAAAGAACTTTGACTCGGTTGAATTATACCAGCCTCTAGCATTTCTGCAACCATACGTTCAATTTCACTTTTTCTGACATAGGGATATCTGTATGGCCTGATGTTTGGAGGAACACTTCCTGGAATCAGATGAATAGCATGATCATGATCACGCATAGGTGGGAGACCCTTGGGAGTCTCAAATACCTTGGAATGATTGTCCAAGACTTTTTGGAGATCTGGAGAAATAGATGATTCCAATGTGGAAACATCTAGCGAGCATAATTGTGCAATTACACCTCTTTGCTCCTTTTTTAGAAGCTTTGTCATACCATGAGAGCTGATTATCTTTCCTGGTTTCCCTGCAATACCCCTTAATTCAACTTCCTTTCCTTCCGTAGAAAATTTGATGAAAAGTTCTTGAAAATTAAAAGTTATTGTACCCAAGGATTGTAGCCATTGGACTCCTAGTACAACATCCGCACCTCCCATTGGAATGGAAAGCATTGGGCTAGTCAATACATATTCTCCCATGGATAGCTTGATATTATGGCACTTTCCAGAGCAATTTATTGTTCCTCCATTTGCAATCATCACTTGACACTCTGGTGCTGGATATAGGAAGCAATTCAATTCTTTTGCTACCTACAATGAATAAAATTGTGGGTGCTTCCTGAATCAATCAACACTGTTACCTTTTCTTCTTGATTTGTCCTTCTATCTTGATGGTTTGAGGAGTGGTAATTCCCGCCAATGCATTACAAGATATGGTCGGATTTATTTTTTCTTCATCTAGGCTTTGTTCTTGGAGTATATCTTCTTCTTTTGACCTTTCTTGCTCCTTTTCTTCTTCCTCTTCACAATCTATGTAGAATAATTTCTTCTTAGCACACTTATGACCTTTAGTGTATTTGCTATCACAACTGTAACAAAGCCCTTTTTCTCTTTTTTCTTCCAATTTTTGTGGTGTCAACCTTATAGGTTGTGGAAGACTAGGGGCAACAACACTTCCGTCTTTATAGTTGTGAGTGGTATGCTTCCTGGTTGCCATAATTTTGCTTTCCATTTTTCTTGCTAACCTGAATACCTTTTCTAATGAATCCGGTTCCCAAAGGCGAACATCATGTTGGATATTATCCTTTAAAGACCCTATGAACACATCAATATTATGCTCCTCTGGAATATCTTTTACCCTTATGTTCAATTTTTGGAACTCCTCAATGTGCTCCATTACTGAACCCTTTTGTTTGAGACTTATCAATTGGCTAAAAAAAGTGTTGCTTTTTGTATCTTCATAATGTGCTATCAATTCTTCCGTAAAAATTGCCCAAGTGATAAATTGTTTACGAGAGCAAAGCCATTGATACCATACAAACTGATTTGGTTCCAAATATACAGTTGCCATACGTACCTTTTGTGCATTTTGCACATTATTGAGATCGAAGAATTGCTCCATCTGTAATATCCATGTAGCGGGATCCTTGCCATCAAACTTCCTCATATCGATTTTTGGAATATGGTGATTCATCGATCCAACACTAGCGTCTATGGTATCATGATTACCATTTCTTTTGTTCTCTTCATGAGTTTCCTTTACTACCTTTTCACCATTAGTGACCCTTTCTTGTAGCAACTTCTTCAATTCTTCCATATCTGTCTTCAAATCTATCTTCAAATCTGCCATGTATCTCTTCAAATCTGTCTTCGAATCATCCATCTTAGCTTCCATGCCCTTTATCTTAGATTCCACGCCACTTATCTTAGCTTCTGTTAGCTTTTTTGAGCGTGACATTTGTTGCACTTGTTCTTGTAATTTTGATATATCATGTAGCATTTCTTCTTCTTATTCATGAGTCATGCTAGAGCTTTCAAGTTCCTTACTAGGTGTTTGCATTTTCTTTCCTCTGGGCATCAGTTACCGATAATAATGCTTTACTATGCCCTTTGAATTCCGTTAAACCAAGCTTACACAAAAATTTAAAAAAAAACTACACACCTTTTTTCACTTTATAGAAGCCTGATATTGAATCTGATGTATCTCTGTAATTTCGGATCATCCAGTTTTGAAATTGCTACCTATAGTAGCCTTCTGTGTCCTCTTTCTAATGCCACAAGTCTGAGCCAAATTGGATTCTCCAAGGAAGAGTTATGTGAAATCTCCCACAGTGACTTGCTTTTAGACTGGTTCAGTAGAGAAAACGTGTACGACGTGCCACGAGTAACTGTTTCAACCTTTGAATCTGAAACACACACACAAGAAACTACAATTTGTCCTCTTTCTGTACCTTTTTACGAAATTTCAATCCAATCCTCAGAGAGAAAGTTATGACGATTTTCCCCAGGTCACCTGTTTTGAATGTAATTCAGGAGTCTGCAAAAAGACCAACTTCCTCAGATCATATCTCCAAAAATATCACGCGAAAAGCTCTGAAATACGGTCCCAAGGTTCAGCGTCAATTCTTCTCAAATGGGTTTTTTTTGAGACTTCTAAAACGTCACAGAAAAACAGTTATAGTGAAAATGCCACGATGACCTGTTTGGAGCAGAGAAACCCTAGAATCCAAAGCTCTGATACCAAATGTTATGAAACCAGCTCAAGAAAAGATAGAAAAGATAGATCAACGCCTTAGAATTCAGCCTCTTCGAGGGGGAAACCTCCTTTACATTACATAAATGAACAATTCTTGGATGATACAAATGACAAAACCTCCTTTCTATATATAGGAGTCTAAGGAGTCACAATATAATCCAGCCGACCTAACAATAATAATATAAAGCCACAAAAATAACAATAGAGGGATTCTATGGGGCACAGAAATAACAATATGGGGGTAATAGGGGCACAACAATATAAATAAGGGGTATAACTACAATAGTAATGGGGTAATCCCTAGTATTATAGGGACCCAACAGTTAGCCTCCAACCTGATCCCATCACATAGCTTTGGGAATTCATTGCATAGTACAAATATTATCACCTTCATGTGACCGAGAATCTACAAGTCAAAGTTGTTGAGATAGAGTTTCCCCAAACTCAAGCATAACTTGTTTGTCTTATTAGGATGTCTAGTTGACTCTACCTAATTTTTTCCTATATGGGTACAAGTATATTGCAATATTATTTTGTAATTAATTTGTATGTGGAATTCCATGTGTCAATTGTGAAATGTGAAGAGTCATTTAGTAAATTTCAAGAGTCATAAGAGAAGTACAAGAGTCGCAAAAGGGTGATGAAAAATCACCCCTTTGTTATAAATATGTCCTCATAACTCATGTAAGGGGCTTTTGGGTTGGATTTTAGCTTAGGATCAAGAGCCTGGGAGTTTTGTTGAGAGCCTTGGCTTCTTTGCAGCATAGAGGGAGTATCCTTCTTTAGAGGAGGAGGTGTAGACTTCAAGTTACACTATTGGGGCTACTGGTTCATCAATGATATATGTATGATTGGAACTTTCACTTTAATAAAAGCTCAAAGCCGACACATTTTCACGGATATGTTGTGAATATAGTAGGACTACTCTTGTTGTGTTTGAAATATATGCTATTTCACTTACGCTAACGCTTATGAACTATTTTTTTTGCATTAGTATTAATCTTGTTGAATGCGTGTTGTTATATATTTATGTCACAGCTAACTTGCGAACTATTTTGTAGGCTAACTTGTGATGTCTTTGATGCTCCTATGTTCCTTTCAAGTTGCGTACTATTACATGCTTCTAAGGTGCTCACTCATTTTCCCCTTGTTATGTTAGAACCTTTCATACATTTCACTTGACCCTTCGTAGAGTCACACACTTGTTCACCAAAGCCACGAATACACCACTCTATGCGTTATTACAGCTAAGGAACTTCATTAAAATCCACTGCTTTGGCAACCAGACCATATTCCAAATGGGGATCCCACTCCAAACAATGTGAGGTCTAATTGGGACTTCATATCGGGGAGACCCCCTGAACGTTGGCAGGTCCAACACTGTCAAAATTTATGGTGCTACAAGGAGGGTGAGATGACAAGCTAAGCCAATGAAGTATGTTTGAACTTTCCTTATCTTTAAATGGCTTCTTCGCATATCTTAACCTTGACATGTTTTTCCAAAAATGAAAATTTGAAAGTTCCCGCGAGTATAATTAATGACTTGTCAAATTTGAATTTTGATGGTGAGGGTAGAATGACCATTCTTGAGCACAACACTTGCTTTCTTGAATTTTTCACTTAGCACAATATTCACTGTGAGGATACTAGTTGCACATTGTGCATTCTCACATTTGAAGTACGTGTTAAGGAATATTGTTACACATTGCCAACGCTTCTATATACTCTTTCAAACATCTTGTTAAAGAGCTCTACCGCACCTTTGACAAGTATGATTACAAATATGTTTTTAAGAAAATCATGCATTTAAAAAAAGTGCCTGATGAATCTCTTAAAAATTTTCACGATTGCTTTATTCATTTATGTTTTGAATTTTGTGAAGATGATATTGATTGGAATTTAATAAAAGAGAGATATTGATTGGAATTTAATAAAAGAGAAGTTATAATTTCTTATTCATATTTCAATGAATATGAAAGAATATGAATCTTTCGAAAGTTTCCCAACATATAGTGGCTATGGAGTTTCTAAATCTGCGATGAAGTTATTGTTCGAAGCGTATCTTCATCTTCCTCTCATCAAACAACTCCATTTATTCAGTTTGAGGTTGGATAACTTGAGGGTCCATCCTTTGATCTCCTACCATCTTCTCCCATCTCACATATTCAAAATTAAAAAACACATTTGTATTGTGAATCCGATTTTTCTACTGATGTTCTTTCTCCTCGCCCTCCATTCTTTGGTTCCTTTGGTCCTCCCAATTGCAAGTTGTTGTGTTTACTGGTTTCAATAATTTATTATGATGTTCATGAGGATTAGACTTAGGATGGAGTTAGTGTTGACCAAACGACTTGTGACATCATTTACAATGACTATGTGTGGGATTCTATTTCTGAACAAGAATCTGGTTTAGAAACTGATATTTCTCTTTTTTCACCTCTCCCACATTGTCCTAACATTTTCCACGATTTTGTCATACCTGTTGAATTTTTCGAAGAGTTAGTTTCTAAAGATGTTAATTCTAATCACACTCGTGGAATGTCAGTTTTACATCTAAACCCATAGAGGAAAAATATTATCTTCTTGATCCCTCCAATCTATCATCTGATCATTCTGAAGAAGCAGTGATCCAAATGGGATAGGTGGGTGGCCACCAACATCCACCTGGATCAAACTTGTGTGGTACCCCTGTGGGTGAGGAGAAGTCGTTCCTGTGTTTTGTCATGACCGTATCCCTTTGTTGCTGCTGCTGCATGGAGGAACCCTTTGCAGGGGTCATGGATGTAGCAACGATCTTCCCCTTACTTTGGGAGTGAACTAGATAGATGAATTTCCTAGTCTGTGATATGAGCTTGCTGCCTTTATTGGTAGTGATCAAGGATGTGGCAGTAGGTGGGGCTACCTCTCGTATCCTGTATAATGAATTATTCAAAGAAATAATGACAGCATGAGGCCTTGACTCATACACAGCATGTCGCCTCCACAAGTATGGCTGGCCTAATAGTACATCACAAACATCCAGAGGTGTAACATCACACAATACCTCGTCTGTGAAGGGTTTGATGCTGTAGGAAAGGCGGCACTGCTGGCGAACTTTCAGATCTCGTCCTTCGTGAAGCCACCCGATACTGTACAGCTGCGGATGCGGTGTAGTCGGTAGGCCCAACCGCTTCACGACCTCTGCTGAAATGAGGTTCTTTTGGCTGCCACTGTCGATAATGAATTGTAGCGGCAAACCCTTCACCCACATCTGTGAGTGGAAAAGATGCTCCCCTTCCTCTAGATTTTCGGGCTCATATTTCTGGATCTTGGCGGTGGCAACAGTGGTGCTGGGATCTGCATCAATGATCTACTTCCCTTTGCCATTCCCCTTGTCAAGTTCTAGCTCAGGGTCGGAACATGCATCTGATTCGGAAGCCTTCAACTCGGCCACCAACGACTGCTTGGTCCGACACTCACTTGTGTTATGAGTGGGACTCTTGTGGAACTCACACCACTTTCCTGTGTCCTTCTTCGACTTCATGGTGTTGTTCTTTTCTTGCGGCTTCGATGGGTTGTCTTGGGTCACCCCGCCTTGGCTTTGTCCTTTGGGCTTGGGATTAGCAGATCCAAAGTCTCGTTTCTTCTGTTTGAACTTTTGCTCGATTTTGACAGCATATCGGTATGCTGTGCCAAGTGAGGAGATGTTCAAGAACCCCATCTCTTCCTGGATGTATCTGTGTAGGCAGCCGCGGTAGTTGAGTACTAGATGCAGCTCAGAATCTTTGATACCCAACTGTGTGCGAAGGGTATGAAAAATGTTTGTGAACTCCGGCACATCTTGGTCTCGTCCCTGCCGCAGTGTGGTCCATTTGATGTATTTGTCCTCATAGCTTCCGACAGGGTAGTACTGCTCCTTGATGGCATCCCGGAAGTCATTCTAAGTGGGTGCGGCTGAAAATAGTGAGCCTGTACTTTCATCCTTCTGCTCGCAGTAGGTTTCCCACCAGTCCTTGACGTGGGGGGCTGCTTTGAGAAGGGCCAAAAAGATCTTTTCCCAATTTGAAAATTCATGAACAGAAAAATACCCATCTAGCAGATTTAACCATTTATCTACGGCATCTGCATCTATTTGACCCTCAAAGATGGGGATTTCAAAATTAACTTGTACCTTGAAGGGTGTGGCATTTCCAGAGTCGCTGTTGGAAGCCGATGCATCGCCTCTAGGTAGCCGCTGAAGGATCTGCGCAAAGCTATCCATCATCGCGTTCCTTTGCCACTCGAGCGCTTCTTCGAGCAAGATTTTGATAGGATCTCCTGCCCCCTCGTCTTTCTTCTCATCCACCATGGGAGGTCGTCGGGATTTGCGAGGCTGGTCTTGCAAAGGTTCGACCAGTTCAAGCCCTAACTCCTTATATCTCGACCTCGTTGGGGACATGCAAAGAAAAACAGAGAAAAAGCAGACCGCTCTGACAGAAGAAGCGGGACTTTGGATCTGCAAATCCAAAGCCCAAAGGACAAAGCCAAGGCGGGGTGACCCAAGACAACCCGTGGAAGCCGCAAGAAAAGAACAACACCACGAAGCCGAAGAAGGACACAGGAAAGTGGTGTGAGTTCCACAAGAGTCCCACTCATAACACAAGTGAGTGTCGGACCAAGCAGTCACTGGTGGCTGAGTTGAAGGCTTCCGAATCAGATGCATGTTCTGATCCCGCGCCAGAACCTGACAAGGGGAATGGCAAAGGGAAGCAGATCATTGATGCGGATCCCAGCGCCACTGTTGCCACCGCCAAGATCCAGAAAGATGAGCCCGAAAATCCAGAGGAAGGGGAGCATCTTTTCCACTCACAGATGTGGGTGAAGGGTTCGCCACTACAATTCATTGTCAACAGTGGCAGCCAAAAGAACCTCGTTTCAGCAGAGGTCATGAAGCAGTTGGGCCTACCGACTACACCACACCCACAGCTGTATAGTATCGGGTGGCTTCATGAAGGACGAGATCTCAAAGTTCGCCAGTAGTGCCGCCTTCCCTACAGCATCAAGCCCTTCACAGACGAGGTATTGTGTGATGTTACACCTCTGGATGTTTGTGATGTATTATTAGGCCAACCATACTTGTGGAGGCGACATGCTGTGTATGAGTCAAGGCATCGTGCTGTCATTATTTCTTTGAATAATTCATTATACAGGATACCAGAGGTAGCCCCACCTACTGCCACATCCTTGATCACTACCAAGAAAGGCAGCAAGCTCATATCATAGACTAGGAAATTCATCTGTCTGGTTCACTCCCAAAGTAAGGGGAAGATCGTTGCTACATCCATGACCCATGCAAAGGGTTCCTCCATGCAGCAGTAGCAACAAAGAGATACAGTCATGACAAAACACAGGAACAACTTCTCCTCACCCACAGGGGTACCACACAAGTTTCAAGTGGGCAACAAAGTCTGGTTGCATCAACGGAAAGAACGCCTTACCAGAACCCATCAGAAGCTTAGACCACTCCAACATGGTCCTTACAGCAGTACCAAGGCTATGGGGAACAATGCTTTGGAGCACATCATTCCTCCATTCCTTCGCCTGCACCAAATGTTCAATGTGGACCATCGTCGACCATGCTTCCCACCATTACTGGACACATCAGAGATTACAGAACAAGTTCAGCAGATGGAGGAACTCAACGCAATGGGGACCATTGCTTCCTAAGGGGGGAGGAATGATCCAGGTGGATGTTGGTGGCCACCCACCTATCCCATTTGAACCCCCACAATTGTCTCTTTTAGTCTTTTCAGTTTCCTAAATTACAGCACAGTTTACTATTTTTAGCAGTTTTTCGGGTCCTGAACTTCCGGAGCCGTTTTGAGGCCCTAAACGACGTTTTTTGGGAATCTGGAGCAACATGGGTCCATGGACCCATGTTGCCTCCCAAAGTGGTATTACTCGGATAGATCTTTCTAACGAGCTATCGTACGCGTCAAACGGAGATCGTATGCCAAAGTTACGACCCCGGGAAATTGATGTACCAATTTACCCAAACGGGGCCCACAATTTGGCGTTTCATCTTCTAGGGTTAGGTTTTGGAATGTGAAGGGTTTTCCATTGTTTCTCAACAATAAATAGGCCTTCGAGCCTCATTGTAACACAGTTTGAGAACAGTTCAGAGGCATGTAGCCACCACATCTCTTCTCAGAGATAAGCTACCATCGCCCTAGCTGGTTTATTTCCATTTCTGGTTGTAAGCATATTTCAGTATTTTCCATTAATGAAATGAAGTATTATTTCCGCTGCATCTTTGGGTATATGGTTATCTCTGTAATTTGTTGCGTTCCTATTTAAATCCGGATCAAGCAGAGGGTGAAATTTCTTGTTTTCAATCTTCCCCTCTCTACGATTCGTTAGATCAAAAGGATGCCTTTGATTTTGAATTTTAACTTTTTGATCATGGTTGTCGTGATCTATTCATCGATTCATCTGGTCATGACTCTTATTTTTTTGCTATTGATCTTTCTGAGCCGCAGATTTTCAATGCCTTACCATTCGATATCTTGGAACTATCACAATTTGTTGAGGAACTTCAACCCGCGTTGATGGTTATGTCTGGTTCTCAAAGTATTGAGGCTATCTCTATTCACGACCAAAATAGTCCCTTATCTTTCAAGGATCCTCATCATTTTATCGTGTAAAGTGAAAATCAATCCTTTCAAAAATCTTCACACCCTCCATCTATTTTTCACGATGCTATCGTTCAATCATTGGAGGAATCATGCCTAGAAAGCTCATTCGTGAAATGTAAAATTTTTAATTTCTTCATGTTTTATGAGTTTAGAAGTTTGACAGGATGCTCTTGCATGTCACCTTGTTGCGATGTGTAAAAACACCATCATGCATCAGCATAATGTTTTGCATATGCTTTTCTATCATATTTTTCTACTTGCATTTTCACTCTCCAAATGTTGTGGCATGTATCAATTTATCTTTCTTGTCTATTGCTATTATCGACTATGTTTCTTAATATGGATTCCCTCGCCCATATATGTTAGCTTATGCGTCGGTGGTTTCACTGGAAGTTTCATTTTACGTAAGCCTAGCCTATTCTCCGTTAGTTTGGGAGTAGGAGTAGTTTGTTTGTTTTCTTTGTTTTGTTTTGTTTTGATTCACTTTCCGCCTTACTCTTTTATTTCCTTTTCATTGTAGGATATATTCTTCATGAGACCGTGTTTTGTTTCCGGAGCATGCATGGTAAAGTTCAGGAGGAAATTTTGTTACAAATCCATTTGGGCACATCACTCCCATCATCTAGATCAGTGCTTTAGGGCTCATCAAACCCTAATTTTAGTTGCTACATGCCCTAAACAAGTCAACCTTTTGAATGCCTCCTTCCCAGACAGTTTCATGGCCTAAAGACATCTTAAAATGACTCCTAGAGGGACCAGTGCAGGTAGGCCCATGGAAGGTTTCTCTGTAGAGCACTTAGACCCACTTTGACCTGCGTTGGGCGATATTGAGTGAAATTCACATAGGGTTCTGGGAATATTCTTATCTTTTGGAGCCATCTAGAAGATTCCCACACTTATCATCTCTTATGAGCTCGAAAATGGATGAGGAATGAGTTAAGATACCTCCTATCCTCTCATCCATTCATCCATGGAACTAATTCTAAGTATGGAAGGCCATTCAATACTCTCATTGATGACAAAACCTCCTCCATATTCCTATAAATTGAGCACTCATCTAAGTGATCAGGGGTTGGACTTTGATAAATTGTAAGGAGATAATGTTAGTTTGAGAATTGAGACTATTGCAAGTGTCATTATGCAGCCAGAATGTCATGCTTATGATGTGATGTGGATGGAACCAAAGATGGAGGAGTGACTTCGAATCAGGCTTCATGGTTGTAATTCTTCCTTCTATTCAATAAAGTATTTGCACTTTTTTCCATATGCTTATCTTGATATGTGATGCTTATATGTGTGAATGTATCTGATTCCATTTAATTGCAATCAATAGATCTTTTGCTTTGATTAGTTCTTTGTCTTCTGTTGATGTTTACAGGTACTTCTCAAGCGTGTTAAGTATGGGAATGAGCAACAAGACCGAGACAAAGGAGACAAGAGGAAAGAGAAAGTACAAATAGGTCCTCTCATTCTCGTTTTCTTATCTATTTTTTATAGGAAAAGGTTAAAGTGCTTTAAACTGTTTTTCTAGATATAACTACTTATCTAGAGAATTAGTATTTATCTGTAGATACCAAATTCTCCAAAACAAATTGGCGAATCAGTTGGGGAATGATCATTGTTCTAAGTATCTTATCCACATCCTAGGACACTCTAGTAGACTTTACTTGCCTTCATTGATCTTGTTTCAGCCTTTTTGAAGTGTTTTTGGTCAAAATTTGCACTAAAATGCCTATTCTAGGAATGTGTTGTAACCAGAGCACCCTTGGTCAGGGGACAATGCTCTGTAGAGCACCCTTGGCTTAGAGATAGTGCTCTATAGCACACTGTCTCCCATTTAGGGCTGCGCTGATCCTCCTTAAGCCAAAAATTCTACCTTTGGCTTGATTTTTTCCAAATTTCCTTCTGAAGTGGTTTGTTGAAAGATCAATGATTGTTATGTCTCTGAAATCAACATTGTATTTCCTTTGCTAGCCCTACTTTGGCTTGGATTGATTAATGTTTCTTAAATGATTTCTTTGTCATTATTGATTCATTTTCAAAGTTAGATTATAGTTGATTAATATTTTCTCAAAAGAAAGTGTCGTAAAAGTCTTCATTTCTTTTGAAAAAGAACTATCATAAAGTCTTCGTTCTTGCAAAAAGATTGATTGATTGTATGTGCATTAGTTCCATTTTGTTCATAATAAAATTAAGCGAATTGAAAATAAAAACTTGCATCGTGCATTGAAAAAGTTTGTGTGTGCTCATAGGAATAGTTTAGGGAAATTTCATTAGATTGTGCTCTTTGCTCTTTGATTGAAAGAAATCTGATTGCTCTATCCCTACTAGCTAAGATTTTCATTGTTAAATTGAATGGAAAGAATGCTTATAATGTTAGTTGCATTCTAGGAATTGCAAACATACATCAAGTGGTGAACCTTGAGAGGAAAATTCTAAAGAATATCAACTTAAAATTTATCTGAATTAACCTAATGGAGCATTGTCACTTAACGAAAAACATTTAGAGGTCTAGGCTAGAGACGTGTTCTGATGTCATAAAACATAGCAGTTATCACTAACTTTTCTGCAATACATCCCAAGTATGATACCTCATTCCACGTACATAAGTATATCATAGCTTGTCCACGTACCTTTGGGTATATAGGGCGGTGTTACAGTACGTAAAGTATATGGGAATGTTCTCACTGTGCAGTTTTGCATTAGAAAATGCTAATATGGATTGGTCCTCTATGTAATTTTGGGTATATATGGGAGGACATCACTAGGTTTCTATTCATCCTTAGGTGACCGAGTCGGCCTCCTTGTACACTGTGATACAACGAACATAAAATTCGGGGAGATTGCTTGCCCATACTTCTCAGTTCTTCGGGAGGTATTCTGCAGTTCACCGTTACTTGGTAAACATTTTCCCTAGATTATCCCTCTTTTATTTTTTTATGTTACTTTGATTAAAATAAAATTAATTGACCTCAAATAACGTATTCCACAGTCACTCCTTAGTTGATCTTAGGTTGAAGCATTAGGTTAATAAATCCAGAGTCCACTGATCAAGGAATTCCTTTTGATGGGAATCCTAGTCCTTTTCCTCCTTTTCGAAATATTGGTGCTCCTTATACGGCTACATCATCCCTTCCAGGATTTACCATTGGCTTTCCAGTATGGTTGTTTTCAACCTCCTTGGTTCAAAATTTCATGATTTCTCCACAATCGAGTACTCCTTCAATTGGACAAAATCAACCTCCAGTTGATCCCAAAGTTGAACTTTTTCCTTCTTCGTTGGTTGTTTCTTCCTCCCCTTATTCCTATTCACCTGGTGAAAGTATTGATACTAGTAACCAGGTGGCTAAGAAGAAGAAGAAAGGGAAGAAGAAGAAGAAGAAGAAGAAGAAGAAGAAGAAGAAGAAGCCAATTCAACAGAGGGGCAACCAAGCAACCATTGCTTTGAGTGCAACATCTGATGAAAAGCCATTTGCCAAGCCTCACAAAGTTCGATATCCATGCAAACTTTGTATGGGAGACCATCTTCTTCGAAATTGTTCTGGTATTCCTCAGATATTAGAATAATGGTATTCCCGTACACATCATCCTATGTCATCAACTTCTAGAGATCATGCTGGTAACACACCATCAACTAGTGGTAGTAAAGTTCATGGAAAGAAGGGTAAAGTTATGTTTCCTTGTAGGTTGTGTGAAGGGAATCACCCCATTCACCTTTGTCCCTATCTAGATGAAGCCAACAAAGTGTTGGATAACCATCCTGCTTCACTGCAACGACTTCCATCTAGTTAGAGGAGACTCTCCCTTAATCCTTCAATAGTTGATGAATTGACTGACTCAAATCAACCGTCAGTCAAACCCACTCTCTCATAAAGTGAATCCTATGAGCCTATACCCGGCCCAAATCCATAGGTCGAGGTAACAGTTGACCTGATTTCACCTTCAGTTAATTGTACCTTTCTTGTAGAGAGTGAGTATGATACCACTCACGTTCTTTTTGTTTCTTCAGATTCCAACGAGCTTGGGGGCAACCCTCCTATTCCATCAAGAAAGGAGGAAAATCCTCCAATTCTTGTAACTCAAGGGGGTGATTCTCCCGTTCCTACGGTAGACCCTCCAAGTAGGCTGATCACTTCCTTTGATTGGAATCGACTAACAGGATGTCATCTTCCTTCTTATGTGCCCTTCCAGATCATAGCACAGGTTTGTAATATGATTGTACCCACACTATTATAGATGAAGGTGCATCAGTGAGTATCCTTTCCTCAATTTCTTGGAAAGAGCTCAGTTCGCCACCACTTGTGCCTATTACCCAGAATCTATTGGATTTTAAAAGAGGAACCATTCAACCATTAGGGGTCCTTCCTTAGTTGCCTATTACTTTGGGAGGAAAAATTGTTTATCTCAATGTGATGGTACTCCCAGGCCCTTTAGATTACAATTTACTTCTTGGACATGACTATGTTTATGACATGGGAGCTATTGTTTCAAAACTCTTTTGAGTGATGTGTTTCCCGAATGAAAACAGAATTTTCACCATTGACCAGCTTTCATTTCCCAGTCCAAATATGGCTTCCAGTCAACCATATTCCCTAAATGGTCCTTTTTTCCCAACAGTATCTTCCCCACCACGGGTCAATTATGTAGCAACCTGTTCCATGCCTACATCAACTGACGATCAATTTAGTGATGTTGTACATTATGTACTAGGGGCATTGGAACCCGATCTCTCTAATGGATTCCTTGCTACGGATCCCTTCCAGAGAATTCTTCCCCCATCTGATGAGAACCTGTTGGAAGTCATGACCTCTTATCAGTCGTGAACAAGGAATATGAGGATAGTTCTTTTACTGTGTCAACCTCATTAAAAAATGAAACAAATTCCATGAGGACAATTCCTTGTCTTGTGTAAACCTCGTTAAAAAATGAAACAAGGAATATGAGGATAATTCTTTTACTGTGTCAACCTCATTAAAAATGAAACAACTCCCATGAGGATAGTTCCTTGTCTTGTGTCAACCTCGTTAAAAAATGAAACAAGGAATATGAGGATAGTTCCTTGTCTTGTGTCAACCTCGTTAAAAAATGAAACAAGGAATATGAGGATAGTTCTTTGTCTTGTGTCAACCTCGTTAAAAAATGAAACAAGGAATAGAAGGATAGTTCTTTTATTGTGTCAACCTCATTAAAAAATGAAATAGGTCTCAGAGCAGAGTTCCTTGTCTTGTGTCAAGCTCATTAAAAAATGAAACAAGGAATCTGAGCAGAGATCCTTTTCTTGTGTTAAGCTCATTAAAAAATGAAGCAAGGTCTCCTGGAAGCAAAGTTCCAATTCAAGTCTTTGGGTAGATCTCGTAAAATCCCAGTCGAGTCTTTCACTCGATCTCATAAATGAAACTTCATTCCATCCACCTGATAGCCACGAGTATTCTACTTAGGTGAATGCAATGATGCTTGGGTGGCATGCACCTAGTCTCGAGTAATCATGCTGGGGGCATGTAAACCAATTCCAAGCATTGTTTTTTGTTTCAAGCTTGTGTAAAAATGAAACTGAATCCAAGAATTGTTTTTCCGTTTCAAGCTTTTGTAAACATGAAACTGAATCCAAGCATAGTTTTTTATGGTTCAAACTTGTGTAAAAATGAACCCATCTCCATTTAACCCTCGTGATTTCCATTCTATCAACCTATTCCATCAAGTGAACCTTGGTTTTTCTCCTTCCATCGTATCTATCTACTTGGCCGATCATACACTTTCAATTGGTTGTTTTACCCTTTTTTAGGAACAATTGCAATGAGTGGTCATATTAGGCAACCTCTTCACATAAATCAACATGTTTTGAGAAGTTCCAACATCACCGGAACCAGTTGCTATCCTAGACACCACTTGTTCCTCAAAGTGGAGTTCTCTTTAAGCTCTTTTCAGACTCTCGAAATATGAAAATATTTCCAAGCGCTTGTCCTTTTCATCTCGTTAATGGATTGGAAATGACATCTACTCAGTATAAGTTTAACCCTTTTTCAGGCTGAGATAGATTATTTACGAAAAAGGAATACGTTGACCGAACATGGTCAATAGGTTCTCTCTTGTATTGTTTTACGCTTTTTCGGACTTGAGAGACAAATCTACGAAAAAAGAACTTGTGGAGTTTTTCTTTTTGTCCCTTTTCAAACTCTCTAAACACGAAAAGGACTGAGTTATATTTGTCATTAAACTCGTTAAAACATCAAATAGCGACAAACTTGTCCATCTAGACAAGAACAAGTTTCACCTTCGATAGACTCGTTAAAAAATCACACAGCGATGGATTCACCCGAAGGGTGGAATTATACAACAAGCATATGTTATCCTCCTCAAGCTTGATAAAAAATAAAGAGGTACTGGTTAGCAATGACTGGGGAAAATGGAAAAAGGGGTAAACCACTTTTGGTAGTAGGTCGCTCTTGAGCATGACACTTTCACCTCATCACTGTGATTATTTGGGTTGTGTTATCAGCTTGGTGGTTATCATACCATCCATCACTTTGTTTTGGGTCAATGCTACCAATTCATTTCAGTGTCATTGACATGTTCAAGAGAAGTCATTCAGTTAAAATTCATCCTCTGCAATACCATAAACTTTCATTTTCATGACCGCCATTCTTGAACTTTGTGTCTTCAGTCAAATTCCGTCTCCAAAATAATTACACTCGTTTTGTGTCGTTGATGTGGGATACATCAAGGCCCTCCTGTGACAAGTTGCTTCTTGTCGACATTAGCTCATTATCCAATAAGTTGACTTAGAAACACCCTTCTAGTACCTTGAGGCTTACATACATCAATGGCAGGTTTCTCGCTTTCGGCGACAGGTTGACATCAATGGCCTTCAACCAAAAGATAATGTTCGACATCAAATCATCCATTCACACCATGCAGAATGTATTGCAGTACCTTGAGGATTATTATCATTATCAATGTGTTAACGGCTTACATCATTGGATGGTAATCAGACAGTGTCTTCCCATGTTTGACTTCAAATCTCATATTCACATGGTTAGACTCGTACTTGAGGAAACGATTGAATGAGATAGAAGACCCTGGATCTAGTTTCATCCATCCAGGCTGTGATTTCAGGAAAAGTACCAAATCATCTGTACAATGGCTTTACATTGATGGTCATTCCAATCATGGGTCTATATCTGTAGACAACTGTCTATGTGTGTGTAATGAAAGTTTATATGCTGAGCATGGGTATGCCTTCCCTGAACGATTCATGAGAAAAAATCAAAATATCACGATATAGTATTTTAATCGATGCAGGTCACCAACCACTTCCGAACCTCCTCATCACATCATAAAGCATTTCACTCGACATTAAATTTTCGACTTCATGCTTTAGGGGGAAATTGTTACAGATCCATTTGGGCACATCACTCCCATCATCTAGATCAGTGTTTTAGGGCTCATCAAACCTTAATTTCAGTTGCTACATGCCCTAAACAAATAAACCTTTTGAATGCCTCCTTCCCAGACAGTTTCATGGCCTGAAGACATCCTAAAATGACTCCCAGAGGGACCAGCGCAGGTAGGCCCATGCAAGGGTGCTCTACAGAGCACTTAGGCCTACTTTCACTGCGCTAGGAAATATTGAGCGAAATTCACATAGGGTTCTAGGAACATTCTTATATTTTGGAGCCATCTAGATGATTCCCACACTTATCATCTCTATGAGCTCGAAAATGGATGAGGAATGAGTTAAGATACCTCCTATCCTCTCATCCCTTCCTCCATGGAACTAATTCCAAGTATGGAAGGCCATTCAATACTCTCATTGATGACAAAACCTCCTCTGCCTTCCTATAAATTGAGCACTCATCTAAGTGATTAGGGGCTAGACTTTGATGAATTGTAAGGAGATAATGCTAGCTTGAGAATTGAGACTATTGTAAGTGTCGTTATGCTGCTGGAATGTCATGCTTATGATGTGATGTGGATGGAACCAAAGTTGGAGGAGTGACTTCGAATCAAGCTTCATGGTTGTAATTCTTCCTTCTATTTAATAAAGTATTTTCATTGTTTTCCATATGCTTATCTTGATATGTTATGCTTATACGTGTGAATGTATCTGATTCCATTTACATGAAATCAATAGATCTTTTGCTTTGATTTGTTCTTTGTCTTCTGTTGATGTTTACAGGTACTTCTTAAGCGTGTTAAGTATGGGAAGGAGCGACATGACCCATACAAAGGAGATAAGAGGAATGCGAAAGTACAAGTAGGTCCTCTCATTCTCTTTGTCTTATCTATTGTTTATAGGAAAAGGTTAAAGTGCTTTAAACTATTGTTCTAGATGTAACTACGTATCTAGGGAATTAGTATTTATCCATAGATACCAAATTCTCCAAAACAAATTGTGCTATTGTCAATGCTTGGTTATCTCTTTATTCCCTCTATTTTTGTGGAATCACTTTTTAGTCGATGATACCTTGATGGAAAATACATTCTTTTTCGAAGAAAACCATAGTGGAATCACAATGCTTAATATATAACTAGTACCACCTACTCTAATTAGTTTAATAATTGTTTAGTTTCATCTGGTCAACTGATTTGAGTAGAGTAAGGAGGGGAGGGAACTTTAACAAGTGGATTTTAATTTAGGGGGTGTATAAATATCATTCTCTAAGGGGAAAACCTCTACTGTTCTCAATAAGTTGGGTCCCTATTTCGCCTCATTAAATTAGTAAGTGTCATTGCACAATTCTTTGAACAAAAATATAAAAAATAATAAAAGGAAAAAGAATAGACAGGATTCCTGCGTAGAGAGGTGAAGCAAGAAACTCCATCATGGTACTATCTAGGCTTGTTAGCAGCAGAGCAATGTTTGTGTCCTTGAAGTGACACCGTCACGCTACTATCTAGGCCTGCTGACAGTGGAGAAACACCACAGATGAAAACCAAGACTCTAAAAATTCTTTTTCACTTGTGTATCTATATACTCCCATTCCCAATCAAAACATCTAATTTTGACTTGTCTTTATAATGTGTCATCGATGAAGAGAATGGTAGGGACTATATATTCAAGTTAAGCTAAATAAAGAAGATAAGTTGATCAATGAACTGAACAATACAACATGAAGAGTTAGAACTTGTTTACATGAAGCAAGACCCCTATAAAGAGCTGGAGTTCTACTAGTGTGTTGTCAAGTGTTGTAGATACTACAATCACCCTCCAATATTTGGCCCATGCTTTGATTTTGGAGCCTCCCTTCTGTCCACGTAAGCTTATCATTTACTATTGGCAAGTATTCATGCCATGATAAAGACTTATCTTTTCATGCTATGCTTGTGATGTGTTGTTTTAATCTCGGTTTGATACCTTTCAGATACAAGCAATCTCTTGACTTGACCTTACAACATTTGTAACCACCCTCCTCCCACACCTACCCAAGTAACCAGCCAACCAGGGTAAGTGTGTGAAAAGAGAATACTATGATTAGATTCAACCTCCTATGTGACCTTAAGGAAGTGGAATCGACAAAAACACAACATACAAACCTTCCAAATTAACTACATGACTCCTAGGAACCATCCCAACCATTATGTAGCTAGCCCTTGGGTCCCACTGAAGTTTTTGACCACTTAACCATTAGACGTTCTCATGTTATAGGACTGCCATTGTCCAGGAGGCTCTAGACGCTCTCATCACAAGGCATGCTAGCATTCTGGGACTATTTTTCTCGGTGTCGTGCCAACATCCCTGGGATTTAAGCCACTTTTTCAGGCCCAGAGCCCATTTCACTACTAGAACGAACAAAGTTTGTTCTTCAAGTTAAATACTCCAGAGAACTTGGAATATGTATATCTCCATTGAGATACAAGAATATATATATATATATATATATTAAAATGTATGAGTAAGAATGATGTTACAAATGAGAGTGAGGGGCTTGCTTATATACTAGGCAGGTGCCTCGAAATCACTAATTGGTTTGTTAATTAGGTTTTATATAGTTTTTATCTTATGCTGGTGAGATAGAAATAGTAACTTCTTCTCCTACAATAGACCCTTTAATTCTAAATAGCACTGAAGCATAATTATGTGAGGTTTCTGGAAAATTTCCTTCAATTCTGAATTAGACTCCATTTTTCTTTGTCGATATTTTTATGTCAACAATGTTTTAAAATCAAAGTTAACTAGTTATTTTAATATATTTTTCTAATACTTCTTTTCATCACACCATGTACTTTTATACAAATATTCACACCCCTAAAATTTGGCTCTTAATAATTAGTAATACCTTTTGTGTTTTAATATCACCTTTTATGGACTTGAGTGTCTTATTTTTCTATTTTAGATTGTATATAATTCTTGAATTTTCACTACACTTTAATATAACATCACTCTATTAGAGTAGTTTATGAAAATTATACCTTATTATGTCAATTTTTTATTTTTTTTTGTGATGATCCACATTCACTAGTTACATCGGTCATTGTAAGTGATTAGAATTCCTTAACAGTAGGTAACAACTCAGAGGTAATTCCACATTGATGGTACATGAACTAGTTGTCACTAGTCTTTCATCAATAGTGGTATGATGACTCCGACAAGGGGGAATGAGCAGGGATGGCATAGGGTGGTACACAATGGCTTGTGGGATGTGCAACGACTATATGAATGGATGCACTGACTAGAGAGATTAGGTGACGGCCTGTGGCGTTTTGAAATAGAATAGGTTGATACAGCAACAAATGAGAAACACGATGGTTTGATACAGTGGGAGACTTGGTCCATGGTGTCTTGACAAGGGTGAATTTTATGGAAGAATGTTGTGATTACGGAAATAATCATTAGCGCAAATGAGTGGATTGCGGTTGTGTGCAGGCAGTGTATTGGAGATTGGAGTAACAATATGGCATAATGGATGGCATGGTGTTAGGGTTAGTTGGTGCGTGCTGGTTGATGACTATAGTCAATGGCCACAAGACATGGTTTGTTGATGGGTAGATAGCCTCTGGCTTGGGAAATGAAAACAACTTGTGTAGGTATGGCCAGCAGTCTGTTGTGGCCGGTCTACGTTGTGGTATCACTGCACATGCTGATTGCGGTGATAGAGGAGGGAGAGAACATCAGTTTGGAGTTGCTCCTTGGCTTCTGCAGTGAAGTCTGTTCTAGCTGTCGGTGGCTCTAATTTTGTTTTTTTAATTTATATATATATATATTTTCAAATCTTTGAAATTTTTTTTTTACTCTTTTTTTCATGTTTTTTTCTTTGTTTTTTCTTATATGATATACTCTCTTTTTTTCTTAAAAAAATGTCCAAGCACCTCTCACGAACTCATCAATGGAGAAACTTTAAAATTATATCAAAACACTTCAATCTTGACGACAACAATGTTGACGAAATCTTGATGGCCAAGGGCCTGGATCAGAGAGCATGACTCTGTGCAGTGGTGGAGCAGCTAGAGGATTGAAATACTCTAATACTAAATGGAACGAACAAAGTTGGTTCTTCAAGTTAAATACTCTAGAAGACTTGGAATATGTAGATCTCCATTGAGATACAAGATATATATATATATATATATATATATATATATATATATATATATATATATATATATATATATATATATATATATATATATATATATATATATATATATATTAAAATGTATGAGTAAGAGTGATGTTACAAATGAGAGTGAGGGGCATGCTTATATAATAGGCAGGTGCCTATTCATGGAGGTGATGTCCCATTTAGACATGCCTCTTCAACAATAATTACTAATTAACTAATCATTATTACAATTATCATCATTATTTATATTTAATATATTTTATTCATAACAACTGCCGAGAATTGAATGACCCCTTCATAATCGTAAGATAACATGGAAACAATGATACAAAAGTAAATAGTTGAACAAGCCCTTAATCAGACCCCTACTAGCCATGGCATGCATTTCATCAAACATATCACAAATATGTAATATACATGTGTAAATAATAGATTTAAGCATAGGGATCTCATACTTATATGAGGATCTCTAAGAACCATTGTTCCCTCATATCATTTGATGCATTATCATCTATTAGGTCATAGATACATTGTTAATTCATTTACATGTATAAACATGATGAGATCCATATATAGCCACTGTCATAAACTCATACATAACCAAAATAATAGAAACATAAATACCAATGAAATCACAACGATATGATCCACATATAAACCAATATGATACTCATAGAAATACAAAGAGAAATAACCTCATGTGGATGATGAAAAATCCAAACTCGGGATGAGACTACCATGTTCCACCCGACCATAGAATGACTGAGCCAAATCTCTCTTAAACCATTCGACCCCATGCCATATTCCAAGCATGAATGTGGGAATCAAACAAAAAGAACCAACTAGGGCATCCTAAGGCTAAACCACCTCACCCTCATCAATAGAAACCAGGCTTTACCTTAATCCATCCCAGATAATTAGGCCAACAAAATGAAGATGTAATAATAGGCTTTACCATGATCTCCACCTGATCACTAGGCCAAACAAGCATGGATACGACATGATTTCTCCACTTACACTGTGAGGATTTTTCCTCTCTCCTAGTCTCTTAGGCTTTACCAAAATCCACACTGGATCACTAGGCCCTAAACCGAGACCCACTCTCCAGTATTTACCACATATCCCAACCCAAGATTACTAGGCCCTAAACTGAGACCCACTCTCCAGGATTCACCACATATCCTAACGCATGATTATTGGGCCCAACGAAGATCAAACCATTGCTTGGCTTTACTGTATATCCTGCCATTCATCGGAAAGGATATCTAGGCCCACCGAGGCAACACAAAATTTAGCTTTACCAAAACCCAAAGTCTAGTTCAAGGGTTACTAGGCCATGTGTTCTATCATTCGGGGATCCACCTCACTCATCTTTTAATCCATCCAGAAATCCAGCTCAACCAGAACAAGAGAACCCCATCACACCATGGCTATTCGGAAATGGAAAGGCTAGGTTGGAAACACTATCACACTTGGAAAAACCCATTCCATATCAACAAAAGAACCACATGCAATACCATGCATGCCAAATATAGCAAGGAAAATACACACACAAATTGATACCTACAAAGAATATTATTGTAGCTGCTTGATCCTGCTCTTCCTTGCTTGATCTATGCTTCCTCCTTCCTTCTTTGCCTTTATTTATCCAATGCCAAAATGCTCCATGAAAACTCTAAGTTTCCAAGAGTGAGAGATAGAGAGAGAACAATGAGAGAGCTCCAAAACTAAAGTAACAAAAGGTTACAAACTGATCCTCAGAAGCCTTTTTATCATTTAGGCCTTTATTTTCTTCATTTTCCTTTATTTTCCTCCTCACATGAAACCTGTGAGCTTTCACCTTCCTTTTCTCCTAATTTTCATTATTTTCATGAATAAATCTGCCAAAAATGCAAATTTTCCTTTCCAAATATTTAGCCATTGCCTTTGCCAATTTCCTTAAACATAATATACCAAATGAACACCCACTAGGATGTTTTTCCCAACATTCAACTTGGAATAAGTGTCCCATCAACCGTGGTCATTATTTTTGCCTTTATTAACTTTTCTTACCTAGAATTTTCACCAGGGTTGTTACAAAATTCTCCCCCTTGGGGGACACTTTCCTTGGTGTTCAACCACACCTATACCTCAGAAAAATCACTGAAAACAAGCATAATGCCCATGGATATTTATAACATAGCTCGATGTAATATTTATAATGATCACCCTACTGAGAAGAAAACCAACATGACAACATAACATGCATAACATCATCATGACACGACACCCATACCTCTTATTGGAGCTTTCTAACATAGCTCATGGAGGTATTTACATCCATATACATATGCACATATACCAACACATCACCAAACATGTACCGAAACATATACCAAAGACATATACCAAAACACCATACCAATCTTCTTTGCCTCAACTGACAAAAAATGAAGGGTACATAGCCCACATCTAATCCACCATATCCCATGTAGCTTCATCGGGCCCAAAGTGCTTCCACTACACTTTAACCTACTCGATTGCTTGGTTCCGGAGCATGAGCACCTTTTTCTGCAATACACACTGAGGCTTCGCCTGGAGTTCTCCATTTGGTTCCACATGCAATACAGGCCAGTCAATCACATGATCAACATCGTTAACATACTTCTTAAGAAATGACACATGGGAAACATCATCAAATTTCAATTTCGAAGGCAGTGCAAGTTGATAGGCTACTAGCCCAATCCTCTCAATAATTTTGAAGGGTCCACAAAACTTTGGTGCCAGCTTGGCATATGATCCAATCCGCAAGGAGCTCTTCTTTGGTTTGATGTGCAAGTACACTTGTTCCCCAACCTAGAACTCCTTGAACAACATATTTTGATCTGCATAACTCTTATACCTATCATGTGATTCATTTATATTCTTCTTTATAACCTGCATTTCCTATTCCATGTCCACCAACATGTCCGATCCAATCAACACCATGTTAACTAGATCGATCCAACTGATGGGAGTATTCCAACTCTGCCCATACAATGCCTCAAACAGACTCATCTTCAAAGATTCCTGATACCCATTTTTATAAGAAAACTCTTCTAGTGGAAGATACTCTTCCCACTTTCACTGCTGATGCATCACACACATTCTCAACATGTCCTCCAATATCCAGTTGACTCTCTCAGCATGTCCATGTATATGCGCATGATAAGCTGTACTGAAGGCTAACTCTTTACCCAAACTTGTAAACAACTCCTTCCAAAACTTGGAAGTGAACTTTGCATTATTGTATGACACAATCTTCTTCAGAACACCATGAAATCTAACTATATCTCGAATGAATACTTGTGCTACATCGCTAGACGAGAATGTAGACTTCACTGGAATGAAGTGTTCTACCTTTGTTAACTTGTCCACCACAACCATGATGGAATCATGCTGAATCACTGTCCTTAGAAACCATGTGATAAAATCCATGGAAATGACCTCCCATTTCCATTATGGAATCACAATCGGCTATAGCAGTCCACCTGGATTCTTACACTTTGCCTTCACACGCTGACAATCAAATCACCTAGCCACAAACTTTGCTAAATCCTTCTTCAGATTTGTCCAATAATAAAACTTTTTTACTGCAGTCAATGTCTTTTGATAACCTGGGTAACCTGAATATGGTTTCGCATGAAACTCTCTTAAGATCACCTTCTTGAGCTCACTGCTATTTGGCACATGTATCTTGTCTCTGAATCTAACCAATCCATTTAATGTAAGACAATGATCCACATCTTGTGCACCTGCACCTGTACCACTACATGAACCTATACCTATACCTGTACCTATACTCTGCTGCAACCTGTGCATAATATCCATATACTTGACATCCTGCTGACCTTCCTACAAGTTCCTATTATGTAAGCCTATCCCATACGAGCTCATAGATGCTAAGTGATTTACCTGTATCTTCCTTCTAAGAGCATCTGCCACCCTATTCTCCTAACGTTCATATTCAATATCACTAATCATGGCCAACCATCTAGC
This sequence comes from Pinus tabuliformis, assembly GCA_031772625.1. Lineage (NCBI taxonomy): Eukaryota > Viridiplantae > Streptophyta > Pinopsida > Pinales > Pinaceae > Pinus > Pinus tabuliformis. The sequence goes on along the minus strand of CM062805.1, from coordinate 599,053,214 downwards.
TTATCAGGCATCCAGATTCGGCTGGTCAAACAAATACCTTAACCCAATGTCATCACTCATCAGTACAAACCTCCTGACAAGAAGATAGTTCCTCCACATCCTAAATGCATGTATGGTCGCTTCTAACTCAAGATCACGTGTCAGGTAGTTCTAATCGTGCTCTTTTACTTTTCTTGACTCATATCATACCACCTGTCCATCTTGCATAAGGACTCCACCAAGTCCTCTCTTGTAAGCATTTGTGCATACTACAAACTCTTTGTATGGATGTGTAATCTGTAGCACTGGTGCATGTGTCAAAAACTACTTAAGCTACTCAAAATTGGCCTCATGCTCCTCTGTCCAATCAAACTTCTTACCTTTCCTCTGCAATGATGTGATATGATAAGCAATCTATGAGAAGTTCTCGATGAACCTCCTGTAATAGCCTTCCAACCCCATGAAAGATCTCACCTCATCCACATTTCTAGGAGCTACCCACTCCATGATGGCCCTTATCTTTTCTAGATCTACTACAGCTCCCTCTTTGGAGACAACATGTCCCAAGTAATCTACCTCAGTATGAAAGAAATTGTACTTGCTAAGCTTAGCATACAACTGATGTTGTCTCAACAACCTCAACACCGCTGCTAAATGCTTGGCATTGGCATGCTCTTCCTCATTTTTAGAATATACCAATATGTCATCAATGAACACAATAACAAACTTATCCAAATATAGACACAACACATTATTCATCAAGCACATAAATGTACTTGGAGCATTAGTCAAACTAAATGGAACTACAACAAACTCATAATTCCCATACTTGGTCTAGAAAGTTATCTTGTAAACGTCATCCTCTTTGATGCGTACCTGATGATATCTGGATCTCAAGTCAATCTTATAGAACATTGTTGCTCCCTCCAGCTGATCAAACAAATCGTGAATCCTCAGTAATGGGTAGCTGTTATTGATAGTCACTTTGTTCAACTGCCTGTAATCAATGTACAATATGAGAGTGCCATATTTCTTCTTCAAAAATAATATTAGTGCACCCCAAGGTGATACACTTGGCCTAATGTATCCCTTGTCCAACATTTCCTTCAGATACAACTTCCATTCCACCAAATTAGGTGTGCTCATCTTGTAAGGTGCTTTTGATGCTAGAGATGCCCCTTGCACTAACTCAATAGAAAAGTCTACTTCCATGTGAGGTGGAAACTCTAAAATCTCCTAGGGAAACACATCTTGAAAATGATGTAGAATTGGGTACCTGCTCAAAACATTTGCATCCTCAACTTACTTACCTTTGTCACTAGAAATGTGCACTACGAACAACACACATCCTTTTCTACAATTGTGCTTTGCCTGCATAGCTGTCACCATGCTAACTGATGTGGCTTTCTTCTTTCCTTGCAAGACTCTTGGTTCCCCATTGTCATCAACATACTCAATGGATTTATCATAACAATCCACCTTGGTTCTATGAATATACAACCAATCCATGCCCAAAAACATATTGTATTATCCCACTGGTAATACATTCAAATGTGTTGTGGTAGGCATACCATTCAAATCAAATGCAAAATCTCTTTCCCAATGATGAACTCGCTTCTTTGTACCTGTGGCCAACTACACTAACCAAGATTCTGCATGCAATTCTTTACTCAAACCACACTTGTCCACCAAGTCAGGACTAACATAACTATAATTAGATCCAGGGTCAATCAAAATAGAAATAACTTTATCATAAAGCTTCAATCCATCTTAATGATAGATGACTGATGGTCTGCTTGTTTGTTATCCAATGCTGCATAAATACGAGGAACACTCTGAACAACATCCCCAATAGTATGTGCCTCCTGTGCACTATATATCTGAGGCCTACGACCCTCATTCTATGGACAATCTCTCTTAAGGTGCTAATTTCCACATGCCCAACACTCCAACTTACCAATACCCTAACCTCTATGCTGTTGTTGTGACCGATGTCCCTATCTAGCTACATTGAACCTCTTTTTTGGTGCCACATTTTCTTTCTCATCTACATTCTAAGGCCTTGTTCTTTTCAGCTTCCATTTACCTCTACCTTTGTCTTTGCCTTTCCTTCCTTGTTGAGATTCATTATTTCTCTTTTACTCTTCATAGAAATGCTTCAATTTCCTAATAACTTCCTCAAGTGACTGAGGCTCATCATACTCAATTCAATCTCTAAATGCTAATGGAAATCCACTGAAAAATCACTTAACATTAGCCTTCTCATCCTTAAGATATGGTACATACCTCAATACTCTATAAACTTAGTCATGTACTCTTCATCTATCATTGATCCCATCTTTAGCTCAGAAAATTCTTTTGCCTTACTGTCGTAGTACCTTTCTAACACGTAGTTCTTCCTAAAAATCTTCTTGAACTTGTGCCAACTCAAGCCATTGGTCCTAATGTCTCTAACACGCTTCACATATTTCCACCGTATGTCTGCTTTACCTCTCATGCTGAAGATAGATACTTTGGACTTCATATTATTTGTGTAATTATGCAACTCAAAGAACCTCTTCATCCCAAGTATCCAAGCCTCTACAGCTTCCGAATTCTTCACATACCCATCAAAAGTAGGTGGCTTAACTTTCTTAAACTCATCTGGTAAATATCCCCTATCAATCATCCTATAAGGATGATAACAATGACGATGATGATGCCTATCGGAAGAAGAACTAGAATAATACCTATATCCATCACCTCTCCTATCCGGAGTATCCAACAATATTCCATCTCTAACTGTGTCATCTCTATCTGACCTATAACCACCATGATACCTACTTCCATATGCCCCATTTGTTTTGTCCTCTTGTCCATGGCTGATCCGAAGTGGCCCTTGACACTACAATTCTGACAAACTCTGAAGAATTATTGCATTAACTTCTTGTTTCTCTTGTGCCTATACGATTCTGCCATTGTCTACCTTACAACTCCTTATTTCTTCCTTCTAGATTCTCAAGGTGTTTGCCAAATTAGAAGAGTTCCCAACACCACACTACTCATATAACTAATAAGGAGAGACTTTGTAGTATACCATCTTGCTAGTCATTTTGATCTTTCTCCTGCAAGGCATACTATGTCAGCTAAACCAAATCACAATAAACCAACATACCCATTGTAGCAGCTACAACCACCTTCCAAATTTTTTCCTATGCTTCGTTTTGGAGCCTCCCTCCCAAAATCACAACAACTCATCGCACACTAACCCACATACTTGTGCTTTCATTGAGATTTATCTTTTGCATTTTGGTTGGTGTTTTCTCACTTGGTTTACTGTTTAACCCACAAGCCAATCTCTTGGCTTGGTTTCAAACCGGTTCCAGGCTTGCCTTAGTGAACTGCACAATCCTTGAGGGAAACCAACCTTGCCCTCGAGAATTGCGCAATCCAAGCCAGAAAGTGAGATTTCAACTCAAGAATTGTGTAGAGGGAGCTGACAACCTGCATTCACCTAGTAAATTGTGCAAAGCCTGAGAGGCAGGCCAAAACCACTGAGCCCAAAAATTGTGCAGAACCTATTGTTCCCAGAAGACTGCTTAGTGCATGAACTAGAGAGTTTCTCGATCCTTCCCAAAATTGTGCAATCTTTCCAGGTAGTGCATGAAAGTTTTCCCAAAAATAAAGAACCTAAGAGGAAAAGCATCCCTTGGAAGTAGGCATCTATTATTAGTTTCCTGAAGGTGACAAATTTCCATCTTTAGAAGTTTCAACCTAGTGTCGTTGTTGTCATTGATTCAAGCACACATGTTATGAAAACCATTTTTCTCAAATCTATGTAATGGACGCCTCTAGAGCTCACTTATACATTTGATCATCAAGCTCTAGCTTCCTTAGGAGGTCAAGGAGACTTCAGAGCATTGTCATCACTTTTCAGGGTGAGTTTTTCTTTTATCACCTTTTGCTTGTTTAGCTTGTGAGAGTGTTGTTTCACTCATTTTTTGAACGAACACTAGCGCTTTAACTCTTTTTAGCTTGTAGAAGTTTTGTTTCAAGTTATACATTGCCTTCCGCAAGCGTCACATGAGTATTCCCATTTTTGCACCAATAGTCCTTGTACACTGAATCCCTTCACATGCCTCCTGTTCCTTCATTTGGATCCATTGCTACACTTGTTTTACATGCATACATCTACACTTAGTTAGATATGCACTCATCCTTACACCATCCTTCAAATTTTCTTATTTTCACACTCCCCATGGATAGATCTGGGCTCCTCCTTGCTCGAATATCACACCTCACTACATGCACTGCATAATATAGGACCTCAAGGACTCTACCTCGGCTTCTGGAATTGTGAAGAGCCTATCCTAGGCTGGCTCCAGCTACACACTGTGCAGTTCTAGGAGCTAGTATCCCAGCTTGGTAATTAAGACTACATAATGCGTAGTCTCTCCCAAGCCCTGACTCAGACTGAACTGCACATTGCGTAGTTCTAGTCATCAAGCTTGCACACTGACTGCTGGGACTGTGTAGTGCACAATTCCCATAGTCAGTCAGTAACCACTGTTAGTCAAAATTGCACGATTCCTCTCATCTGATGCCCTGGTTGCTGCTTGATCATGATGTGAAGTTATATTTGTAAGAGCTAATGTTTTCTTGCCATGAAGGTCCTTTCTATCCCACGGTTACCACACTCATGAAGCACTTCTCTCCAGCAGTCATTATACCATGGTTCCAAAGAGAGCTGCTTCAAGAGAGACCACTGAAATAAGTAATTGGGAAGCATTTGAGCAAGCGCCAGGGAACTTTCTCATATATGCAGACGCCCAACTATTTATAGAAAATGAGTCAACACTAACATGGTAGCAAAACTAGGAGGATTGGCAGAAGCAAGCAATCCAGTACAAGATCAAGGAAAGAGGAAATTACTAACATAATAAAGGAAGAAAAAAGATCTAGAGAAAAAGTGGATTCAATCTTCATCCAGTAAAGTTTGAAAATAGAAGAAAAATGAAGAAGAGGACATAGAAAACATAGTAAAGGAATAGAGAAAAGCATATCGTGGAGGTAGCAGAGCTGAGACCACAACAAGCAGAAAAACAACTGAAGGAAGGACGGGAGCTGAGGAGGAAAGAACAAAAAGAGAAGTAGAAGCAAGAATGAGAACAAAGCCAATGCTCAATGATAGAGAAAACAACGCTGATATAGGTTGATGAGCTAGAACATCGAGTAACTGAGGAAGACAGTGAACAGATGTAGGTTCCCTGACTAATGCTAAATACAAGAACCAAGTCTAGTTAGAGGATGATAGGTACATGGACAAGATAAGGTGAGAGGCCACCAGGGATGACATGGAGGTCAGTCCACAAAACATGAAAAAGTACATCGGTGGTCTTGTCATGGTCTACACCATGCTACACATGCTTCAGGATGAGATGGACAGAGGTTCCAAGACCATATACCCAGAAGCTATGGAGGCAAGAGTCCACTATCAGGAAGACACCATCAATCAGTTTGGGGACGTCATAGCATAGTAACAAGCTTGGCACCAGTATGTGGCCAAGAATAATCAAGTGGAGGTTGCCAATTTGGTCTTGCCCCAAACTTCAGAGTCATAGTGTTGTGTCTTGTTAGGCTGTCTCTAACCTATTTTGTCTCACATGGGTACATGTGGAAAATGTATATTATTTGTAAATATGTTGTAAGTGAAATTCCAAGTGTCGTTAGTGGAATTTGAACAATCACTATGTAATGTAAAGAGTTATTTGTAAAGAAGTTGAAGAGTCATGAGGGTAGTCAAAGAGTCACAAGGGGGAATGTCAAGGATCACCCCACCCTTAGTTATAAATAGAACCTCATAACTCATAAAATAGGCTTTTGGGAGCCAATAATATGGATAAGATTTGCTTAGGAAAGTCTTGGAGAGTATTGTGACGAGCCTTGGATTCTCCAAAATGTAGATCAAGTACATCTCTTTCGAGGAGCATGCGGTGTTGACTACAATGTTCCACTATTGAGGCTAGTGGCTATCAATTGTATATGTACGGATGGAACTTTCACTTAATAATATAACTGATCCAACGCGTTTTCATGCATATGTTGTTATTGTAGTTGGACTATTATGGTTGCTTTAGCAATTTATGTTGTTTAACTTATGCATTTGTGTATGAACTATTTTGTATGCAATTGTATGATTCTTGTTGAAGATGTGTTGTTCGATTAATGCATCAATTTGGATTGTGGACTATTCTGCTTCTAGCTTGTGATGTCATTCCACTCGTGTGTTCCTTTCAAGCTGCATACTATTACATGCTTCTAAGGGGCACACTTCCTTTTCCCCCTTGTGTGTTAGAACCCCCTATACATATCACTTAACTCACTACAAGATCACACACTTGCTTCTAACAAAAGCTCATACTTACCTCTGTGTGCTACCACAGTCAAGGCACTCCTTTACTACCCACTGTTGGGACTCCTACTCCAAATGGTTTGAGGTCTAGTTGGGAATTCTTACTGGGGAGATCCCCTTTTCATGTTGGCACGTCCAACACCGTCAACATTTTTGCACAGAAGGAGGGCTAGATAACAGGCTGAGCCCTCAAAGTCTGCTTGAATCTTTGCACTTCATTCATGACTTACATCACAATCTAAACTCCGACATGTTTTTGTAATGAACATGATTTCAAAGTGTCAGAGGATGTCATCGATGACTTGTCACGACTCACATACAACAGTGAAGGTAGAATAACCTTGCTAAGACACAAAGTTGCCTTCTTAGGCTTTTGTGAGAGGAACGAAGTCCACTCGGATGACATTGCCTATGGTCTGTTTACTCACATGTTCGGATGGTGCATTCAACATGGTGTCTCACATTTCCTACAACCTCTATTCACTCTTGTAATCACATGATCAGAGAGTTAGGTAATTATTTCTTCCATTATGACCGTAAATCACTTAATAAAAAAATATGGAATTATAGAAAGCATCTGATGAATCTATTGCGAAATTTTGGGACCACTTTCATAATCTTACATTTCAAATCTTGGAAGATGAAGCTGATTGGAAATTTCTCAAAGAGAGATTTCAATATCTTCTTCACATATCTGAAAATCCACATGAGTTAGAATCATTTGGAGCCCTCCCATCATACCTCGGTATTAGATCTTCCAAATCTAATATGCACAAGGTCACAGTCATGAGTGACTCTCCATCCTCTTCTTATCAAACAACTCTAGCTCCACAGGACAAGGTGGGAGAAGTTGTGGACCAATATGTTGAACTGTCACCTCCTCCCACCCCACCTACGGTGGATACCTGCACAGATTTGGACTGTAACCATGATGGTTGTCACGTCATCTCATTTTCCAAACCTTCTTCCTATGGTTCCTATGATCCTCCGGATTTGATTGTGCTGTGTTCATCTATTCCGGACTCCACATCTGTTGTTCATGAGGATCAAGTTGTTGATGGAGTTGGTGTTGAACAACCAACCTATGTTGTCATTTTTTATTATTATATGTGGGAATCTGAAGAAGAACTTGTGCTGAAGGATGACCTCCTTCTGTCCGCACCTCATTCTCTTTATCTTGACATCTTCTGTGACCCTACCATTTATGATTTTTCTTGTGAAAATTCATACACGGATGTTTCTACTTCTGACCATTCACAGGACACACAAGATGTTAATCCATCATTTGATTGAGGAAAGGAAAAATATTTATTTCCAAATCCACCCAATACTTCATCTTTCAATTTTGAAAATTCAGAGGGTGAAAAATTATGTTTCTCATTAACCCCTATGTATGATTTGTCAGATCATGAGGATGCTGATGTAAATCTAGAGTTTTCTGATTCTAGCTGTCGTGATCTTTTTGCTCATTCATTTGATCACAATTCTAATTCACTCGCTGTTGATATTTCTAAGCCACCAGTCTTTGATGATCTATCTACTGATGACGTGGAACACCGGTCTTTGATGATATATCTACTAATGACGTGGAAACCCCTCAAGCTGTCAAGGCACTTCAGCCTAAGCTAATGATTATGTTAGGTTCTCACAACCCTGAGGTCAGTTCCACTTGCAATTAGAAAACTATTGAATAACCCTAGGCTCCTCTTCACTCTCTTGTGCACATTGAAAATCAACCCGATCTACATTTTTCACATCCTCCACCAGAATCACATAATCCTATCGCTCATGCATTAAAAGAGTCATGCATAGCAATTCATGTTGCGAATCAAAAGTTTTCTTCTTTCTGCATGTTTTCTCATTTTTCAAGATCGAAAGAGTTTACATGTTTTTTATTTGCGCACAATGTGATAGAACACCATGACACATCTGCAGAGTGTTTGTCATGTGCTTTTACTCTTTTATTTTCTGTGGACACATTCAAACATCGATCATGTTGGTTTTAATTACTTTATATTTCTTGCTTGCTGGTTTGTTTGATTATCTTTCTTGTTAACCATGCCTTCACTTACATGGGCTAACAAATGCACCGGTGGCTGCATTGTAAATATCACTTCAGGTGAGAATGGCCATGAACTATTTAGCTTAGGAGTAGGAGTAGTGTTTTCTTTCTTATTTGTTTTTTCTTCTTTTTTGGCTTTGCTTACTTTTTTTTTCTCTCATTTTACTGCTTTCCTTTGCTTGTTTGATTGTATGGTAGGATTAGTTTCCAATGACTCTGTGTTTGGGTTTTTGAGACAAGAAGGGTGAAATACAAGAGGAATTTTACAACTATCAACATTTTGTTATCTTTATATTCCATCTCCTTATGAAGATCTTTCATTTCTTTAGTCAATGGTACCCTGATGGATAATACATTCCCTTCAGAGTGAGTCTTGGTGAAACAAAACGCTTGCACTTTTAACTAGTACTACCTACTCTAATCGATTTTCTATATTCGGTTAACCCTTGTTGACTCAGTAAAATAGAAGTAAGGTGAGGGGGAAAACATTAACAATTATATCAGAGGTATATATAACATCCTTCTCTGAAGGGACAAGCTCTTCTTCTCTCAATAAGTCGGGATCCATCTTCTGCCTCATGAAATAAATCACTGCCTATGCACAGTTCTTTGAAAAATGAAAAAAATGAAAAAATAAAATAAAGGCGAAAGAAGAGAAAGGCTTCCTACAAAGAGAGGTGAAGCAAGTAACTCCATTGGGGTACTGTCTATGCTCATTGGCAGTGGAGAAATGCTTGTTTTCCTAAAGTGACATTGCCAGGGTACTTTCCAAGCCTACTAGTAGCGGAGAAACACCAGAAATGAAAATAAAACTATGATAGTCTATATTACTTATGAATCAATATACCCCTCATCCCCAATCGAAACAACTTAGTTGACTTGGCATGGTATGTGTGTTGTCGATAAAAGAGAATGGTAGGGAATACATATTCAACTCAAGCTAGTGAAGAAGACATGAAGATCAAAGAATCGAACAATACTTCCGAAAGGGTTAGACTCACTTTACATGAGACAAGGTCCATACAGAGAGCTGGAGTTCTACTAGTGCGTCACCAATGTTATAGTGGCTATAGCCACCCTCCCAAATTTTTCCTATGTTTCATTTTGGAGCCTCCCTCCCAAAATCACATCAACTCATCTCGCACTGACCCAAGTACTGCTTTATCTTCTGCATTTTAGCTTGTGTTTTCTCACTTGGTTTATTGTCTAACCCACAAGTCAATCTCTTGACTTGGTTTCAACCTGGTTCCAGGCTTGCCTTAGTGAACTGTGCAATCCTCGAGGGAAACTAGCCTTGCTCTCGAGAAACTATTCCATCTTATGATGTCATTCTGCTTTCATCTTATGATGTCATTCCACTCGTGTGTTCCTTTTAGGCTACATATTATTATAGGCTTCTAAAGGGCACACTTAGAACCCCCTTCCTTCTGATCAAATCTATCATACTTACCTATGCACGCTACCCAGGTCAAGGCACTCCTTTACTACCCACTGTTGGAATTCCTACTCCAAAAGGTATAAGGTCTAGTTGGGACTTCTTACCACGGGGATCCCCTTGACATGTTGGTGGGTCTAGCACTATCAACAATACCTTAGCAAAATTCAAGGAAGATATATCATCTGCAAGATCATCAAATCAATGTGATACATGTATAAACATAATCATAACATCATATAGACCTATGATATATAGGCATGTAACCATGTAACCATCAACCTAGCTAAAGTCCAATCATCAATGCATGACCATATCAATTACACATACCATGACCTCATGCACGAAAACAATAGCCATACCGAAGTACATTGACAATACACAAGAATAAACAATATGTAACTAATCATACACTCATGAAAACACAATTCACACAATGACATCCTTATTCCCATGGTGACATCACTATGACCATGACCAACACCATGCATATGAAATAAGCATTAAAGCATGACTGACATACGTGCAACTAAGATGAATGCATTACCAACACACAACCCATCCAGTCCGAGGGGTGAGCCATGCTCTAATACCACTCTGTAACCACCCTCCTCCCACATCTACCCAAGTAACTGGCCAACCAGGGTAAGTGTGTGATGAGAGGCTACTATGATTAGATTCAATCTCCTATGTGACCTTAAGGAAATTGAATTGATGGAAACAAAACATATAAACCTTCCATATTAGCTACAAGACACTTAGGAACCATCCCAACCACTCAAGTAGCTATCCCCTGGGTCCCACTAAATTTTTTGACCACTTGACCTCTGAATGCACTCACTCTATAGGCCTGCCAGTGTCTAGGAGGCTTTGGATGCTCTCATGACAAGGCATACCAACGTCCAGGGACTATTTTTCTCAGTGTTGTGCTAGCGTCCCTAGGATTTGAACCACTTTTTTCAGGCCCACAACCCAAGTCACTGACCAAAATTGAATAACACCTTCATAATAGTAAGATAATAGATAAACAATGATGCAAAATAAAATACTTGAACAAACCCTTAACTGGACCCCTACTAGCCATGATAGGAATTTCCTCAAACATATCACAAATATGTAATCTACAAGTATAAGAAACAAATTTAAGCATATGGATCTCATACTTATCCGAGGATCATAAGAACCATTGTTCCCTTGTATCATTTGCTGCATTATCATCTATTAGGTCATAGATACATTATCCATTCATTTACAAGTAAAGAAATGATGAGAGCCATACATAGCCACTGTCATACATAGCTGGTGCGCGAGTCACCAAGGAAGCATTAGAGAAAAGAGAAGCCCACTATGCGGGATAAAAGCAAGGTGGTAAACCTAGAGTCCAACGAGGGTGTAGAGGAAACTAGTATGGGCACAGAGGACATTGATATTGAGGGTGAAGACCCTATCTCAAAGTTGCTAGAATACATCCCTTTGCACCAAGGAAAGGTAAAGGTCCCGAAGGATCCTGATGAGGAAAAGTTTCTCCTTAACACACCCTTGTTGCTAGGAAACATTACATTTGAAGGTCCGCGCTTGGTGCACTCTCCACATCTGAATTTAGAATATTGGGACTTGGGGGACACTGAGTGGTAATTTCATGCAGAGAGTATTCTACAAGGACTCGTGTCATGCGGAAAGAGTCAATTTTGCGGACAAAACCGACCTCCCTAGAAGCTAAGGCTTTCTAGTGACAAACAAGACAATTAAGCAATATCTTTCCCTAAATATGCATTTAGAATACAAGCAATCAGGTGTTTATAACATACCTTTAGTCCAACGCTGTTTGTAGCAGTCCAGCCTCTCCGATCCAAATGAGCTCCTCTCTCTCTTCGAAACCTGGATTCACTAACAAGCAAACGATTACATAGCACTTGAATAACTCATAAAATAAAACATATTCATCATACAGACCAAGGAGTATATGAAACAAATCATGTATAACAACCTGTTGAGAAAAATGAGCTTAATTGTATTAAGTGGAAACAAAAGAAACCATTACAACCTGTGCCTTGGTGTTGTGCAGGTCCCTCCCAGGGTCCAGCAAGAGTTCTCCTTTACTTTGATCAGCTCACCCACTTCCAAATGAAGCTAAGAAAGGATGGGAATCTCTCCTCTCAAGCTCTATAAGGGAGTCCTAATTCCAGCAGCATCTACCCTTAGGAATGTTCAGCTTTCAACCTCCCCTCCCTCTGGCCCAATGCCTGTATTTATAGTGCTTTGGAGGAAGTTAATCAGGTCCACCATCAATGGGATAAGCCCCTCTTTGAGTGGGATAGCTCCCCTCTTGATGGGATAAGTTCCTCTTTCATAGGGATACATGAACCATCTCGAGGCGCTCAATACACGTCAAACAAACTTCTAGAATGCTCTATAATCGACCACAAGTAACTTTTTTGAAGTAAAAATCGCGCCTTTTGACCTTTACAGGGGTACGCACCCACCCCTTTACAGACAGAGCGTACAAGTACGCATGGAATGTGAACTTGAGGTGCGTACACGCAAGTAAGGCTAAGAGAAACTGCGTACCCAGAGTTATATAGATTTTTAAAGACTTTCTCTCTTTCTTGGAGTTTGACATGAAGAGCAGAGGTATAAGACTTGCCAAGGAGGATAGTATGACAGTTGATGGAGCCATACTAACTGCAAATAGTCATGGTGACAAATTTTAGTGTAACAACCCGGGTGTCACTATGCTGGAGCTGGTGAAGTGGATTCGTGGGGTGGAAAAGGCAGGATTGCTTAATCTTCTATGGGTGCCGCATTACCACTACGCTCCCATAAATTTGATAGTTATAAAACAGTTGCTATTCATGGTGCATGACGGGTGGCTGTGGTTGGGAGAACCGATCCCTATAGTCGATATTCTGATCCATAGGATCACCCTACTACCCCATTCAAGGCTGAATCCGGCCAAGGAATTTGGTGGAAATATGGGTGAGTGAGACCTGGCCGAAAGGATCAAGGACACGTTTAAGCTTGTCAAGAAGTCACATAGATATTCAATTTCGAGTATTATAGATCCTGCAGTGAAGGTGGCCACCCAGATCTTGGCTAGGAAGGTAATTAGGAAGTGTCACGTAGATGAGGTGTCGGCACTAGTTGTTTCATTGGTGGGCCAGTGCACAGAGGGCATACAATTAAATTGTGTGCACTACCTATGCAGTGAGTTCCTTGCGAACTGTAAGGAGGCACATGACCACATCAAAATGTTCCACTACTGATGGATGTTGTTGTCAATTGTGTTGGTTACATGGGAATTGCTAGAGGACGGCTAGTTTCCTCCGATCGCAATAGATTTACCAGAAGCAGCAAAGTTTGCTTTGCTATGGGCCACGAAGGACACTGGATGGGTTCGGGAGAGTAAAATATTTTAGGTGCTGATGGAGTCAAGCATCCACATGGCCATCAATCACAAGCGGTGACTGTCATCAACTGTTTTTTAGCAGTTGTAGGGATACACAGAGTTCAAAGCAGACTTCCACTATATCTCCATCCGGGCGCACAAGGACTCGGAACATAAGTGGTATGATCTACCATACCTTGCGATAGATGATGCCATAGTAGCGGTCCTCGATCATTGGCTAGCCGAGTGGTGCACAACATTGGATTTATCCGCCGGGTCTAGTAAGTCCGCTGGAAAGCAGAAGAAGGAAGCGACCCGATCAAAAATTTAGTAGTTGGCTGAAAAGAGAAAGAAGGAGGCTGAGGAGAAGGCACAGGCAAAAGTGGAGTGCGTTGCCAAGGAACAGGAGGAAGAATGTGATTCTGACATAAGTAAAAAATCCCGTTCACCACAAATAGAAGAAGAAGAGTGATCAGAGTAGGGTGGTTTAGATCTGGAAAGCATTCCCTTCCGGATGAAGTGAAACAGGGAGTAGGAGAAGGAAGGGCCGCAAAAAAACACTAAGGCCACTAAGTCATCCCTATACCCAATCACCTTGACAGAGGGCAACTTAGATGAAATTGGGGATAAGGTAAGGGACGTGACAGCGGAACTGCTATAGCAATAGAAGAAAGCCTTGGTTTCCATTCAGATGGGTCTACGTGAGTTGCAGATCCAAACTACTTAACTGCGGGTAGGTGTAGGGCATAGTAACACGACGTTGACTATTTTTGCGTCGGGGACCACTGGAGTAGCAGATATAGTTTGCTCTTTAGATCCTCGGGCTATCGTGCCGCCTAATGGAGCACTAAGCACAGAGAAAGATGTTGACAAGGCTGCTTTAAGGAACATTGATCTCAACTTGGCTGCACTCCCAAGCGAATTCCTTCACACACTACAAGTAGGTGTGATCACTGAACGTAGGGCCTGAGAGAAGCATGCGATGAGCGTGATTAGTGAGCAAGCGGTTAACAACGAACAATTTTTCATTGAGAAAACAACAACAATAGATGTCTGGAAGAAGGTCCAGGAGAGGAATGAGCGCACTGCAACGATGGTAGCAGAAGCATGCAAAACTGTTCCGGAACTGCACATCCCCGAAGAGGCACCTGTGGAGGCCAAGATTTGGAAGTTTGCTACAAGTATGTGCGATACTCAGACCAAGATGTCCAAGGTTCAGTTTGAGCTGAACCTCAACATTACAGATCTCAAGTTGAGGGCACAACTTTCAACTCCACAAGAGGTCAGAGAAGAATGTGAGGTAGCTGTCAAGAATGCAGTCATTACATTAGATGCCACAGTGGCAAAATGCATTGCGCTCTTCGAGTAATTGATGGAAATACTCACAACTCTGCAGGAAAATCCCAACATGCATAGGTTGAATAGTGAGGCAAGAGAATTACAGCAATAGTATGATGAAGCGAGAACGACGGCGCGCATTGTCGCCATCACAAAGAGATTGGCGAAGCTGCAGGAGGCGAAAGAACTAAAAGAACAAGTGGAAGCAGTGCAATAAAAAGAGGCAGTCCTCAAGGCCAGATTGTTACAGATCCATTTGGGCACATCAACCCCAACTTACAGATTGATACTATTAGGGCCCATTAAACCCTAATTCAGTTGTTACATGCCCTAAATTAAGTCAACCATCAAAATGCCTCCTTCCCAAGAGATTCCATGACTAAAATCATCCAAAAACTGCATCTAAGAAGATTAGCGTAAGAAGGCCTTTATCAGGGTGCACTGTAGTGCAGTCGAGTACACTTCTAGGGTGCATTGCAGCACACTTGAGCCCTCTTTGGCCCGCGTTGGGTGAATTTGAGTGAAATTTCATTGGGGTTTGGGAATATTCTTATCCATTGGATGCATCTAGAAGCTTCCCAAGTTTATCTACTCCTTTGGGCTTGAAATTGGATGAGGGAGGAGTTAAGGAACATCAATCCCTTTATCCCTTCCTCCATGGAACTAAATCCTAAGTTTGGGAGGGCATTCATTATCATCATTTGTGGCATAACTTCCTTCATTCACCTATAAAAAGACCACTCATCTAAGTGATCAGGGGCTGGAAATCATTGAATTATAGGGAGATCCGGTTAGTATGAGACTTGAGTTAGTTTCAAGTATTGTAATGATGTCAAAATGTCTTGCTTGTTATGAGGAGAGGATGGGTTTGAACTGGAGGAGTGGTACTGAATCAAGCAAATTGGGTTGTAACTCTTCCTTTTGCTAATAAAGTGTTCAAAGTTTTTTCCATATGTTTGTATTGTTCATTGATGCTTTCATATGTGTATTATGAACTTGATTCCATTCTATGTTTAATCAATAGATCATTATCATATGCTTTGATCGGTTTTTGTCTTCTGTATTTGTGCAGGTACTTTTCAAGCAGATTAAGTACAGAAAGGAGTGATAGGATTAATCAAGGGAGATAAGGAGTAAGAGAAAGCTATAGGTAGGTTCCTTTACTATCTTGTTTAATCTATTGGTTATAGAAAATTTGGAGAATGCTTTGCATTGTTGTTCTAGACTTAGCTACTAGTCTATGGGTTCAAGCGTTTATCCGTAGACACTAAAACTTCCCAAAACACAGATTCGAGCCTTGGCTAGATGATGCCTATGTGCTCTCCACCACCATTGGGGAGAATTTGGCAAGCTTGCAAAAATGCAGCAGAAGATCCAGGCAGATAACACAGGACCAACAATGGAGCAGCTGGTGGAGTAGGTCAAGCAGGCGGCTACGCAGTGTACAATGGAAGTTGCAGTGGTATAAGTGGAGCTGAGAGGTCTTCACAGAAAGATCTTAAGGCCAACAAAGTGACTCGAGGGCGAGTCACCATATTTGTGTTGGGGGCCTGTTGGGATAGGGTCCCCTAGGGTCAATTTTGGGGTAAAAAGCCCAAGTTTTCATATGTAAAGTGTAAAGTCTCCACAATTTGTGGTCGCGGAGCGCATAGATGTAAAGTATCAAAAAGGGTTTCCGCTCTTCTTTTATGTAAGTTGTGTCGGCTTTAGAAGATTTACCCATGGTCCGCAGACCATGGGATTGTATAAAAAGGAGAGTCTTAAAAGATTCTAAGGCAGTAGTTTTGAAGCTGGATGATGATGAATGTAAGGGGTCATTAGCAAAAAGAGCGAAGAGTCTTAGAGTAGAAGGGAGGCTTTGCAGCTGTGTGTGTAGAGGCCTATGGTAGAAGTCTGCAGCTGAGTGTGTGGACCCCTGCAGTTGAATGCACAATGTAGTTAGATTCCGTAAGAAGATTTGAAGTACTAATAAAGAAGATTACTCTGGAAATATTGATGCAAAAATCTATATGTTTTACATTGTTATCTGAACCAAGTGATAATATCTATTTACATGAAGAACATATTAATGCATATTGAAGTTATCAGATATTTAAGCCGATCTCGGTAAATACGAAAGTAAGAGTAATTACAGAAGCACGCAAGTGGTTGATTCACTTGGTTAAGGTCCATGAATGACAGTCATAGACCTTCATGAAGGTATAGAGGCTGATTAAGAGAAGTATATCAATAAGCCCTAAAAGGCTTATCGATATATGTGAAGGTAGAGTTAGGGCATAAAACAACATCACGACCATCTTTGGGTGCAGAAACTTGGTTCTAGCATCCCCCATACTGCTTCGGGTGAGACTTCAGTTTGTGCTCCGCAGATTGACGCCGAAAGGGCCAGTAGTGTAGGGATTTTTTTGGCTAAATTAACGTTGAACCTGGGTCAAGGCCCACAAAGCCAACAAAATCTTACCTGGAAAATCTTGAAATATGGAGTTGTATAACAATGTGGAATTCCATTTCTAAAATGTCTTCTTTTTAATCAAACTGTCATGCCATTTAGCTATTTGTTGTTGAATTATTGTTGGGCATTGAAGAGAAGAAAAGTGCATTTTCTCCATTTCATTGAGTTGTTGGACGTTCTTATTTTGTGCTTCTTAAAGGTCGAGACTAACCTCCTAAGAGGTCCTTATCAACTTGCAATAGTACTTCAAGTTTGATAAAAAATATAGGCTCCTTACCAAATACAAGCTGCTAAGGTGAAAATCCAGTAGTATTGCACCATGTCATCTCATAAGCCCACAAGACTTCAAAGAGTTTAGAGGCCCAATCTTGGTGGTTTGTGGATATTGTCTTGGTTAGGATCCCTCCCAGAACATTGCTTGTGCTTTCCACTTGACCATTTGCTTACAGATGGTAAGGGGAAGTGATTCTATGCTTGATATGATATTTTTGCAATGTGGCAGAGATTTTGTAGGTGATAATTTGTGCTCCTCCATAAGTTACAAGTTCTCAGGTAAATCCATATCAAACAAAAATTAAAATAGGAAGTTGATTACTACTTCCTCCGTGGCTCTTGAAACTACTATTGCCTCCACCCATTTTGTTACATAGTCTATGTAGGCTGAATTGTATGATTTTTGGTTTGAAGGTGGACTAATGGGACCTACAAATTCCATTCACCATCTCTCAAATCCTTCCAGTACAAGCTATGGTCAGAGAGGAATTTGATCAGTCTAAATGAGATGACCTGCCCTTTGATAGTTATCGTATCTTTAAACATATTTCTTGGCATTTTTTAATATTGTAGTCCAAAAATAGCCTATCTGCAACACCTTGTGACCAGTTTTGTGATCGTCAAAATTTCCTCCACAAGGTTCATCGTGGAAGGCCCCCGGGGATATCATAAATCTCATCCTCTCTAATTCATCTGCAGACTTGGAGACATGTTCCTATATGGAAGAGGTATCCATCTATCCATGTTAATTGAGCACTATGCTGAATAACGTGCTTCTTTTCTCATGGTGACAGATGTGATGGTAGTTTTCCAGCGGCTAGATAGTTTGCAACGTCACTATACCACGATGTTTTAATAGTCAAAACAAATAGATATTCATCCAAGAATCAATCTTCCACTGGTGAAAAATTGGTTGTAGGTGGAATTATCAACAAGAACAAAGAAATTTTCAACATGGTTCTCTTTCCTTGGTTAGTCCTTTATAGTGATATCAGATTCCTATAGTAACAATAACCAACAAGTTACTCTTCCATTGGTAAGAGGTTAATTAGCTAAATATCAAATAGCATAATGATCAGTATATAATAAAACTAGATAGAATGTTATGTAATGACATAATTTATTTATAGCAAAGACAACAGGCATAAGTTCGTTTTCTATCACAATATAATTTAGTTTTGAAAGTGTTAGATTTGTGCTAATTTAATAAATTGCATAAGGTTTCTTATCATCTTCTTGTCCCAGAATTGCCCTTATTGTTGTATCAGATGCATCTAAGGGTATATGGAATGGAAGATTCCAATTTGGTCCCCTCAGCATAAGCATTGTTGAGACCAATTTCTTCAGCGCTATAAAATCAATATTGTACTTATGAGTCCACTCAAATTCAACATGCCCAATTAATGCATACAATAACACTGTAATTTTAAAAAAATGTGTTTAAAATGACGATAGTACCTAGCATAACCAAATAAAATAAGTGCCTATATTGGCGTACAAGCAATAGGGAGATTAATAATCACCTTGATTTTAGCCATATCTACTTGAATACCTATAGAAAAAATGAAGTGTCCCAAGACTAAACCCTTTGTCATCAGCATATGGCATTTCTCATTATTGAGGCATAGTGTGCTAGGTATACATTGTACAATAACCTTTTCCAAATTGTCCAAAGCTTCATAAAATTAGCTACCATAAGGAGTAAAATAATCCATAAAGTTAGAATCCATTATTTATTAAATCAGAAAATATACTCTGAATTTCCTTCTGAAAAGTGGTGAGTGCATTGCATAGCCCAACTGGTAGAACGTTGTATGCAAACGTTCCCCATGGGCATGTGAACATGGTTTTTCTTCATCCTCAGGGGCAATATAAACTTCATTATATCCACTAAAGACAATCTAGGAAGGAAAAATATTTCTTCCTAGCGAGTGTATCAAGAATTTTGTCTGTAAATGTGAGAGGGGAATGATATTTTTGTGTGGATTTGTTTAGTTCTTTGTACTCTACAGAAACCCACCATTTCCCATTCCTTTTAGGGACTACCACCAATGGTAAAACCCACTGGTTTTTAGATACAGAGTATCTAAAGTTGACATCAAGTAGTTTTTGTAGCTCCTGCTTCACTATGTCCCTAAGATGTGGATTCAATCTCCTTTGTGGTTGACAAATTTTTGAAGCATTTTTTACAACGTAAATATGGTGTGTACACAGTTATGGATCAATACCTTTAAAGTCTACATAGTCCACGACAAAGCCTTGTTTGTATTTTTGAAGAACTTGAATTAGTTTCTCACACTTGATTTCATATAGGCTAGCATTAACATTCAAAATTTTTCCTCATTCAAGGTCAATAGGAATGTTGTTGTGGACTGTGTTTGTAGGTGTGTGACCACTATTTAACTCCTCCAATGGATCACCTTGGGCTTAATTATCGAGCACTACTTTCAGCATCTAACATGTTGGATATCCTATAGTAGAGGGTTAGCTAATGAAACCATTGATTGTATCATCCTCAGTTTGTATGTTAAATATAAGAGTTTTATCAATGGTAAGGGGACAACATAGCTAACCTTGTTCATACTCAGGAGGAGGCCACTTATCATTATTAGATGGAATTCTAGGCTTAGTAGGGATATATAGGACGAGTTTATTGATGATAGTTCCCTTAACATTAGTCATACTTCCACTCTGATACCCAATGTATGCATATGTACTGACGAACCACAACCTGCCTAGTATGAGAGGGTGTCCTTCTAGCTTATTTATGGGGTTAGCAACCAAAAGCTCCAATGGGTATTCGTAAGAACCCACAAAGATGGTGATATCATCCAGGGTTCCTTCTGGTTTTACCATAGATTTGTTCGCTAGAACTAGCATGGTTGGGGTTGGTTTTAACATGGTTATTCCAAGGAGGGCACAAGTTTCAAGTGTTATGATATTTATAGTAGCTTGTAAGTCCACTAAAGTACTTAGAAAGCTAAATACATGAATCTAAACAATGACCATTGGGTTTCCAGGATCATCGTATTTGATGGGTATCTGTTTCCCTAAAATAAGATAAAAAAGTTTCCAAAGGACATGGATTGTAGGAGGGTCTTTTGGTTTTATTCTAGGCTTCTTAACACATAGTTCTTTGATGGTCTTAACATAGATCAATATATCTCTAATAGATTGAAGAATGGGCATCTTAATACAAAAATTTTGTAGTTCCCCTAAAAGATTGAATTCAAGGTATCTAGATGGCCTTACTATGGTCGGTATTTTTGGAAATGAAGGAGAAACCTCTAGAATTTTTTTAGATTCTTGGTTCTTTGTCGGTCTATTGGGTAATTTTGTCTTAGTGATACTTACAGTAGAAGGTTTTTTTTTACTTATGCTACTCTTTAGTGGAATTTTCATCTTCTGGCTCTTCTAAGCTCATTGGAGGGTCCTTTGGAAAAATGGTCTACCAAAATCTTAATCGGAGTTCATTACATTCCAAAGATGGAGGACAACAGTTAGAAGTATCAACTATTTCTAAAAATATCATAGGGATATATACGGATATTTTTTGGGTTTGGGTTTGGGTTTGGTAGTGCAGGTAGATGAGGGTGTAATGGAGGTGGGGTATTTTAGGGTAACTAAAGTGGTGGTTGTAATGGTTTTAACAATGGTTGTGATTACGACAATGTTCCAACTAACTAATTAATGACTCTTGTGGGGAGTTGCTACTTTTGGGACCACATTGGCCCCTAATGGGGTTACTTTAGCCATTAAGAAGCATACATATTACTCTGCAGGTTCTTCCATGAAGGTGCAGGGTATTTTGGTTTGACCAGGAAGGTGCAAGAAATGAATGGTTTGACTAAGGTGATGGGGGGCATGACTGGGGTTTCTAGGTGGTATTACCAGGTTCTTGACCCTGCAAAGTTAGTTTACGAAACTAATTTTGATTATATTATTTGGAAATAAACATGGAGGGGTGTTGAACCATACCTATAGGAAGGTTTCTCCATAGTCGGCATTATGCCATGAAAATTGTAGGTTCTAGATCTTCCTCGACTTCTTTAAATATGGTCTTCAACCTAGGAAGAGAGGGGAAATGATCGATCAAGTGGTCCTTAGTACAAATATCATATATTTCATCTGTATCCAATGGGTGTTCCTTATGGACATTCTTTTGTCGACAACGAGGGCAGAAAATTGCTAATGTGTGTTCTGCTTCAGCCTACTTTTGCTTTACCTGTAGGACATCCAATTGTGTATTCAATGTGCTTAATATATCAGTCTTAATTTTTTCTAGCAAACGACCAATTTCTAAATGCGTGACTCCTCCGCTTGTAGTTCTACTCATTCTAGTAAGTTGACGACAAATCCTAGGCTTGGTTCATGTAATCCCACGCAAGCACCTAATACACAATTTCACAATATCATCATACTATTCTTTAGTAAAATTGCCATGGCCCATTAAGCTAAGTGTTTCTATCCATTCATCCCCCATTCCCCTAATTAGAGTTGTTTTCAATACTTCTTTAGGTATAATGGTGTATGGTGATATATGCAAGTTATATTGGAATCTCTCGATATATTTTTCTAAAGTTTCATCTTCTTTAAAAGCCATTTTAAATATTTCCTCCCTTAATTCCTAGGATCAACAATACTCTTGAGATTTAGTAAGGAAGGCTTGTTTCATCTGGTCCCATGAGTTCATAGTATCGCCCCGTAATCCCATAAACCAACATAGTGTTTCTCCCTTCATAATGGAAGGGAGTAGCTTCAATTTCTAGGGGCCAATAGTGTAGTCATATCCCCAACATAAAACATCGAATTCAAACAGAAATGCGTCTCGGTCTTCTGAAGCCATCCCATTAAAAGTTGGAACATTTTGAAGTGGAATAACCTTCATAGGTGCATTGGCTTGTGGATCGACAATAGGGTATTCTATGGATTAGGTTTGTGTGTTTGATACGTGTCTTTCCATTTGGTTAAAAATCTATTAGTACCCTTCAAGAATTTCAAAATCATGAGGTACTAACTAAAAGAGACCGGTATGGTGATGCAACCCTAGACTTGGTCTAGGCCTTACAACGCTCCTTTTTCAATGGGTGTCATAAGAGATTCCTACTTAGGGGGTTGAAGATATAGATCGCTTGTATCACCTCCTAGTTCCTTTAAATTGCAAGATTGCACCTTGCTCTTGCTAAATGGATCAAGAAGCCTAGTTGGTAGATCTTGAAACCTGTACTCTGACCCTAATGTTTTATCATGAGTCTCAGTGTTAGCTGCAACAAAAGATTTTGCTACGCATGGGGCAATAATTGTAGACCCCTTCCCGGACACTGTTTGAAGTCCTTCCAATGCCAAATATTTTTCCTTTTGAAAGACTTCGTCTATGAAGGTCGCTTGCCCAAGGCAAACTTGGCCTTGGATTTTAGCATCAAAGCAAATCATTACCACTCTAAAATCATGACCATTGACTAGGTATCCTATAAGTAAAGGTTAAACAACATGGAAGACGACAAGTTTCATGAAATCACTTCTAACTCTAGCCAAAACCACCTTTAGCTAAAGCAAGGATGACATAAGGATGCTGAATGGCTAGGCCATTGGGGGATAAAGAAAGAAATTATTGCGAAGAATAAAGGTAATATTAAAAATATTATTACATCAAAATTTAAGGAGAAGTTATTGAGTGATAAATAGTTAGAGGGAAAGAGGAACTAAGATATCATGAAGTGATCAATCTAAATATTGAAAAATAAAACAATCAAAATTATTTCTCTATATTGACTAGTGTAAAGAAGAAAATAATCATTTCTCCATTCCAAAAACATCATGTAACAAAAGAATTTGTCACCTTTCTGACATTGAAAAGGGTGAAAATGAAAAACATATTCTCTTACATTGTTTATCTTATGCTCAAATTAAATTTAAATTGCAAAATATTTGTTACACAACCAAAATTATAATATTTTTTGCATTGAAAAAGTTGAAAATGAAAAAAATATTCTCTTACATTATTTATTTTATGCTAAAATTAAATTTAAATTGAAAAATATGTGTGGCACAACCAAAATTATAATCTTTTATATATCTATTAAAAAAATATTAAATTTAAGTAAATATATAACATAAAATCTAAAAAAATATTTAACAAATATTTACATATATATATATATAACAAAGAAGTATATTAAAAAAAAACCAAAATTTTCCAATAACCAAAATATATATTTTCTGGTGGACAACCTTGTGAGGTGAGAAACTCAGGCCAATAGATCATTAAAGTACTTGATATCAGCGATGGATAGCATCTCGTTTAGGTTATATTGATATGGTTGGATTGTATCGGTGGTGGGTTTTGAATTTGTGAACATTTAATCAGGTATTAGAATTATTATTATTTTTTTTTTTTTTATTATATTTAAAAAAATAATTTTAATAATAAATTAAATTTCAAAATTTTATCAAAATATGTAAGAGATGGATGATTATTCAGTCCCTAATAGGTTGTTTTCCTGCTATGTATTATAAAATGACAAGGTCTGACATGTATTATAAAATGACAAGGTTTGCACCCAGGCTGGGGTATAATGCAGCTGACTTATAAAAAAATAAAAAAAATGTTATTAGAAGAAATCTGCCTTCAAATGATAAGGATAAACAACATAGAATCAACGATGTATATAGTGTTTATAACAACATAAAGCTTTGAGGTCCGGGGTGTCCGAAAAAATTAGAAAACAAATCCTATTTTAAATACTATAACATGCAGACCATGCTAATATATGTTACTACAAACAGTAACATGCGAACGATGTAAAGATACAACGATATGCTCCTACAAAGCTCATTACAGACACTACAACATACGAACCATGCAGCGTAGAGGCTACATGCTAGAAACACACCAGTACTACAACAAAAAAAAGAAGCTATGAGGCAATCGCGAGAGGTATCATCGAAAATTGTGAGCAAAATAGAGCTGGTTATTGCTGAGGTCGTAGACAATATGGAAATTTTGTTGTTCAATGCTTCCAAATGTCGATATAGAACCTGGTGGCCCTGCGTCTCCGAACGCAAGGCAAAGTAACCCACGAAGTGATACGAAGAAATTATTTTGTGGCAGAACATCTTTCGCACCATTTGCAAACTAAAAAGTTATTGTTGGAAGTCAAAGATCAGACGTAGCATTATAACAGAGATCAAAACCGGAGTCAGGTTCTCAACAGAGTCAGGTATCCCACTCTTTTTTTGAGATTTCTTTGTTTAATTTAGCAGTCCCAGGTTCTCAACAGAGTCAGGTATCCCACTCTTTTTTTGAGATTTCTTTGTTTAATTTAGCAGTCCCAGTTACATGAACATTTTTTTATCGTATTAAATTTTATAAGAACAGATTTTTACAGATTTTTCCTTATCAAATTCGATTTCGAAATTAGTAACTATAATTTTTTCCGTATCAAATTCGATTTCGAATTTAGTAACTATGATTTTGACCTTGTGAGAGCTCGAGCGAAGAGATGTATATAACCTTGCGTAGAATGTATTCTATGTGTAGCGGTCAGCAACGAGTTTCTTGTTGCAAAGGTGAAAATAATGTGCTGGACATTTTTGGCAAGAATGATATGCTGAGTTGGAACCTAGTGCCGGTCAGAACAAATTTCCGTGGTGTGGTAAGCATGGAATCATTTACATTTTGATAGGAAAAAAAAAGACCTGTCATGTTTTCTACTATCTAAACTCATTTATGATGATGATAATGAAGAGAAAGATGGTTCATGAAGACACTATGAGTATAGATAATGTCAACACTATGAGTATAGATAATGTCAATGAAGATTATAGATAATTTTAATGAAGATGAAGTAAAGATGGAATTTAAATTAGCTTATATATTTGGGTATATAATTGACTTTTTAATTTGTTGTATCTGATTTGAGATTATTGTAATAATACATTTGTGTTGTAATGGGTGCATGATTTGTAATACCTGACACCTCAAAGTTGATTTAGTTGATTTCTGAAGTGTGTTGTAAGATTTATTGAGTACAGGCAAAGTTTATCTCTCTTAGGAGGAGAGAGGATGTGATATCAGGATGTAGAATTGACCACTAGATAGATACAGAAGGTGTACTTGTATCTATGTTTGATTTGTAATTGTTGAGTCAGGAATGTAGTGTTTATCTCTCTTAAGTAGAGAGAGGATGTGACATTAAGTTGTGGAATTAACCACTAAGTAGATACGAGGATGGTAAGTGTACGCCTATGTTAAGCTGATGATTAAATAAATGGCTATTAAAATTGATATTACTCATGTACCTAGCTAGATGGATTTCTTTTTATATGGAAATCAATAATCAGGAAAAAAAAATACAGACTGTGACGAAAGCCCAAAGAAAAAATAATAACAACTAAAAACAATGTTTATAGAGTTCTACGTATTATAAACCTATTTAAAAAATCCTCAGCAATTCAATTTTTTGTTTGATGAGATAATTAAGAAAAAAAGATATTGAATACTTAATATCTCATCAACTTCATCACCGCCACACCACTTTCAATAAGTCCACCGCCTCGGAAGTCACCACTCATTACACCAAAGTTCGAAAGGCCAAACACCCTCTAGCTTCATCAATACTGGAAGAGACAAACTTAATCTAGGTAACTGACTCGGATTCCGTATAAATATAGGTGCTCAATCCCACTCTATGTTTGAGATTTCTTTATTTAAATTAGCAATCTCAGTTACATTTTGGTCTGTCTTGTTTCTTTGTCTCGATGTACAAGATCCACTCTTAAAGTGCGACCATGCCGAACAGTGGCAAGTTCTTTCGTCTCGCCCTCGGTGGCGCAACTTCCATGGTATGATAAAGCGTACAAAGCAAATACAACGATTGACATAACATGTAAAGCACTGAGGGTTGACATAGTCCAGCACCATAAACAACCGTCAGCAACAATATGATGTTGAAAATGTACAATATCCACCGAATTTATATAGACGCTACTCAGAGCTAGTTGATCTGAATATTTAATCAACTTTTATTTCTTAGATTTTAAAATTGCTATAAAAGTCAGCCATGTAATTAAATTCAACTTTTCAATCATCTGATTATTAAACGAGAGTCAATGATACATTCCACTTTTAGATCATCTGATTATTAAACAAGGGAGTTGTCTATAATGCGATTTTTTGGAGATTCTGTTGACGGAATCCGGCGGAAGAAATTGAGGTTGAATCTTGATTTGTTGCAGTTAAAATGGTTTTTTAACTGCATATTTGGATTCAGCACCCTGAAAAATCCCTGGGAGGCTTTCATTGTGCAGAAACTAGCTATCAAACTTGTGATTCCAATAAATTCCTGCCAGATTTCGACCGGAAAAACCCGCCGGAAAAGCTTTCAAAAAATCCGGTTATATACAACTGATTAAACAAGAGTCATTGATACGAGAGTCATTGGTATCTACGTAGCATGACATACGATGAGTAAAGATGGCACATGCGTGGGTCCGTTTGAACCTTGATGGAGATGCATGGTGATAGGTTCACCCGTTTCTTATGCGACAAAGATTTGTCATGGTCCATGCTCCTTATAAAACCTAGCCAGGTTGACCTGAAAGAAGTTACCTAAAATCAGGATTCTTGCTGCGATATGCTCTTCCATCTTGCCATGTAGCCTCCCCAGAAAAAGCATTGCTCAAAGCTG
Organism: Pinus tabuliformis; assembly: GCA_031772625.1. Lineage (NCBI taxonomy): Eukaryota > Viridiplantae > Streptophyta > Pinopsida > Pinales > Pinaceae > Pinus > Pinus tabuliformis. The sequence continues at coordinate 599,026,210 of CM062805.1, read as the reverse complement.
CTATATTCCAGGTTATAAAAAAAATAAAAAAATTGTCCATGACATTGTCTTCGTTTATGATAGTCAGACCATGTAACACAAATCTTTAATATATTTGTATTTTTTTTATAACACAGATAATACGCAATCTTTATATAAAAATATTCCGGGTTTATTATTAATTATTTTATATTTCATAAATATTATAATATTAAGAATTTTTTTAATCATGATAAATTGGTAATATATTTTGACTATCACTATAACACCAAAAATATATAATAATATATTTTTTTATTTACCAATAGTTAATATGTTACCTAGGTGGGTACCTATTCTTTGAACCTTATTAAAAGGGGCTAAGCATGTCCTTTGGAATTTAACTCAAATTGATGGAAGAAAAAACAACTCTACTATGGTTACGAACAAAGACCCATCCTAACTAGAGATCTACCAAGTTGGTAGAGTTAGTAAAATTATCATTACCAACATAGATTCATCTTAACTCTAGATCTAGCAAAAGTTGGTAGACTAATATGTCTCAAAATGCAAATCTCTTCAGCGGAAAACTTGAGGAAACGTTCTCACCTTGAAATATATGATTCCTCTTAGCGAGTGATGTATATGGAGTAAGATGTATTTACCGCTTTATATGGACTAAGATGTAATTGTTGTTTCTTAATAGTATTATTCATATCATATATAAATTTCACATAGCAAATGTTGGTAGACTGATATGTCTCAAAATGCAAATCATTTGAGCAGAAAACTTGAGGAAAAGTTCTCACCTTGAAATATACGATTCAGCCAGTGGTGTATATGGAGTAAGATGTATTTAGCGGTTTATATGGAGTAAGATGTAATTACGTTGTTTTTTAATAGTATTATTCATATCATATGTAAATTTCACATCTCTATATATGAAAACATTTTTATCATTAATTTTATTAAAACTCTCGATTTTATATATATATATATATATATATATATATAATGTTTATTAAGTAATTTTATATATATTTATTAAGTAATTTTAAATATAAAATGATAAAATATCATAAATATGAACATCAGTTTTCTATCCCATGAGTTTAACCTATCTTATCCCATGAGCTTCTTTAAATTTATGTTAAAGTGAGATACACATAATACGCAATTTTTTTTTAATAAAATGTTTAAAAGGCTATGAGTAATATCAAAATTACGATATAATAAATTGAGTTAACTTATTATTGTTATTATTTTAAAATATTTATTAACTTTTATGATTATATATAGAGAGGGGTGTGCTTAATTGAGTTAACTTATTATTGTTATTATTTTAAAATATTTATTAACTTTTATGATTATATATAGAGAGGGGTGTGCTTATCTTGGAATAGGTTTTTTCTAATTTTAATTTAATAATTCATATGTAATAGTTGCATAATCCATATGTAATAGTTGGATAGTAGAGATTAACCTATATTAAATATCCAAAGTATATTTTTAGTTGTCAAAATAAAGAGTTGAGACTTAATCTAAAGTAGTTATATATTTTATTGTTTTTAATTTAATTTTAAAATTGTTATAAAATTAAATTAAAATTATGTGTGTAATGGTTTTTTTGGCATGTGATATTGATAATCCATGATTTGTAATAAAAAATGTTTATATGTTGAGAATCTTTATGCTAAATTGGGGTGAATCTCCAAATTAGGAGCCTTGTTAGATGTTTTCTTAAGTATATATTTGTTTAACTTATATATTTATCTTTTTTGTAATTAATAATGATAATAATAATTTAAAATAATGTTGTAATTCAGTTAACTTTTATCATATTTTTAAAGTTTGGTGTTGTGAGATGTATCTTGAGGTAAGTGTTTTGATGTAGATTATCAAGTGATGTTTAATTTTTTTTATTAATGAGTGTGCCTTACAACCTAGTACATGGGGGAGATGTTGTCACGTAACATTACATTAAAAAATTAAAATATATATATGTGTGTTGGCTAATTGCCAAAGGGTTCCTATTTCAACTTAAGGTGATGAGGACTTGTTGACTTTTTTTTTTTTAGGTGACGGCCTCGAATATGCTCAGCATATCCTTCTTTGAATGCTTATCAATGGATGTAGTGTGTTACAAAGCTTCTTAGGTTGCATTGACTTTTAATAAATTAAAAAAATTATATTCATGCCACATGGTCCATTTTACAATAAAATGTGTAATTCTTTTTTTTCCTCAAGTTAAATTATATTCATGCCAAGTGGCTCTGGCCCACCAATTTCCTAGGGATTTGAAATTATTCTAATTCTAACAAGTTCATATTCTAATTAGACGGTGAAATTAATATATAAGAAAAAACTATTTAGCAAAACGGTCCATTTTACATTAAGATGTGTAATTTTTTTCTCAAGTTAAAGCTGACTTATAACCTTTTTATATAACCTTTTTATACATGGTTAATTAGGTAAATGTGTGCATGTAATTGTTGCAATACTTTTTTGTTATAACCATATTAATATTTTTAATGTGGTTGTACTAGTATATGTATATTCTAGATATGTTGTGTGTAAAGTTACTTTAAAGAAATAATAACTTTACTTCAAAATCAATGTCACTAATAAATAAAATACTTCAATTTTCACCATTATTTTACATTTATATAGTGAGATGATTTAATTGGAATTAAGAATGGAAAAACTACTTTTTAGTATGAGGCATATATGTAATTTCTTCATTGAGCTTAGATCTAATGTCTATAGTATGCTAGAAATGTGCAATGTTACTTAATGGTGAAAAAAAAAAAACCTTATAAAAATTAAATAATATAAAATATAAAAATGACCCATGGTTTTAAGAATCAATGGTATTGATCCATGATATTCATGTGGAATACAACCTATTTAAGGGGAAAATTAAACTAGCCTAGATCAATCTTAGTTTGATGTTATATTTAGATACATAATTAGTTGTAGAAAATGATGGTGTTGAATTCATTTAGTAAAACTTTTTTATTGATATGTTTGTTTGGATATGATTGGAGTCCTGGAAATATTAGGAAATATGTACTTTTTACATTTTATCTAATACTTTTGCCTACCTCCATTCCCTTTTTACTAGGTTATGTTTGGTAAAATATAATACTATAGTATTACATTTTACCCAATATTTCCCCTCAAGACATCCACTTCCTATAATAATTCTTCTTTATATTTGAAGTCTAAAATAAACAAACTCATCTATAAAATTAGCACGGGTGAGGAGAAATATTGAGTAAAATGTAATATTTAGATCAGCGGTGAGGAGAAATATTGAGTAAAATGTAATAATATTACATTTTAATTAGTATTTCTCCCACCCATGACCATTTTTTATTGGGTAAGGGTGGTAATAAATATTGGGTAACATATGATATTGTAATATTATATTTTATCCAATATTTCCCATCACCATATCCATTTTTTATTAAAAAAATTCTTTATATTGAAAGTTCATAAGTATTCTTTGGTCCCAATATGGGAGAGATAAAATAAAAATAAAATGACTTAAAATAAAATAAAAACATGGAATTAATAATTATATTTATAATTAATTATAAATAATAATTAAATCAGTCTAGATCTATCCTAACTCGAAATCTACCAAGCATAGAGAGAGATCAAATTTCTTCACACGCAAAGCTCTCTTAAAGTGAAAGGTGATTTGATCCCTCTCTCCACTTGGTAGATCCAGAGTTAAGACGGATCTAGGCTAGTTTAATTTCTATACTTGTACTAGTAACTAATAATATAATATAAAAGACAATTGAAGATTACTAAAAAAATTAGTGAAAGGTGATTTGATCCCTCTCTCCACTTGGTGGATCCAGAGTTAAGACGGATTTAGGCTAGTTTAATTTCTATACTTGTACTAGTAACTAATAATATAATATAAAAGACAATTGAAGACTATTAAAAAAATTATGTTAGAAAGATTTCTATAATTATAATTGTGTGTGCATGCTCATGGGGTGTAGAGTAGACGAGAGTGTTTGGTTAATGAACTCTATGGTGTAAATGCTAATGGTTCAAAACTTCATGGGAAAAAATCCAACCATGCTAATATTTGGTGTAGAGTAGACCATGATAAGGTGTTTGGTTAAGGAAGTCTATAGTGTAAATGTTATTAGTTTAAAAATACAATTGAAGATTATTAAAAAAATTAGTGAAAGGTGATTTGATCCCTCTCTCCACTTGGTAGATCCAGAGTTAAGACGGATCTTGTACTAGTAACTAATAATATAATATAAAAGACAATTGAAGATTATTAAAAAAATTATGTTAGAAAGATTTCTATAATTATAATTGTGTGTGCATGCTCATGGGGTGTAGAGTAGACGAGAGTGTTTGGTTAATGAATTCTATGGTGTAAATGCTATTGGTTCAAAGCTTCATGGGAAAAAATCCAACCATGCTAATATTTGGTGTAGAGTAGACCATGATAAGGTGTTTGGTTAAGGAAGTCTATAGTGTAAATGTTATTAGTTTAAAATTTCATGGGAAAAAATCCAACCACACTAAGGACTGGTGTATGTGTCTGATTTCCTGGTAATTTTGATTTCCTAGTAATTTCTGATTTCCTAGTAATTTTGAACTTTAGATGCCCTTAGGTAAAGGCTATACACCAAATTGGTGTATGAGGCCCCCTTTGGTTTTGAACGTGTGACCTCTTAGGAGGAAACACATGCTCTTAACCATTAGGCCCACTCAAGCTGTATCACTATATATGTTGGAATTGGTAATGTTGGTAATGTTTTTAATTGAATCTCGTCGATATTTTTAATCACTATACTATGTTTTAATTTTCACGGTCCAATTTTAATCTTATAGGAAAATTGACAATATCAATAATCATCTTACCTAAATTTTGTGTAAAGACATGTATAAATTTTGGTGGACACTAATCTTGGTAAATTTGCATTTTACATTTCTACTTCCACATAAATTTGTACAAATAGTTGCATAAATTAAGGTGGGAAACAACTCTTGGTAAATATGTTTATTTACATGAATATAAGGAATATTGGAAGTAACTCTTCCACTATTTATATTTACTAGTAATTTAATTTACATGGTTGTGCTAGTTATTATTATTTTTATTCAAATAAGTGTCTAAGACTTCCAAAATTTTAATTTTAATTTTGTTATCAATAATTATTAGGTGGATGATAGGAATTTAGGTCTAGAATATTCTTAGTGATAGTAATCGATCAAAGGTTGAAATTTATCTCAAAAGTTATTATGTCATGTTTCACTTTTAATTAAATGAGTAGCTCAAAAAAATTCCATATGAATATGGGTTATGGTTTTTTGAGATGCGGTATTCGTAAGTCATGGTGAGGTAACAAAGCTTGTTTATGGGTTAAGAATTTTGATAGGAAATTGGGGGTCATTCTACATAGTTAAGAATCTTGTTACATGTTTTTCTAAATGTATATATGTTTAACTAACATATTAATTATTTTTCTAATAAAATAATTATAATTTAGTTAATTTATATGATTTTTCTAATACTAGAAATGTGACATCTATAATGAGTAAAATAGTTTGTTACTTATGGTTGTTTACCAACCATTTACTTGATATGGATGTCCTAGTTTATCTTATGGTTCACAATAATATATCCCCCATACTATGCATAATTAACATTATTATGAGTAGTAGTTCATATAATTGTTGGTGGAAACCATATTAATTCAAAGAGGGAGGGGGGTGGCTGAGGAGGGGGTTGAATCAATATTAAGTATAATTTAATTAAATACTGCCAATTTATAATTTCACTTACTCACCATTCATGTGAGATTCCATAACATATTATATATACAAAAACATGAATCAACACGTGAACATCACAATAGCATCATGAGAAACATACACATATCAACATAGAGAGTTAATGTGGAAACCAAAAAATGGCTAAAACCACATTTTTTTTATCATGAGAATCTAAAGGCACCACTCAGATTACATCATGTTTCATGAGCACCCACCCATAGGAAGCACCAAGTCCCTAATATTGTTTTGCTAGCACCAGCCTGTCGGGAACACAACCTCTTTCTTTCTAGATGAAACATTAGCTTACAAGAAGAACAAAATCCTTGATTTTCATGAGCACACACTTGCAGGAGGCACCAACCCCCAAGTTGTTTACCAAGCACCCACTATGATGGAAGCACCAACTTCCTGTTATGTAGGCTGTCCATCAAGAATTTGTTGTTCTCTATTATGGTTCTCACTCAACCTGATGCATAGCTTCAATCAACTCTCAACCTCTTGCTCCCCACAACAACCTTCCCTCTACACATCCCACTTAACTCTCAGCCTTTTCATCTCCTCAACAACCTACACTTCAGCAACTCTTTGTTCTCATCTTAACACTTATGCCCTCAGCTTGGCCATTCAGGCTATGCTAAAATAAATAAGTCTCATAAATTAACACTAATATTAGCCTTGTTTTCTCTAGAGGCACACTCACACACACACACATTGTTGGATTCCCCTGAACAATCTCACTCTAGCTAGTCTTCTAACCTATGCACACATATTTCACTCATCAATTGGCCCTCTGAATTTCAATGCATTGGCCAACCTTCCCTTAAAAATGTTACTTCTTTTATAACTACCATCTTCAACAATGTTCTTTCTTACCCCCATATGGAACGGCCCACGTATGCACTTTGGTATGGCTCACCCTACACAGGATTAGAATCATTGTTCAGTTCACTGCCTCTATCTCATTGCAATAGCCCACTCTTCAATACATTCACACACAAATTGAAGAGAAATTCATTGAATTCTTGTGTAGCTTGAGGAAGAATGTATTCAATCTTACAAGGCTCGAGGAGGAGGAGCTTAATTTAATTGTGTATGTCTCAAGGAGGGTCTTTTATACATACTTTGGGCTTAAGAACTATCTTTCATACTAATCTCAAAGAGTATCTTCGTTAATTCCTCTATGGCTCAATGAGTACTTTTAGTATGGCTCACAAGGCTCGGAAAAAGAATTTCTTATGGCTTGCTATGTTAAGGATTGAATTCCATTACCATTGGTGCAACTCAAGGAGTATCTCTTAATGCAAGATATACTCCGTCGAATCCCCTACTATTTAAATTTGTAGCTATGTATTCAACTACCTACAAGTTTTCCTTTAATGTATTTGAACTAACCTTGGCTCTCTCTTACGACCTCTGACCATTTATTAAACATCCAATCCTTTCCCAAAACTACCATGTCTTTTATAGCGTCCATTCTCACAAATACCATGGTTATAGAACTAGATGTTTTCCTCTGGTATTATTGTTGTTGAATGTATCAATTAGTTTTGGTTAATGCAGCCAAATTTGAAACCTTTATGCACCCCTATTTACTTGGCCCTTTGTGCAAATGACTTAGCATTGTGGCCACAAGTTAAATGCAAGAGGTGCTTAATGCTACCATAGCCATAAGGCCCCACTCAAACCTATTCTTTATGCATTAGGTTATTTATTCTCAAGGTTAATTACTAAGGACTTATTACTACTTAATGCCATCATAACCTCCCCCATAAAATGAACTTCCCTTAGTAGTCCGAGGTGCGATTTTCCCATCAAATGGTGTTGGTGACAACTTTCCGATCCCCCATATTCCATCGATCATGGGACCACACTTTGCAAAACCTTCCTACCACATTTCCACTTATGATGACTTGTATTTCTCTGTTGTGTTAACAATCACATGTTGGTTAGCAACAGTTCCCATTTTTTGACCCAAAGTTGAGATTCCATAATGTGGGGAAGCGTTAACAAACACAAGCCTTGGCAGGGATTCCATGGAGGTACCATTTCACCTATCTTCCATGTAATGTTGATGTCATCATATCCATGTGGAATCGTATAAGTGGTGCCATGTTTCATGTGAATTTTTCCCACACAAAAAATCCAAATATACCTGCCACATGTCACAACTTCAGTGTGCAACATCATTGGTCCTACCATGCCATGCCACATGTCATCCCCTCAATTCGCCATGTAAATTCTAGCTATCTTCTACCTATCCTCTTGCCATTGGTTCATGTTGTTAACTTGATACCACAACAATGGACAACGCATCATCATTAATCAGTAGGGAAATGCCATGTGCCCTATTACCAACTCATTATATACATAGGAAAGCCTAAGGGTTCTTGTGTTTTGCACAAAATTTATTTATTAATTGAAAATGTCCCAAGGCAGAGAATTCATGTTAAATACCATATCTATCTCTTAGAGCCTATCTCATGCCTCGACATCATGCCAACCCAAGACTTCCTCTAAAACTCTGTGGTAGCGGACGTGAATACTCATGTTTTGTAATGGAGAATTCTCCACCCCTCTGACTCTATTAGTTGAAACAATTACAATTTGTGATCCCCACTTAGGGCTTCCAAGCCGAGACATGATAATTCACATCTTCTAACAAGGAAATTGCAGTTCCTCTACTTCTTTAATGATGCCACCTCACACTTTGTAACCTTTAACTAAGGGTTCTAAGGCATGAAGCTCCCATAAAACACATATGCTAGATCCATATCATGCCCTTTTTCTACCCTAATTCCCTTAGAAAACCTATCTACATGACCCTCAATCATGTTCCCAGGACCCGATGATGTGGCCTCTAATGGAACCACGAGGCCCCGAAACCCTGCCAAACTCCAATTGTCTATAACATTTGATCCTTTGGGAATTTTCTAGCTACGTTATACCATTGGAAAGGTTTTTTGGGGCACTACGCAACCATGAAATATGTAGGATCATATGAGTTGATTTGCTGAGGAAAATTTACTTCCAAAGATAAGCCTTCCTTGGCCTCAGTTAGGGCAGCAACAACCATCAATACACCTTTCCAAAGTAGTTTCACACTCGATGGCATCATTGTCACTCCAACAATATATTATGAGAAAATAATCTCATCAATGCATTTAGGTTTACATTAGTGCATTGTTGTTGACATCAATGCCAAAACAATAATTCTAACTTCCAGCATAACAATGCCAACAAGATCCCCCCTTTGGAAGCAATGGAAATCTCCCACAATCACAAGTTAAATATATGAATTGATGTCACTCTGCTCCATTGAAACCAATGGAAAATGGTTTCTTGTATTGCACCACCAATGCTCACTCTCCTTATGGGAAATCAATGTTTTCTCATTCTCCCATTATGCCACTACTAGTCTCCCAGTATCACAATGTCTGGGAATTAACGATAGCAAGAAACATTTTCTTCTTCTCCCTCTTCTCTCTTTCCTCAATGGATGATATATATCTTGCCTCATATATTTAACCATTCTACCCACTATACTAAGCTTAAAGTACAATGACTAGTAATTTTAACCAAAATCACTTGTAAAACAATAATCAATAAACAAAATATCATGATATTTGACTCTCATTTCATTTATCCAAGGAAGAAAAAATTCCCTCTTTGACATCAATGTCAAGGTATAATAATTCCTACACTCAAGAACATGATGTCCTAGTGGCTTCTTATAGCTACTAATCTTGACATTCTGAGGTTGCTGCCAAAACACTTCCGAAGCTTATATAACAAGTTGAAATAGTATAATTGTTGCGTTCTCTCTCCATTTGCCAATGCATCCATGTACCGGTCATTGTTATATAAATGGCATGGATTCTAATGCTACTACTTGTGTGATTCTTCACATTTCCTCTGGGCATATTCATAATCATCTCCATAACTTGTTCTTCCCCTGAGATCATGCTACTCCAAATAAAAAATAATACTAACAATATTGATAGAAATGGTTGTTTGTCATAGAAGAGATGGACAATATGCAAAGGGTTTCTCAAACTAAATCAAATACTATCAATTGACATAGAGATCCCAATTGATAACTAAGAAACATGAAAAGAACAAATACTTGTTTACTTATAACGGCTAGGTATAATAAAATTTGTTGCTTAAATGAACTAAGAGTACAACATATAATATATGTAGACCTTTACTTTCTTGAGCAATCAACTCTTCCTGAGACCAATGGATGATTCCCACTTGTACTGTTTGTGGAGCTCCCCCTTAGTTTATGCACTCTCCTTATTGATCTTTAGCCATATTTCTTCCATTATTTGGTTTGAGGGTTGATTTTATAGACCTAACCTTAACTTTGGGCCCCTTATCACTCTTCTCTTCTACCAAAACCTGCATTCTTCATGTACCTTGAAATGTTGTTGTGTACTCCCCATAAAACTATGCTAGATTCATTTTTTCTTTCCTTCAACATCTCTTGAGAAATTTTTTTATCTGCACCCACCCGTTGAGGGATTCCCAGAGAAATCTATCTCCACCCCTAACCCTTGGTATTTTCCTGAGACCACCTCACTAAGATCTAAAACATTCCAACAATCTGAATCTCAACTGAGAAATAATCCCATCACACCATGACTATTCAAAAATGGAAAGGCAAAGCTGAAACCACTATCAAAACCTAACAAAGTCCATCCCACCGATAAAAAATAGACCAAATATACACATGCATTTTCCATGCATGCCAAAACCATCTAGGAAATCATACATGCAACTTGTAACGTCTAAACTTATTCCTACTAGAGCTACTTGATCCAACATTTCCTCACTTTATATTTGCTTTCCTTGTCCTTCCTTTTCTTGCTTGATTTATTTCTCCTCTTGGCGATCTTCTCCTCTCCGAGAGTAATTCCAAAATAAAATTGACAAAAATCTACAATTTGATGCTCTGAATCCTTTTTATCATCCATGCCTCTAATTTCTTCATTTTCCTTAATTTTCCTTCAATTTCCTCCTCACATGCATCCTGTGACCTTTCACCTTCCTTTTCTCCTAATTTCCTTTATTTTCATAAATAAAATTACAGAAATTACTTTTTTCCTTTTCAAAGTCTTTTCCCTTGCCTTTTCCAATTCCCCCTTAGCCATAAACACAACAAGTCATGTCCACTAGGATATTTTTCCCTACTTTCATCTTGGAATAAGTGTCACATGACCTTGGTTTCATTTTTATTTTATTAAATTTATTACTTCAACAACCCCCCCCCCCCCCCCCCCCCCCCCACCACCATTAGGGAACATCATCCTTGGTGTTTGATTGCACCTACAACCAGAAAAACCACTACAAAGAAAAACATACTATCCATGGAGATTTATAATATAGATCAATGCATTACTTACAATGAAAAACCTGCTCAAAAGAAAATCATCATGACAATCATGACAACATGATAACCATACTGTTTATTGTATCTTTATAACACAACTCATTGTGATATTTACAATAGAAACCATACATAAATATGTACAAATACCAAAATCTCATTTGCCTCCATTGGAAAACAATGAATGATACATAGCCCTCATCTGATGAGTGATATCCCATGTAGCTTCATCAGGCTAAAAGTGCTTCCACTACACTTTAACTTGCTCGATTTCTTGTCTCTAGAGCATGAGTTATTTCCACTATAATATGCACTGAGGTTCCTGCTGGAATTCTCCTTCTGGATCCACCTGTAATATAGACCAATCAATAACATGATTGACATCCTTTATGTATATTTTAAGCAATGAAACATGGTAAACATCATGTACTTTCACGGTTGGAAGCAGTGCAATTCTATAGGCCACTGGTCCAATCTTCTCAATGATCTCAAAAGGTCCACAATACCATGGTTCCAACTTGGCATGCAACCTAATCCTGATGGAGCTCTTCTTGGGATTGATGTGCAAATACACATGCTCCCTAACTTGAAACTCCTTAAACAACCTATGCTGATTTTCATAACTCTTCTATCTATCCTACGCTTCCTTTAAATTCTTCTTTATAACTTTCATTTCTTGTTCCATGTCTACCAACATGTCTGGTACTACAATACCCTATTCATTAGATCACTCTAGGTGACGGGAGTATTACAACTCTACCCATACAATTCCTCAAACAAAATCAACTCATCCTTAGTGATTCTTGAGAACCATTATTGTAAGAAAACTCAACTAATGGAAGATAATCCTCCCATGTCCTCTGTTGATGCATGCCATACATCCTCAGCATATCCACCAATATCTTTTTGAACTTCTCTGTCTTTCCATCTATCTATGGATGATAAGCTCTACTGAAGGCCAACTTTGTCCCCAATATTGCAAATAACTCCTTCCAAAACTTAGACGTGAACTTAGCATTTTTGTCCAACACAATCTTCTTCAGAACACCATGAAATCTCATGATCTCTGTGATGAAGACCTGTGCTACCTCACTACCCAAATAAGTAGTCTTTACTGGAATGAAGTGAGCTACCTTGCTCAACTAGTCAACCACAAAAATGATAGAATCATGTTACCTCGATGTCCTTGGAAGACATGTATTGAAATCCATGGAAAGGACCTCCCATTTCCATTATGGAATTGTAGTATGATGAAGTAACTGACCCGAATGATTACACTTTGCTTTCATCCGCTGATAGTCCAAATATCTCACCACAAACATTGCCACTTCCCTTTTCTGATTAAGCTAATAGTAGAACTTCTTCACTTTGGCAACATCTTCTGATATCCAGGGTGATCTGAATATGGCTTAACATGAAACTCCCTCAATATAGGCTACTTGAGTTCATTTCTATTCAACACATATATCACGTCCCTAAATCTGACCAAACCATCTATTGTCAGAAGATACTCCAAATTTTGATCACATGTACCCTGCTTATATAACCTGTGGTTAATCTCCTTGTATCTACCATCCTATTGTCTTGCATGTAAGATTTGATCCTGTAAATTTCCTCCATACGATCTCACTATTGCAACATAGTTCATCTGCACTCTCCTACAAAGAGAATCTGCAACCCTATTCTCCTTACCCTTAATGTGCTTGATCTCGAAGTCAAATGCACTGATCGTGGCCAACAATCTACATTATATGGTGATATTTACAAGTTATATTGGAATCTCTCGTTATATTTTTCTAAAGTTTCATCTTCTTTAAATTCCATTCTAAAATATTTCCTCCCTTAATTCCTAGGATCAACAACAATATTGATATTTAGTAAGAAAGGCTTGTTTCATCTGGTCCCATGAGCTAATAGTACCACCACATAATCCCATAAACCAACGCAATGTTGCTGCCTTCAGAGTGGAAGGGAGTAGCTTCAATTTCTGTGGGTCAATAGTGTAATCATATCCCTAACATAAGAAATCGAATTCCAACAAAATGTAGTTAGGTATTCTGAAGCCATCCCATGAAAATTGGAACATTTTGAAGTGGAATAACCTTCATAGGTGGATTGCCTTGCGGATCAACAATAGGGTATTCTATGGATTAGATTTGTGTGCCTGATAGATTTCTTCCCATTTGGTTAAAAGTCTGCTATTACCCTTCAAGAATTTCAAAATCAGGAGGTACTAACTGAAAGAGACTGGTATGGTGACGAGACCCTAGACCTTATCTAGGCCTTACAATGCTACTTAAATCTAGAATTTTGATTCCGTCTTTTTTAATGTGTGTCATAGGATATTTTTGCGTAGGGGGTTGAAGATATAGATTGCTTGTCTCACCTCTGGCTTGCTTTAAATTGTAAGAGTGCACCTCGTTCTTGCTAAAAGGATGAAGATGCCTAGTTTGTAGATCTTGAAAGCTCTACTCTGACCCTATAGTTTTATCACGAACCTTAGCATTATCTGCAATAGAATATTTTTTTACAAGCAGGGCAATAATAGTAGAGCCCTTCCCAGATACTGTTTGAAGTCCTTCCAAGGCCTCATATTCTTCCTTTTGAATGATTTCGTCTATGAAGGTCGCTAGCCCAAGGTCAACTTAACCCTGGGTTTTAGTACTCTTTGAATTCAGTTTTTCCTCTATTTCTACATGATTCTTACCTTTAGTATTCTTCCTACTCATGCACACAAAAAGAATATAAATCTGTCAATTGATGGCATACATCAACACAAGTTTTTATTTACTAGGGTGCGTGTGCAAGTTCTTACCATTCATCTTTAATATCCAACCCTCGGGAAGTTACATATGCAACTAAATAATGGCACTCACTTTTGATAACCTCGCCAGCGACGATGCCAAAATGTTGGGACAATTAATTGTTCTTAAAAGAGAAACTCACTACCACATATTAAATTATCAACAAGAGGTTTCGTCTGGTTATTTCAAGGTTGTCTACAAATTCTATGCAAAACAACTAGAATAACAATTAAAGTAACAACAATAAAGGAATCAACTCTTAACTTAAAACACAAATTTGAAAGATGTAATTCCTCAACAAATTATATCTCTCAGAAATCATATAAAAATATTGAATCCTCATTTCGCTTTACAAGAAACAACAAAAAAAATTGTCTAGCGATAAGTGCTACCTAAGAAACAAAAATCTCATAATCGAATAAACAATATGAAGAAACTATATTCTATAGAAAGAAACATATAACATGAAAAAACAATAACTATTGTGAAAATGTCAATGATCCACTGATAACCTTAAGTAACAAAAAGAAAGCAACAACATTGTAAACTAACTTATCCAACGAACAATCTTTGCAAACCAATGTTACAACTACAAAATAAAGAACTCAATTTTGTAATTAATTTAATGGATAAATAATTGACATAAAATAAGAGAACGCGAAACTAGTGACATAGTTGAAGATAGAGCCTCTTCTAGGAGCGGGCCTAGATCAGTGCAATCAAACTTTCTTGAAAGAGACATCCGAAAAATAAAGTAACTCTTGATTAAAAAAAAACTTGCATTATATTTTGAAGAGAATGATTACATTACTTCCACGAGTTTGTCAAATGTGTATAAAAAATATTACATCCAAAAGTTCTTATTCGGGACATAAGTCCCCATCGTTATACTGCAGTCATAATTGATAAAAGAAACAAATCTATCAACAAATAGCAATCCTGAGAATCTAAATATTCTCAGGTTGCTTGTTTTCAGCTACGAAAGGTCCTCAATATTCCCTAGACAAAATAACCAAGGGATTTTCCCCCGACAGTCTCGTCTGGATAAGAATCAACCTCACTTATTTCGCTATAGTTATTAGAGATAACATCGAGTTATCTAATTATACTAAGAATGGATTAGGACATAGCCTCGAATTCCAATTATCACAAACCCCTGTTTACAATAACGATCGAATCATGAGAAAATAACGATTTTATAACTGAATTGATTTATGACTAGTGCGAAATGACAAAAATAATTTACTCCAAAAGGCTATATTATGCAAATTAATTAAAAAATTAATATCGAAACTAAGAAATGGGACAATATGAATTATGGAATTTGTGAGACCTAATACACATCCAAAGAGAAGGGAAGGAACTTGATGCATATCAGGTTTGGAAACTGATCCAACGTGTATAAAGAGAGAAGCAAAGAATGATTGAAATACAAGTATAAGTATTTCGTTCAACTTTTAAATTTTTACATTGCGAATCTAATTCCATATTCTGATTTATGAAGGTTTGGATTATGAGCTAACATGGCTTTTTGTGATAGGAATAAGAGTAAAATTCCACGTTTACCTCATGGATAAGCTACCAATGAGGTAGGAATTAATTCTATTACAATTCCTTTATGATGGGTCTAATGGAAATTTGTGTGGCATGATGTAGGAAATCATGGGGATTTCATGGGTTGGGTGGTTCATATTGTGTACATAGTCATGTAAGTGGTCAATGAGAAGAGAAGGAACATGATGCTTGTCACGTTTGGAAAGAAATCCAATGTGTAAAGAAAGAAACAATGAATAATTCAAGGATGATTATAAGTATTCCATTCAAATCTTGAATTTCTATATTGTGAATTTAATTCCATGTTCTGATTTATAAAGGTTTGGATGAAGAGCTAACCTAGTTTTGTTATGATAGGAATCTGATTCAAATTCCAAGTTCACCTGATGGAAAAGCCACCAATGAGGTATGAATTAAATCAATTACAATTCCCTTATGATGAGCCTAATCAAAATTCCTTTTCCATTATCTGGGAAAGCATGGGAATTGCCTCAGTTGGGTGGTTGGAGTTGGCTGTAAAATTGATAGAAACAAAAACAAAAGAATTAAAGCATGCACCAATATATTAGTAAAAGGTTTCAGGGAAAGGGCCATTACGGGACACCAGTACCAATGGTATCAACTGATGCCATAAACATGCTATGAAAAGTATGATATTTTTGAGGAAGGGGTATGTCTTGGTTCTAAAACCCTTCGGTTGCGAGGAAACGTTGTCAAGGAATGGATTGCTCGAGGGACTAGAAAGTAGAGAAGGGGATGCCATAGCCTATAGGGTGAGTGACTAAATGAAAGGGGGGGTTTCTAGATTGTTTGAGGTACTAGGAAGAAAAGAAGGGAAACCTAGGAAATAAATTGTTTTTTGTCAAAGCATAGCTAGTTAGAAATCAGAAGCACATTGGCAGTGTACCTAGGAAACAATGAGCCGATAACTATTTTCTCAAAGAATAAGGAGTGGAAGATGGAAATTTTGGACCATTAGAAGATGGTTAAACTATAAATTGATGTTTATCATATCCTTTTTGTTGTTTGCTAAAGTGAATGTGTATAAAACTTGTAAATACTATGTGGAAATGTAAATATAAAGCTCCACGAAACATTATGTTTGTTGTTTAGCATATATTTTATATTATATATGGACAGAGAACACCAAGGATAGTGTTCCCCAAGGGGTAGGGGTCTATGAAATCCCAATTATTTTCTACATATGTAAATATTTGACAAAAAATGGGTTGATTCAAACAACATATATTCTAGAGGGTGATGGGGTTACTAGATTAGGATGGTTTAGGTTTTCCTTGTTGTAGGAAAATATAAACTATTTTGGCAACCATTGAATTTGGTTTGTGTGCATTCAATGGACTGGCTAGTTGAATTAATTTAGCTGAAAAGAAGGATGAGAATCCATGTTTCTTGGAGAAAATTACAAGGAAAAAAGAACAAAAATTTAAAAGGAAAGAATAGGCAAAATTCCATGTCCTCAAATGTGCAAGACACCTACTACAAAAAGCTAACAAAAGAAAAACAGATATAGTTGATAGAGAAACATGGAACCATTGGAAAGTATGGAAAGGTTGTGGAAAATAGAGGTAACTATCTAAAGGTTGCACAACAAAGAGAGGAGGAGAGAATTCAAATAGTTATGAAAAAGAGGAAAAGTAATGGTAAAGGAAGGCAATGAGATCTAGGAGAGAAAAAAATAAGAAGAGAAGAGTGCAGGCAACAAGATAGAGGAAGAAATAAAAAATATTAGGCTGCATTTAGAGGAGATAATATATGAGCTATCAGTTGGCAAGAAAGCAGGAGGAAATCACTTTTTGGTGAGGAACAAATTGCCTTTTGATTCCTGTTAGCTAGTGGAAGGAGATGGATTTTTTTCTCTATGTTCCGTGAGGGCTAGCATGGAGGAATTGTTCCCAAAAAATCCTAGAGAAATTTTGAAGGATTTCTTGTTGTATTTTAGTTTTTATCCCGTGCTTTGGAGTTCCCAAGTTGAGTGGAACCATATTCCAAACAATGTGTGTATTGGTTATCTTATAACATATACCAACATGAAAATTCTTTAGTATTTATAGGGGGATAATCTTAAATTTGTTGTAAGCTCTTACTAGCCTGTGCCTATGTTTCTAAGTAGGGATATTGAAAATTTCTCACTCTTTGGATCTATCGACCTATTTGCTTTGTATGGCTTGCTTACCAAGTCATATAGAAAAATATACCTAGGTTATTGGGTCGATGATTTTCTCAAGCATACACAAAATCTTGTTTCTCTGTGATTTTTACTGTCTCATATTCATTAATAAATTGATTTAATGTTTCCTGGAATAGACATGATATTTTCTATATACCTGATGAGAGTTTTTTTCTCGTTGATAAATACTCCACTCTATATGTTTCTCATTGTTGTGATGATAATAAAATCTAGGTTCTATTAATTCTGGGGAGATTTTTGCTCTAGAAGTTTTGTCTGATATGTATATTGTTCATTATGTTTAGGGAATTTATTGAGATCTACAATGTATCAGTAATATTAGTAATATGAGTCCTCAAAGAATGCCTAATCTTCACAACAATCCCAAAGTACAATCGTAAGATTGTAGTTACATGTGCTATGTTAATAGGAGAGTTTGTATGGGTGACTTTGCGGTTGCTTCTGTTAGGTCCCTATAATACTAGTGATTGCCCCATTATAATTCTAGTTGTATCCCTTACTAATATTTTTGTTCCCTTGTTGTCCCCATATTGTTATTACTGTGCCCTATAGAATCCCTCTATTATTATTTTTGTGCCTTTATATTATTATTGTCAGGT
Source organism: Pinus tabuliformis (assembly GCA_031772625.1). NCBI lineage: Eukaryota > Viridiplantae > Streptophyta > Pinopsida > Pinales > Pinaceae > Pinus > Pinus tabuliformis. The sequence goes on along the minus strand of CM062805.1, from coordinate 599,007,880 downwards.
CGGCTGGGTTATATTGTGACTCCTTAGACTCCTATATATAGGAAGGAGGTTTTGTCATTTGAATCATCAAAGAATAATTCATTTGTGTAAAGAAAAGGAGGTTGCCCCCTCCAAGAGGCTAAATTCTAAGGTGTTAATCTACTTTTCTATCTTTTTCTGAGCTAGTTTCATAACATTTGGTATTAGAGCCTTGGATTCTAGGGTTTCGATGCTCCAAATAGGTCATCATGGCATTTTCACTATAACTTTTTTTCTATGATGTTTCAAAAGAGAAAAAATTAACCCATTTGAGACAAAATCACACTGAACCTTTGGTCCAAATTTCAGAGCTTTTCGCACTATATTTGTGGAGTTATGATCTGAGGAAGTTGGTATTTTTGCAGACTCCTGAATTACATTCCAAACAAATGACCTGGGGAAAATCGTTATAACTTTCTCTCTGAGTATCGAATTGAAATTTGTAAGAAGATACAGAAATAGGATGGACTGTAGTTTCTTGTATATATTTTTCAGAGCCAAAGGTCGAAATAGGGACACGTGGCACATTGTACAAGTTCGCTCTACTGAAATAGTCTATAATCAGGTCAATGTGGGAGATTTGGCATAACTCTTCCTTGGAGAATCCAATTGGGATCAAAATGGTGGCATTGGAAAGAGGACATAGAGGGCTACTGCAGATCGCAATTTCAAAACTAGACCATCTGAAATTACAAAGATACATCAAAGGAAATATCAAGCTCCTACAAAGTGAAAAAAGGTGTGTAGATTTTTTTTTAAATTTTTGCTTAAGCTTGGTTTGAATTTTTTTTTGAAGGAATTCAAAGGGAATAGTAGAGCATTGTTATCGATAACTGATGCCCTGAGGAAAGAAAATGCAAACACCTAGTAAGCAACCTGAAAGCTCTAGCATGACTCATAAATAAGAGGAAGAAATGCTACATGATATATCAAAATTACAAGACCAAGTGCAACAAATTTCACTCTCACAAAAGCTAACAGAAGCTAAGATAAATGATGTGGAATCTAAGATAAAGGGCGTGGAATCTAAGATGAATGGTGTGGAAGCTAAGATTGACGATTTGAAGATAGATTTGAAGACAAATTTGACAAATTTTCTACAAGAAATACTTACTAATGGTGAAAGGGTAGCAAAGGAAACTCATGATGCGAAAAAAAAATGTTAATCATGATTTCATAGACTCTAATGTTGGATTGAAGACCCACCATATTCCAAAAATTGATATGAGGAAGTTTGATGGCAAGGATCCCGCAACATGGATATTACAGATGGAGCAATTTTTTGATCTCAATAATGTGCAAAACAAACAAAAGGTATGCATTGCAACTTTATATTTGGAACCAAATCAGTCTGTATGGTATCAATGGATTTTCTCCCGTAAACAAATTATCACTTGGGAAATTTTTACGAAAGAATTGACAGCACATTATGAGGATACAAAAAGCAACACTTTTTTTAGCCAATTGATAAGTCTCAAACAAAAGGGTACAATAATGGAGCACATTGAGGAGTTCCAAAAATTGAACATAAGGGTAGAAAATATTCCAGAGGAGCATAGGATTGATGTGTTCATAGGGACTTTAAAGGATAATATCCAACATGATGTTCGCCTTTGGGAACCTGATTCATTAGAGAAGGCATTCAAGTTAGCAAGAAAAATGGAAAGAAAAATTATGGCAACCAGGAAGCATACCACTCACAACTATAAAGATGGAAGTGTTGTTGCCCCTAGTCTTCCAAAACCTATAAGGTTGACACCACAAAAACTGGAAGAAAAATGAGCAAAAGGGCTTTGTTATAGTTGTGATAGCAAATACACTAAAGCTCATAAGTGTGCTGAGAAGAAATTATTCTACATAAATTGTGAAGAGGAAGAAGAAAAGGAGCAAGAAAGGTCAAAAGAAGAGGATATACTCCAGGAACAAAGCCTGGATAAAGAAGAAATGAATTTGACCATATCTTGTAATGCATTGGCTGGAATTACCACTCCTTAAACCATCAAGATAGAAGGACAAATCAAGAAGAAAAAGGTAATAGTGTTGATTAATTCAGGAAGTACCCACAATTTTATTCATTGTAAGGTAGCAAAAGAATTGAATTCCTTCCTATATCCAGCACCAGGGCGCCAAGTGATGGTTGCAAATGGAGGAATAATAAATTGCTCTGGAAAGTGCCATAATATCAAGCTATCCGTGGGAGAATATGTATTGACTAGCCCAATGCTTTCCATTCCAATGGGAGGTGTTGATATTGTACTAGGAGTCCAATGGCTACAATCCTTGGGTACAATAGCTTTTAATTTTCAAGAACTTTTCATGAAATTTTATGCAAAAGGAAAGGAAGTTGAATTAAGGGGTATTGCAGGGAAACCGAGAAAGATAATCAGCTCTAACGATATGACAAATCTTCTAAAAAAGGAACAAATAGGTGTAATTGCACAATTATGTTCGCTAGATGTTTCCACATCGAAATCATCTATTTCTCCAGATCTCCAAAAAGTCTTGGACAATCATTCCAAGGTATTTGAGACTCCCAAAGGTCTCCCACCTATTCGTGATCATGATCATGCTATTCATCTGATTCCAGGAAGTGTTCCTCCAAACATCAGGTCGTACAGATATCCCTATGCCCGAAAGAGTGAAATTGAACATATGGTGGCAGAAATACTAGAGGTTGGTTTAATTCAACCTAGTCAAAGTTCTTTCTCTGCTCTAGTAGTATTGGTGCACAAGAAGGATGGATCATGGCGCATGTGTCCGGATTATAAGGAGCTCAACAAGCTCACTATTAAAGATAAGTTTCCCATTCCTGCCATTGATGAATTACTGGATGAATTGCATGGATCAATTTACTTCACCAATATGGATCTTCGTTCAGGATATCATCATACCAGAATGAAGACTGAAGACATTTCTAAAACAACATTCAGAACTCATGAGGGTCATATGAATTTTTCGTCATGCCTTTTGGCCTTACCAATGCACCTTCTACATTTCAAGGTTTGATGAATTCCATTTTCAAACCCTTCCTTAGAAAATTTGTGTTAGTATTTTTTGATGATATACTAATTTACAGCAAGTCCTGGAAGGGACATGTTGAACATGTTGACAGGGTGCTACAACTATTGGAGGAGAAACAATTATATGCAAAAAGATCCAAATGTTTCTTTGGAGTAAAAGAGGTGGAATATCTGGGTCATATTGTATCTCATGAAGGAGTTAAGGTAGACCCTAACAAAATTAAAGCCATTAAGGAATGGAAAATCCCCACATCCATAAAGCATCTGTGAGGATTTATAGGGTTGACAGGGTATTATCGCAAGTTTGTTAAGAATTATGGGAGAATAGCAGCACCTCTAACAACATTATTGAAGAAAGATGCATTTTCATGGTCTCCAGAAGCAACAAAGGCCTTTGAACATCTTAAAGAGGCAATGTGCCAAGCACTGGTCTTAGCTACATCAGACTTAACAAAAACCTTTATTGCGGAATGTGATGCTTCAAGAAATTGAATTGGTGTTGTTTTAATGCAAGATGAAAGACCCATTGCTTTTGAAAGTCGTTCAATCAAGGGAAAGTTTTTACACAAAGCTATTTATGAGAAGGAAATGTTGGCAATACTACATGGACTTAAGAAATGGCGACCCTCCCTAATGGGAAGATACTTCAAGGTAAAAACGGATCATGATAGCCTTAAATACTTTTTAAAACAAAGATTATCCTCTGAAGAGCAACAAAACCGAGTCACAAAGATGTTGGGTTATGACTTTGAAATCAACTACAAAAAAGGGAAGCAAAATGTGGTGGCAGATGCACTCTCAAGAAAGCATGAGGATGTGGAAGCATTGTTGTGTGCCATTTCTATTATCCAACCAAATTGGATAAATGAAGCAAGGGAGGAATGGAAGAATGATGAAGAAGTGTGGGCACTTATTCGAAAGTTACAACAAGATTCTAGTACATCTAATACATTTAGTTGGAAAAATGATTCGTTATGGTACAAAGATCGCTTATACCTCTGTAAGAATTCCCAACTCAAAAAAAATATTCTTATGGAATTGCACACATCTCCCTTAGGAGGGCACTCAGGATTTTTAAAAATTACCATAGGGTTAAGAAGGAATTTTTTTGGGATGGCCTTAAATCAGATATTCAAAAGTTTGTGGCAGAATGTTTGGTTTTCCAACAAAATAAATTTGAAACAATTAAGACCTCGGGTCTATTACAACCTTTATCCATTCCAAGCCAACATTGGGAGGAGGTTTCAATGGATTTTATCACAGGTTTACCCAAGTCTGAGGGAAAGAGTGTCATCATGGTGGTCGTTGACAAACTTACCAAGTATGCACACTTTTGTACATTATCACATCCATTTAAAGCCAGTACAATTTCTACTGCATTTATGGAAACAATTCAAAAGCTACATGGAAACCCAAAGATTTTTGTAAGTGACAGAGATCCCATTTTCACTGGAAATTTTTGGACAAAATTATTTTCTTGTCTCAGTACTCAGTTAGCTCATAGCTCATCTTATCATCCTCAATTTGATGGAAAAACTAGGATAGCAAACAAATGTTTGGAAGGATATCTTCGTTGCTTTGTATCTGATAAATAGACACAATGGGTCAAATGGTTGCCTCTGGCTGAATGGTGGTATAACACTTCCTTCCATACAGCAACAAAAATGATCCCATTTATGGCACTATATAGATATAAAAAACCATCCATCACATCATATTTAAGAGAAAATTCTAAGGTTCAAGCAGTGGAACATCACATCAAGCATCAACAACAAGTCCAACTCTTAAAGGATAACCTCGTGTTGGCGCAGAATAGAATGAAACAACCGGCATATCAACATCGCAGCGAAATAAGTTTTCATGTAGGTGATTGGGTATTTCTATGGCTACAACCATATAAACAAATGTACCTCAAGCAAGCTAAGTGGTCGGATCCAGTATTGTAGCAATAATACTGAAACTCTTGGGACTCCCTTCTTTACTTTTATCAACTCGGTAGTTCGTAACAAACTTGGAAGCGACTGTGCTATATGCACAAGTACTAGCTCTTGCCGCAGGCTGTCACTTGATCAGCTGGCACAAGTTCGCTAGGAGCTTAAGCCAACTTCTATGAGCTCTTAGAAGAAGCTTTTAACTGTGATGGACGAAAACTAACTCAACCAGAGGCTAATCTACTTGCAAAAAGAAGTTGAAAACTAGAAAGGAACACAAACCCTAACAAACCCTAGTTTTACTGACTAACCCTACTGGTGCAAGTAAAAGGATGAAAGCTACAGAAATGGATGCCATTGGCCTCTAGAAAGGTAAAATGCATGTGACTAAGCTACTTCTAAAGAGAAATATGAAGAAAACATCTTTTTGTATTTTCGAATAATATTTGTGGAATCACTTTGCAGGTGTTTTGACTATTTTGACTGTGCATAGGTTAATTGGCGAAAGGAAATGGAGTGGACACTTGCAGGAGGTTGGGAAGGTGAGAAGAGGGCCTAAGGGGTCCCTAGCACCCTTCTAGAGAGTTTCACAGTGTTCGGATCTCAAGAAACAGCTTTCGTTAGCTTCTACAGGAAGTCTGCAAGGGTTCTACAAGATGTTCTATGGCTTCTACAAGATGTTTCTACAGGATGTTCCGAAAGGGGATTTTTAGAGGGCTGAGGGTGGAAGAAAGGTGAAGAAGTGGGTACGGAGGTTGGATGATGATGTGGAGGGGTCGAAGACCTGGCGAACGAAGCGGGTGAGTGATAAGGATGGTTGGATTTGTTCAAGGAGGGGTAGAGCAATGTTGCAGAAAAATATGGAAATTAGGTCAAAGTGAGGGAACGTAGCAAATGTGAGGCAAGAATAAGAGTTAGAGGACGGAGCAGGCGGTATTGATGGAGTAGGGGTAGGCAAAGAGGTATCACAGGTGCTCTGCAAGTTATTTTCCAAACTATTCAAACAAAGACTCGGAAAACCAAAGACCTAGCTACTTTAACCTAATCTGACCTGAATATCAGCAAAGAAAATGAACAGAAGTTTATTGGCAAAAAAATCATGTGAAATAGCTATGCAAACTAAGCAATCATGGACCTGAACATGTAACCGCAACTGGTATCAACTTCCATAAATGAGAATCTAACACTAACAATTGCATGACAAAGCAAAGACAGTGTTTTTGGTGGCGGCAAGGATGCCTTGGTCCCAGCTCATGGTCCCACAGAGGGAGAGGTGAGATCAGGGGTGCTTGATAGCATTTTTCTGAAGATCTTCTCTATTATCAACCTATCAAACCATTCTGAACATGAAAAGCCTTTTTTAATCATCAACAATGATCTAGGTAACCAAGCAAGACTTTAATCTACTTAACAAAAACTATTTGGTAAAGACATCAACAACACATAACAGTACACAAAGGAAGCCTTGGCACTTGGGTTGGGCCCAACCCCAAGAGTTGCAGGCTCCTAAGAAGAAGCTTAGAACTAGTGCCAAATGAAATTGCTTTCCATTACGCAAAAATAACCATGTCACAAAAGAAGCTGTACAGCAGAAGCTACAAAATGAGCTGAGAAACTAGCAGCACTATAGTGCAGAATAAAACTGTTCAAAAAGTAACCTATGAAGGCTGGAAGCCTTCCTATTTATGCACCACGAGGACCTCCAACAGTTCTCCTTGATTTGAGGGGCTTGGCTGCCCAAACTGCTAGTACTCAATCACTTCAAAAAAGCTGCTCGGCTACCCTTGGGAATCAACGTTGGTGGGCTGCTGAACTCCGAGCTGATGGTGGAGAACTCGAGGAAGAGGCCATTTAGTGCATGAGTCACCCTTCCTATGAATCCGCAGCCTTGTCCCCTTGCATTCGGTTGTCAAATGGCTCATAGATGCTTGACCTTGGTTCAAAAGTTGTCCAAAAATATGCAATAAACACGTATTAGTCTTCATGGTCAAGTGGCTATCCTTATTCATTCAATCAACATAAATATACTCAAAAGCATGCATAAACTATGAAGAATGGTGGATTAATGGAGAACAATAGGAAAAATGAGCCCAATAAGTTACCCATTCTTGGGGCTCATCATCACCCCCAGCTAAATGGGTTGCTCATCTTCTGAGCAACTAATCTAGCTCATCATCCTTGATAGCTTTGACTACCTCTCTCACATCCCAGGCCTCTGAGGTGATTTCTTCTTCTCGGTCATGAAATCCTGCTTTTCTTTCCACTTCCTCCCACTGTCTGTTTTCCTCTTCTTCGTTAACTCCTTCCAACAATCCCAAAAGCAAGGGAGGACTGAACTTTAGGCCAATCCAATTGACCTGCAGATTTTGCATTGACTGTTTATAGAGGGGTACCCTTGCCAAGGCCTCCCTCATCCTGGTTGGAGAGTGGTATTCTCTTATCTTCAAACTGCGGGGCAGTGTGTTCCACCTCCTTGTGCAAGCAAGAAGGCAGTTGTCCCCCAACAGTCTCTCCATGTCCTCAAAGTGGGCAATAGCTTGAGCTTGTCGTTCAATGTAACCTAGTAAATTTTGAGGGTTGTTGGCCAAGTGCTGGTGGGTGCTTATCAATATTGAGGGATCCTCTGGCTTTGCTCTGATCATTAGTGGTTCACTGAGTTCCCTGTTCATAATATCTCGGACCTCTACTGCCATTTTTTCCTCATGATTCAACCAAGAGGCGATGGCCATAAGTTGCACATCTCCTACCACAGAGTTGGGATCCCTTGAATTCATGTTCTGAAGGGCCAAGTTGTGTAAATAAAACTCTGATAATTTAGCCTTGTCCTCTGATGAGCTACTGTCACATAAAGCCATGAATTGATGGTAGTTTTGAAATGGAGTAGTGCCCCTTTGGGCCAAGGTGTTAATCTTGAACTGCAACCATTGATCTTTAAGGTACAAAGTGTATGACTTGGTAGGCTGCCTACACTGTACGGCCTCTATTGCCTAGCTATCCATGCAGGCCAGTTGGGCTTCCTTCTTCCAGTGAAAGGAATAGTGGCACCGCAAATTTCTGGGGAATTATTTCCCAGCTTCTAACAGGTTATAGTATGAGCCCAAACTTGGCCAAGGGCTTGGTTCCAATATTTCCTCTATCCTTTCTTCTTCCTGTGGTTGTTTGGCCGCCCTTTCCTCCAATTTCTCGGTCTCTTTTAGCTTAGCCCAAGTTTCCTGTAGAGATTTCTCAGCTTCCTGTAGAACTGTCGTTGAGTCCATTGTCTTCAGTATTTCTCTCCAGGTGGAAGTTTTTGGGCTTCCTCGTTCATAAGTGACGGATATCTTTGAAGGAGACCCTTCCTTTGGTTTAGGGGTTGTGTCCTCAATGATAATTGGCTCCTTTGACTGCAGCTGGGGTCTGCCTACTTTGATCCGTGTGCTCCTTCTTGCTTTAAAGTACATGGAGGTTTTCCTCTTTCGCTTCCCTTTTTGTTTTGGAGGTGTTTTTAAGGCGGCAAGCACAGCTGCTGCCTCTCTTGCCAATATTTCCGGTGATTTCCCCCTTTGCTGTTATGTTTCCATGCTTCCTATAGAAGCCTCCGTGTCAACTGTTTCTGCCTGTATTGCAGCCATTTCAAGATCTGTCTTTACCTTTTGTTTTGGTGTGACTATTGTGGCTGTGCCAACCTTTACTTGGGATGTTTCTGCCTTCTTTTCTCTCCTCTGCAGTCTCTTTTCCCTTGGTGTTTGTGCTATTGTTCCTTGCTTTATTTTAGGCTCAACAATTTGGCCCTTTCCCTCTTTCTCTTTTTGTCCTGCTTATGCTTGTTTGTCCTGTGTTTCTTTACCACTGGTTTTTTCTCTTGCTTCAGTGTGTTCCCCTTCTTCATTGCTGGATGAGGTGAGCTCCTTAGCCAGAATTCTAATATCGTCATCTCTGGACATGTTTCAGAAAATTTCCCAAGATAGGGGGACAGTGTAGGAGTGGAGGGCATCTTCCACTAAAAATTTGATGAGCCCATGATGGGCTAACTGATCTGGTGTCCCTTCATTCAATTTTGTGCCACATTCACTTAATGACTGTAGAAGAAAATAGGGGATGCTCAACTTTTGTTCTGGAGGTAAATCCATTCCACGTCTTATTTCACTCAGCAACCTGAAATGATAGCCGTAGACAATGTTGAACCTCCCTTCACAGGTAATGTATTTCATGATTTGGAAACTGACTTCGCTCTAGAGAGGAGGTAAGCTGGTTCTCCGGACCCCGTTCTTGTCTTCTACAGGATGTTCCTCAGGCAGGAAGAATGCTTTCTTGGCTGCCTGGCTTAATGACCTTTCTTCTTTGCTCCAAGGGAGCCCTAATGGGAGACTAGTAACATGACTGATAAGCTCGGGGGTAACTTCTAAGGTCAAACCCCTAAAATTCACTGTGGCCTGTGTCTTTGATTCGGGTTTTAGGGACATTAAGAATTCCTCCGTTATCTCATCGTCATGACTCTGAATTTTGTCACAAAAGGACATCCAATTGGCACGGGTGAAGAGGTCCACCACCCCCAGATGCTCATGCAGCTTGCTGGGATTCGAAGGTTCTTTCCTGATAAACCCCCCTCGCATGGTGAGAGTGCCCTGTTTTATGCTCTAATAAAAAAAGGGAATGTTGTTTATGGATTTCTCCCTTGAAATTTGAGAAGGGATTTCAACTATCAATTAGCACCAATTCCCTGGATTTAAGGCTATTGCTTCCTAGAACTTGGCTGTCCGTTTATGAAAGAAGAAATTGGGTTTCCATAGACAGAGTACAGAGCTCAATGTTTATTCTCAGCATACATACAAACATGCAAATTCAAATTCTTCATACACAAGCTAGCCCTCACAGTTGCGTATCTTTGTTACAGGAGAATTTTCTTTCTTTTTTTTAAACAGGAACTGTGGAGGAGAATTTTGACGCAAAAATGACTGAGAAATATCGTGCAACACACAGGCAAACTGCTATTTCCAACTCACAGGCGCATTTTCTCGGACTCCCCAATTTGAGATAGTTCAATTCACCACCTTTTCGAAACATACCATGCATGAAAGAGTGTTTTCGAGCCTACCTCTCTCAAAACTTCAAATTTGACGAAGAAAAGTCCAGGCTTCCCTGCTCTAGAAAGTTGTGCCATACTTCCTGTAGAACTCTTGCCGACTTCTGTAAGATGTCACTGCGCTTCTGAACGAGCCCTGTACATGGGAGATTTTTTTTGAAACAGGCCGAAAAACTCGGTGGAGGACGATGGGTTAACAGATTTTGGAAGCAGAGGACGCGTACTTCGACCGAGGACGTTGCAAGTGCGAATGAACAGAGGGTGGTGAGAGTCTTCAGACGAGTATCTTTTAACTGTGGTGCAATTCATGGCAAGGGGATGAGGTGGCTGGACCGAACTGTTCATCCAACGTCACGGCCATCATTTCTCTGTGTGTCTCTAACCGCCATCACCTCCCCTTCTACCATTAACCACTGCCACCACTGCCAGTCCCGGCGATTTTCCCCGACTGGACACTCCACATGTGTCGGCTGCACATCTCGTCAGCAAATTTGAACATAATTGAGCTTGTTCGGATCCCACGAAGCTGTGTAACTGGCTGAGGGTGGCCAGTTGACTGGCCACCGATCCCATTCAATCTGAACCATTTCCATAGGTATGCGGCTTTCAAAATATAGTTTATGAAATTGAAGAATGGGTTTAGACACTTACCTGCGTGGCCATGGACGCATTATGTAGACTTCGGGTCTCGTGACCATTCCTTCGCTTACTGCTGCCTCGTGCACGGGTGTTAGAACCCATTCCTTAATTCTTTGATGTTGTATGCACGGGTGTTAGAACCCATTCCTTCATTCTTTGATGCTGTATGCACGGGTTTTGGAACCCGATCCTTCGGTTGTTAATGCTGCATGTACAGGCTCTGTTTGGTTTTGGCTGTTGAGGATGCTTTCACGTCCAAGAGGAGCCTTTTGCATGTTCCCTTTGTTGGTTTTTTTTGTTCCTGCTTCCAGAATTTGTCTCCCAAAGGGATCAGCTGCTACAGGATTCCTATAGGATGTCCTGTAGCTGCTTATCCTCCTCGAATGCAAGCTAAACAAGCAGGGTTATATTGCTGATGAGGGATTCGGTTTATGAAGAGTCCAGATGGAGATTGACAGGTAGGGTGAGCTAGACATCATTTCTTAATTTGTCACTGAAAAATTCTTGCTAGCAATCTGAGGAAAACAGGGTTTCCTGTATGACTGTGCAGGAACACATAACCAGGTGGGTGACGGAGGTGTAAAGAGATGGAACAGGGTGCCATATGGTGATGGGTGGAAACAGGGGTGGTTGCAGGCCTAACAAACAGATTCCAACCTTTAGATTCCCCTCCAAGATCGAGTTTGGCTTGCCCGAAGGTTCTATAGGATGTTTCCTGTAGAAGACATAGACTTCCTGTAGAATAGGCAGAACTTCATGTAGAAGGTGAAATCTGCCCCTGAATGTGATCAAATCCTAGGAGAGGCGAGTGGTCATGGAGGAAGTGTCTGTGAGGGTGTCCTATAGCCTAGTGCGGAACCCTGTCCTTGTTTTGTGTGACCTTCCTAACCTGCAATATATTCCCTGCAACCTACAATTATTCCATAGAGATTAGGCCTGTTTTTATTTTATTTTTCTTTGTTTTTTTTTTTTGAGAGACAGTTGGGGCGCCTCCATGAGGTTTTCGCCCTCACTGTCTGCCCCGGGCGCCTCTAAGAAGTTTTCACCCAGGGATCTTTTTATTTCACTTTTGTGTTTTTTTTTTATGCTCAACGTGTGGGTGGAGTAGAGACAGGGACCTGCTCCACTACCAACACTGATTTGTCCAAAGTTTCAATGAACTCCTCCCTCGAAAGGGGTTTCCTATAGATTTTCAATCGATTCCCATGGATGAGCATGGGGATGGCTTCTTCATCAATGGTCCTGATAAGGACTGAACCATTATCGTTGCATTTCTCCACTGTATATGGTCCTAACCACCTTGTCCTCAGTTTCCCTTTGAAATCCTTGTATCTTGAGTCATACAACAACACCCAATCTCCTGGCTGGAATTTCTTTTCATTAAGGTGCCGGTCATGCCATATCTTCCTCTAGAGTTGAACTACTTCTGAGTGGAGGAGGTCCTGCATTCTCTGTTCATCTAATCCATTCAGCTGCAGTAACCTTTCCCATTGTGCATGGCTGAGATCTAGGTCCAGCTGAGCTGCCACCCTCAATGTGTTGTACTCGAATTCTATGGATAGTAGAGCCTTCTTCCCGTAGACCAGCTCATAAGGTGTGAAACCTGTTGTAGTTTTCCAAGTGGTGTTGTAGGCCCAGGTGGCCTCAACCAAGCAATCTACCCAATCCTTTCTACTGCTGCTCACCACTTTAGTCAAAATCTCTTCCAACAATCTATTATTAACTTCCACCTGCCCATTAGCTTGAGGATGATAAGGGGTGGAAGTTATGTGCTTGATCTTGTGATGAGCGAGCGGGTCTTCAATCAAGTTAGAGGTGAACTGACTTCCTTGATCGGTGACTATCTCTCTTGGGTAGCCAAATTTGTAGACGATATTTTCCTTTAAAAACTCAGCCACTTTTCCCTCTGTCGCTGCCTTGATTGCCTTGGTTTCTGCCCACTTTGTCAGGTAGTCTGTGCACACAATGATGTAAGACCTTTGCTTTGAAGGAGGGTTGATAGGACCCACAAAATCCATGCCCCACTTCTCAAATGGCTCAAAGGTCACTTGAGGTTGGAGGGGAATTTCATCCCTTGGAGTCGGTTTCCCCATCCTTTGACATCAGTCACATTAGCTGATGTATCTTCTGACATCTTGATGAAGAGTGGGCCAATAGTAGCCTACCTATAGAATTTTGAAGGCAATCATTTTTGCTTCAAAGTGACCTCCACAGGGCCCATCGTAACAGGTCAGGAGGATGTCGAAAACTTCCTCCTCCCTAACACAACACCTCAAGATCTGATCTGGGCCAAGTTTAAACAGGTTGCCCCCAATCCAAGTGAATGGGGCACTTTCCCTCACAATTTTTCTCTTCTCTCTTGAGGATAGATGTGGAGGGAACTGTACTGAGACAAAGTAATTTTCTATATCAGCAAACCATGGAGAGACTACTAAAATAGCAAACAGGTGTTCGTTTGGCATCTGGTCATCCACTGTCCCTTCTTCACCTGCAGGCAAATCCAATCTAGATAGAAAGTCAGCAACAACATTTTCCTTACCTAGCTTGTCCACAATGGTCAAATCAAATTGCTGCAACAAGAGTAACCATCTAATGATACGAGCATTTACATCAGGCTTATTCATTAAATATCTAATCACAGCATGATCAGTGTGTACAAATGTTTGATAACCAGTGATGTAGTGTCTGAACTTGTTTAGGGAGTGGACTACAGCCATGAACTCTTTTTCGGTTACAATATAGTTCATCTCTGCCTTAGACAGGTTTTTGCTGACAAAGCATATGGCATATGGTAGTTTCTCCTCAACTTGTCCTAAGGCTACCCCTATGGCCTTGTTTGAGGCATTGGTGTGGATGTGGAAAGGTAGGGCCCAGTTTGGACCTCTCAAGATCGAGGTAGACACCAGCTTATCTTTCAACTCATCCAGAGCCCCTTGACAGTCATTAGTCCATTTAAAATCAACATCTTTCTCTAAGAGGCCAAACAAAGGTGAGGCTAGCTTACTAAAATATTTAATGAATCTTCTATAATATCCTGCTAAGCCTAGAAAACTCCGAACATCTCTTACCTTTTAAGGAGGTGGAACCTTTTGGATGATAGCAATTTTGTTAGGATCCACCTGTAATCCTTGCTGAGAAATGGTATGACCTAACACAGTCCCTTCAGTCATCAGGAATTCACATTTTTCAGGACTGATGGACAGGTTCATCTCAATGCACTTGGTTAAAACTTTTCCCAGGTTAGACAATGCTTCTTGGAAGTTAGACCCATAAAGAGTAAAGTCATCCATATAGATTTCCACCGAATCGTGAACCAGCTCAACAAATATGCTCAATACTGCTCTCTGGAAAGTGGCAGGAGCGTTGCATAGCCTGAAGGGAAGGACTCGGTAGGAAAAGGTACCCCAAGGACAAGTGAAGGTGGTATTATCTTGGTCTTCTAGGCTGATTTGGATCTGATTATACTCACTGAACCCATCTAGGAAAGAAAATAACTTCTTCCCTACCAGCCCATCTAGCACTTGATCTATGAACGGCAAAGGGAAATGGTCCTTCTTGGTGGCTTTGTTAAGTTCTCGATAATCTACAGATTCTCCACTTCCCATTTTTCTTGGGTACAAGCACCAGAGGAGAAACCCATTCGCTGTCCGAGATGGGGTAGATGAATCCTACATCCAACAACTTTTGCAATTCTGATTTAACGACGTCCTTAAGGGCTGGATTCATTCTCCTCTGAGGCTACCTAGCTGGTTTACAATCCTCTTTAAGGTAAATGTGATGGGTACAAATCGACGGATGGACTCCTTTCATTTCCTATAGCTCCAAGCAAAAGCCTCCAAATGGCGGTTCAATAGGCTACATAGCTCCTTCTCCTGAGAGGAAGATAGGGATGAGCTGATCTTTAAGGTTATTTCAAGGCCAAATTCCACATTTTTAACTTTGGGTGAGGTTGGATCAGCCACACAGAGGTCCACTAAAGCGCTAGCTTGGGTACCTTCCACTAACTCCTCTAACAATAGTGCACTGGGAGGTGGATTTTGAATCAAATTCTCGATCAAGTCATCCTTGGTCAGAGGACGTCCCCTCGCAGCTTCTACTGTGCACAATGGTGCATAGTAGACTTCACCCTCATATCCCTCCTCCAACCAGAGTGTTAAGTCATGTTCTAATAGAGGTTGGGCAGGAGGGTATAGGACTAGTTGTTTGGACATAAGCCCATTCTTGATGGTCATGCTTCTAGCTCGACAACTTATGTAAGCATCCGCAGTAGCTAACCAAGGCCTTCCCAAAATGAGGGGGTATCCAGTGAGTTTTGCCTTTGGTTGAAGGACCAAGAAGTTTGCAAGGTACTCCCAAGAATCAACAGAGACCAAGACATCCTCCACAATCTCTTCGGGAGTCATAGTGGAGCGGTCTGCCAACTGTAGTACTGTCGAGGTATTTCTTAAGGAACTCTGAAGGTTAAGTTTAAGCATAGTGTCCCTGGTCATCACATTAATGGTAGCCCCTAGATCAATCAAGGTGTGGGGGATTATGGTGCCATTGATGTGGACATCTACTACAAGACTCCCAAGGTCCAAATATTTTGGACATATTACTTGTCCCAACATCAGATCGGACAGTTGTTCTATGACATTGATAGTCAGGGCATCTCTCTTATGCCTGCCTGGGTGCTTGAAATACTTCTCCTTGATAAATTTTTTGTAGAATGGTACATCTTTTATGGCCTGGAGAAGTGGGATTTTCACACACAATTGTTTAAGTTCTCCCAGAAGTTCAGCCTCCTCTAGGTTTGGTTGCATGGCTATTGTTAGTCTCTCAGGAAAGGGTGGAATGGCTTTGGGTTCACTTTCTAGTTTCTCTTCCTCTTCCTCTGGGGGAGGAGGTTGGCGATTTGGAAGGACCTTTCTTGATCATAGGTTGATCTCCTGAATCTCCACAACATAGGTAGGGCATGTTGTCTCTCCAGTGTATACCTGCTAGGCCTATCTATTATTGGGGTTCGGGTTTGGTTGAGCAAGAGGTAATGGTTGTGGTTGAGTAGGAGGTGGAGGAAAAATAGCGGGAGGAGAGTTGTATTGTGGCCTCCACCCCAGTTGAGGTGCATTCCATTAAGGTTGTGGCTGGACATGAGAGTGAAACGAATGAGCAGCAGGTTGAGTATGGTATTGGGATGGATAAGACCAAGGAGGAGGTGTTGACTAGGAAGGATGACAAGGGGGCCCCCAAGAAGGCATGTGAGTGGATTGGTTGGGGTTGTAATAAGTTTGGGATGTTCCTTGCATCCCCTGCTGGTAAGGTCTAGACCCATGCAGCCTCCTTTGGTTAAGGAAGTAGAGTGGCTCAGTGGCCCCTTCAGCCCCTTGGTACATGGCTTTAAGTCTAGGTAAGGTTGGGCATTGGTTCATGGGGTGGTCTTTGTCACAAACAAAACATACCTCCATTGAGTGCAATGGACACTTGTTCTTAGGATGCTTCCTTGTACATCTGGGACAAAAAATGGCCAAAGCCCTCTCAGCTTCCTCTTTCTTCTGTTGGATTCAGAAAGTATCCATTTGCATGGAAATGGTCTATCTCATCTCACTTTTGAGGTCTTCCATTTGATTAGCAAACTCATGCTTGGAGAAGGTGGTACTAGCTGAGAGTGGATTCCCCCTACCTCGTTTCCAGGTTGCCCTAGAGTGGTTTCTAAACACAGTATTTATGTCCTCATAAGGTAGTTGGTAGATGTATCCTCCAGCTAGCAGATGAAGGGTATCTAGAAGGTCTTCGGGGACTCCTCGAAGCAGAACCAGCTTCAGAGATTTAGGGTCAAACGTGCACCTGGCCCGTTTATAGCTAAGTTGGAACCTTTCCTCGTAGTCTTCTAAAGACTCATCACTTCCCATGGTCATCCGAAAGATCTCTCCCTTTGTTTCCTTTGACCTACAGTAGTCTCGGTATTTGTTGTTAAAGGCTTGCTGCATCTAAGCCCAAGTTGTGATACTGTTTCCAGGTAACCCCATGAACCAGCGTAGTGCTGCATCCTTGAGGGTAGAGGGAAAGAGTTTCAAATTTTGCTCGTCTTCTGCATAGTCATAAGTTCGACAAAGGATAGCAAACTCAAACAGGAAGGTATCAGGGTCTTCAGTGGTCAATCCATGGAAATGAGGTAAGGCTGAGGGACTTATGTTTTTCATCTTCATGTCCCCATTGGTCTCTCGGATGGGAAAGGCACCTTATATTCTCTCCTCATATTCTCTACCATTTCTGTTTTCAGCCATGGTCTCAAAAGAAATGTTTTCTTACTCTTCTTCTGTTATAGGATCTTTGTATATCTCAGTGACGTGGTGGGGGTGTTGGGTAGGAATTTTCCGGTATTGTCTTTGTTCCTACGAGGCATGAAATGAAATATTTTTGTTTGCTTCTTCCTTTTTTTTTCTTTTTTTTTTTGCTTGTACCTACAAAACTGAAATAGATTGAATTGAAACTAACTAAAATCTATCTTGCTGAAATGAAAATGTGGAATTGAAATGAAAGCAGGAAAGGGCTAATCTATTTTGCTGAAATGGAATTGCAGGAATGAAATTCTAGGCCACGCTTGCAGAATTGAAATTGCGAAATTGAAATGCTAATCTATGTTTGCAGAATTGAAATTGCGGAATTGAAATGCTAATTTATGAAAGCGGGAAAGATCTAACCTATGCTTTCTGAAATGAAATGAAAGTAGGAAATGTCTAATCTACTTTTGTGGAAATGAAATTGTAGAATGGATATGAAATAAACTACTTAGCAGAAGGTTGTAGTAGAAAATAGAAGAAAAGCAGCAATCACCAATACTCTGACGCTTCCCCGGCAACGGCGCCAAAAAGAATTGTGGGCTCCAGTATTGCAGCAATAATACTGCAACTCCTAGGACTCCCTTCTTTACTTTTATCAACTTGGTAGTTTGTAACAAACTTGGAAGCGACAGTGCTATATGCACAAGTACTAGCTCTTGCCGCAGGCTGTCACTTGATCAGCTGGCACAAGTTCGCTAGGAGCTTAACCCAACTTCTATGAGTTCTTAGAAGAATATTTTAACTGTGATGGATGAAAACTAACTCAACCAGAGGCTAATCTACTTGCAGAAATAAGCTGAAATCTAGAAAGGAACGCAAACCCTAACAAACCCTAGTTTTACCGACTAACCCTACTGGTGCAAGTAAAAGGATGAAAGCTACAGAAATGGATGCCATTGACTTCTAGAAAGGTAAAATGCATGTGACTAAGCTACTTCTGAAGAGAAATATGAAGAAAACATCTTTTTGTATTTTCGAATAATATTTGTGGAATCACTTTGCAGGTGTTTTGACTATTTTGACTGTGCAGAGGTTGATTGGCGAAAGGAAATGGAGTGGACGCTTGCAGGAGGTTGGGAAGGTGAGAAGAGGGCCTAAGGGGTCCCTAGCACCCTTCTAGAGAGTTTCACAGTGTTCGGATCTCAAGAAACCGCTTTCTTGAGCTTCTACAGGAAGTCTGCAGGGGTTCTACAGGATGTTTTGTGGCTTCTACAGGATGTTTCTATAGGATGTACCGAAAGGGGATTTTTGGAGGGTTGAGGGTGGAAGAAAGGTGAAGAAGTGGGTACGGAGGTTGGATGATGATGTGGAGGGGTCCAGGACCTGGCAAACAAAGCGGGTGAGTGATAAGGATGGTTGGATTTGTTCAAGGAGGGGTGGAGCAATGTTGCACAAAAATATGAAAATTAGGTCAAAGTGAAGGAACGTAGCAAATGTGAGGCAAGAATCAGAGTTAGAGGACGGAGCAGGCGGTATTGATGGAGTAGGGGTAGGCAAAGAGGTATCGCAGGTGCTCTACAAGTTATTTTCCAAACTATTCAACAAAGACTCGGAAAACCAAAGACCTAGCTACTTTAACCTAATCTGACCTGAATATCAGCAAAGAAAATGAGCAGAAGTTTATTGGCAACAAAATCATGTGAAATAGCTATGCAAACTAAGCAATCATGGACCTGAATATGTAACCGCAACTGGTATCAACTTCCACAAATGAGAATCTAACACTAACAACTGCATGACGAAGCAAAGACAATGTTTTTGGTGGCGGAAAGGACGCCTTAGTCCCAACTCATGGTCCCATGGAGGGAGAGGTGAGGTCAGGGGTGCTTGATAGCCTTTTTCTGAATATATTCTATGTTATCAACCTATCAAACCAATCTGAACATGAAAAGCCTTTTTAATCATCAACAATGATCTAGGTAACCAAGCAAGACTTTAATCTACTTAACAGAAACTATTTGATAAAGACATCAACAACACATAACAGTACACAAAAGAAGCCTTGGCACTTAGGTTGGGCCGAACCCTAAGAGCTGCAGGCTCCTAAGAAGAAGCTCAGAACTGGTGCCAAATGAAACTGCTTTCCATTACGCAAAAATAACCATGTCAGAAAAGAAGTTGTACAACAGAAGCTACAAAATGAGCTGAGAAACTAGCAGCACTATAGTGCAGAATACAACTGTTCAAAAAGTAACCTACAAAGGCTGGAAGCCTTCCTATTTATGCACCATGAGGACCTCCAATAGTCCTCCTTGATTCGAGGGGCTTGGCCATTTAGTGCAGGAGGCACCCTTCCTACAAATCCTCAGCCTTGTCCCCTTGCATTTGGTTGTCAAATGGCTTATAAATGCTTGACCTTGGTCCAAAAGTTGTCCAAAAATCTGCAATAAACATGTATTAGTCTACCTGGTCAAGTGACTATCCTCATTCATTCAATCAACATAAATATACTCAAAATCATGCATAAAGTATGAAGAATGGTGGATCAATGGAGAACAATAGGAAAAATGAGCCCAATAAGTTACCCATTTTTGGGGCTCATCACTAATAAGGATAATAAATTATCACCAACGTATTATTGTCCGTACAAGGTGTTGCAAAAGATTGGTACTGTGGCATACAAATTGGAGCTTCCTGCAGCTTCTTGAGTGCACCATGTTTTCCACGTTTCATGTTTAAAGAAGTTTATACGCGACAAGATCCCAATTCAAACAATATTTCTAGAACTTGACGAGTAAGGAAAAATTATATTGGAACCGAAAGCAGTCACAGAAACAAGAACTCGACAACTATGAAATCGATCAATTTCGAAGTATCTCATCACGTGGAAGAACTTATCCACTAAAGATTCCACATGGAAGATGAGAATTTTATACAAAAGCATCCAGAACTACTCAAGCATTGAGTACAACACTTTTTTGAAGGAAAGGGGCATGTTAGGTCCCTATAATACTAGTGATTACCCCATTATTATTGTAGTTGTATCCCTTATTAATATTGTTGTTCCCTTTTGTCCCCATATTTTTATTACTGTGCCCCATAGAGTCCCTCTATTATTATTTTTGTGCCTTTGCATTATTACTGTTAGGTCGGCTGGGTTATATTGTGACTGCTTAGACTCTTATACATAGGAAGGAGGTTTTGTCATTTGAATCATCAAAGAATCATTCATTTGTGTAATGTAAAGGAGGTTTCCCCTTCGAAGAGGCTGAATTCTAAGGCGTTGATCTATCTTTTCTATCTTTTTGTGAGCTCGTTTCATAACAGATTCATACCATAGTAAGCATAATTTTGAAAGAAATTTTCGTTCCAGAAGTCATTCATTAATATTTACGGTTATCATCCCTCTTCTTGGTCACAAATATTGAAGCTAGTCATGTTTCTATTGAAATAGATTTTGAGGAGGTAGATGCAATCACTGTGATGGTGAACACCACTAGTTATCAAATATTATTGAATCAAACAGTTGGTTGCTCATTCATAGTCTTGAAAAACCTATCAAGCAAATTTGGTGTAAGTAATAACACAAATAACCTAGATTTATTATGATAATGTCCCGTCTCCATAAGACCTCTGTGAGGGTTGTTGCTCGAATATATCTATGGTGACATGGTAACATTGGGTTTGGAATAAACATCTACATCTAGTTTCTCAAGCACCTTAAATCATAGTCAAATGTTGGTATGATACATTCCACTAGTTCCACCACTGAGCTATTTCTTTTTTCTATAAGTATAAATGTTAAGGTGAATGGAATGACTTGTTCATGTGTCACATTAGTTGTTTAAATTAACATCACTCAACAATACACTCGTTACACCGGGTGTGAACCATAAGAAACATACCATATAACATTTCATATAGTGTCATTTTTAACCCATATAACCTTAGGAATGATGGAAAATCAACTAATTTGATTGAACACAAACATTTGAATGGGAAGTCGATATCCATAAAACAACATCACAACCCCTCTACGATGTCAGTGGGGAGGGGAGGTAGCACTATTTCATTTAAACCACTAGATGAATGCAATTTCATCAGAACATCGGATCTTGGTTTGGAACCATGAGATGGAAAAATGATAGTGGAAGCCCCCCCTCCCTCTTTCGGGGAGGGAGGGTGCACTTTCACTCACCACCATTGATCTAGCCTACTTACCCTGGTCCATCAAATGAGAATTGGGTGGTAGGTGGGCCCCTATTAAATATGTATGCACTGGGACTAATTGTATGATGGGGTGTATATGCATATGTGTGTGTTTGTGTGTGTGTTATATGTAGGTCATGCATTTATATTGGCCCATGGTGGAGGTCATGGTTATATGATTTGGTTGTTTGCAACTCAATAGAGTCAAATAAACAAAACACATGTATATACACAAAACTAAAGTTAAACACACAATCTCTCTCTCTCTCTCTCTCTCTCTCTCTCTCTCTATATCTATATATATATATATATATATATAGTGCACAGTTATAAACAAGAGTGCCACATAGGCATGTGTCCTTGAATTCCCAAGAACCTCTGCCAAGAAGCAGTTGAGTGCTATGCCACATGGGCACCATGTGGGTGCCACATGGCGTAAAAGAGAAGGTTGTCACTTTAGCAAAATAAAACTTTAAAAGGGTATAACTTGAGATCCGAGAGTGAGATTTGGAAAAAAAATATATTAGTGGAATTATCTCACTAAGATGAACATGATGAAAACATCCAAAGTGAGTTTTCGAAAACCTAAAGAACTTTAGAAAAAGTTTGTTATATAATTTCTCTAACTATACCAAGGAAGTTTGGTTAACAAAGTGAACACATCCTTCAGGTGAAGGGGGTGTGTTCACATGTTTGAACATTATTGTAGCACTAGATGTATACTATTCTTTCAATATAAGCAAATATTCTAGGTTTAATGATAAGAACTAAGATGAGTGCATCATGAGAAACCACTCTATAAAAATATATAGAT
Organism: Pinus tabuliformis; assembly: GCA_031772625.1. Taxonomy (NCBI): domain Eukaryota; kingdom Viridiplantae; phylum Streptophyta; class Pinopsida; order Pinales; family Pinaceae; genus Pinus; species Pinus tabuliformis. Next base: position 598,985,927 of record CM062805.1, on the reverse strand, counting down.
TGTTCCCTACAACATGAAATGTTATGATGAGAGAATTACAAGGGCACCCAATACCAAACTTGAACATAAAGCCACTAGTAGACAAAAAGCTGCAACAAACTGAGTGGCAGTATGATGTAGGATTCAGAAGACATCATAATATTTTACATCTTATTCATAAATCTTGTTTCACATGGATGTATTTGGATCAAAGTCCAAACATTCTAACTATAAGACTAATGAAATGATGTGCTGTTTCTTAAAGTATATAGGAAGATTTTAGTACTTAAGACATTGGCAAACACAATGGGATTAAGAATGTCTAGTATGACATAAAATGATTTTGTATTGTCATGACATTACATCCACTATGGGTACCTATCCCAATGGATGTCCCTTTGTTTCAAAGACCACACCAACTTGAACAAGACCCTGTTTTGTAAGGTGAAGTTGAGGAAATATTGTGGTAGGGTTTGTGGAAAGCAAGCGAGGTTGTTTTCAAGTAGATAAGTTAAAACAACAATTGGATATAAAAGGAAATGGAGTGAAACCCTCACACACGTGCCTTTTCCCTTGTTTATCGTGTTGACCTGAGGAAACAACTAAGAGACTCAAGTTAAAATTAATGCAACAAGAATTAAAATGAACTCAACATGTATGCTCTTACTTGGATGAAGTAGGGTAGTATCCAGAGACAAGCTACAAATTCATATAGTCTCACCATGAATTAGATCTCTTCTCCTGGCCCTGCAAGATTTGGATTTTTTCCATTCCTGCTAAGATGATTTTGAGAAGGTAGGCTAGCTAGGTAATCTTCTGTGAACTGACTAAAGTGTATTTTAAGCATAATGTGTGAAATAAAGAAATTAAAAATTTAAATCAACTCGAAGGACAGTGTAGGCCCCCACATGACAGGAACTTGCCTCACCTCTAATCTACATAAAATAGAATAGAATCGAGGCATGAACCATGCCGCTTAAAATTACTTCATTCTAATATGATTATATGGGGAATAAATGGTTGTCTCGTCCATAGTATTTTCATCAAATTGGACTGGTGGAAGCCAGAACCTCGATGAGTTCAACACATACCACTACGACTAAAAACTTTATATTAATGGGGTATTGATTGATCGAAATTGATTGGTCACAGACTGATGGAGCCTTCCTCTCCATCAACACTCACCCATCATGGGGCAGGAAATCCATACATTTCGAACCCATCATCTATGATGCTTGTATTGTGAAAACAATTGCAAGGATTTTGAATTAAATAAATGCAGATGGTTCAAACTCACGACCTATGACATGTGATTCTTAGATTGTGCCAAAAATTACAAGTATTTTTAATTGAATAAATCCATATGGTTCAAACTCATCACTTTCCCTTTTCTTCAAACCCACGAATTTCTAAAAACAAAAACGTAGTGATGCCTCTTTTGTTTTGCTGAAATATAAAAGGATCTAATTTGGTTGATTGTAGTGGTGACTCTTTCAATAATAAACATTATCATAATAATATGGTCTCACAGGTAATCTATTTGTTATTTTTATAGAAAAATATGAAAGAAAAAATAAAACCCAAAAAATACATGGAAGATGACATCATTCTGGCTCTGGGCCTTCAATGTACCACCCCCGTTGTAATTAAAACAAGTAGTTGTTTGATGCTTACTATTACTAATGGTTTTACTAGGATGGAGAAAAATTGACTATGTTTGAAAAATAATTTTTAAATAAATAAATAAAGTTGTTTTATTTATTGAAATCATGATGCTGAAATATAAAAGGATCTAATTTGGTTGATTGTAGTGGTGACTCTTTCAAAAATAAACATTATCATAATAATATGGTCTCACAGGTAATCTATTTGTTATTTTTATAGAAAAATATGAAAGAAAAAATAAAACCCAAAAAATACATGGAAGATGACATCATTCTGGCTCTGGGCCTTCAATGTACCACCCCCGTTGTAATTAAAACAAGTAGTTGTTTGATGCTTACTATTACTAATGGTTTTACTAGGATAGAGAAAAATTGACTATGTTTGAAAAATAATTTTTAAATAAATAAATAAAGTTGTTTTATTTATTGAAATCATGATGGCTGACACCGGAGTAAATGAGACTTGCCAGAATCTGAGAAGAACCATATTCACATTGATTTTCCTAAATTTAAAAATATATGGATATATATTATATCTCTGTAGGAGATAAAGATCGAGGATAAAAACGCGAAAAGGAAAAAGCAGGCTTTTTCTTTTAGGAAAAGACTTGAAAAGCCTAGACTAAGGGGATATAGATTCCAAGAAGGCAGGACGCTGCAAGGGAAAAATTTGAGCAAGATATTGTTAAATAAACATTATCAAGGGTCAGTAGAGGTTACTAGGCCTCGCAAGTTTAACATAGCTTGGGGGAATCAGAGGTAATTCAATGTTGGGTGGACCGGTGCTGCAAGCCATAGATTTTCAGCATTGGAGTCCTAGTCAGAGGGTCCTGTACTCACTGATAATTTTAATAGTATTAGTAATTATGTGGTTATGGTGAGAAGAAAATGCTGGAATTAAGTTATGATTGTTTGTGTATATATATTGGCTATAGAATGTACACGTTGAATACTGAATGCTAAGAACATATTGTAGAATTCATTGGTAAAATATTGTGGAATTCCTTGATATATGGTTGGTAGCATACAGTAGGTTGGCTATTTAGTTGGGGCTTATGATTCAAGTTAGTTCTTAATTGCATGCATGCCTGAAGAAAGTAGTTATTGTGCAGTAAATATGCTAGTGAATGTTCTTAATATGCATGCCTAATACAAGTTATTGTCTAGTAAATATGATAGTGAATGTTCGTAATTTCATGCCTGCCTAATACAAGTTATTGTGCAGTAAATATGCCAGTGAATGTTCTTAATTTCATGCATGCCTAGTACAAGTAATTATGCAATAAATAGGCTACTAAATGCTATTAATTTAATGCATGCCTCATAAAAGTTATTGTGCAGTAAATATGTGAGTGAATGTTCTTAATCTCATGCATGCCTCATACAAGTAGTTATACTAAAGTAAATAGTTATATTGAAGTAACTAGACGAGTCAATGCATGTCATACTAGTTGAATGAAATATTTAAAATTTAAAATTATCTGTAGAAAGAAAATATGCATCTCATTAGAGTATTTTAGTTTGGCGCATGAGGCGGTGTAAACCACAGTAAATAAAAAATAGATGAGTTGCATCATAGATTAGTAGAGAACCACTAACAAGTATAGGCTGCATGCACATATTGAGTATCTTCCAGTAAGCTCATTCGTGTTGTTATATGTTCATGGCGTAGAAAAGAAATGGTTTGATGCATAGTATGTAAAACTGGTAAGAAACTATGCATGAACATGGTGAAAGTACTTTAACGCCTATAGATGGGTGCACACTGGGATAAGAGAAAAGAACAAGAGAGGATGCATGCGGTTCAGGAAGCTAGTAAATGAATAAAATACAATTGTAGAATGAAAATCAAATTAAAATAATTAGTTGGTCACTCTCATAGATTGGATTACCAACCTAAGCACACTCTATTGAATCAAGTGACTCCTAGCTGATTTATTGAAAAATGACCATTATTATGATCTATTTTCTCTCCATAAGGCCCAATCATAACAAAACAAGATACATGCTATCTTTGAGGAAATATTAAACTCTGTAGAACTCCAGAGAATTAACATGATAACAATTACATAATGCATAGATAGTTAACCCATTTCTTGAAAAAGTTCTGTGCATATTTAATTAAAACAAAAAAGAAATTAAGTTAATGGCTCACAGTTGTTGTATACAAGTATTTCCTATTCAGTCATAGTTCAATACTCTTGATAAGAGATGAATTTGAAGAAATCCTAGTCAAGACTGGAACTTAATCAACACCATGATATTTCACTGTAGATAATCCATGAGCCTAAGGCTAGACCCAGACAAGTACGAAGGGAGAAGGAAAGAAAAAATATTATACAGATATTTTAAATATTTGAAGGTAGTCATAATTCCATGAAATGTAAATTTAATATTTTAATTCACTCATACAGAGTAACAAACCAAATACAGGCAGTATGTTGGTATGCCTCAAGCTACCAACCCAAGGAGAGGTCAGTTGACCAAACTGAAGCACAAACATTCAAATCAAAGACTCGAGGGCAATCATAGATATCCCTCTTGAAATGATGCAGACTAGAGCTAAACATCAGCCTCAGGATGGCATGTAGTTGTGCCTTTCTATGCAGGTAATTTTCCAGTGGAAAATAAACGTGAAGAATGATATTTGCAAGTATCAAACCCTTGGAGAGGGGAAGTTCAAAGCTAAGAGACCACCAACCAGGGAACATAAAAGAAATTTTTAAAGGAAGACCGCCCAGTTTCCTCCGAGAGCGTCCGAATGGAATCCCAATAGTGTGCTTACCTATAATGACAACCCAAAACCATATTACTTAAGGGATAATTGTTATGGGTAAGAAGAAAACTGAAATTTTGAATGAATATGTGAATAAGGGTGCAGGGGAATTAAAATCTAAGTAAACCACTTTTACCTGAGGTAGCCTTCTGAACCAAGGTGTTGGAAACCCTCCTGGAGACAAAGACGAAATCATTAGCCTATTTTGGATAACAGGAGAAACAAATACCAGAATCCATAAACATCTAAAATGGGATATAACGAAAACTCACATGAGTGCTGAGGGGAAACTACTGAGCTAGAAGAAATCACTAGTCTAGGCAATTCCTTGGGCCACAAATGCACCAGTAAACACCAAATCATTAGAATGGGAAAAAAATCAAAAGACGCATCATGGAAACTTAAAACAAGAAAGGGCATTGAGGAAAACCAAGGGAAACATTAGGATTAGAGAAAATACTTGAATCTGGTTGAATGGTGGCATACCCGGATGCCCACTCTTCGATGTCTCCCCATCTATACTCAACGCCTCTTTTGAAAACCCACTGTGTGATAGAACTTACAACGTCGAAGAGGATGCTGGTTTATACTCAAGTAGTAGAGTTGAATTGAGCTCATGTGGTGACAACAAGAAAACCAGTCTCAAATAGATTCTGTTTAGTTTAGGTTATGAATCGAAGAAGGAAAAATAAAATTAAGAGCCACCACTCTATCAAACTACACAGAGAAAATAGAGAATGAAGTGTAGGCACAAACATAGGTAGCTAGGGACGGTTAGGGTTAGAACCAAACCATCAGAGACAGATCTGAACCCAATGAATCTCAGACCTTGATAAACATTGAAATAATAAATCTTAAGGACTGTGTTATTTGTACCAGGTTCACATGGGTGAACATGTACAGGTAATATTATATTGGCCGGCGCTGACAATTAAATAGCTGGCAAGGGGGATAGGTATAGGAGGCGGTCAGTAAAGGAGTGATTCATTTGGTGATAGGTGGAGTATGTATAGTGCCTACTCATCCAAAAATCATGTTTTCCTCCAGATTAACTACCCCTACCTGTAGATGCATAACATGTCCTAGGTTTAGAGCATTAATGGAAAAGTCTATGGTCAGTGGCTCAAGTGTGAAGGGTGGAGTGGTTAGGACAAACCCTTTATGGTTATGAACAGTAACAAAAGAATTGTTTAGAAAAAATTAGGATGCGTAGTGGATAGGTAGACTAATAATCAAAATGAGAAAAAGAAACAATGGAATCTGACTTATGTTGTTATATATTAACCAATATCATTACACCAAACACTTGTAATACCCCTTCACCACGCCTACTTCTGACATTGTAATTGAAGGTTTTAAGCCCGTACAAAAATTACCTGAATACGAATCCTAAAACACAGAAAATAAACAATGCGAGAGAATAACACATAAAACACATATACATAGAGATTTTCCCCTGGATCCCAAAACCGATACTACCAACTTGATTTTTCATTATGTTCCTTTCAATGTTACAATACATATTTATACATTCCAAAGCATCCAATACCATGGGCTGAAAACCATCGTGTCCAAAACCATGTGAAAAAAACATGCACAAAACCATAGGTAGGTCAGCCCAACCCAATATAGGGTCCAAAAACAAAATTTTCTGGGGTGTTGCCCCAGACCCCATAGAGTGGGGTTACTTGCACCCCTCAAACCCCCTGTGACTCTCCCCACTATGCAATTGGCATAATGAAGGGGGGCTCCGCCCCCCTCCTAACCCCCCCGTTAACTATGTGGGCTAGTCGTGGAAATAATATAACACAACCCAACATTCTCCCACTTGTTGTTTTCTTTCCACAGGGGGCCACAAGAGAGCATAGTAATTTATCTAGCCGTGCAATTCCCATTGTTTCTCTACACCAAAAGAACTTCTCAGAGCTCATAGTTTTTGTCAATGCATCTGCAGTATTCTTCAAAGTGTCCACCTTTACCAGCAACACCTTTTTGTCTTCTATCATATCCCTCACAAAGTGATACTGAACATCAATGTGCTTTGTCTTTGAATGGTAAGCAGGGTTCTTTGCAAAGAAAATTGCACTTTGGCTATCACAATCTATCCTTATAGCTCCCAGTACTAACCCCATACTTGAACACAATCTCTGCAACCAAACTACTTCCTTGCTTGCACGAGTGGTTGCCGTGTATTCTGCCTCTGTAGTTGATAGTGCCACTACATATTGTTTCTTACTCATCCAACTGACTGCACCTCCAAATAGGTTAAACACATACCCACTTGTAGATCTTCTTTGATCCAAATCTCCAGCCCAGTCTACATCAACAAAGCCATGGATATCCAAAACTCTGTCCAATCCTGGTCTTCCTTGGTAGCACAAACCATAATCACTAGGGCCACACAAATACCTGAAAACCCGCTTCATTGTTTTCCAATGCTCCTTCCTTGGTTTTGAAATAAATCTGCTCAATACTCCCACTGCATGTGCAATGTCTAGTCTAGTACAGACCATCGCATACATCAGGCTACTGACTGCACTTGCATATGGAACACGGGACATATCCTCTTCCTCTTCTTGTATCTTGGGACACTGTTCAACAGACAACTTTACGCCTACAGGAATAGAAACCTTCACCAGTTTACTATCCTGCATATTAAACCTCTTCAATATTGTCTCGACATACTTCCTCTGGTTTAACCAGAGCTTCCTCTTTGCCTGATCTCTTTTAATTTCCATTCCCAAAACATAGTTTGCAGCACCAAGATCTTTCATGTCGAATTTGGAGGACAATCGGGTCTTCAAATATTGGACAATTTCTTTGTCATTTCCAGCTAGAAACATATCATCCACATATAAGACCAGATAAATAACATGGTCACCAATTAATTTAAAATACACACAGTGATCTTCTTTGCTTCTAGTGAAGCCAAGTCCCTGTATAAATGTATCAAATTTCTGATACCACATCCTTGGTGACTGTTTTAACACATACAGAGACTTCTTTAACTTGCATACAATTCTTTCTTACCCTTCGCGGCAAAGCCTTCAGGTTGCTTCATGTAGATCGCCATGAAAAAATGTTTTCTTCACATCCATTTGTTCTACCTCAAAATCAAAAGCAGCAGCAATATATAAAAGTAATCTAATAGAAGCTATCTTGGTAACAAGAGAAAAATATCACCAAAATCAATTCCCAGCACCTGGGAATAACCTTTTTCTACCAACCGAGCCTTGTATTTCTCCACCTTTCCTTCTGCATTTGTCTTCTTCTTGAACACCCATTCGCTTCCAATGGGTTTCCCTCCAGCTGGCAACTCCACCAGATCCTAAGCCTCATTTTTGTGAAAAGATGCCATTTCATCAACCATGGCCTCTTTCCAGAGTTTTCCATCCTCTGTATCTACTACTTCCTTCAATGTTCTGGGATCATCATCAGTAATAGATAAAGAAAAATTTGAACAAAAATCAGATGGACTATACCTTACTAGCTGCCTTCTTTCTTGAACTGATCTTCTCACACCCGGAGTTTGTGGCTCTTCATCTTATGATTCCTCCTCTGCTGTAGATTTCGATTCTTCCTCCTTGAGCTCAAACTCTATCTTCTTAGGTTCCTTTGGTTGGACTTCATGTTTAATAACATCTTTCACCTCTTTGAACACCACATCTTGGCTGTACACAACCTTCCTTATTACTGGGTTCCAAAGCTTATAACCCTTTAAACCATCCTTATACCCAATAAAGATGCACTTTTCAGATTTACTATCCAACTTGGTTTGTTTCTCCTTTGGAACATGTACATATGCATCACATCCAAATACCCTCATATGTGAAAGAGAGGGTTTCTTACCAGTCCATACCTCTTATGGAGTTTTATCCTCCAACGCTGATGAAGGTGATCTATTGATCAGGTAACATGCTATCTCCACCGCCTCTGCCCAAAATTCCTGTCCTAACCTGGCACCACTAAGCATGCTTCTTTCCCTTTCCATCAACGTATTGCTCATTCTTTCTGCAACTCCATTTTGCTGAGGTGTATATGGAGTAGTCCTTTGCCATGCTATACCACACTTCTTACAGAATTCTTCAAATTTCTTACTACAAAACTCTCCACCGTTATTTGTCCTCAACAACTTTATCTTCTTCTCTATTTGGTTTTCCACCAGAGCCTTAAATTCTTTAAACCTGTCAAAGACTTCAGATTTCTTCTTAAGGAAATATGTCCATGTATTCCTTGAGAAGTGATCTATAAATGATACATAGTACATAGACTTACCCAGTGATGGAACCTTCACAGGTCCAAACACATCACTGTGCACAAGTCTAATATATGTTTTGCCCTCTTACCACCAAAGGGGAAAACTCACCCTATTCTGCTTCCCATATACACAATTTTCACAGAAATCAAAATCCGGAGAGCTATTACTCATACCTTCTACCATACCTTTACCATGAAGTATTCAAAGGCCCTTCTCTCTAATATGTCCAAGCCTTTGATGCCACAGCATGGTCTTCTCTCCAGAGACCACTAGATTTTCTGCTCCACTTTCAAGAAACACAGAACTATTGCACCCATCAACAATAGTGCTACCTTGCAGCGTGTACAAAGTTCCAATACGAACTCCCCGCATTAATAGCAGTGCTCCCCAAACCATCTTGCAGGTATCCTTCTCAAACACTATTTTTACACCTGCATCATCTAGCTTGCTTACAGAAATTAGATTTCTGGCCAATGCAGGAATATGCAGAACACCCAGAAGTGTTCTAACCCTTCCACTTTGCAACTTCAACTTTACCTTTCTGAGACCAACGATTCTAGCCTTCCTATCATTCCCTACAAAGACATTACCGCCATCGTATTTCTCATACTTGCAGAACCACTCTCTATGGGGTGTGAAGTGAAAGGATGCACCTGAGTCAATCAACCATGCCTCATGATCTACATCTGTACTTGAAGAAGCCATGTACACATCCCCACCTTCATCTGAGGTGGTTTTCACCTCTGGAGAAGGAGCATCATCAGATCCCTTTCCTTTGTTAGGAGCTTTAGATTTACAGTCCCTTTTGTAGTGCCCTTCCTTTCTGCATTTCCAACACACCACCTTTACAGGTTTTCCTGGAGATTTAGATCTCCCACTCGATGACTTATTTCTATTTCTGTTCTGGGATAGTCCTCGTATAGACAAGGCATCACCATTCTGGCTCTGCATATTTTTCTGTCTCATCTCCTATGTCAGCAAGGATGAGACTATTTCATCAAACGGCAAGGCAGTTGCATTGCTACCTATTGCAATAACCAGACTATCCCATGAATATGGTAGAGAACACAACAAACTAATGCACTTATGTTCATCTAAAATTTTGATATCAATAAAATATAACTGACTTACCATAGTATTAAATGCATTCAGATGCTCTGTCATCGAGTCTCCATCTTTCATCCTCAGGTTATACAACTTTTTCCGTAGGAATAGTTTATTCACCCAAGACTTAGATTGGTACAAAGTCCCAAACTTGTCCCACAAAGCCTTCGCTGTAGCTTCCCCTGATACATTCAATAATACTAAATCTAAGACATACAATTGTATTGTGCTCTTTACCTTCCAATCCAACTTCTTCCATTATTCACCACACACTCTCATTGTTTTAGTACCCAAATCTACTGCGATCCACTGATCTTTATCCACCAACAGATCCTCCATCATGAATTTCCACAACTCAAAACTCTGACTATTAAATTTCTCGATCTCTATCTTTCCACTAATCACCATCTTCTTTGACCACTAGAATTGATCCCGCAGATCTCCCACTGAACGGGGTCTACCATAGGCCCGATCGAAACCCTTTAACAACAAAGGAGTCCCCTTGAAGTCAAAATAGCTCTGATACCAAATGAAGGTTTTAACCCCGTACATAAATTACCTACATACGAATTCTAAAACACAGAAAATAGACAATGCGAGAGCATAACACATAAAACACATATACACAGAGATTTTCCCCTGTATCCCAAAACTGGGACTACCAACTTGATTTTTCATTATGTTCCTTTCAATGTTACAATACATATTTATACATGTCGAAGCATCCAATACCATGGACCAAAAACCATCACGTCCAAAACCATGTTCCAAAAACATGCACAAAACCATAGGTAGGTCCACCCAACCTAACATAGGGTCCAAAACCAAAATTTCCCGGGGAACTGCCCCAGACCCCATAGAGTGAGGTTACATGCACCCCTCAAACCCCCTGTGACCCCCCCCGCTACGCAGTCGATGCAACGAATGGGGGGCTCTGCCCCCCTCCTAACCCCCCGGTTAACTACGTGGGCTAGTCGTGGAAAGAATATAACACAACCCAACAATAATTTAGTGGGGCAAAGAAAGGATTTTTTTAATGGTATGATTAGAGGTACGTTACGAATGGTATCAGAGCAAAGTTCTACTCTTGAGCCTGAACAGGAGCATCAACGTTAGGAATTGTGTGCGCAAAAACAAAACTAGATGTATGGTTGTTCTTATGTACTTTGGGTTGTTTCGTAGGAATTGGAAATTCTGAGGAAAGATGGAAGAACTTCTACCAACTAGCATACAGGGAGAAGAAATGTATGTGGAACTGGAGGAAGAAGGTAGTGCCACCCAATCCTCCCAATTGGTGGATATGGTAAAGACCCTCCAACTTGAGTTGGCACAACCCCGTAAAAGTAAAAAGAGGCTTTTGTAAGCTAGTCAAATGTAAGAAAAGTTCATCAGAGATTGGACTGAGAATTCTAGCCACAAGAGTTGGGAGACTGAAGGCATGAAGAAGGCAGAGTCTGACAAGTCGGGAAGTGGAGGAGACTCTAATCTTGAGTCTCCAAAAGAACATAAGAAAAGAAGAAAAGTGGAGTTACAAGGTGAATTTAGGAAGATCAAACTGCCAGTGTTTGATGGCGAGAAAGAGGAAGATGCAAAATCATAGCTGCTGAACATGATTAAGCACTTTCAAGTTTATGAATATGAAAGTAACCTAAAGGCACAGTTGGAAATTTATCAATTATAGGGTAAGGCTACACTATGATGGTAGGAGAGGAAGAGTGTTCAAATGTTAGAAGAAAAGACGATTTCGTGGGAAGAATTTTAGAAGCAATTCAAGTCATGCTATCTGAGTGAACGATATTATGATGACCGGGCTAAAGAGTTCCATGAATTGAAGTTGGGGAAACTGACCATGGATGAGTTTGTAAATAAATTCACCAACTTATTGAGATACATGCCTATTTGAAGGAGGAAAAATCCAAAATCAAAAATCCAATGGTTTTTAAATTGTTTACCAGTCTCCTATAAGGAGAGAATTGAGTTTGATAACCCAAAGACCATGGATGAGGTGGTCAGAAGGCCAGGTTATGCTATCAACAATTCAAAATTATGAATGAAGGTGGAAATTTATGGAAGAATGAAAAGGAAATAGAGTCAATGGGGGAATGAAAACACATAAACCACTCTACTTGAAAAAATTTGGTAGAGATCATCAAAGGAAGAAGGGACTCAAAGGAGAGGTACCCTTATAGACCCAATATTATAATACTTCAAAAGTCACACAACAAAACAACAAAAAAAATGGTACTGCCAAATAATCATTAAGATGTTGGGGATACAGAGAGTCGCATATGTTGAGGGACTTTCCACACAATCCCAAGCTCGTCCAGAACATATAGGCAGTTTGTGAGGAAAACACCATCCATGACGTTCTGAGGAATATACCTAGGATCAATGCAACCTTGGATAATCAACAAGATGAATATTAGGCTACCATACTAGAAATTTAAGGTAACATCCTAAACTAACCTGTGTCTATTTTGATAGATATGTGGGCTAGTATAAATTATACCAACCCCCAAATTGTAGAAAAGTGCAATCTGAAAATAAAAAATTTCAGAGATGCATGGCTGGTTCAAATCACAACCAGAACCAAATGAACAATGACCAGACACGTGAAACAATGTCTGGTTGATTTTAATGGGTATTCCTCCATGGTAGATTTGAAACTTATTACGCTCGGTTCATATGATTTGTTGATTGATATGGATTCATTAGAATAGAAAGCTGTTATTAGAAACTATTTAGAAAAAACATTGGCATGTGTTAGTATGGATGTAATCCCTAAAATAATTAGAGGAAAAAAAAACCAATATAAGTCCCATAGATTTAAGCATTACAGCTGAAAAGAAGTTCCAGGAAAGGCTACCAACTATACTTGGCACAGGTAGAAACTAAAGCACAGTTGGCTGAAAAGGAAATTCTGGAGACTGTGCTGATCATTAAGGAGTTCCTAGATGTATTTCTGGAAGAAATTCCTGGATTACCCCCATCTTGAGATATAGAGTTTACTATAAATTTAGTACCTAGAGATTTTCTCATTTCTAGAGCTCCATATCGTATGAGTACTCCATAATTATTGGAGATAAAAATGCAGTTATGAGAACTGCTACATAAGGCATATATTCGACCCAATGTTTCTCCTTGGGGGCCTCCAATACTATTTGTAGAAAAGAAGGATGGAACGTACATAATGTGTATTGAATACTGAAAACTGAAAATTGAACAAATTAACAACTAAAAACAAATATCCCCTGCCACAAATATATGATTTATTTGATCAAGTCAGAGGAGAAACTATCTTCTCAAAGATTGGCTTGAGAACGGGCTATCATCAGTTGTGTATAAAAGAGGAGGATGTTTAGAAAACAACCTTTAGAATGTGGTATGGGCATTACAAGTTCATGTTGCTACTATTTGGCCTCACCAATGCAGCTGCAACCTTCATGTGTCTTATCAACATCGTACTTCAGAAGTATCTAGATGTATTTGCCTTAGTCTTCATTGACAACATCCTTGTATATTCTAAAAAGAAGGAATAACATAAAGAACACCTAAGGCTAGTGTTGCAAAGATTAAGGGAGCAAAAAATGTACAAAAAAGGCAGTAAGTGTGAATTTTTTAAACCCATGATACAATACTTAGGACATGTCATCTCTAAGGAGGGGTTGGCGGTTGACCCAGAGAAAGTTAAAGCTATTCTAGAGTGGCTAGTACCAAAAGATGTATCTATAGTTCATTCCTTTATGGGAATTGCTAGGTACTATCGCAGATTTGTGAAGGAATTTTCCAAGCTAGCATACCCCATCACCTCATTGCATAAAAAAGGAGTGAAGTTTGAGTGGATGGAAAAATTCCAAGAAAGCTTCAATAAATTGAAGAAAATTCTAACAACTACTCCTGTCCTACATATAGAACATCTAGATAAGGAGTTTATGGTATGCACAGTGTTATAAAACCAGCTCACAAAAAGATAGAAAAGATAGATGAACGCCTTAGAAATAAGCCTCTTCGAGGGGGAAACCTCCTTTACATTACACAAATGAAAAATTCTTGGATGATACAAATGACAAGACCTCCTTTCTATATATAGGAGTCTAAGGCATCATAATATAATCAGAGCTGACATAACAATAATAATGTAAGGGCACTATAATAACAATAGTGGGCTTCTATGGGGCACAATAATAACAATATGGGGACTACATGGGCACAAAAATATAATAAGGGGGTTGTATTAATAAGAATAAGCGGTTACACTAGTAGTATAGGGGCCGAACATGCCCCGCTCCTTCAAAAAGTGTTGTCCTCAACGCTTGAGTAGATCTTGATGCTTCTGTATACAATTCTTGTCCTCTAATGTGGAATATTCAACAAGTAAGTTCTTCCACTTGATGAGACACTCTGAAATTGATCGATTTCGTCGTTGTCGGGTTCTTATTGCTGTGACTGCTCCAGGTTCCAATATGATTTTTCCTTCCTCTTCAAGTTCTAGCAATATTGTTTGAATTGAGATATTCTGCAACTTTTGAATGAGTGGCCACACTTCTTTGTCCTTCTTCCATTCATCCCTTGCTTCGTTTATGCAATATGGTTGGATAATAGAAATAGCACGAAACAATCCTTCCACATCCTCATCCTTTCTTGGGAGTGCATCTGCAACAAAAATTTTCTTCCCTTTTCTGTAGATGATGTCAAAATCATAACCCAACATATTTGTGACCCATTTTTCTATTCTTCTAAAGATAATATTTGTTCTAAAAGGTATTTAAGACTACCATGATCCATTTTTACCTTGAAGTGTCTTCCCATTGGGTAAGGTCGCCATTTCTTAAGTGCATGTAGTATTTCCAACGTTTTCTTCTCATAAATAGCTTGCTTGAGATGTAGCTGTAAAAATACCCAATCACCTACATCAAAACTATTTTCACTACAATGTTGATCTACCTGTTGTTTCATTCGATTCTGCACCAAAGTGGTGTTATCCCTTAAAAGTTGGAGAACTTGTTGTTGATTCTCGATGTGATCTTTCACTGCTTGAACCTTTTTCTTCTTGATGTATCCTTCTATATTGAGAGTTTGAGGAGTGGTAATTTCTTCCAATGCTTTACAAGATATGGTTGGATTCATTTCTTGACACTTGATGTGATCTTTCACTTCTTGAACATTTTTCTTCTTGATATGTCCTTCTATCTTGATAGTTTGAGGAGTGGCAATTCCAGCCAATGCATTACAAGATATGGTTGGATTCATTTCTTCTTTCTTGATGTGATCTTTCACTTCTTGAACCATTTTCTTCTTGATGTGTCCTTTTATCTTGAGAGTTTGAGGAGTGGTAATTCTTGCCAATGCTTTACAAGATATGGTCGGATTAATTTCTTCTTTCTCTGGGGTTGGGTCTTGGTGTATATCCTCTTCTTTTGATGTTTCTTGATCCTTTTCTTCCTCCTCTTCATACTCTATGTAAAATAATTCCTTCTCAGCACACTTATGACCTTTAGTGTATTTGCTATCACAATTGTGACAAAGCCCTTTTTCTCTTTTTTCTTCCAATTTTTGTGGTGTAAACCTTGTAGGTTGTGGAAGGCTAGGAGAAGAAACACTTCTATAATTATAGTCACGAGTGATGGGATTCCTTGTTTCCATAATTTCGCTTTCACTTTTTCTTGCCCACCTGAATGCCATCTCCAATGAATCAGGTTCCAAAAGACGAACCTCATGTGAATGTTATCCTTTAAAGTACCTATGAAGACATCAATCCTTTACTTCTTTGGAATATCATTTACTATTATATTCAATTTTTGAAATTCCTCAATGTGCTCTTCCATTGAACACTTTTTTTTATGAGATTTATCAATTGGCTAAAGAAGGTGTTTCACTTTGTATCCTCATAATGTGCTATCATTTCCTCCATGAAAATTGACCATGTAACAAGTGTTTTACGAGAACAAAGCCCTTTATACCATAAAAATTAATCTGGTTCTAAATATAAAGATGCAATACATACCTTTTGTAATAGTTTCACCTCATGTAGATCAAAATATTGCTCCATCTATAGTATCCAATTTACCGGATCCTTGCCATCAAAATTCCTCATATCGCCTTTTCTTGATTTTAGGAGCTTGATATTGAAACGAATATAACTTTGTAATATTATCTCTTCCAGTTTTGAAATTGCTACCTACAGTAGGCCGCTGTGTCCTCTTTCCAATTCCGCCAATCTGATCAAAATTGGATTCTCCAAGAAAGAGTTATGCACAATCTCCCAAGATGACCTAATTATATACATTTTCAGAAGAGTGAACTTGTATGAAGTTCCACGTGTCACTATTTTGACCTTTGGATCTAAAAAATATATACATGAAACTATAGTTCATCCTCTTTCTGCTACTTCTAAAGAAATTTCAATCTGATGCTCAGAGAGACAGTTATGGTGATTTTCCCAAGGTGACCTTTTTGGAATGTAATTCGGGGGTCTGCAAAAACCCTAACTTCCTCATACTATATCTCTGAAACTATAGTGAGATAGGATCTGAAATTCAGAGCCAAGATTTAGACTGATTTTGTCTCAAATGGGTTTTTGGTTGAGCTTTTGAAACTTTATAGCGAAACAGTTATAGCAAAAATACCACAATGACTGTTTTAGTTGAAATTCTGGAGCTTGCAAAAACCCTAACTTCCTCAGATCATATCTCCGAAAATATAGTGAGACAAGCTCTAAAAATCGGACCCGAGGTTTAGCGCGGGTTCGTATCAAATGGGTTTTTTTTTTCACTTCTGAGACGTTGCAGAAAATAGGTTATAGCGAAAATGCCATGATGACCTATTTGGAGCACCGAAACCCTAGAATCCAAAGCTCTGATACAAAATGTTATGAAACCAGCTCACAAAAAGATAGAAAAGATAGATGAACGCCTTAGAATTAAGCCTCTTTGAGGGGGAAACCTCCTTTACATTACACAAATGAACAATTATTAGATGATATAAATGACAAGACATCCTTTCTATATATAGGAGTCTAAGGGGTCATAATATAATCAGAGGTGACATAACAATAATAATGTAAGGGCACAATAATAACAATAGTGGGCTTCTATGGGGCACAATAATAACAATATGGGGACTACATGGGCACAATAATATAATAAGGGAGTTGTATTAATAATAATAAGGGGTTACACTAGTAGTATGGGGGCCTAACACATAGATGCATGTTTAGAGGGTTGGGTGGGGTACTTCTGCAGGACAATGTTTTTGTAGCATATGAGTCCCAGAAAGTGAAGAAACATGAGAAGAATTATGATGTTTATGAATTAGAATTAGATTTGGTAATTCATGCCTTAAAAATATGGAGGCATTATCTATTGGGTAAGAAATTCATTTTGGTGACCGACCACATCAGTCTTAAATATTTTTTTAGTTAACCAAACTTGAATGCAAGGCAGGCTATATGGTTAGCCTTCCTTTGAGAATTTTAATTCGAAATCAAACATATTAAGGGGAAAGAGAACAAAATTGGTGATGCCTTAAGTCGACATGCTCATGCCTTGAATTCATATACAAGAACAATTGTAAGGACAGATTTTGAGGTGCAGGTAAGGATGGCAGGGCAGAAAGATCTACAATATCAAGAGTTACAAAATAAAATACAACACGGAGAAAAATTTGGTATGGTATTATCCTCAAGGATTGATCACCTACCAAAATAGATGTGTCATTCCCAATGTGACTACACTAAAACAAATGATTTTAGACGAGAAGCATAAGAAACCATATGTTGGCCACCCAAGATACTAG
Organism: Pinus tabuliformis; assembly: GCA_031772625.1. Classification (NCBI taxonomy): domain Eukaryota; kingdom Viridiplantae; phylum Streptophyta; class Pinopsida; order Pinales; family Pinaceae; genus Pinus; species Pinus tabuliformis. The sequence goes on along the minus strand of CM062805.1, from coordinate 598,968,352 downwards.
AAAATGGTAACTTCTCTTAAAAAACAATTTTTCTGCCCCATAAAGGAAAAAAAAGTAGCTGATTATTTAGCTAAATGCCTACGATACTAGCAGGTGAAAGTAGAGCATAAACATCCTACAAGTCTATTAAATCCATTACACATTCCAGAATGGAAATGGGAAGTTATTTCCATGGACTTCATAACCGGATTTCCAGGGATCAAGTACCAGCATGGTACCATCATGGTAGTAGTAGATGTACTGGCTAAGGGAACACACTTTATTCCCGTGCAATCTATTTTTGGTACTGTACAAATTGCAAACATCTTCATGAAAGATATTTTTAAACTGCATGACATACCAAAAATGATAATATCAAACAAGGACACAGAATTTACTTCAAATTTCTGGAAGGTATTATTTGGGAATCTTGGTACTAAATTGAACTTCAATACTTCCTACCATCCACAAATTTATGTAATGGATAGAGCCGCAAAATGGGAAGACTTTCTACATCTAGTCGAGTTCACCTACAACAATAGTTATCAGGAATCCATTAAAATGAGCCCCTTTGAAGCTCTTTATGGAAGAAAATTCCATACCCCACTCAGTTGGAGTCAACCAGAAGATAGACTAGTCCTTGGGCTAGTGTCTTGCTTGAAATGGAGGAGACCGTGTGGAGAATTTAGCAGAACAGTAAAACCTCTTAGGACTGTCAAAAGATCTATGCAGATAAAAAAATGGTTCCTAATGAGTTTTGTATTAGGGAGCATGTGTATCTAGGTTCAAGCCTCGCAAAATCACCCTCACTACTGGTAGTTGTGCTAAACTAACACCACGGTTTTGTGGGTTGTTTGATGTACTAGATCGAATAGGTATATTAGCATACCAACTGAATTTACCTCCTCATGTTAAAGTGAATAATGTATTTCATGTGTCATTATTAAAAAAATATGTGCATGAAAACTCTTATATAATTGATTGACATCTTTTACAGGTGGAGCCCGAAGGAGACTTCTTGCCCGAACCACTCCATATTTTGGAGCGAAGGGAAACCGTACTGCGGAATTAGGTCATTGCTCAGGTTAAGGTGTAGTGGCGATACTTTATGCTTGAGGAGGCAACCTGGGAAAAGGAATATGTTATCAAGGCATCCTACCCAGGATTATTTCCACAGCAATAATGAACACCGAGGATGGTGTTAATTTTAAGGGGGGAAGATGTAACACCCCCATTGTAATTAAAACAATTAGTTGTTTGATGGTTGCTATTACTAGTGGTTTTACTATGATGGAGACAAATTGATTATGTTTGAAAAAGAATTTTTAAATTAATAAATAAAGTTGTTATTTTATTTCTGGAAATCATGATGGATGACACTGGATTAAATGGCACTTGTCAGAATCCGAGAAGAATCAGATTCACATTGATTTGCCTAAATTTTAAAATATATGGATATATATTATATCTTGGTGGGAGATAAAGAATAAGGATAAAAGTGCTGCAAGGAGAAAAGCTGGCTTTTTCTTTTAGGAAAAAGACCAAAAAAGCATAAGCTAAAGTGTACAGATTCCCAGAAGGCACGACACTACCAAGGAAACATATGTGAGCAAGATAATGTTAAATAAACATGATCAAGGATCAGTAGAGGTTACTGAGGCCTGCAAAGTTTATCATATCTTTGGGGGAATCAGAGGTGATTCAAGGTTGGGTGGATCAGTGCTACAAGCCATAGATTTGCAGTGTTGGAGTCCTGGTCAAAGGATCCTGTACTCAGTGCTAATTTTAATAGTATTAATAATTATGTGGTTATGGCGAGAACAAAATGTGTGAATTAAGTTATGATTGTTTGTGTATATATATTAGCTATAGAATGTACAGGTTGATATTGAATGCTAAGAATATACTATAGAATTCATTTTTGATATAATTATGGAATTTCTTAATATATGGTTGGTAGCATACAGTAGGCTGGATATTTGGTTGGGGCTTATGATTCGAGTTAATTCTTAATTACATGCATGTCTGATACAAGTTATAGTGTAGTAAATATGCTAGGGAATGTTCTTAATTTCATGTGTCCCTGATACAAGTCATTTTGCAGTAAATATCCTAGTGAATGTTATTAATTTCATGCATGCCCGATACAAGTTATTGTGCAATACGTATGTTAGTGAATGTTCTTAATTTCATGCATGCCTAATATAAGTTATTGTACAATAAATATGCGAGTGAATGTTCTTAATATCATGCATGCCTGCTACAAGTAGTTATACTGAAGTAAATAGAAGAGTAAATGAATGGCATACTAGTTGAATGACATATTTAAAATTATCTGCAGAAAGAAAATATGCATCTCATTATAGTATTTTAGTTTGGCGCATGACATGGTGTAAACCACAGTAAATAAAAAATAGATGAGTTGCATCAGACATCAGTAGATAATAACTAACAAGTATAGGTTGCATGCACATATTGAGTATCTTCCAGTAAGCTCATACGTGTTGTTATAGGTTCATGGCATAGAAAAGAAATGGTTTGATGCATAGTATGTAAAAATGGTAAGCTGTGCATGAAGATGGTGAAAGTAATTTAATGCCTACTTGTGGGTGCATGATGGGATAGAAGAAAAGAACAAGAGAGGACGCATGCAGTTCAAGCAACTAGCACATGAATAAAATACAACTGTAGAATGAAAATCAAATTAAAAGAATTACCTGGTCATTTTCATAGATTTCATGACCAACCTAAGCACACTCTACTGAATCAAGTGACTCCTAGCCGATTTATTAAAAAATGACTGTTATTATGATCTATTTTCTCTCCACAAGGCCCAATCATAACAAAACAAGATACATTTTATCTTTGTAGGAAATCTTAAACTTTGTAGAACTCTAGAGAATTGTCATGCTCACAATTACAGAATGTATAGATAGTTAACCCATTTCTCGAAACAGTGCCATGCATATTTAATTAAAACAAAAAATAAAGTAAGTTAATGGATCACAGTTGTTGTATACAAGAGATTTCCTATTCAGTTAGAGTTCAATACTCTTGATAACATATTAATTTGAAGAAACCCCAGTCCAGATTGCAACTTAATCAACACCATGATATTCCACTATAGCTAATCCATGAGCCTAAGGCTAGACCCAGCCAAGTACGAAGGTAGAGGGAAACAAAATATATTATACAAAGATTTTAAATATTCGAAGGTAGTAACAATTCTATGAAATGTCAATTTAATATTTTAGTTCACTCATAGAGAGGAACAAACAAAATACAAGTAGTACATTGGCATGCCTCCAACTTGCCAACCCAAGCAAAGGCCAGTTGACTAAACTGAAGAACAAACATTCAAATGAAAGAATCGAGGGAAATCATTGATATCCCTCATGAAAAAATGTAGACCGAAGGTAAACATCAGCCCCACGGTGGCATGTAGCTATGTCTTTTTATGTAGGGCCTTTTCCAGCCTAAAAGAAATGAGAAGAATAATATTCACAAGTAGGAAACCCTTCGATAGGGGAAGTTCTAAGCCAAGAGACCACCAACCCAGGAACAAAAAATTAATTGTTAAAGGAAGAGTGCCCATTTGCCTCCAAGAGCGTCCGAATGGAATCCCAACAATGTGTTTACCTATAATGACAACCCAAAACCCTATTACTTAAAGGGAGAACTATAATGGGTAAGAAGAACCTTGAAATTTGGAATGAATATGCGAATAGGGGTGTAGGGGAATCAAAATCTAATCAAACGACTTTTACCTAAGGTAGCTTGTTGAACCAAGGTGTTGAGAACCCTCTTGGAGACAAAGACGAAATCATTAGTCGATTTTGGATAACAGAAGAATCAAATACTAGAATCCAGAAACATTTAAAATGGGCTATAAGGAAAACTTACCTGAGTGGTGAGAGTAAATTACTAAGCCAGAAGAAAGCGTTGGTCTAGGCAACACCTTGGGCCACACCTACACTAGTAAACAAGAAATCATTAGAATGGGAAAAAATCAAAAGACACACCATGGAAACTTAAAATGAGTAAGGGCATTGAGGAAAATCGACAGAAACATTATGATTAGAGAAATTACCTGAATCTGGTTGAATGGTTTCATAGCCAGATACCGAGTCTTTGTTGTCTCCCCATCTGTGCTCAAACCCTCTTTCGAAAATTAGTTGTGCGATAGAATCTGCCAACACCGAAGACGACATTGGTTTATACTCAAGTTGCAGAGCCGCACTGAGCTCATACGGCGGCAACAAGAAAACTAGTCTCAAATAGATTCTATTTAGTTTAGGTTATGAATCGAAGAAGGAAAGATAAATGTAAGAGCCACCACTCTGTCAAACTACACAGAGAAAACATAGAATGAAGTGCATGCACGAACATAGGTATTCGAGGATGGTTAGGGTTAGACCCAAACTATTAGAGCCATAGATCTAAACCCAATGATGCTCATCCCTTGAGAAACATTGAAATAATAAACCTTAAGAACTGTACCATTTGTACTAGGTTCACATGGGCGAAGATGTACAGGTAATAGTCTATTAACCGACATTGACAAACAAATAGTTGGGAAGGGGGATAGGTACAAGAGACTGTTAGTAAAGGAGTGAGTCATCCGGTGAGAGGGGGATCATGTATAGTGCCAACTCATCCAAAAACTATGTTTACCACTATATTAAATACCCCCACTATAGACGCGTAACCTGTCCTGGGTTTAGAGAAATAATTCCCAAGGTCGTGGCTAGTGGAGCGAGTGTGAAGGGTGGAGTGTGTAGGACAAACCCATGATGGGTATGAATAGTAACAAAATAATTGTTCAGAAAACGTTAGGATGCCTAGTGTATAGGTAGCTAATAATCAGAAAGAAAAAAAACAATGGAATCTAACTTATGTTATTATATATTAACTAGTATCATTACACCGACCACTTGTAATACCCATTCACCATGCATACTTTTGACGTTGTAATTTAGTGGGGAAAAGATACAATTTTTTTTTATGGTATGTTTAGCGGTTCGTTACATTAAAAATATTGCTTCATTTCTCTGCTCTCAAAATCTTGTGGATATTTAGGCAGTTGTATTGATGAAAGTAACTTTGTTGTTGTTGGTTCATATGCTTATAATGTTTCCTCCTCCATGCTTAGTAATTGTGAATGAGCTCTTCGAGGGGAAACAACAAACCACTAGCATGTAGTTGGGCTTTCAAGTATTTTCTCTACACCTTTGAGGAAAAGGTAGAACTAGAAGCATATCGATGAGTAAGAAGTTACATTGAAATCCTCGCAAAAATGGTAAACTAAAAAGAATAAGGATGTATCCTTCTCAATTAGATTACTAGCTTGCAACCATGGCTATGCACATTTTTACAATGGTGGTCTCAAGGTATGTATAAGTTGGTTCTTTTCTAGATTTTAAAAACATTTCACTCGAGAAACTCACTGTAGTATACCAAATACTTGCAGTAGGGTATTGAAAGAAAACTCACGGTAGTCCTCTATTTGCATGAAGACCACTATTAAGAGTCTCTAGATGGATTCCATCTAGAGACTCCTTGGTTCTAAGTCAATCATTTTTCTGCCTATTGCAACATTGCAATCTAGAGAAAATCGAGAAATTATCTGTTACAACTCAAAAACTTTTGAAACTTGTTTCTCCACCTCCTCTAGATGTGGCAACATGTTATAGACTATGTTATGGCAGGTGGCAGGAGAGCCACCTCCTCTAAACATTGCAATATGTTATGGATATGGGTTATGTCAAACATGTTATAGATGATATATGAGCAAATATTTAAGGATACGAGGTAATGCTAGAGGCCATCATGCCAACATTACTTCAATTCATGAAATATATCTTTTAACAAAGATATGACTAATTGTACTGTAAGAGATGCTCGAGGAAGAGGCCAAATAAGACCTCCAAGTTTCTTACTGGTTAAAGGAATTTGTTGCCAAAATATGATATTTCAGCAAAAAGTCATCAATAAAAAAAAAAACAAAACTTTATTTTAATTATCTTGATTTATGATTTGAAATATTCAATAACTAATTCATTAACAAGAATCAATTACTACAACTACTAATAACATGATAATAACATGTTAGTTTAAATTCTCTTCCATAGTTAATAATTTATAATAAACTCAAATTCAATAAAAACATGCTTTGGCTTTAGTCATTACAACTCTAATATCACATTTCATTACATATATGTATGGTGCCTTATTGTGTCAATCTGTAGCTAAGAAAAGTACTTTTAAGCATGGTTTTATTATTAATTGTTTTGAAATTTTATTTCAAATATTCTAAATAAATATAATAAGCTAATATTTTATATTTTTATTATAGTTTTTTTTGTTTATATAATAATATGTTCAACTTTAAAATATGAAATTAATTTCAATAAAAATATTATTTTTATTCATTATAATTTATTAATAATTAAATATAAACATATAAACTATATTATGCTATGCTTTGTTAATTACATACAAGTGTTTGACATTATTTTCAAGATATATTTTTGAAACACGATATAAAAAAAATAAAGGTTCCCTTTTAACTTGACTCGAGTGTTTACATGATAAGGTTGTATATTGAAGTTAATAAACGGTTTCCGCGTCTTCTATTTTTTTGGGGCATATAAATTGATAAGCCAGAAAAGTGTTTTTTTTTGGGCATATAAATTGATAGGCCAGAAAAGTGTTTTTTTTGGGGCATATAAATTGATAAGCCAGAAAAGTGTTTAGAAGAAGTGGGTTTGTTTAGAAGAAGTGGGTTGTGGTAACCTTTTTCACTATTTTCATTATTATTGTTCTTTTTTATACTAATAATTATATTTTTGTCACTAAGTCTATATTATCATTGTAAATGTGTAACAATCTTTCAACATTTCTATATCAAAATAGGAACAAATTTTAATATTGAGAAAACAAATCATGATAATTTAAGTTAGTAAGATGATATACCATACCTTTCATATACGAGAATAATAATTTAGAGGAAGTTCCTTCTTACAAATACCTTGGAATCAATGTCCATCAAAAGTTCATCTAAAATAATAACATCCAAAAAATGGAAATGGAAGATGGAAATCTTATTATGGTGTCGAAAACAATTATAAGTTAGCATATATTTAGATATGGGATTTAGAAACGCCGCTCTTTGAGGCTTTTGTCACTCCCATTTTTTTTCATTTTTTATGTATGTAGGCACTTTGAGACTCTTGTCACTCCCACTTTTTTATATTTATGTAATGCCTAAATATGTCATATTGTAGAGTCTAGCGGAGGAAGATAGAATAAATTGAAAAGTGGTTTCTTAAGATTGAAGGAATTATACCCTATCATATTCTCATTATCAAAGCAAATCATTACCACTCTAAAAGCATGGCCATCACTTGGTATCCTATTAGTAAAGGTTAAACAACATGGAAGACAACATGTTTCATGAAATCATTTCTAACTCTAGCCAAAACCACATTAAGCTAAAGCAAGGATGGCATAAGGACGTTGAATCTTGGCTAGGCCACTCCGGAATAAAGGAAGAAATTATTGTGCCACTCCGGGATAAAGGAAGAAATTATTGTGAAGAATAAAGATAATATTAAAAACATTATTACATCAATATTTAAGAAGTTACTGAGTGATAAATAGTTAGCCGGAAAGAGAAACTAAGATATCATGAAGTGATCAATCAAAATATTGAAAAATAAAACAATCAAAATTATTTCTCTATATTGACGAATTTAAAGAAGAAAATAATCATTTCTCCATTCCAAAAATATCACGTGACAAAAGAGTCTATCACCTTTATAACATTGAAAAAGTTAAATATGAAAAACATATTCTCTTGCATTGTTTATCTTATGCTCAAATTAAATTTAAATTGCAAAATATTTATCACAAAACCAAAATTATAATATTTTTGATATTGAAAAAGTTGAAGATGAAAAACCTATTCTGATAATTGTTTATCTTATGCTGAAATTAAATTTAAATTGCAAAATATTTGTCATACAACAAAAATTATAATCTTTTTCTAAATTTATTAAAAAAATTATTAAATTTAAGTAAATATATAACCAAAAAAAATCATATTTAATAAATAACTATAATATATATATATATATATATATATATATATATATATATATATATATATATATATAGATATATATAACAAGCACCGTGAGTGTGGTAGGAGAGGCCAGGCACCACGAAAGAATAGGGGCCAAGCATGTAGGAGTCATGCAAGGGCAGAAAATCAGTAGAACATCTTATAATAGAGGCTACAGAAGCTTACCGAGAGGGGATGAAGGAACGGAAGAATCACTCAATTGAAGCAAACTATGTACTTGTATTGGCTAATGAAGTCTATCTCAGTGGGGATGGCGGTGACACTACAAGGATTGCTGAACTACAAAAATGATATGGAGAAAATCCTCTTTCAGTTGCATAAGCATGATATTCAGCTAGACATAATTGCCACCATATACCAAGGATTGCTGAACTACAAAAAGGATATGGAGAAAATCCTCTTTCAGTTGCATAAGCATGATATTCAGCTAGACATAATTGCCACCATATACCTTGCGTCATGGCACTGTATGGTATGCCTAGAGCATTCGCCCAGGACCCAGCACTTATTGCATTTGTCACAGAAGAAAAAAATGATTAAAACTACACCCATGCATAATTTTGTTTTAGGTTGATAGACAATATTATTTTTGGATGTCTGGTGGCCAATAGACTTGGTTTTCCTTCAAAGCAAATTGAAGCCACTCCATTTATTTGTATAGTGTAAACTTATTTATATTTAATAGAAAATAAAAAGATGCTGCCAAACTTACTATAACAATATTTAACAAACAAGTATATTAAAAAAAAAAACACAAAATTTTCCAATAACCAAGATATACATATTTTCTGAGGGACTAACTCGTGAGATGAGAAACTCAGGCCAATAGATCATTAAAGTACTTAATATCAAGGATGGATAGGATCTCGTTTAGGTTATAGAGATACGGTTGGATTTGTATGTGGGCTTCGAATTTGTGAACTTTTGATAGGTATTAGAATTGTTTTTTATTTTATATTATCATTATATTTTAAAGAATATTTTTAATTGTTTTTTAAATTTCAAAATTTTATTAAAAATGTAAGAGACGGATGATTATTCGGTACCTAATAAGTTGTTTTCATGTTATGTATTATAAAATGACAAGGTCTAATAAGTTGTTTTCCTGTTATGTATTATAAAATGACAAGGTCTGCACCCAGGCTAGGGAAAAATGCGACTGATTTATAAAAACCATAAAAATGTTATTAGAAGAAATCTGCCATCAGACGATAAGGATAAAGAACATAGAATCAAAGATGGATAAGTGTTTATAAAAACAGAAAGCAACATAGAATTAACGATGGATATAGTGTTTATAATAACAGAAAGCAACATAGAATTAACGATGGATGTATTGTTTATAATAACAGAAAACTTTAGAAAACAAAGGCTATTTTAAATACTATAACATGCTGACCATGCTAATATATGCTGGTACAAAGCTTATTACAAACAGTAACATGCGAACGATGTAAAGATGCAGCTATATGCTTCTACAAAGCTCATTACAAACACTACAGCATAGAAACACCAGTAACATAAGAAACTACATGCTAGAGGTAAAAAAAAACTAGCAATACCGAGAGGTATTTTCGAAAATCACATTTACTGTGAGCAAAAGAGAGCTGCTTATGGCCGAGGTCGTAGACAATATGGAAATTTTGCTGTTGAATGTTTTCAAATGTCGATATAGAACCTGGTGGTCCTGCGTCTCCGAACGCAAGGCAAAGTAACGCATCAAGCGATAGGAAGGAATTATCTTGTAACCCATCAAGTGATAATAATGAATTATTTTCTGGCAGAAGATATTTCGCCACCTGCAAAGTGAAAAGCTATTGTTGGAAACCGAAGATCAGACGTAGCATTATAACAGAGATCAAAACCGGAGTCAGTTGAATTAGCTCGCTGGGCTTGAATGTTGGATTGCACAGGAGACAGAAAGAGCTTGAATGCAGGGCGCACCAAGTACCCTAGAGTCGTTCCAGAATCAATGCCAAGGCCTCCGGTTCCGTTGGGATAAATTTGGAATGTATCCTTTGGAATGGGGTGTAAATTGCCGGCCACGCTGATTCCACGGAGGCTGAGATAGTAGAAACTCCAGTAGTAACTCGGGACTCGCGAAGGCCTTGTTTTGAAGCAGAGGAGTGACGCTAAAATTTGCTCCATACGTTGCTGCCCTACCCAAGAATAAAGGGCTGGTCGCTGAATCATCATAAATGGATCCTAAACAATAGGAAAAGACGTTGTCAGTGGAGGATCCAATCTGGGAAATCAGTGATAGAGGCCCTCTTCCAAGACCTATTACACCGGCCCGCAAGGACCAAGGATCTGATAAATTACCGCTTCCTCGATCGTGAGCGCAGCCGAACGTAAGGTTCAGAGATGCTGTCCGTTCTGGGGAACCTGCTGTCGCCAGACTAAACGTCTCCTGAGCTAAGACTCCATGGGTATAGGCATCATCCATATACCCGTATTTGTACATGCAATTGTCCCGGTTACCGCATACTCCACATGCACGTTGACAGTCATCTAATAAGTTCAAGGCTAAACAAAATCGGCTAGAGCAAGAAACATTGGTGTAAGACGACGATTAGAAGGGATTATACATTGGATCATTCTGAGCAATACACGAATCACCACAAGGTTGGCATTGCGTCCACATCAAGTCGCTGCCGGTGTCGAGGACGAAATGCAAATTTAACGGAACCGGAGATCCTATCTCCATCTGCATCAGAAATTCACCGCCTCCAGTGCTAGTAGGGCTAGTGGGGCTGTAGTAACCGTAAGCATTGTGGGAAGTCAAATGTTGAATCCTGCGGTGCCTGATATGACTTCGTTCAATAGCACGGCGCAGTTTTGCCGCAATTGAAAGCTTCCGGCCACCCAGTAGCGGAGAGAGATGGGAGTCTCGACGTATAAGATCCACTCTTAAAGTGCGACCATGCGGATGAGTGGCAAGTGCTTTCGTCTCGGCCCTGGTGGCGCAACTTTCATGATATGATAAAGCGTAGAAAGCAACAGCAGCGATTGACATAACATATAAAGCACTGAGTGTTGCCATAGTCCAGCACCATAAACAACAGTCTGCAACAATATGATGCTGAAAATGTACAATATCCACCGAATTTATATAGACGCTCCTGAGAGCTAGTTGAAGGACCAAGCTCTATTCTGAATATTTTATCGCCTTTTTTTCTTAGATTTTAAAATTACTATAAAATGTAATTAAATTCAACTTTTCTATCATCTGATTATTAAAAGAGAGTCACTCATACATTCCACTTTTAGATCATCTGATTATTAAACAAGAGTTATTGATACAAGCAATGACTACACGTAGCAAGAAACACGAAGAGTAAAGATGACACATGGGCGAAGCCCAAGGAGACCGAAGTTCAAATCTCATTGAGTACAATGACTTACTGTGGTGGCGGTTAGAGGGGCGGATTCCCCTTTCCCATGAGTCTGCTCTCGCTAAAATCATAGGAACTTAATATACCCGACTTGCAGGTGGTTGGTTATTCTCTTGGTGTTATAGTGGCAACTATGAAGTTTGATTCTGGGTAAATTAGGACTGACAGTTACAGATTCACCATATGATTAAAAAAAAATGGCAGATGGGTGGGTGGGTCCGTTTGAACCTTGCTGGAGATACATGGTGATAGGTTTACCCGTTGCTTACGCTACAAATATTTGTCACCTTGATAGAGATGCATGGTGATATGTTCACCCGTTGCTTACGCTACAAATATTTGTCATGATTCATGCTCCTTATGAAACCTAGCCAGGTTGACCTGAAAGAAATTACCTCTAATTAGGATTCTTGCATGCTCTACCAGCTTGCCATCTAGCCTGCCAAGAAAAGAAATTACCTCTAATTAGGATTCTTGCATGCTCTACCAGCTTGCCATCTAGCCTGCCAAGAAAAGTCATTGCTGAAAGCTCCAGGTTATAAAAAAACAAGGGAAGCTGCATCGCAGCAAGTCCCTGCCAAGTTACTTTTACAAGTTAAAATTATAAGAATATAAAGTTATCATAGCTAAAGTTTTATAATATGAGTGTGCCAGTGCATTAAAGAGTTGCCGCAAGAAAAATACACGAGTGTCTTACCATAGGAACAACTGGAAATAATCCTAGGGTCTCCGATAAAGTATCTTGAAGATAGTGCATATTATTCAATACTGTGTTGGGCAGACTCTGAGAAAACATAGTAATAGATTCTTTAATGGTCACACATTCATTCTCCTTGACCACGTCATGAATTTCTTGAAGAAGCTTTTTTTCAACATCAGGTTGCTTGCAAAGCAAATGAAAAAACCAACAAAGGGTTCCTGCAGTTGTGTCCCGGCCAGCTATCATGAAATTCGTAATAACATCTCGTAGATACTTGTCAGCGTATTTCTCCGGTTGCTCCTCAGCTTTACATGAAATATGCAAAACAACCGCATGGAATTATGGACATACACGCATACATAATTGTATTCATATTACATGTTTAAATTATATACAATAATTATGAAAAAATGGTAGGTTTAGGAACCCTAGTCATACGAAATTAATACAATATATATAAACATAAAGGATTCCAAAACAAGTTTCTTATTGATACTGTGGATTTAAGTGAAAAAATTGTTAAGAAACAAAGTATCGAGATAAGTACAACATACTAGAGGTTGAGCATGCTGAAAACGTATACAATAAGCTGAGAAGAAGCATATGCATTTATGATTACAAAACCTTAATCTCCATATCATTAAATACTTGTGGAAGAAGAGTAATGTTAATGGATGTTAAAAGTTAAAGAAAAATTAAATTATTGTATTGAGAAATTCTGAGTTGGGGGTTTGTAAGCCAAAACTGCTATAATAAAGCAATTATGTTAGAACCTTCACATAATATAATTCTAAAGTAAATTTTGGAACAGAGGGACTCCTTAGCAAACTTACATTAAGAGTGTACAAAAAGCTATAACTGAGTGGCATGTTAGAAGAAAATGAACGATTAGGGGATTTGACAATACTTTCTAGTTTATAATTATCTTCAGAAAAAAGAAGAAGAGTAAACCCCTTCTTCCACAATTTTCATTCGAGTCAACCCCTGTATTGAGATGACTTTTTGCGTTCTGAGACCGAAGTACCAACATGATAAAAACTTAGTACAATGGTTTGACTACTCTTAATATCTAAAATATAGGCTTTACAGTGAGAATATGTACAAACGATATACGCTCAGCAGTAAACAAACATTATACGCTAAAGAACTGACGGATGCATTTTGTACATACTTTATATGTTTCGCTAAATGTACACTGCATTATGTGAAAATACTGTTACATATCCGCAGCAAGAAAATCTTAGGAATAACCCTTCTATCTCAGACGTGATCCTTCAACATCCTGGCTAGTTTGCTGGAGCCTTTGGAGCAAACACACGTCATTTAAAGAAAGCAAACAATATAAATCTCACCAATGGGTCATTAAGCCTAACTCAGAGAGACTAAATGAACAAGAAGACTTTAGAGGTTGATGACGTACTGCCCTGGACCAAAACTATTGGTGTGAACAACAGCAGAGTTTGGAATAAATGACCGCATTGCACCAGTTAAAAATTCTAAATCTGATGGACCCCAGATGTTAACCTGTTAAAACATAGGAACCTACAAATTTTAGAACATGATAAATTTTCACTAGTATAAGGATGTCTTAATACTTTAGTGTTCAATTTGACCTCCTAGAAAAAATCTTCCAACGTAAAAGAGGGCATAAAATTTGCTTACTGTCATTGCATCATCCCCTATGCCAGCCATCGTCAGGAGAAGACCTGCAAAGCACGATCATGGTGTAATTCCATTTGTGATTGCTTGAGAAAATCATAATCTAGGTATAGACACCAATTCAAAAGAAAAAGATCACTCCTGTTGCCTGCATATCAACCCTAGTTCTGCGTACAATAGATAAAAACTGACCAAATATTCCGACAACTAACCTGGAATGCCACCCGCAGTTTCTGAGCAAACCAGGGTAAGAAATATGTGATCTAACTGAGAGCCAACCCTTATAGGTTATCAGTCCATGTGCATAATAATCTTATCAAATCTAAGAGCGTGATATTTTGCTATTGGGTGTCTAACGGCTCAAGTAAACTTGAATATTTTATCTTACAGAGAAGGCAGACACATTAAGAAAACAATGATTTATAAAGCTGTATATAAGTGATCCAAATAACACTAATTCAAAAGCACAGCTTACTCTTGATAGCTTGAATTTGTGTTCAGCAGAGAAGCGTTGCAGCCCCTGATACAAAAAAGAATAGTCCATTCAGAGACATGTTGACCAGATTTTATGTTCAAATACATTGAAAATACCAGCACGATTACCCATACTTTTAACCCAAAAGCCGCATAACCTATGACTGTAAGCGATTCATTGAGTTCAAAAGGAAGCGACTAGCTGGCCTGTTTTGTCTAGGAATCAATAGTTGCAAGTACCAACCAGTAGTCACAGTTTCAAAACCCACAAAGTGCTTCAATTGCCTACGCGACATGGATTCAATCGGTAATTTTAACACTATACCGAAAGCAGATATCCCCACCATCGGGGACTCCAGTCCTGTGTGGAAAGCTCTCTATTTTTTTATGGCCTGGTAAAGCTATGATATTTTAGTTTAACTTGAACTCACCTCTCCAGCATTGAATATGAAGCGCTGTTGATCAAAAAACAGCAGAACAGATGGGAATGTATCTTGCGTATCCATCCCAGTCCCCAGAATCTGTAACAAAGATAACGAGGACAAAACCTCAGAAACCTAAAGCCAATAAAATAAAATTTAAAAGCAGGTTCGTATGATTCAGCAGGCTAGTAATAAAAATCTCTTCCCAATGTATTCAGCAACTAAGCAATTTGCGAGTACTGAGACTGGCGAAGCCACAGTTCAAAAGCTTACCTGAAGAGCTAGGAGATCTGGGAAATGGTTTCGAGGAACTATTACTTGAAGCCCTCCCCCTTTTCGCAACTTCATCAGAAATCGCAGAGGCCTCCCGTTCCTCCCGTTCAGCAACTTCATCAGCAATCGCAGAGACCTCAAGCGCTTACCTTGCCTCCGGAGAAGTTGCTTCCAACCGGCTTTGGGCTTTGACAAGTGCGACGAAGGCTAACAGCTGTTGAACCATGGTGCATCATGGCATGCACCAGCTGCCAATGTAGAACATTGCAAGAGGGAACACCGAGCTTTACTAAACCGCATACCGGGCAGAAGTAATGCTAGCATTAAACCAGACACCGTGACGGTTAGCGCGAAAATGCACCGGGTTTATTCCTCCTTTAAGCTATGGTCCGGCCTCTTCCGCCTCGGGAAGAGGCCAAATAAGATGGCGCACGATGGCCAAAGAATGACTGCAAACAAAACTTAGCATATCCCACTAATAACCGCCGTATAACAGAGAAACGCAGGGGTCAATTAATGCTAAGTGGGGGTCCTATCGATCACTATAGTCCTTGCCGGATGCCAGATGGCAGGGACTAATAAAAAAACTGTCCATGACGTTGTGTTCGTTTATGGTATTCACTTTGAGTAACACAAGTCTTTAATATATTTATATTTTATTTTATAGTGCAGATAATACACCATCTTTATATAAAAATATTCCGTATTTCTTATTATTTATTTCATATTTCATAAATATTATAATATTAAGATTTTTTTAATCATTATAAATTGGCAATGCATTTGGACTATTATTATAACACCAAACATATATAACAATAATTTTTTATTTAACAATAGACAGCATGTTACCTAGGTGGTATCTATTTTTTGAACCTTATTAAAAGGGGCTAAACATGTTTCTTATTAAAAGGGGCTAAACATGTCTCTCGGAAAATGAACTCAAATTATTAAAGAACAAACAATGCTATTGGCAATTCCAACTATTCACATCAAGATTTTTTTTTTTTTTTTAACACTAGGACAATCGGTAACTGGTGAGAGTTATCCTGGGCAGGCCCAGGATCAAATCCAACTGGCTGCCACTATAAACCTAGGCTAGGTGCAGCAACCTGCAAGTTAGCAAGTAAATAGGTATGTGAAGGTAGGTCCCTTGTTCCATAAACAAGGGTGTAAGGCCTCCGAGAGATGAACGACGGGCGCAAGGCGGGCGCGGAGTAAACGAAGAAGGCATGTGTGAGAATGTGCGCGGTTGTGGAGTGCGCTCGCCCACTTATAAGGTGGACAGGCAGCTCGCCTTATGAACGAGCCGACGAAGGTATGCACAGAGCGTTGGGGTAAGCCGACGGAGTTTTGCATGATCGTTGGGCGTTACAACTACGGAAACGAAGGTCGGCCGCGTGGAGGGACGACACACCAAGTGAATGTATAAAAGCTTGAGGCGCAGGTTCATTTGGAACAACAAGGAACGTTCGCTCATACACTCTCGCATAAGGACAAGGGGAAAAGGTGCGTAGTCTTGGAAGGATATGCGCATATCTCATGCGCATAAGAATTAAGGACTTCGCAAGTTTGTCTTATGTGAACGGTTGGCAAGTGCGCCACGGTTTGAGGAGGTTCTGGTGTGCAATTTTATGCAGGATTTGGTAGGAAGGTTGAGTGGCTCGGGTGAGCACTCCTTCTTATGCAAAGGTGCAGAAAATGTTGTAAAAGGCTGTTCTATGCCTTGTTGTAAAATTATTCTAAGTATTGGCTTGGAGTTTGCCAAGCATTACTTGTGTTGTAATATTGAAGGAGCTATTATAATATATTATTGGGCAGACTTTCTGGGAGTTGCCTCTCCCTTTGTACTTGCTTATTGTTGATGTTCTTGGTTTATTGTTCATGGTTAATAATTGAGAATGGTCTTCACTAAAGTATAAAGGATAATGCTTTATTCAGTTGCAAAAACATAAGCTAAGTATGTTCATGTTGAAGTAGGCGTAGTCCACAGGTGTTAGTATTATTAAAAAGAAAGCACTCGGTGGTGCCGCACCTCGCTACAAGCGGTTGGAAGATCACTGCAGGTGTAGGGGCGTGACAGTTGGTATCAGAGCTCGGTCGGAGCTGGTGAGCAGGGTTGCTCGTGACGAAGGTAAAATGGTGAAGCCTGATAGAGCTGGGTTGCTCATGGCGGGTGAAGCCGATGCAGATAAGGTTATGGAGAAATCATGGATGAACAGTCTGGGTTTCATCGACTTGATGGTTCATGGCAAGACCATTAAAGCTCTGGTAGACACAGGTGCTACACATAACTTTATGACGACACGGTTAGCAAAAGAGGCTGGACTGATGATCTCCCCATCAGATATGGAGGTCAAGGCAGTAAACCCTAGAGCTAAGGTGGCAGGTTTGGTACATGATATACCTGTGCAGATGAAAGGCTGGAAGGGTCAGTTGGACTTCACAGTGATAGAGATGAACGACTTCGATGTGATACTTGGACAAGATTTCTTGAAGGGCAACAAGGCTATTGTTGTCCCCTTCTATGATGAAGATGTTGCAGGCATGACTACGATGGAGGATGAACTTGAGGCTGATCAAGTTGAACCAGGATCGTGTAGTTTGTCAAATTGGATTGATGAGGTCACTCACATGGAGGAGCCTCGTGATGATGAAGTAAGTAATGATACTTGTGTTTCATTTGGGCATTTGGGAGATGGACCGTGTGCAGTGAAGGGCAAAGCCAATTTGCCAAGGCAAGAGGACATCTTACCATGGATGACTATGATGGAACCTTGTATGGAGAAGCAAGGATTGACAATTGTTGCAAGGCTTGTTGGGGTTACTTGTGACCTTATGATGAAAGGTGCAAGGACCCGTGACAAGGGTGGAACTTGATGATCGTTGTGGAAGATTGAGTCATGCTTTAGCCACATGGAGAATTGGCTAAGTGCCCGGCATGACTCATGGACAGATTGAGGAGGGCACACATTTGATGATGTTTTGGGTGGACTTGTCATGGCCGAGACCAAGAGTAAGTCTTGATGGACACTTTGGTGGAGGAGCTATGATGAAGGGACTCATGACATGATGATGAGATGGTTGGGTGACCGAGTTCACTAAACCGAAGATCGAAGACTTGGATGAGATGGCCAGATGTTGTGATGTGTCTACTTGGTTGGACTACATGGGCAGCTTAGTCATGGACATCAGGTTGGAGACTTGAAGACATGAAGCATGGCAG
This sequence comes from Pinus tabuliformis, assembly GCA_031772625.1. Classification (NCBI taxonomy): domain Eukaryota; kingdom Viridiplantae; phylum Streptophyta; class Pinopsida; order Pinales; family Pinaceae; genus Pinus; species Pinus tabuliformis. Next base: position 598,950,078 of record CM062805.1, on the reverse strand, counting down.
ACCTATGCAAGGACATTGTGTGGAAGCACTTGTAGAGATGTCAAGGGACATCCAAAGAGGAGTGCTAAGGCAGAAATGTTATGCAAGAGGACTTCATGGACCTGAATGGGGCACATCGAGAGTTGGTAAGATTGAAGACTTGGATGGACTTGTGAGCAGCTATGGAGCATTCCTACTACATGGGAACGGGTTATGGAGCTCATGAGGACATGAGATTGTTGTAACTTTTAGGGACTTCATGTATGATGGACTTAAAGATCTAATACATTGAGGAGCTGAGGTCAGGTGACTTTGATGCGGTATGGGATGCATACTTTCAAAGTGCATGTATGGGCATGGCTTGGAAGGGTGACTTGATGTAGAGGATCGAAATGAGGCACTTTGGAGTGATGGAGTTACAATGATGATGATGATGCTTTGGTGATACACTTGAGCATGGGTTGAGCCGAGACTCAACGACTTTCTATACATGAGAGCTGATTTGATTGAGGATCATGGGCAGCACATGGATAGGTGAGATGAGTGCATACTTGTTTCTATGAAGACTTGAGGGTGGCACATTGCAGATGATGAAGAGAGCTTCATGGACCTGAATGGGGCACATCAAGAGTCGGTTTGAGGAGATGTTCTCTTCACTTGGAGGAGACAAACATATGGGCAACATGTTGCAGATGAGATGGATGGAGTTTCCATGGACCTGAGCATGGATTATGGAGATACATACTTTGGTATGGTGAGCTTGGTGGCAGCAGTCACTAGGCCGGGACATAGTGGAGAAAGAGTCTCTACATATGTTGCAAGGATGTTTGCCTTGTGTAGAAAGGTCGACATCGTGGATGAATGATGATCTTGGTGGAGAGCTACCAGGATGATATGTTGTCGAGGACGACAACGATTTCAGGTGGAGGAGAATGTAAGGCCTCCGAGAGATGAACGACGGGCGCAAGGCGGGCGCGGAGTAAACGACGAAGGCATGTGTGAGAATGCGCGCGGTTGTGGAGTGCGCTCGCCCACTTATAAGGCGGACAGGCAGCTCGCCTTATGAACGAGCCGACGAAGGTATGCACAGAGCGTTGGGGTAAGCCGACGGAGTTTTGCATGATCGTTGGGCGTTACAACTATGGAAACGAAGGTCGGCCGCGTGGAGGGACGACACACCAAGTGAACGTATAAAAGCTTGAGGCGCAGGTTCATTTGGAACAACAACGAACATTCGCTCATACACTCTCGCATAAGGACAAGGGGAAAAGGTGCGTAGTCTTGGAAGGATATGCGCATATCTCATGCGCATAAGAATTAAGGACTTCGCAAGTTTGTCTTATGTGAATGGTTGGCAAGTGCGCCAAGGTTTGAGGAGGTTCTGGTGTGCAATTTTATGCAAGATTTGGTAGGAAGGTTGAGTGGCTCGGGTGAGCACTCCTTCTTATGCAAAGGTGCAGAAAATGTTGTAAAAGGCTGTTCTATGCCTTGTTGTAAAATTATTCTAAGTATTGGCTTGGAGTTTGCCAAGCATTACTTGTGTTGTAATATTGAAGGAGCTATTATAATATATTGTTGGGCAGACTTTCTGGGAGTTGCCCCTCCCTTTGTACTTGCTTATTGTTGATGTTCTCGGTTTATTGTTCATGGTTAATAATTGAGAATGGTCTTCACTAAAGTATAAAGGATAATGCTTTATTCAGTTTCAAAAACATAAGCTAAGTATGTTCATGTTGAAGTAGGCGTAGTCCACGGGTGTTAGTATTGTTAAAAAGAAAGCGCTCGGTGGTGCCGCACCTCGCTACAAGCGGTTGGAAGATCACCGCAGGTGTAGGGGCGTGACAAAGGGGATCTCAAATACCAATTTTGATGTCTGGCCTGGCCATGACCCTAAAATCTGATTATTATTATTGTCACCAACATAGACCCATCATAACTCCAAATCTACCAAATTGGTAGAGGCATTATTATTATTGTTAACAACATAGAATATGATTCTTCTTAGCGAGTGATGTATATGGAATAAGATGTATTTATGTTGCTTCTTAATAGAATTATTCATATCTAATATAAATTGCACATCTCTATATATGAAAACACTCCTATTTTTAATTTTACTAAAACACTTGATAATACATAGAGATACAAACATATTGTAGCGTCATTTTATATTTATTAAGTAATTTTAAATATAAAATTATGAAATATCATAGTTACAAATATGAACCTATGAACCTTTGTTTTATGGTTGACTCAAGAGTATGTTTGAGCCTAGGTTATCCCCATGTGAAATACATATGCATTTTTCTTTAAATAATATGTTTATAACGTTATTAATAGAATCAAAATTAATTATTATTACTTTATAATATTGATTAGTTTTTTATGATTTTATATATAGAGAGAGTTGCGCTTATTTTGGAATAGTATTCCAAAATTTTAATTTAACAATCCATATGTAACAATTGGATAGTAGAGATTAACTTAAACTAAATATCCATGGTATATTTTTAGTTGTCAAAATAAAGAGTTGGGACTTAGCTTAAAAGTAGTTATATCTTGTATTATTTTTAATTTAATTTTAAAAATGTTATAAAAGTAAATTAAAATTATGTGTGTAATGGTTTTTTGGGCATGTGATATTGATAAGTCATGACATTGGCACATAGTATTCTGTAATAAAAATTGTTTTCACGTTCAGAATTTCCATGATAAATTGGGTTGAATCTCCAAACTAGGAATCTTGTTAGATATTTTTTTAAATGTATATATGTTTAACTTATATATTTATCTTTTTTGTATTTAATAATGATAGTAATAATTTAAAATAAAGTTGTAATTCAGTTAACTTTTATCATATTTTTAAAATTTCATGGCATTGTGAGATGTATTTTGAGGTAAGTGTTTTGATGTCGATGGTGAAGTGATGCTTACTTTTGTTTATTAATCATTGCACCTTACAACCCACTACATGAGGGAGATGTTTTCATGTAATGTTACATTAAAAAAAAATTAAAAATATATATATGTTTTGCTTAAACAAAATTAATAACTTTATTTTAAAAATCAATGTCCACCATAAATAAAATATTCAATTTTCACCATTATTTTACATTTATATAGTGAGATAAAGTAATTGGAATTAAAAAACTACTTTTTATTATGAGGCATATATGTAATTCCTTCATTGAGCTTAGATCACATGTCTATAGTATGCTAGAAATGTGTAATGTTAAGTAATGGTGAAAATAAAATAAAAATAACCTTATAAAAATCAAATAGTATAAAAAATAAAAATGACCCATGGTAGTGACCCATTGTTTTAAGAATCAATGGTATTGACGGATGATATTCATGTGGAATATAACATGTTTAAGGGGGGAATTAAACTAGCCTAGATCCATCTTAGTTTGATTTTATATTTAGATACATAATTAGTTGTAGACCATAGCATGGAGAGGGATCAAATATTTTTTCACTCTATGCTAGTTTGCATATGAGGAAATTTGACCCATCTCACTTAGTAGATCCAGAGCAAAGATGGATCTATGCTGGTTTAATTCCCCCCTTTAAATATACTACATTCCACGTGAATACCATGGGTCAATACTATTGATTCTCAATATAGTGGGTCAATACCATGTGACATATTTATTTTTTTTAATATTAATATTAGGGTTAATAATGTTTTTTTTGCATGGTATTAATAATAATTTGGCCGATGGTATTTGGCCCATGGGCTTCACCTAAATAAAACCTCTTTTTTGAGTGTTTGTAATTATAAAGTGACTTATGGAGTAAATATAAAAAAACATTTTATTTATTTACCATACCTCTAGTTTATTTATATTTCTATTAATTTACCATACCTATTTTATAAATATGGCATTTGGCCCATGGTATTAAAATGGTAATAGAAAGATGTTTATGGACTAAATATAAAAAGAGGTTTTATTTATTTACCATACCTCCACTGTAACATACAGCGAGACATCATGAGTTGTTTTTACCAAGTTTAGTTTCATTTATGTTATTTAACTATTAAAACTATTGGGCTTAAAATATCCAAAACAAATACTGTTAATTATTATTTAAAAGACTTTGGACCAGATTATTAAAAGAATCAAAGAAATAGTTGAACAAACTTCTCATAACCGTTACAATTACTCCTTCACCCTTTTTCCTTGAAGGGAAAAGAGGGCAGAACCCTAGGGTGTTGGAAGAGGAGGACTGTGTTGTATTCTTCCTTTACCTGGAAAACATAACCAGTGGGAAATAAAGTTGAGGTAACAAGCTGTGGGGTACGGGACTTGAGGCTGGACAGAATCCTGAGGCCGAAGGTACCCAGTTGTTCCTTATTAGCACGGGACTTGAGGTTGGACAGAGTCCTAATGCCCTAGGTACTTAGCTATTCCTTATTGGCAAAAGTGGAAGGGCTCGGAGGGGGAACCTTACGCCCAAGGTATCCAGTTGTTCCTTATTAGCAGAAGTGGAACGGCTCGGAGGGGGAACCTGGACGTAATTTCTAGTTTTGAGGCTAGCTGGTGAGATCTTCTAATTATTTAATATATACCTAAGGAAATAACATGGTAATCATTAGTAGTAGAATAGTTTGAATTTTTACTGTAAATTGAAATAACATAGTAATAGTGAATGACCTGTTTGTTGTAAGTAGATAGTTTGGAAATGGTTTAGCATAGATAATTATCATTCACTAATTTCTGAGTAGAATAGTAAGGCAAATAGATGATGCATTCTTTCCTAATGGATACTCATACACATCTAGAGAAATGCGTACAACTGTTAGTTAACATAGTAATAGTGAATGACCTGGTTGTTGTAAGTAGATAGTTTGGAAATGGTTTAGCATAGATAATTATCATTCACTAATTTCTGAGTAGAATAGTAAGGCAAATAGATGATGCATGCTTTCCTAATGGATACTCATACACATCTAGAGAACTGTGTACAACTGTTAGTTAGCAATCAATGCTGAACTAATAAGCTAAATAGCATTACAACGAATGTCATTTTAACCTGGAAACACATAAGTATATAAACTGTAAAGTAGATGCCTATCAGTTTTCTGCTAGAAAAAAATAAATAAATTATACGAATTGTAAACATATTCATATAGCAATATATATGTCTAAATATCAGACCTTCCTCATACTTTCCTTAAACTGTAGAAAGAAGTCAACTCGGCAAACCCTTCCCCATGCTTCCAGTTAATTAAGCGATTACTTTACAATTCTTTACATACCTAGGGTTTGAGCCGCGGACGAGTTTGTAAAGAACCCATCCATAGCCATGTACCCCGGTTTCTTAAAACTAAACCATGAATTCTAATCATACTGATCACAAATATGTACATAAAGCACTTTAAACAAAAATGAATGCCATAGCCTGCACAACGAATGAGAAGAAAATCATGCACAGAAAATAACCCTCGGTAATCAACCAAATCCCAAAGCTCAACAACTGATTATATAGCAATGAGGGTTTACGTAAATAAACACCAATAATTCATTAACAAGTCTGATATAATTATATTTTGTCAAATCTAGTCCAGCTGAAAAACATTTTACAAAATTACAATAAGTTTTGTCATATGCTCAACAGAGAATTGAACTATATTAATTCTGGGTGGCTCGTATGAGTAGAAATAAACCCAAAACCTTAATTAATATTACAATTCATAGTCTAGAACTCATCTTGGCCAAAGCCGCAACATCAAACAAATTACAACACTTGAAACCGTCTATCTCAGAGAGTGATTCTCTGAACCAAGGCACAATAAATGAGTTTTCCAACACACCTGGAAGGAGTAGGAAGAAGTGGAGATTAACACTAGAATCATCCTCAACAATGCACAAACTAAATGATGGTTTCAAACCAGACCCTGAGGTAATACCTGCACAATAAGCAACCATGAGCAAAAGACCACCTTTGTAATAACTCGACAGCAACATCAACCATGAAATGTAATTAGGCTTACTTGTATGTGAGTTGGGAAGCCATTGAAGCTGTGACTAGACCTGTATGGAACTGGACCACCTCAGCGAGGAAAGAATTGGAAAATAATTGCAAGAAGACTCAACGACATTATCATAGTGGAACAGATGTTACCTCGGAATGTCGGAGCAATGATCCTTTCTTCAACACCACTAAGGACCAGGTCGAGCTCTCTATTGCTGCCCATAATGTCAATAACCTGTTAAACAACTCTAGAACTGTCATAACCCAACCTTAGTGGAAGAAACAAGGCATAACAACATAATACGAGCAAAATGGGGATGAAGATGGAACTTGGAGTCTCAGAGGTGAATTGGCCGAAGAGTTTCATAAGTTCGCCATGAGAGAGTAGAGCATCAAAGTAAAGACTAACCAAATGAATTATCCATTCCGCTAAAACAGTTGATAAACCCTTCAGCCAAGCTTGAACAATCAAGACCATCAATTGATGCCAATCAGACGACAGACAGATAGCCAGCCCAACCTCGGGATCCTTCCACGGTAAGTTAGGTAAGGGCATTAACACCATCACAGGTGGCAAGGACGAGCACACGTAATCTAGGTAGGAGGACACCTTGGGACTCTGCAACTTTAATGGAAGGCAACCTACCCGAGGATGATGAAGGAGCATGGGAACAATACCGGTAGCGGTGGAATGTACAACATAGGCTGCCAGCATGGTGATCCCTTTTCAACTCTGCAGCTCCAACTCTAACCCAAATCGCAAACGTTAACCCAATTCATTACCACATCAATCATACAAGTCTACGTTATGATGGACCAAGGGGTAGACAAGGCATTACTATTATAATGATTAATGCTTGTTAGATTAACGAAATAATTTTATATATATATACATAGGTAGGATGTTACATCCACTTTATTTATATTTTTATTTATTTAACATACCTATTTTTTGGGTGTTCATAAACCTCTTTATATTTCAAATTTAGATTGTGTTTATATATAATTTATTTTGGGCCGACATTAGATTAAAAATGTTAAAAGTTAAACATTACATATTAAATGTTTACATTTATGTTTACTTTTACATGTTTATGTGAGATCTACCGCTTGGGTTGTAGAGGGCCTCTAGCCGCAATAATGATGGTCTTGAATTCATGTAGCGTCTAAAGGTAAAACTTTTTTATGGATATGCTTGTCTGGATATGATCAAAGGTAGGGAAATATTAGGAAAAATGTACTCATTACATTTTATCTAATATTTTTTCCTACCTCCATCCAATTTTTACTAGGTTATATTTGGTAAAATATAATACTATAATATTACATTTTACCCAATGTTTCCCCTCAACATATCAATTTCTTACTTTTCTTTATATTTGAAGTCTAAAAGTAAACAAACTCAACTATAAAATTAGCAGGAGTGAGGAGGAATATTGAGTAAAATGTTATATTTAGATTGGGGCGTGACGGGAAACATTAGGGAAAATGTAATAATATTCCATTTTAATCAGTATTTCCCCCACCCATGGCCACTTTTTATTGGGTGCAGGTGGTAATAAATATTGACTAACATATAATATTGTAATATTGTATTCTATCCAAGATTTCCCCTTACCCTATTCATTTTTTTATTAAAAAAATATTTATATTGGAGGTTCATAATTAAACTTAACTCTTATGTAAACATTTCGTCCCAATATGGTAGAGATGTAATATTTAACATTTTGATGGGATAAAAATAAAATCAATAAAGTAAAATTATAATTATAATTATAAATAATAATTAAACCAACCTAGATCCATCTTAGCTTTAGATATACCAAGCACTGAGAGGGACCAAATTTCTTGATATTCAAAGATCTCTTAAAGTGAAAGGAGATTTGATCCCTCTCGGAGCTTGGTAGATCCAGGGTTAAGATGGATCTAGGCTAGTTTGATTCCTATAATTGTACTAGTAACTAATAATATAATATAAAAGACAATTGAATATTATTAAAAAATATATGTTAGAAATCTTTCTATAATTAGTATATCCAGGGTTAAGATGGATCTAGGATAGTTTAATTTCTATAATTGTACTAGTAACTAATAATATAATATAAAAGACAATTGAAAAAATATATGTTAGAAAACATTCAATAATTATAACTGTATGTGCACCCATATGAGGTGTAGAGTAGACTGTGGTAGGTTGTTTGGTTAAGGAATTCTATGGTCTAAATGTTATTGGTTCAAAACTTCATGGGAAAAAATCCAACCATGGGCATGGGGTGTAGAGTAGACTATGATAAGTTGTTTGGTTAAGGAACTCTATGGTGTAAATGTTATTGGTTCGAAACTTTATGGGAAAAAATCCAACCATGCTAAGGGCTAGTGTAGCCAAGCCTCATGGGATTTACAGTAATTTTGAAACTTAGATGCACTTAGTTCATAGCTAATCAATCCACAATTTAGACATGTCAATCATTTTAAGATTCACATAACCTAACAAAAAAACAAAATTTCTCTCTCTCTCTCTCTATACATATATAATTTAATTTTTCGAAACTTTAAACTTACAAATGTAATATGTGACATAGACTTTACCTCAAGTGCCACTCTGAAATGTAAGCCTTTAGAATTTCAATATTGATTAGTTTGGCATAATTTCTCATTTATTTTCCTCGTAAATTTTAGTTTTAATGATAATGAATATTATTTTAATTTATTAATTTAGACACGGTGATAAAGATATTTACAACCTTTGTTTATGCTATTATTTTTCTCAATTTAATAACTAATTCCTAACAACTAACTCTCAACCTGATGCATTCTTTCTATTTATTCTTTAGGGTTGAAATACATTCTCATTTGCAATATGGATCACAAAAGTCTTAGATCTAACATTATTATTTTTATAAAACTTAGTATTATGTAAAAAAATTAATATTGATATATGTATTATAATTTATTACAACGATAAATGTATATATGTTGGAATTGTAAAGTTTTTAAATTGAAAGGGGTGGATAGTTTGAATCGCCAGACTATCTTTTATTTTTCACTATCTAATTTTAATCCCATAGGAAAATTGACGATATCAATAATCATTCTACCTAAACTTTATGAAAAAACATGTATAAATTTTGGTGGGCATGAAATTTGATAAATTTTCATTTTAGATTTTTACTTCCACATAAATTTATGCAAAGAGTTGCATAATTTATGATGGGCAACAACTCTTGGTAAATCTGTTTATTTACATGAATATAAGGAATATTGAAAGTAACTCTTATGTTGATGTCTATATATATTTAGTAGTAATTTAGTTTATATGGTTGTGCTAGTTATTACTATTTTTATTCTAGACTTCCTAAATTTTAATTTTGTTATCAAGAATTATTAGGTATATGGTAGAAATTTAACTCTAGAATATTCTTAGTGATAGTAATCAATGAAAGGTTGAAATTTATATATCAAAAGTGATTATGTCATTTCTTCACTTTTAATTAAATGAGGAACTAAAAAAAAACCCATATAAATATGACTTATGGTTTTTTGGGATGTGGTATTAGTATGTCATTGTATTATGTCATGGTAACATAACAAAGTCTGTTTATGGGTTAAGAATTTTTATAGGAAATTGCGGGTCATTCTCCATGCTTAACAATCTTGTTACATGCTTTTCTAAATGTATATATGTTTAACTAATATATTAATTATTTTTCTAATAATAATAATAATAGTTATAATTTAGCTACCTCGATCGGGATGCGAGCCGACAATTGGGACAGGTTGGTTGTAATAATGAACGGTACCCCGACAATTAGTACCGCCACCCCCCACATGGTCAAGGCAAGAGGTGTAGTGACCCTTGGCATGAATGCATGCTGGGGAGGTGGCAGGACAGGAGGTAAGGCAAGGCATATAAGAGGGCGAGTGAAGTTTAGTGTTGGAGGGTCTGTCACACGGAATTTGTCAAGGGTGCGGACACAGCTGACCTTCCTAGAAGTCTAAGACATTCTAATGACAAACAAGACAAAATGGAGTGATCTTTCTCTAAATACACCTTTTACAACATGAAAACTACAAGTGTTTAGGCTTACCTTATTCCAAAACGCTGTTGTTGAAGTCCGTTCTTGACGATCCGGATGAGCTCCTCCTTCAAGTCAATTCCTGCAACCACAAACAATCAAACAATTACCAAGCACTTGCATTTCATATAATAAAACATATATTCAACATGCAGACCAAGGAACACATGAAATAACTCATTAACACAAGCTATTGAGAAAAATAAACCAGTTTGTATTAATAACGAAACAAAGAAACTCTTACAACCTGGCCTTGGTGTTGTGCAAGTTCCTCCCAGGGTCCATCAAGGGTTTTCCTCTACTTTGACAAAGCTCACCCTCTTCCAAGTAGAATCAAGTGAAGACAATCTCTCCTCACAAAGGCTCTAATGGAAGACCTAATTCCTGCAGCATTTACCCAAAGAAAATGTATAGCTCCAACCTCCTCTCCCTTTGGCTCAATGTCTTTATTTATAGTGCTGTAAAGAGGTTATTCAGGTCCACTATCAATGGGATCATCCCCCTCTTTGGGTGGGATAGCTCCCTTATTGATGGGATAAGTTCCCCCTTAATAGAGATACATGAACCAACTGGAGGCGCATCCATTTCATCAAACCGACCTCTAGAATGTTCTAGAAGTAACCACAAGTAACTTTTTCAAGATAAAACTCGCACATTTTGCCTTTTACAGAGGGACGCACCTGTCCCTTAACATACAGAGCGTCCATGGACGCATATTTTGTGAACATGGTCAGCGTCCCCGCAGGTAAGGCTAGAGAGAACCTGCGACCCCAGAGATAAACATAGTTTTTACAAGACTTTCTCTCTTCTTTGAGTTTGAGATGGATAACAGAGGCATGAGACTTGCCTAAGAGGGTAGTATGACTGTTGATTTGAGCCATACTAACTGTAAGTAGTCAAGGTGACATTTTTTAGTGTAACAGATTGCCCCCTAAAGTGCGAAGCCTGGAATAGAGTAGGGTTTTGTAATTCTAGGAAGGGTGAAGCGCTTTATCATTTCAAGGATTGTCTTGTGGATGGCCTGGTTGGAACCTGCAATTTTCAACACAAAATACATGGATAAGATTATATCATCACTGAGGTAGGCATTCCCATACTCAGATTCAAAACTTTAACTAATGGACTAACTATTCTGATACAGGAATGATCTTGCAGTACATCATTTTTATAGACTTTTGTAGACACAGTATGGACGCAGCCATCTGTTTATGATTAGTCTACATAGATAATGAATACAAAACTCCTCGCAGCCTGGATGGTAGAAACTAGATCTAGGGTCTTCACTTCTACTTCTCGAATTGGTACGATTCTAGCCATGTGATTAAATGATTCGATGTCGAACATGTTAGAAACCACTTGATTACCAGTCGCTGATGCAAACTGTTAACAAGCGTGAGAGAAACCACCAGTAATGTCAATGGTCCTCAAAGTACCAAGCACAACCCGTGAAATGTGAATAGATGTTTTGATGTCGAACACTTCACGGAATCCTTTGATCGAAAGTCAATGATGTAAACTGACGTCAAAGGCGAGAAACCTGCCATTGATGCATGCAGACTTCAAGGTACTGTCGATTCCTAAGTCATCTTTCTAGATAATGTGTCGATGTCGATAGAAAGCGACCCGTTGCAGGCAAGCCCACAACACGAAATCATTGTTCAAGTTGAAGAAATGTTGCTGTAAGGACTGACTCAGGGATGGTCAAATGGATGACAAGTATTTTGCAGATGAAAGTTTTTCTTGCAGACCTCTTGAACACATAACGACACAACAGATAGCTTGGTGACGAATAACTCAAAGTTAATCCCGGAACCCGGTTAAAGACTTTCAAAGTGGTTTGGTCAACTGTGAGGTAAAAGATTTCCCAACCCAGGTGAATGAAAAGTGTCGTGTTCAAGAGTGGTAATAAAGTTTCTTTTGAGACAAAAGGTAACAAATAGGCTCATTCTTCTCTCTTTTCCCCCACCATTTCTGGCAAGTACCTCTTTATTTTTAACAAGCTTGAGGAGGATAACATATGCTTGATTATAAGCTCATCCTTCGGACGAGTCCAACCTAGTTTAAATTCGAACCCCAGGAAGGAGTGGTTCGTTCCTGTTTGTAATTGAACAGGTCCTTTACTGTAAAAGTTTTAACGAGCCCAGTATAGGAGAAACTCGGCGTTTTTCAATTTTAGAGAGTCTGAAAAAACTAAAGGAGACTCCACGTTGAACTTTTTCGTACATTTGTGTCCCTCAAGCCCGAAAAAGTATAAAATAATACCTGGGGGAACCGCTTGATCTTGCGACCAAGGAGTACTTTCATAATAGTGTCGTTGACCTGAAAAGTAAAAAGCGATCAAGGACACGTCGTTTTATTTCCAGTATCGAGTTTGAAACGACAAAAACCCGGCAATCTTTTCCTGATTTTACGGTCAGAAAAGAGCTAAAAGGGGACCGTCTTTTAATTCCATTTTAACGAGTGTAAAAGAAACGCTCGTCAATCTTTTCATATTTTAGGAGTCAGAAAAGGGCTTAAAAGATGACTCTGAGGTTTCACTTTTTCATAAGTTTTAATGAGTTTGAAAAAATGATAAAAATGTACTCATGTGGCCGACTTTCAATTTAATTTACGAGCAGGAAAAGACGGAAAGAACTCGGCATTTTCATTTGTTTTACGAGAATGAAAGATAGCAAAATAATCTCGAGATTTTCATGAGTTTAACGAGTCTTGAAAATAACTGAAATTGACTCAACATAGGTTTCATTTTTACAAAAGCTTGAAACAGAGAAAAACTATGCTTCGAAGTAGTTTCATTTTTACACAAGCTTGAAACAGAGATAAAACTGTGCTTGATGCCCCCTAAGCATGATTGCTAGAGCGCATGCCCCCCAGCTTCATTTCATTCAACCAAGTACAAGCTGGATGGAATGAAGGTTCATGAACGAGATCATTTGAAAGACTCGACCTAAAACTATAAGAAAATTATGTAAAAAACTGAAATAACTAACCTAAAAACTTAACATTTATGAGATCTAGCCAATCTCTCGACTCAAGTAGAGGAGGATTTGTTTCATTTTTTAACGAGCTTGACACAGGAAAAGAACTATGCTCGAATTCGGTTTCATGTTTACGCAAGCTTGAAACGAAAAACTATGCTTGTTACAGTTCACATGCCCCCAGCATAATGACGCAAAACGAGGTACATGCCCCCCAAGCTTCATTGCATTCAATGAGGTGGATGGAATGAAGCTTTACTTTCAAGATCTTGGAAAGACTCGTGGGAGTTGTTTCATTTTTTAGTGAGCTTGACACAAGACAAGGAACTATGCTCATAACTACTTTCTACAATCTACTTAACAAAAACTCTACTTTAAAAAACCTTGATTCATTTTTTAACGAGCTTGACACAAGACAAGGAACTATGCTCTAAAAACCTTGATTCATTTTTTAATGAGCTTGACACAAGACAAGGAACTATGCTCAAAGAACCTTGATTCATTTTTTAATGAGCTTGACACAAGACAAGGAACTATGCTCATGACTAATCTACCTACTTAACCTACCCTTGTTTCATTTTTTAACGAGCTTGACACAAGACAAGGAACTATGCTCAAAAAGTTCGCATGCCCCCAGCATAATGATGCAAAGCGAGGTACATGCCCCCCAGGCTTCATTGCATTCAACCGGCTGGATGAAATGAAGGTTTACTTTCAATATTTAACTTGAAAAGGGAGTTGTTTCATTTTTATGGAGGTTGACACAAGAAAAGAACTATCCTCATACCTGATTCATTTTTTAATGAGGTTGACTCAGTAACAGGAACTGTCCTCAAAATCCTACTTTCTACAATCTACCTACATATCCTAAAATCTACCTGATTCATTTTTTAATGAGGTTGACTCAGTAAAATAACTATCCTCATACACTGATTCATTTTTTAACGAGGTTGACACAGTAAAAGGAACTTTCCTCGTGACATTGATCATGGCTTCCAACTGGAGGAAAGACATGTCAATGGACACACCTTGATCATGGCTTCCAAGAGGTCTTCATCCGAAGGAAGAATACTTCTTGGGAAGGAACACATGTCAAGGGACTCAAAAGGGATAAGAACATCGTGTTCAAGTAATCCCATAGAGTTTTCCATGTCAATTACCGGAGCTAAATCAAAGGAAGATGAGCAAACAGTGAGAGGCTCACTTACGTCGGTAACTGAAAACATGGGACCAGTTGCCACATAATTAACCCGTGGCAGGGTAGATACCACTTCAGACTCAGGAACATTTAGGGCTGTCATATTATTGGTAGTTGAGACAAGACTAGGGAACGAAAGCTGGTCTACAGTCACAATACTGCCATTGTGAGGGAAAGACATCACGCGAAAGAGTGTCGATACGACAGCTTTCATTGCATAAACATAGTCTCGCCCAAGGAGTAAATTGAAATCCAAGGGACCTCGAACCACCATAAGATCAATACAGACAGTTTTACCTTCCAAGGTAATAGAAAACTTAGGAAGGATTCCTAAAGGTTCACTAATTGTTCTGTTAAAAGCTTTCAGATTCTGCGTAATAGGCGCAAGCTGAGGGGAACCCAAAGCTTTCCAAACAACTGAGGATAAAATACTAACAGAAGCACCTTCATCTACCTGAGTACGATGTATGTCCCTACCACCAGCCTTGACAATGATTTGGAAAGGGATGGAGGAAGGAAGACGAGGTTCTGTTAGTCTATTCCAATCAAAGGAAAAGACCTCAGTACTTGGAGGGGGTTCTGTAGAAACAGGTGAAATGCCCCCGGCATAGAAGAATCTGATGTAACAAGAAGAACCTGAGCGGTATGAAATTGACTCTCGAAAGGGAGAGTGTGATCGACCGAATGTGAAATTGAATCGACCACTTGATCAACTAACGGATCATCAACCTGAGTGACATGAGTTTCACTCTCCAATGGGAGAGTGTGATCGACTGTACTTGAATTTAAATCAATCACTCCGCCAGTTAACGGTAGGTTGGGAGAAAGTTTACGGTAACCAGTTGGAAATTCTTGCTGTGGAACAGTAAGTTTTTCCAACAATGTTGAGGCTTCATCCATGTGAGGGCAAATGTGAGTTTGATGACTCCCTTTGCATAACTTACAAGGAAACCTAACTTTACCCTTTTTCCCAGAAACCTGACTATCACTGGTTGATGGATCAACGGAAAGTTGATGGGATTTTTCTGACCATACTTCCAAGACCTTTGGAATACCAGGACAGTTGACAAGGAAGTGGTCACCCTTACAAAGCCTGCAAGGGTATTTGGGTTTACGATGCATGTCGGAATTTTCCTCAACACAACTAACACTTACAGCCATGGTTGGTTGGTTGACTTCTTTCTTATCTTGCTTCTTCTTCTTCTTCTTCTTCTTCCCTTTCTTCTTCTTCTTAGCCTCCTGGTTACTAGCATCAAGGCTTTTACCAGGCGAAGAGGAAGAAATGGAGGAAGAAAAATTAGGCGAAGAAGGTAAAGGGTCAACGGAAGGTTGGTGATGTTGAGATGGTGAACTCTGTTGAGGTGAAGCATCCGGTTGAGATGGAACAATTGGAGTATTTTGGGCCAACGAAGTTGAAAATAACCATATCGGTAAACCTATTGTAAATCCAGGTAATGACAAAGTAGCCATATAAGGAGGACCAACATTTCCAAAGTAAGGAAAAGTACTAGGATTCTCATTAGGAGGGGTTCCTAGGTTGATAAATTCCGGAACATTTGCCATTATATTCAACTTCAGTGAATTTTATTAACAATTTAAAACTAAAATTAACAATTCACAATTCACACCTATGGTCTCTAAAAGTAAAAACAAACAAATTAACACGCGCTATCAAATCTAGGAGTCAAACCATACATAAACAGTAAGCTCTCCGGACCGAAAACACTAGTTGGTGATGAAGCCCAACCTCGTAGAATTCAGTACAGAAATGGCGGGTGGAACAGTTACCCCGGCAACCTGCTTAATGAATAGACCGGCACAAGTTCCTCCACTTTAACCGTCTCGAAGTGAAGTGAACCCCCCGGAAAATCCAAGTGAGTATAACCGACGTCTGCTCCAGGTACAGTGGGACCTTCCCTCCACCGTCACCTCGGTAGAACCCTAAAGATTATGGTCGCTAAGGTCACCAACAGTAACAAATACACCTGGGGGAACAGTCTAAACTCCGACAGCACGCAAGGGCAGAGTAGCAAGCTCAATCCCCTTACCGGTTCCTTGACAATAATCCAAGGTTTACCGATAAGTGACCCCTGGCTCCTCGACAATGGTTAATCCAAGGTTTACCATTTGTAATACGTACTGTCTGGCGTCGTTCCCAACGAGGGGGGAATGATCCCCTCACTGGTTCGGACACGAGCTCGTGCTTCTCCTTTAAGAGGAGCTTTCCCAGAGTGCAATTGAAACAATTGGATTTATTCTACTCAAGATAAACTATCTGTTTGGTTTTGTAGTCTTGGAGAGTTAAGTACTTACCTACTCCAAGACCCTAGCCTAAGCTATGTTGGTGTTTCAGAGCCCTAGAAATGTAAAAATTACTAGATGAATTTTAATTAAGCGCTGTGTTATTAAGGCTGTTATTACTCAAATGGGTAAATGGAGATGAAACCAATGGTGTTATGACCCGACTCAACTGAATGCAATCGAATATGATAATGCAATCCTTTCAATTCGATGAATCCTAACTAGAGTAAGGAGAGAGTTTCCATTCACTTCCAACAATGCAAAAAATTGATTACTAAGAGAAAATATAACAAATTCTCTAATGCACTAATTTCATCAAGAAAAACTAATGCAAATCAATTCCAAACCATTTTTTATTTTTATTTTTGTGTAAATTCAAATCAAAGAAAGCTGATCTAAATCTACAATTGATTTTTCAGAATGTAAACTATGCAATGGTAATCTATGCACAATTCACTTGAAAAGTATGCAAATGTAATCTATGCACATTTTCCATTCATATTCCAAAAATGAGAATTCTAATTATGCAAATGTGATCTATGCAAGAGAATTCTCAAACACAAGATGATTCTAATGTAATCTAAGAACCAATCAAGTGCAAGTCGAGAAAATTGGGTGAGAGTTCCAAAGATCAAAACATAAAAACACTCAAAGGCGATTAACACTCATACACAATTTAGCCCCCCCCGGCGAATGAGGGGGAAATTTTTTTGCAAAAACAAAAGCAAAAAGATGCAAAATTGTGAAAAGACTGAGAGAAACCTCCAAGTGATGACCAAAGGAAATCAAATTAAGAATTTCTCAAAAAAGAGACTCAAAACACCCAATTGATGAAAGCTAAAAGCAGGAATGCTAATGAAACAAGTTCAGGTGAAAATTTTTGACAGGGTACTAAAGGATCTGGGCAGAAAAAACTAAGAAAAACCAAAATCTAAAAGCAATTAAAGCAAAAATGGAGTTTTCTTAAATTTTTACAGGAAGACGCAGGCAACCCGTTAGAACAGGCGCGGGCCCGCTCTGTGCAAACGGCAACAGCGCGTCCAAAGACGCACTATGCAGTACTCAGAGGGTGCGTCCTTCTGGAAAAGTTAAGAAAAACCAAATCTAACTAAATCTAAAGCTAAGCCACCCAAATAATAATTCTCACAGTCAAAAACCAGAAAATAAAAATGATTTTCTCAGAGCAAAGTTCACACAAAGGAAAAGACTTTCACATTAATGGATTCCCCAGCGGAGTCGCCAATTTGTCACACGGAATTTGTCAAGGGTGCAGACACAGCTGACCTTCCTAGAAGTCTAAGACATTCTAATGACAAACAAGACAAAATGGAGTGATCTTTCTCTAAATACACCTTTTACAACATGAAAACTACAAGTGTTTAGGCTTACCTTATTCCAAAACGCTGTTGTTGAAGTCCGTTCTTGACGATCCGGATGAGCTCCTCCTTCAAGTCAATTCCTGCAACCACAAACAATCAAACAATTACCAAGCACTTGCATTTCATATAATAAAACATATATTCAACATGCAGACCAAGGAACACATGAAATAACTCATTAACACAAGCTATTGAGAAAAATAAACCAGTTTGTATTAATAACGAAACAAAGAAACTCTTACAACCTGGCCTTGGTGTTGTGCAAGTTCCTCCCAGGGTCCATCAAGGGTTTTCCTCTACTTTGACAAAGCTCACCCTCTTCCAAGTAGAATCAAGTGAAGACAATCTCTCCTCACAAAGGCTCTAATGGAAGACCTAATTCCTGCAACATTTACCCAAAGAAAATGTATAGCTCCAACCTCCTCTCCCTCTGGCTCAATGTCTTTATTTATAGTGCTGTAAAGAGGTTATTCAGGTCCACTATCAATGGGATCATCCCCCTCTTTGGGTGGGATAGCTCCCTTATTGATGGGATAAGTTCCCCCTTAATAGAGATACATGAACCAACTGGAGGCGCATCCATTTCATCAAACCGACCTCTAGAATGTTCTAGAAGTAACCACAAGTAACTTTTTCAAGATAAAACTCGCGCATTTTGCCTTTTACAGAGGGACGCACCTGTCCCTTAACATACAGAGCGTCCATGGACGCAGATTTTGTGAACATGGTCAGCGTCCCCGCAGGTAAGGCTAGAGAGAACCTGCGACCCCAAAGATAAACATAGTTTTTACAAGACTTTCTCTCTTCTTTGAGTTTGAGATGGATAACAGAGGCATGAGACTTGCCTAAGAGGGTAGTATGACTGTTGATTTGAGCCATACTAACTGTAAGTAGTCAAGGTGACATTTTTTAGTGTAACAGGGTCAGCTTGTGGAGAAAGGTGGTATCACAGTGGTGCGAAAGGATGTCAGAAATAGAGATGCCAAGCTCGACAACAAACACCTATTGATCTCGGTTATGTAATTCAGCTCTGCTCCCCCACTGTAATTATGTTATGGTAGGGGTTTTGCTAGGAGGAGAGGAGGGTAAATAGAAAGAGGGCCTGGGGGATAGGAAACTGTTGGTGGCTATGGGGAAGACAATTGCCTGGTTTTGTATCCATACCCTCTGCCATACAGGTAATGCCTATGGCCGCCGGGGGGGACAATTGCATGCTGTTGGGTTTCAATGCATCGTGCTCCTTAAACAATGCTTGGGGGGGAGGTTAACTATGGAAAGAGAGTGTATGAGGAGCAAAAGATGATAGAAGGGGGCATGGGAAAATAAATGGTAGGAGGCTTGGGGCACAGCCATTCCCACTGCATGCAAAGCAAGTGCTGGGTTAATCAAAATTCCTATTGGACCGATGGCAAGGCCAGAGAATCCGAGTGGAAACCCAATTGGGTGGAACTAAGGGGCAGTGCCATTAATCCTTGGGTAGAGGGGGAAAGGAACCTAAACTACTCCGAGAAAACTGTAAGAAGAAAGAGGGGTCTGCAAGAATGGCTTAGGCAAGGGTTGGCTGACCTGCATGCGAATGCTAGTACTGGGGATTGGAAAAAGGGTGCGATAGGGGGTTTGGTCTATGGACCTCCCCATTGCAGGTTGTGGTCTTAGGACCACCCCATCTCGAAAACCATGAGAGCCGATGGAGAGGAGAATCAGGGGATGATGCCTAACAATGGAAAAAAAAATCAAAACAGATCCACCATGGGTGGAACATAACTGCAATGGTGTGTGTCAATCTAACTAATGGTTATTGTTACCAGTGCTTTGGAAAGAAGGTCGTGGCTCATGCTGCGAGGAGACATGGTCGTGGCTCATGCTGCGAGGAGACATGGTCGTGGCAGGAGAGGTTTAGCACTTAGGAAAGACAAGGAGCTAAGCACTTCGAAACTGCACAGGGGCAGGAAGTCGATAAAAGACCTTATCACTGAAGCAACGGAGGCTTACCGTGAGGGGACGGATGCATGAATCTGGAAATTGTTACAAGAGTGGGAGGAGGAAGTAAAACAAGGCAATGAGACAAAGGAAGAAATGGACAATTGGAGGACCTTAGTCCTGGATCCAGGCAATACCCGAGGATGAATCACACAGTTTAAGAAAACTCTATACCTTTACTGGTTATTGAAGATATTATTAGGCAATGCAATGAGACATATTTCCGTGGGAATGGCAATGACACTCCAGGGAATGCCGAGCTATAAGCGGGATTTGCAGAAAATCCTCTTACAGCTGCATAAACAAGATATCGATTTGGATATAATTGACCACCATATCCCTTGCATATTGAAGCAAAATCACATGCCAGGGGCATCTGCCAAGAATCCGACACCTATTGAATCTTCCTTAGAGGAACAAAAGGAATAGACTCTTACCCATGAATATTTTTGTTTTATGCGGATAGCTTTTAATTTATGTGTTGCAAATATCAATTTGGATAGGTACGTCGTGTATGGACACAAAATAGAGACATATCTAGCTTGGCTAGAGAGATTAAGACTTTATTGTTTTTGGATGGCCTACAATGCAGACAGGTGGCTAACAGACTTGACTTCCCTTCGGGGCAAGTTGAGGGCACATGTTCAATCTATGTGGTGTAAACTTACTTATGTTAATTAGAAAATGGAATGGTCCTCCCAAGCTTAACAAAAAAACAAGTTATAATTTAGCTAATTTGTATGATTTTTTAAATATTAAAAACGTGAGATGTATAATTAGTAAAATAGTTTGTTTCTTATCATCATTTGCCAACCATTTAATTTATATGGATGTATTAGTTTACCTTATGGTTCACAAAAATATCTCCCTCGTGCTAGGAATACTTAACATTATTATTAGGATTAGTTGATATAATTGTCGTTGGAAACAATATTAATTTTGAGAGGAGGGGGGTAGCTGAGGAGGCGGTTGAATCAATATTAATTCTAATTTAATTAGTTAGTTCCAATTTATAATTTCATTTACTAGGGAACCATTCATGTGAGCATTCCATAGCATATTATGTATACAACAACATGAATCAACAAGTGAACATCACAACAAGACCATGACAAACATACACATATCAAGATAGAGATTTAATGTGGAAACCTAAAAATGGATAAAACCACAAATATTATTTTTGTTATCATGAGAATCTAAATGCACCACTCATATTACATCATGTTTCGCGAGAACTCACTGTTAAGAAGCAACAACTCCATGAAATTGTTTTCCTAGCACCAACTTGTTGGAAACACCAACTCTTTCTTTGTCGATGACAAATTATCTTAGAAGAAGAACCAACTCCTTGATTTTTGCAAGATCCCACTTGTAGGAGGCACCAACCCCTAAGTTGTTTATCAAGCGCCCATTATGATGGGAACACCAACTTCTTGTTATGTAGGCACCAACTTATTGTCCATCAAGAATTGGTTGTCCTTTATTATGGTTCTCATCAGCGTGATGCATAGCTTCAATCAAATCTCAACCCACTTCTCTCCAAAACAACCTTCACTCTACACATCCCACTTAGCTCTCGGCATTCTCAACTTCTGAAAAACCTATGCTTCAACAACTCTTCATTCTCAGCTTGCCCATTCATGCTATGCTAAAATAACTAAGTCTCACAACTTCACACTAATGTTAGCCTTCTCCTCTCCAGAGGCACACTCTCACACACACACACTATTGCATTCCATAACACAATATCGCTCTAGATAGTATTATCTTCTATGCACACATCTTTTACTCAACAATTGGCCCTTAGATTTTCAATGTATTAGCAAAAATTCCCTTAAAAAGTTCTTTTATAACTACCATCTTCAACTATGTTCTTTCTTACCCCCATATGGCACATAGGGCTCAAGGATGCACTTTGGTATCACTCACACTACATAGGGTCAGAATCATTGTTCGATTCATTACCTCTGTCTCATTGAAATAACCCACTCTTCAATACATTCACACACAAATTTAAGAGAAATTCATTGAATTCTTGTGATGCTCGAGGAAAAATGCATTCAATATTAGAAGGCTCAGGAGAAGGAGCTTCATTGAATTGATTATGTCTCCAGGAGGGTCTTTTATACATACAATGGGCTTAAGAACTATCTTCCATACGACCTGTATAGCTCAAAAAGCATCATCATTAATTCCTCCATGGTCCGATGAGTACTTTCAGTATGGCGAATAGGGATTAGAAGAATACTTTTTTTTTATGGATTTCTTTGCTAAGGACTCGATTCCATTACTACTGATGCAACGCAAGGATTAGATCTTAATGTAGGATGTACTCAGTCAAATATCCTACTATTTCAATTTGTATCTTTGTATTCAACTACCTACATGTTTCCATTTAATTTTTCTAAACTAACCTTGGTTCACTCTTTTGGCCTCTAACCATTTATTAAACATCCAATCCTTTCCCATAACTACCATGTCTTTTATAACCTCTATGCTCACAAATACCATGGGAATAGAACTAGAGATTTTCCTTTGGTAATCTCGTTGTTCACTATCTTGGTTTTGGTTATTGCATCCAAATTTGGAACCTCTATGCACCCCTATTTACTTGGCCCTTTGTGTAAGTGACTTGGTGTTATTTCCACAAGTTAATTGTGGGAGGCACTTAATGCTACCATAGATCTAAGGCCCCACCCACACCTATTATTTATCATTACTTGATGCCATCACAACCACCCCCATAAAATGACCTCCCCTTAGTTGTTTGGGGTGCATGTTTCCCATCAAATGTTATTGGTGAGACATTTTCCATCCCCCATATTCCATATCTGATGGGACCACAGTTTTCTAAACCTTCCTACTGCATTTTGAACTATGATGACATGTCTTTCTATGCCATGTTAGCAATCACATGTCAATTATAATCGTTTTCCATTTTTTGACCCAAATTTGAGATTCCATAACACGGGGAAGTGTTAAAAAACACACCCCTTGGCAAGGATTCCAAGGATATACCATGTCACCTATATTCCATGTAATGTTGATGTCATCATTTCTATGTGGAATGCTCTAAGTGGTGCCACGCGTCATATGAATTTTTCCCACTCGAAAAATCCAAATATGCCTACCACATGTCACAATGTTAGTGTGCAACATCATTGGTCCTACCATGTCATTCCACATGTCATCTCCTCACCGAGCCATGTAAATTATAGTTATCTGCCACCTATCCTCTTTCCATTGGTTCATGTTGTTAACTTGATGTCACAACAATGACCAATGCATCATCATTAGTCAATAGGAGAATGCCACGTGTCTTATTACCAATTCATTATATATAGAGGAAGGCCTAAGGGTTCTTTTGTTTTATCCAAAATTTATTTATTAATTGAAAATGTCCCAAGGAACACATAATTCATTAAAATTGGAATTAAAAAGTGGATATAGAATTTCAAAATAAGAAAGAAAATCAATTTTAATGATGCCTTTGTATGATTTTTTCCAATTTTAATGAAATATATGTTAAAGTATATAATTCATGTTAAATACCTTATCCATCTCTCATAGTCTATCTTTCCTTGACATCATGCCAACACAACACTTCCTCTAAACCTCTGTGACAAGGAACATGAATATTCATGTTTACTGATGGAGAATTCTCCATCCCCCGACTTTATCAGTTGCACCACTTTTGATCCCCACTAAGGGCTTCCAAGGCAGGACATGAAAATTCATGTCTTCTAACAATTAAATTGTAGTCCCTCGACTCTACTAGTCACGCCACCTCACACTTTGTAACCCTTAATCAAGTCTCTTAAGGCATGAAGCACCCTTCAAATCCATTTGTTAGATCCATCTCATAGCCTTTGTCTACTGTAATTCCCTTAGAAAACATATTTATATGACCCTCATTCATGCTCCCAGGGCATGATGATGTGGCCTTTGGTGGAACCATGAGGCCCTCGAAACCCTCCCAAACTTCAACTGGCTATAATGTTTGATCCTTTGCAATTTCTATTGCTACCTTACCATTGGAAATATTTGTGGGAGCACTATGAAACCATGCAATTTGTAGGATGACCTAAGTTGATTTGTCGAGGAAAATATAATTCCAAAGATAAGCCTTCCTTGGCCTTAGTTAGGGAAACAACACAATCAATACTCTTTTACCAGGTAGTTTCCCACTCGATGTCATCACAATCATGCCAACAATATATTATGAGAAAATAATCTCATCCATGCTCTGAGGTTGACATCAATGCATTTTTTTTACATTAATTCCAACACAATAATTCCAACTTCCAATGTAACAATGCCAACAATCTCCCTCTTTGGAAATGATGGAAATTTCCCACAAGCACAAGAAAAAGCTATGAATTGATGTCACTTTGCCCCTTTGAAATCAATGGCAAATTTTTTCTTTTATTGCACTATCGATGCTCATTCTCCTTATGAGTAATAAATTTTTTCTCATTCTCCCCTTATGACATTGCTAGTCTCCCAATATCACAATGTCTGAGCATTAATGACAACAAGAAAAAATTTCTTCTTCTCCCTCTTATCTCTTTCCTCAATGGATGATATGTATATTTCCTTATACATCTAACCATGCTACCAACTATACTCATCTTAAAATACAATGACTAGTAATTTTCACCAAAATCACCTGCAAAACAATCACTAATAAACAAATCTCCTAATATTTTATGCTCATTTTATTTCTCCAAGGAGGAAAAAATTCCCTCTTTTACATCAACATCGAGGGATAATAATTCTTACGCTCAAGAACATGATGTCCTGGTGTCTTCTTATAGCTACTAATCTTGACATTTTGGGGTTGCTGCCAAAACACTTCTGAAGCATATATACCAAGTGGCGATAGTATAATTTTTTTGTTCTCTCTTCATTTGCCAATGAATCTATGTACCAATCACTCTACTATAAGTGGCATGGATTCTACTGCTACTACTTGTTTGATTGTTCACATTTCCTCTGGGAATATTCACAATCATGTCCATCATTTGTTCTTCCCATGAGATCATGCTACTCCAAATAACAACTACTACTAACAATATTGACACAAATGGTTGATTTTCATAGAATAGATGTCAAATATACAAAGTGTTGTGTGAACTAAATCAAATACTACCAATCGACATAGAAATCCCAATTGATAACCAAGAAACATGCAAATAACATATATTTGTTTACTTATAACTTCTAGGTATAATAAAATTTGTTGCTTAAATCAATACATCATATAATATATGTAGACCTTTCTTTTTTTGATCAATCAAGTCTTCCTGAGTCCAATGGATGATTCCCAATTGTACTGTTTATGGAGCTCTGCCTTAGTTTATGCACTCTCCTTATTGATCTTTAGCCATATTTATTCCATTCTTTTGTTTGAGGACTGATTCTATGGACCTAACCTTAACTTTAGGCCCCTTAGCACTCTTCTCTTCTATCAGAACCTTCTTTATTCATGTACCTTTAAATGTTGTTGTATACTCCCCATAAGGCTATGCTAGATTCATTTCTGCTTTCCCATTTATATGCTCAACTCTGTATATATATTTTTTCCAATTTCATTTGAATTATTTGGCTTCACTTAAATCCATCCTCTAGGATCAACTCCCAATGAGTAGATTATCCTCCTTTTTCTTCCATACCTTTGTATGTTGAGTCCTAATGGGGGGGAATCCTACCAACTTCTTATTTAGTCAATATTATGTTTCATCTTCACTACTCAAGACTAAATTTCACTTCTCCTCAATTTATTCTTTCTTCACTAAAATATTCTTATTTCATTTTCACTTGATCTGCAAAGAAGAATTAATTTGGTTGTTATTTATTTTTCTTATCTAAAATTTATTAGCATTGAGTTGATGCTAACACAGGGGTCCACTGTAACCGCCTGCTCCAACATTTCCACACTTTCACCAGCTTTCCCGTGGTAAAGATGAGTTGACAGTCACTATGATAAGACTCAACCTCTTATATTACATTAAGGAAATGGAGTCTACATATTAAGAACTTACTGACTTCCCTTAGGTGTTACAGGACCTCCCAGAGAAACCCAACCCCTCCAAGTGTCCAAACACTAAATTAACAAACTTTTTCATTGAATTAAACCCCAATGGCTCCCAGGAGAAGCCCTCCAAGTGACAGAAACTCTCCAGTCACTGCCATAGGCCTGCTTCCCAATGACTGCATACTTTTCAGCTTAGTTATCTTCTAGCGTCCTGAATTCTGAGCCATTTTTTCAGGGAAAGGACTTAGGCCTCTACCAAGAACTCCATGAAACTACTATAAATTATAAATAACATAGAAACAAATATTCTAAACCAAAAATTCAATAAGGACTTGACCTTACCCCTCCTAACCATGATAAACATTATTTCAAACACATGGTACACATGTAATCTACATGTCATGGATGCATATGTGATCAAAGGGATTTGAAACTTATCTGAGGTTTAACAAGAAGGATCAATGCCTTCTCACAATAGCAACCATAACACCATTTATTTCATGTGTTAATTAACCATACATTCATTCATTAAAATGTGATAAGATCCATACATAAATATATCATATAACTATTCTTATAATTAGTATATTCCTATATAGATAAGAATAATAAAACAACCACTAAAGCCAAATAATAACAAGTATATTTACTCATCAAAGACAATAGAAACTTAGATCTTATTAACCATATGCAAAAGAAAAACAAGTCAACAACTTCCATGTGCCACCCGACCATAGATTGAGTTGAACCAAATCTTTCTTTGAGCAAATAACCCCCATGTCATATTGTTGGGTGTGGAGCCTGATTATCTTTTGTATTCAAAGGTTTCAGCGGGATGTATACCCCAGGAACACTGTACACCCCTCCACATGGGGGGGGGGGGGGTACGAAGGGGACTTTTCCCCCCCGCAGGGGTCTGGGGGGGCTAATCCCCCCCAACTGGGGGGTCTAGGGGCCAGCGGTCCCCTGGCGAGGATTCGGGGGCAGCGCCCTCGAAGCTAAAAATAGATGTAAAATTGCCTTGTAAAAGTCTAGTAATTTCTAGTCAATCTGGGCTATTCATTAGGCGGATGATCTGACGATAGAAGTTATGTTTAATTTAGGGTTTTTTCCCTAGAAGGCAACCTCTTACTATATATCAGGGAATTGTATTGCGTCTATGTAGATTAGTATTCTGAGTGAGGAAGAGAGAGGAGATTGAGAGCAAAGAGGGTGTTATAGCAGATCTGCTGTAGGTTGTATCTCTTCAGATTGCTAGATAATATAATAAAAGAAGGACTGGTTGTTTCTCCGTGGATGTAGCCCAAACTGGGTGAACCACGTATATCTGTGTCTCTCTTGTTTTATGCGTTTTCTATGTTTATATTTCTGCAATATTTTATGTGTTCCGTTGCTCCGTAATATATAATTTTCTAACAACTAGTATCAAAGCCGAAGGTCTTTTTGGCTGATAAACTCATAGAAGAGAAGGGTTCCTGGTTCGAGTGGGAGAAATAGCGGAAGATGGTAGGTTTAGGGTCGAAAATTTCAACGGCCAAAACTGCCAGCTATGGAAGATGCAGATGGAAGATTATTTGTATCATAGAGATCTATACCTACCATTGAGCAGAAAGACAAAGAAGTAGATGAGTATGACAGACACAAAATGGGATATTCTGGACAGAAAGGCACTTGGAACAATACGGTTGTGCCTAGCGGCATCGGTAGCATTTAATATTTCAAAGGAAACAACAACACAGGGTTTAATGTCGGCATTGGCCAAACTGTATGAAAAGCCCTTGGCCTCAAATAAGGTATTTCTTATGAAGCATGTATTTAATATGAATATGTCAGAAGGTGGATTTGTTGCAGATCATTTAAATGATTTTAATACAGTTACAAGTCAGTTAAGTTCTGTAGGGGTAAATTTTGATGATGAAGTTAGGGCTCTGTTATTTCTGTGCTCATTGCCAGAAAGTTGGAATGGTTTAGTTATGGTTGTTAGTAACTCTGTCTCTGGATCTAGTACTTTAAAGTTTGATGATGTTGTTGGTGCAATCCTTAGCGAGAAAATGCGATGGAAAAGCTCCGGTGAGACATCAGGTAATGCTTTGACTGCAAAGACTAGGGGAAGAAAAATGGAAAGAGGAAAGAGCCCAGGATATCACAGTAAGTCAAAAAAAGGCAGATCCAAGTCTAGATTGGGGATAGTGTGCTGGAAATGCAGGAAGAAAGGACACCTGAAGAAAGACTACAAGTCTAGGAAGGGAAAAGAAGGAGACACGTAGCAAGAAGCTAATCATGAAGCGAATGTAACAGGTGATGTGTTGCAAGATGCTTTGATTCTTTCATTAGAAAATATTATTGATGCCTGGGTGGTAGATTCAGGGGTCTCATTCCATGCCACACCTGATAAGAAACATTTTCATGATTATGTTCAAGGAGATTTTGGACAAGTTCGATTGGGTGATGATAAACCCTGTAAAATCGTTGGAATGGGTACAGTTTTCATAAAACAGCAAAATGGAAATCAGTGGCTATTGAAGAAGGTAAGACATGTTCTAGATCTGAAGAAAAATATGATTTCAATAGGGCAATTGGGAGGTGAAGGTTGCGTAACTACTTTCACAGATAAAACCTGGAAGGTCACTAAAGGACCCCTGGTAATAGCAAAAGGAGAAAAGGTTGGTACATTGTATTTATGCAATGGTATTTCTAATTCTATTAATGATTTAACCTCTACAGGAGAAGATACAGCATTTTGGCATCATAGGCTCGGGCACATGAGTGAGAAGGGGATGCAGATTCTTCACTCAAGAAATTTGTTACCAAGTTTGAAGCATGTTGATTTAAAATTGTGTGAGAATTGTGTTTATGGAAAACAGAAGAGAGTCAGATTCCTTAGAGTTGGGAAAGAAAAGAAGAGTGAAAAATTAGAGCTTGTGCATACAGATGCATGGGGACCTGCTCAGGTATCATCACTTGGTGGCTCTCATTATTATGTTACTTTTATTGATGATGCAACCAGAAAAACCTAGATTTATTGTATTCGAAATAAATCTGATGTATTTGATACTTTCAAGAAGAAAGCTTTGGTTGAAAATGAGACAGGGAAAAGGTTGAAGTGTCTCAGATCAGATAATGGAGGTGAATATTGCAACAAAGAGTTTGATAGGTACTGTTCAAATAATGGAATTCACAGAGAGAAGACAGTTCCAGGAATGTCACAAGAAAATGGTGTGTCAGAAAGGATGAACAGGACAATCATGGAGCGTGCAAGGTGCATGAGATTGCATGCAAGATTGCCTTTACAATTTTGGGCAGATGCTGTAGATATTGTTGTTTATCTAATAAACAGAGGGCCTTCAAGTTCCTTGGATGATGGTATTCCAGAGGAGGCATGGACAGGTAAAAGGGTAAACTACTCATTTTTAAAGACTTTTGGTTGTGAAGCTTTTGTCCACATTAACAAAGAAAATAGTACAAATAGTGAGGAAAAATCAAAGAAATGTACCTTTATTGGATATGGTGTTAATGATTTTCATTATGGCTTATATGATTATGAATATCACAAAATCATTAGGAGCAAAGATGTAATATTTAATGAAAAGGTCTTGTATAAGAATCAGTTGCAAGAAAAGAAACAAGAAAAAGAAAACAGAGAATACACAATGCTTGACGATATCACAGGAAAAGTGATGGTGCCTGAAAATCATAATGATCAACAGCCAGAACAACAACCACAACAACAACAAGCAATTCAAACACCTGAAATTGGCGTTAGAAGATCTACCAAGATAGGTAGACCCCCTGGACGATACTCTCCTTCATTATATTATGTATTGTTGATTGATTCTGGTGAACCAGGATGTTATGAAGAAGCAGTGCAGGTAGAAACCAGGAAGAAGTGGGAGCAAGCCATGAAAGAAGAGATGGACTCCTTAGCACATAACCAGACTTGGGACTTAGTCAGGTTTCCTACAAGTAAAACAACATTGTAGAATAAATGGGTTTACAGGCTGAAGGAAGAAGATGGAGGAAAACAGAGGTACAAAGCTAGACTTGTGGTGAAGGGGTTTGCACATAAGAAAGGTATTGATTTTGATGAAATATTTTCTCCTGTTGTTAAAATGACTTAAATCAGAATTATTTTAAGTCTAGTAGCAGATGAAGATTTGTATCTTGAGTAGTTAGATGTAAAGACAACCTTTCTCCATGGGGATTTGGAGGAAGAGATATATATGCAGCAGCCACAAGGATATGAGGTAAAAGGGAAGGAGAAACTAGTGTGCAGGTTGAACAAGAGCTTGTATGGCTTACAACAGGCTCCAAGGTAGTGGTATCTAAAATTTGACAGGTTTATGTCTGAACAAGGTTATACTAGATGTCACTCTGATCATTGTGTTTATCTCAAAAGGAAAAATGATGGTAGCTATATATATTGTTATTGTATGTAGATGACATGCTTGTTGCAGGTTACAACATGCAGGAAATAAATGTTCTCAAAAGGAAATTGGCAAACTCATTTGCAATGAAGGATTTGGGTGCTGCAAAACAAATCCTTGGTATGAGAATAACTAGAGACAGGAAGAATCGCAAATTAACATTGTCTCAAAGTGAGTACATAGAAATGGTGTTGAAAAGGTTTAATATGCAGAATGAAAAACAAGTTAGTATACGCCATTTCAAATTAAGTAATGAGGCATGTCCCAAGACTCAGGAAGAAATGGCTCATATGTCTAAAGTTCCATATGCATCAGCAGTTGGGAGCTTAATGTATGCAATGGTCTGCACAAGGCCTAATATTGCACATGCAGTGGGAGTTGTAAGCAAGTACATGAACAATCCAGGAAAAGAAAATTGGATGGCAGTGAAGTGGATTCTCAAGTATTTGAGAGGTACCACAAATCAAGCATTATGCTTTGGTGGTTCAAACATTGCTCTACAAGGATATGTTGATGTAGATATGGCAGGTGATAGAGATAATAGGAGGAGCAAAACAGAGTATGTGTTTACTCTAGGTGGAATAACTGTCAGTTGGGTTTCAAAAATCCAAAGTGTTGTTGGAATTTCAACAACATAAGCAAAGTATGTTGCTACTACAGAGGTTAGTAAAGAAACGATTTGGTTACAAAGGTTTCTGGATGAATTGGGCAAGAAGCAGGAGTTGGGCAGGTTATACAGTGATAGCCAAAGTGCCATAAATCTTGCAAAGAACTCTGCATTTCATTCCAAGACTAAACATATACAGCTCAAGTACCATTTCATATGGTCAGCATTGGAAGATGGACAACTGAAGCTGGAAAAGATACACACTAGCTAGAATCCTGCAAATATGTTAACAAAAGTTGTAACCAGGGAGAAATTGAGAATCTGCTCAGTTTCAATTGGTCTTCAAGTATGATGAAGAATATGAGAAACAACCAGGTCCAAAGTGGAGTTATTGTCTAGCAAATGAAGCAGCGGTGAAGTTGCTATAATCAATCTCCAAGTGGGAGATTGTTGGGTGTGGAGCCTGATTATCTTTTGTATTCAAAGGTTTCAGCCGGATGTATACACCAGGAAGACTGTACACCCCTCCACACGGGGGGGTGCGGGGGGGACTTGTCCCCCCCCGCGGGGGTCCGGGGGGGCTAATACCCCCCGGTTGGGGAGTTCAGGGACCAGCGGTCCCCCGGTGGGGATTCAGGGGTAGCGCCCCCAAAGCTAAAAATAGATGTAAAGTTGCCTTGTAAAAGTCTAGTAATTTCTAGTAAATCTGGGCTGTTCATTAGGCAGATGATCTGATGGTAGAAGTTATGTTTAATTTAGGGTTTTTTTTCCCTAGAATGCAACCCCTTACTATATATGAGGGAATTGTGTTGTGTCTATGTAGATTAGTATTCTAAGTGAGGAAGAGAGAGGAGATTGAGAGCGAAGAGGGTGTTACAGCGGATCTGCTATAAGTTGTATCTCTTCATTTTTCTGGATAATATAATAAAATAAGGACTGGCTGTTTCTCCGTGGACGTAGTCCAAACTGGGTGAACCACGCATATCTGTGTCTCTCTTGTTTTATGTGTTTTCTATGTTTATATTTCTGCAATATTTTATGTGTTCCATTGCTCCGTAATATATAATTTTCTAACATATTCCAATCACGAATATGGGATCTCATGGGATAAAACAATCCATAAATAACCAAGGGAATCCACACATTAAACCACCTCCACCCTCTATCCTCCAATATCCTGTTGACCCTCTTTGTTTGTCCATCTGTCTGCAGATGATAAGCTGTACTAAAGGTCAATCTATCCCTTATCTTGAAAACAACTACTTCCAAAACCTGGAAGTGAACTTAGGATCCCTGTCTGACACAATCTTCTTCAGAACACCATGCAATCTCATGATCTCCCTGATGAAGACATGTGCCACCTCACTAGATGAATAAGTAGTATTTACTGG
The DNA here is from genome assembly GCA_031772625.1 of Pinus tabuliformis. Lineage (NCBI taxonomy): Eukaryota > Viridiplantae > Streptophyta > Pinopsida > Pinales > Pinaceae > Pinus > Pinus tabuliformis. The sequence goes on along the minus strand of CM062805.1, from coordinate 598,917,746 downwards.
AATGAAGTGAGCTACCTTGCTCAACCTCAACCATGATAGAATCATGTTTCCTCGATGTCCTTGGAATACCTATAATGAAATCCATGGAAATGGCCTCCCATTTCCTTTATGGAATCAGAATAGGATGAGGTAATCCACCCAAATGCTTACACTCTACTTTCACCCACTGACAGTCCAAACATCTCGTTACAAACTGTGCCACTTCATTTTTCTGATTCATCCAATAGTAGAATATCTTCACTACTGTCAATGTCTTCTTATATCTTGGGTGACCTAAATATAACTTAACATGAAACTCCCTCAATATAAGATTCTTGAGTTCACTATTATTCGAGATAGATATCCCGTCCCTAAATTTGACCAAACCATCTACTGTGAGATGATATCCCATATTCTGATCACCTGTACCCTACTGCTGTAATCTATGCTTAAGCTCCCTATACGTATCATCCTATTATCTTGCCTGTAATATCCACTCCTATAAATATTTCCCATACGAGCTCACTATTGCAACATGGTTCATTTTCACTCTCCTACTGAGAGAATCCACAACCATGCTCTCCTTACCCTTAATGTACTTGATCTTGAAGTCAAACTAACTGATTGTGGCCAACCATCTAGCTTTCCTAGCATTCCGATTCAGTCGGTCAAATAAATATCTCAACCCACTGTGATCTCTTATTAATACAAACCTCCTACTAAGCAGTTAGTGTGTCCACATATTCAATGCATGGATGATCACTTCCAACTCAAGATCATGTGTCACATGATTCTTCTCGTAGTCATTCAATTTCCTTGATTCATAGCACACCACCTATGATTCCTACATCAGGACTCCACCAAGTCCTCTCTTCTAAGCATCTGCACACAACAAAAACTTTTTATCCAAATCTTTGATCTTTAGAACTAGAGCATTTGTCAATAATTGCTTCAACTTCTCAAAATTGGTTGTGCATTCCTCTATCCATAAAAATTTCTTACCTTTTCTTTTCAATGATGTAATATGATAGGAAATGCATGAAAATTTCCTAATGAACCTCCTATAGTAACTTGCCAACCCCATGAGTGATCTGACTTCATCCACATTTCTAGGAGTTTCTCACACCATGATAGCCCTTATCTTTTCGAGATCCACTAGTATGCCTTCCTTCGAGACAACATGTCCTAGGTAATGTACCTCTATCTGAAAGAAGCTACACTTTCTAAGATTAGAATATAACTAATTCTCTCTTAGCAATCTCAATACTGCTACTAAGTGTTCATCATGCTCGTCCTCATTCCTAGAAGATATCAGTATATCATCAATGAAAAAAATCACAAACTTATTGAGATAAGGGTGCAATACACTATTCATCAAGCACAAAAAAGTAGTTGGTGCATTAGCCAAACCAAATGGAACTACAACAAACTCATAATGCCCATACCTGGTCATGAAAGTAGTCTTGTAGATGCCCTCTTCTTTGATGTGTACCTCATGATATCATAAACTCAAATCAATCTTTGAGAACACTGTTGCTCCCTTCAACTGATCAAATAAGTCTTCAATCCTCGGAAATGGGCACCTGTTCTTGATTGTTACCTTGTCCATATGCCTATAATCAATGCACAACTTGAGAGTACCATCCTTCTTCTTCACAAACAATAGTGGTGCACCCCAAGGGGACGTTCTTGGCCTGATGTATCCATTATCAAGCATTTCCTTATAATACAACATTAATTCTAGTAACTCTTGTATACTCATCTTATAAGGCGCCTTTGATGTTGGTGGTTCCCCGGTACCAACTCAATAGAAAATTTCACTTCCCTATGAGGAGGAAACTCTGGAATATCTGTAGGAAACACATCCTGAAACTGCTGGAATACATGGTACCTCTTGACAATTTATGCATCCTCAACATCCTTACCTTTTTTAGTGGAAATATGAACTGCAAACATTACACACCCTTTCTTGCAATTGCACTTATCCTACATAGTTGTGACCATTCTAACTTATGTAGGATTCTTCTTTCCCTGCAAGATTCTCTTTTCCCCATTATCGTCCAAGTACTCAATAGCCTTGTCATAACAATCTACTTTGGTCCTGTGAAGATATAGCCAATCCAAAATATTACTATATGATCTAAGTGGAAGTACATTTAGATATGCTACCATAAGCATACATTCATCTCGAATGCACAATCTCTTACCTAATGATGATCTCTCTTCTTAGTACCTGTATCCAACTGCACCAACCATGACTCTGCATGCACTTATTTTCTCAAGACACACTTATATACCAGGTCAAGATTAACATAAATATAATTAGATCCAAGGTCAATAAAAAATAAACAACTTGACCACAAATCTTACCTTCCATCTCAATAACGAATGCCTGGTAATCTAACTACTTATTGTCCATGACTGCACAAATATGAGGAATGTTATGACTAACATCCCCAACTATCTGTGCCTTTTGAGTCTTATAGATTTGAGGCCTTCCACCTTCATATAATGGACAATCCTTCTTGTGATGATCTTAGCCACATATCCAACACTGCAATGGTCCTCTACCATCACCTTTGTTCTGTTGTTCTTCAGGCTGTGATCGATGTCCCTTCTCCACTGTATTGAACTTCTTGTAAGGAGCCACATTTTATTTCTCACCTGCATCATAATGTATTCCCCACTTTGATGGCAATTTCACTTTAACTTTCTTATTTCCCTTCAAATCACGCTTAGGGTCAGATTTGTACTTTGATTGCTCATAACAATGCTTCAACTTTTGGATGACCTCCTCCAACGATCTTGGCTCATAAAACTCAATCCAGCCTCTATATTATACTGTAAATCCACTAATGAATCTCTGAATCTTAGCCTTATCATTTTTTAGATAAGGCACATATCTCAATGGTGGCCTGGGTGTAGGTGATATAGACAAACGCCCTAATCCTGATATAATTTCCTCTAATTCTAGCTGAAACCCTTCTTCAATCCTAGCTAGTATATCAGTCATCTATTTCTAGACCGACTGTTCATAAATTTCCCTTTTTGGCCAATATCACTACTCTTTTCTCCTTAATCGCCTCAACCCTTGGTATCAGAAATAAATTACATAACAGAGGCTTCTTTTCCACTATCAGAGCTGTAATTCCATGGGAATTAGGAAATACACTGTCGTTGGGGTTTAGAATGGTAATAACGCAAATAAGCTTAAATTACACTATCGACACTGTAAACCAAAGGAAATGCATTAATACACAAAATACACTATCGGCGGGCTTTATTCCAAAGAAATGGAATAACACTATCAGCACCTTAAATATACTATCGGCGGGTTATTTCATGAGAACTGAAACAACACTATCGGCACTTTACTATCGGTCCTTCCCCGATGCAATAATACTATAGCATATCGACGATCGTAATCGGAAGTTCCACATGGAACAACACTATCGCGCCCAATAACGTCCCTTTCTCAATGCGATAGCACTGTAGCCTTATTGGCGATTGCAATCAGGAGTTTCAACATTCCTCACTAGCTCCTCCGCTTAAGATTTGCGACGCAATAAGCTTTGTGGACCCGATAAGTTATAAGTCCTCCTCTATAGTGTTTCAGGTCTGAAAGTGTTGCAAATTCAGATTTCGACAGTTCAAAAGGCCAGTCCTCCTCTGCTCAAACATAGCGATGTGATAATGTTTGCAAACCCGATATAGGTATTAGCCACATTTAACAATATTTCAAGTCCGAATTCTCAATTCGTACTAAGTTTTCCATGATTTCTTAGTGTAAACCCAAATTTGGCTTGTGTGACTAAACGACACGTAGAGAATGGAAACAGAGCACGTCGATATGAAGGAAACACACCCAAATCGACTTCAATCAAAGTATTAACTAGAAGACTGAGCCAAACCCCCATTGTAAAGATTCAAAAGGAAAACATTGCGTGAAGCCAGAGGATGCATAAACACCAGTTTAACAGACAAACATAAGTTCAGATGCACAAAAAAGGTTCGGAGGTCACCACACCTCCGGGATCGACCAATACACAGAGAAATCCCCTCTTCCTTTGAGAAATATGTGATAAAAGCATGCAATCCAAATCCCTTTACAACAACATCAAACTTACATATGTATTGGTTCATGTTAACAACCAGTTCCTAAAATAGAGGCTTAATTTATTGCAACTATCAGTTCTGCGAGACATCCTCCTCGAGAACCTCCACTATGCTTAACTAATCCTATCTATTCAGCGAGGTATTCTCCTCGAGAACCTCTACTATTGTTTAACTATTAACATTTATTACAACATGATTTATTCCTAGATTCTATCTCTATGTTAAACTAGAAAACATGGAAATTGATGGCTAAAGGATCCCACTCCTTTTCTTGTAGATTTTTTTTGTATTTTTGGAATAAGTTTGAAGTCCTTTTCCCTCCAAGTCTCATGCTCTTGAGTAAAAAAAATTCATGGGATCTTGTCCATGAGCTCTTCTACATAACTGCCCAGCTTCTATAGCATGCTTTCTGTTACCCAAGTAGCTTCAGCAATTGGCTGATCTTTCCATTTGACAAAATACTGAAAGTACTCATGTCCTCTGGTTTTCTTGAACACTTTCTTGTCCAAAATAATTTCTGGTTGTAATGCTTTTGCTAGAGGTAACTGTTTTACCCAGTCAATTTCTTGTGTCTCCTAATCTTCTTCTGTATTATCTGCAGTTTCACCTTCATACTTATATAGGTTAGCAACATTGAAAATTGGAGATATTCCAACATCAGGGGGTAATTCAATTTCATATGCATTTGTAGAAAACTTCCTTAATACTCTGCATGGTCCAATTTTCTTGAACTTTAATTTATTATATTCCCTTTTTGGAAATCTTTCCTTTCTGAGGTGTGCTAAAACCAAATCTCCAACTTCAAAGTTCACCTCTCTTCTTGTCATGTTTGCTCTAGTTTTGTACTTGATGTTGCTATCCTGCAGTTGTTGTTTCACTTTCTCATGTATTGCTTACATTTCTGAAGCAAAATATTCTCCCTCTGCACTTCTCATTTCATCTTTTCCCAAGTTTCTTAACTAAGATATTCCACTTGGATGCATTCCATAGACTATATGGAATGGACTTTGTCCTGTACTCCTGTTAGGTGAGTCATTATATGCATATTCATCTTGTGTTAACACTTGATCCCACTGTCTTGGATTTCCTGCAGTAAGACTTCTTAAAATATTGCCCAAACTCCTGTTCACAACTTCAATCTGTCCATTAGTTTGTGGGAAATAAGCAGAACTGAAACTTAGTTTAGTTCCCAACTTCTTCCATAATGTCGTCTAGAAATTTTCAACAAATTTGGAATCCCTGTCTAAGATAATACTCTTAGGCAACCCATGCAATCTTACTATCTCCTTGAAAAACAAATTAGCAGTGTGAGTAGCATCACTAGTTTTATAACATGGAATGCCATTTTTGAAAACCTGTCCACTACAACAAAAATTGAATCATTACCTCTTTGATTCTTTGGTAAGCCCAAAACAAAATTCATACTTACCATATCCCAAGGCCTATCTGGAATTGGTAATGGAACATACAAACCTGTGTTTTGACTTCTTCCCTTTGCATATTGACAGTTTTTGCAAGTTTTCACATACTTTTCCACTTCAGATCTCATCTTCGGCCAGAAATAAAATATGTTCAACTGTTCATAAGTCTTCTTTATACCAAAATGTCTTGCAAGTCCTCCACTATTTTTTTCTTTGATTAAATTCTCCCTCATAGAACAACTTGGTATGCACGGCTGATTTCTCTTAAACAACAGCCCATCTTGTAAGAAATAATCCAACCATTTACTCCTATCCACCAAGACAGGATTCTTACAAGCTTCAAATGCCTCTTTAAAATCTAGATCTGTCTCATATAATTCTTTAAGAAAATCAAAACCTACCACTTGAATTTGACTTTCTTGAAGTAATACGTTTCTCCTACTTAAGGCATATACAACTTTATTTGATTGGCCATTTATATGTTTCTAGACAAAATGGAAACCTTGAAGATACTCTACCCATTTAGCATGTTTCTGGCTAAGCTTTGGTTGCTGCATAATATACTGTAGTGCATGGTTATCTGAATAAAGTATGAATTCCTTTGACATTAGATAATGTCTCCACTTCTTCAATGACTGCACAACTGTGTAGAACTCCTTATCATAAGAAGAATACTTCTTTTTGGAATCATTTATCTTTTCTCTTAAATAAGCTATAGGACTATCTTCCTAACTTAAAACACCTCCAATAGCTTCTCTGCTGGCATCACACTTCACTTGGAAAGGCTTACTAAAATCAGGTAGAACCAAAATAGGCTTTTCAGTGATTTTCTTCTTCAACAGTTGAAAATTCTCTTCTGCTTCAGTAGTCTACCTAAATGGTTGTTTATCCTTCTTTATGGTCTCAATAATAGGTGCATTGATCTTAGTAAAATTCTTTATGAGTTTTCTATAAAAACTAGCAAGACCATGAACATTTCTTACCTCAAAAACACTTTTAGGTGAAGGCCACTCCATGATTGCCTTGATCTTTTCTAGATCCATCTTTAGCCCTTCAGCAAAAATAACAAAACCCAAATACACTAACTCTTCTTTCATGAATGAACACTTCTTCAAATTCAGCAATAACTTCTCTTGCTGTAGCCTTTGTAAGACATAATTCAGATGTCTCATGTGCTCCTCCTTAGACCTGCTATAAACTAATATATCGTCCAGATATACTATTACAAATTTACCAATAAATTCTTTAAGAACTTCATTCATGAGTCTCATAAACATACTTGGTGCATTTGACAACCCAAAAGGCATTACTCTCCATTCATACAATCCCTCATTTGTCTTAAAGGCAGTTTTCCACTCATCCCCTTCTCTTATCCTTATCTGATGATATCCACTTTTAAGATATAGTTTTGTAAAATACCTTGCTCCACTCAAGCAATCAATTAAATATTCAATCCTAAGTAAATGAAATCTATACCTAATTGTGATTTTATTGATGGCTCCTGAATCAGTACACATTCTCTAGCCTCCATCTTTCTTTGGACTCAACACTGTTGGTACTACGCAAGGGCTCAAGCTTTCTCTGATCAGCCCTTTGTCAAGTAGTTCCTGCACCTGCTTCATAACCTCCTCATTTTCTGTAGGAGTCATTCTGTAAGCTGCTTTGTTAGGTAGATTTTTTCCAGGAATCAAATCTATATGATGGATGATTCTTCAAATGGGTGGTAACTCATTAGGCAAACCGTCAACAATGATATCACAATAGTTCTCCAACATTTCTTGAATTTCAATGGGTAAATCAGAAACTTTAGTGGAAGTCATTATTGCCTTGGGCTTTCAAATTACAACAAAATTTACCTCATTCTCTTCAATCTGCTACAAGTATTCTTTTCCTCCTAGTAACAAATTTTTTGGATCAGTCTTCTTTCCTGATGCATCTTATTCTCCCATAGGCAACAACGTATGATTGATACCATCTTTACCAAACTTGTAGGTGTTTCTTTTCCCATCATGCATAGCTCCTCTGTCATATTTCCAAGGTCTTCCAAGTAATATGTGACACACATCCATTGGCATCACACCACATATAATTTTGTCCTTATATTTTCCCAACTGCAACTCCACTTCACACTATTCATTCACTAACAACCGATGTCCCTTTTGTAACCATGAAACCTTGTAAGGTGTTGGATGTCTCATTGTTTTCAGCTTCAATTTCTCCACCACTTCTGTAGAGACTAAATTATCGGTGCTGCCACTATCAATGATCATCTGAAATCATTTCCCTTGAACCTTACACACTGTCCTGAACAAGGTCTTTATTTGTGATGGTTCAGCTATCTCCTTTTCTGGCTTGAGAAAAACTTTATTGATTACCAAATATTCTCCTCTCTCTGGTATATTTTCTTCTTCTGCCACTGTCGTTGCTATTGCTTCTCCCTCAGTGTGAGCAAAAATTGCGTTCCTCTAACTCTTTCCTGCATTCTCTGGGCACTCAAAAGCTCTGTGTCCTAGTTTGTTACATCTGTAACATCTTACTTCTCTTCCTCTTCCTCTGCCTCCTCTTCCTCTAGAAAAACTCCCTCTGCCACTTGCATCACCTCCTGTGGTTGCATGCTAGGTTGAGCTGCCGTTAGCTCCATATTTAGGTGTTGTACATATTCCTCTACCACCTTGACTTCCCCTTCCTCGGAAAGTACCTCTCCCTCTGGCACACTGCTTCCTCATGAGTTTTTCCTCAACACTCAGTACCATCTAATAAGCTATAACCCCTAACAAAAGACAAAGCTTCCTCTACTGTTTTAGGAGATAGTATACTTATCTCATCTTGAATGTCCATCCTAAGTCCATTCACATATCTAGCCACCTTCTCATCTATATCCTGAGTTTTTCGAGCTCTTATGCTTACCTTATAGAATTCATCTATGTATTCTTTCACTGTCATAGACCTCTGCCTAATATTTTGCATCTGTCTAAACAAGGTTTGCTGATAATTACTTGGTAGAAACTTACCTCTTAGCTTTTCTACCATCCTGCTCCAATTTTTGATAGGTTTCTTGCCAAGTATCTTTCTTTCTGCCTGCACTCCATCCCACCAAAGTGTTGCATGTCCTTTTAGCTTGGTGACAACAAACTTTACTTTCTTCTCATCTTCTGTTTCTTCATAGTCAAAGAATTTCTCCATGCCATTAATCTAGTCTATCAATTCTTCTGGATTCAGTCCTCCTTCATATATTGAAACCTCAGTCTTTGGCCTAGCTATGGATCTCAACACTGACTGGAAGAATCTCATCTCAGGAGTAACTACTACAGTTTCCTCCTCTCCTTCAACTTCAACCTCAGGCTCACTAATATCCCCATCATCTATATTTCTCTCTGTTGTTAATGCCTCTAATCTAGCCTGCATCTGTTGCACAGCTTCCATCACTTCAACATTTGCAACTGGTCGACCTCTTCCACCACGTCCTCATCCTCTTCCAACTCTGAAAGCCATATTAACTTTCCTTCTTCTGCTTCTGAGATTCAATTCAGTGTCAAAAGGTTGCTCTAATACCACTAATGGTGGCCTGGGTGTAGGCGATATAGACAAACGCCCTAATCCTAATATAATTTCCTCTAATTCTGGCTGAAATACTTCCTCAATCCTAACTAGTGTATCAATCATCTATTTCTAGACCGACTGTTCATAAATTTCCCTTTTTTGCCACTATCACCACTCTTTTCTCCTTAATCGCCTCAACTGTTGGTATTAGAAACAAATTACACAACAGAGGCTTCTTTTCCACTATCGGAGCTATCATTCCATGGGAATTACGAAATACACTATCGGCGGGGTTTAGAATGGTAATAACACAAATAAGAGTAAATTATACTATCGACGCTGTAAACCAAAGGAAATGCGTTACTCCACAAAATACGCTATCGGCTGGCTTTATTCCAAAGAAATGGAATAACACTACGGGCACTTTAAATACACTATCGGTGGGTTATTTCATGAGAACTGAAACAACACTATCGACACTTTACTATCGGTCCTTCCTCGATGCGATAATACTGTAGCATATCGGCGATCGCAATCGGGAGTTTCAACATTCCTTGCTAGCTCCTCTACCGATGCGATAAGCTTCGCGGAACCAATAAGTTATAAGTCCTCCCTTATAATGTTTCAGGTCCGAAAGTGTCGCAACCTCAGATTTCGGCGGTTCAAAAGGCCAGTCCTCCTCTTCTCAAACACAACGATGCGATAATGTTTGCGGAACCGATATGGGTATTAGCCACATTTAACAATATTTCAAATCCAGATTCTCAATTCGGACTAAGTTTTCCACGATTTCTTAGTGTAAACCCGAATTTGGCTTGCATGACTAAACGACGTGTAAAATGGAAACAAAGCATGCCGATATGAAGGAAACACACCCAAATAGACTTCAATCAAAGTATTAACTGGAAGACCGAGCCAAACCCCCGTTGTAAAGATTCAAAAGGAAAACACTACGTGAAGCCAGAGGACGCATAAACACCAGTTTAACAGACAAACATATGTTTAGATGCACAGAAAAGGCTCGGAGGTCACCACACCTCCGAGATGGACCAATACACAGAGAAATCCCCTCTTCCTTTGAGAAATATGTGATAAAAGCATGCGGTCCAAATCCCTTTACAACAGCATCAAACTTACATATGTACTAGTTTGTGTTAACAACCAGTTCCTAAAATAGAGGCTTAATTTATTGCAACTATCAATTCTGCAAGACATCCTCCTCGAGAACCTCCACTATGCTCAACTAATCCTATCTGTTCAGCGAGGTATTCTCCTCGAGAACCTCCACTATGGTTTAACTATTAACATTTATTACAACATGATTTATTCCTAGATTCTATCTCTATGTTAAATTAGAAAACATGGAAATTGATGGCTAAAGGATCCCACTCCTTTGCTTGTAGATTTTTTTGTATTTTTGGAATAAGTTTGAAGTCTTTTTCCCTCTAAGTCTCATGCTCATGCATCACTCAACAACTATAGGAACTTGCTAGTATACTCATCAACTATTACAGAATCCATCTGCATCTCATAAAACTCCTTACCTCTGTCATCATAATACCTCTCATATAGCTACTTCTTCTTGAAGAGTTTCTTGGACTCATCACATATCAAATCTTCTTCCCGAAGGCCCTTGACATTCTTCGCATCTTCCCACAAAATATACGCTTTCCCTTTAAGACTAAAGGTAGCTATCATGTCTTTCATGTTCTTTGAATAGCTATGCAGTCTGAAGAATTTCTTCATCCCAAGAAATCATGTCTCTGCATCTTTTGACTTCCTTGTCTCTCCATCAAATGTAGGAGACTTGACCTTCTTGAACTCTTCTGGAAAGTACTCACTCCTCATATAAGGATGATGATGCTGACAACTATGATGATGTATCCTAAGTGAAGAACTATAAGGATACCCATGCCTACCAGTCCTCTTATCAGGTGTATGCAATGATCTATTGCCTCTAACTGTGTCCCCTTTATCCAACCTGTATCCAGACCGAGACCTGCCACCATGGGATCCTATAGTTTTCTCTTCTTTCTCTTGAGTGGTCCTCAACCGTCCCTGTCTCTACAAGCCTGACAAGATCTAAAGAATCACTGCATTGACTTCTACATTCTTTTCTTGATCCCTTGCAAGTCTTTCGTGAGCCTCAACTAATATGTCATTTTCTACTTTGCAACTATTGATTTCTTCCCTTAGACTCCTCATTGTATCTACTATACCAGGAGAATACTCATCTCCTTTTTACCCAACTGAACAAACCACAATGGCAACATGGATGGAGATCAAAACACCGATCTTCCATATGACCAGTTCTTTGACAATGAGAACACTTTGGTTGAACTTCAACTTCAGGTTGCATGCAATTTTGTTTGTCTGGAACTTTCTCAAAACCTACTGAGGTGAGTGGTTCAAGAAATCCTACACTCACGAATTGAATTGGCTTGGAATAATCTGGGATATGTAAGTTGGTGTCATCAGTGACATATCCTAAGCCTTGTCGATTCTTGTTATTTTGAATCTCTTCCCAGGGCTTGATGATGGGTTTGGAAGAAATTTGAATTTGATCATGAACAACTTCGACACTTGAAGTTGTTTGGATGAGTGATTTGGAATCAACATCTTTATCTTCATCTGTATGGTTGAATGACTTGGAAGAAGTACTCTTTTGTTGCAACTCATCTCTTAGTAGTTGCGACACTAATTGAAGAAACTCAATGGTTTCATGTGTTTGTTGTAGATGTCGTGAAAGATCAGCAAGAGTTTCTTTGCTGATGTGCACCATGTATTCATCAATGGAGATGATCAAACTATGAAGAATATTTAACAACTGAATATGTTGCGCCATCTGAACTTGCTCACTTGAAATCAGGCTCTCTTGTCATAGATGTTGTGCTTTGAACTGTTTCACTTGACAGGCTTGCTTGCTATGGGACTTGAATGGCACGCTCGCTTGATTTGTTGAACTTCACTCACGCTCGCTTGCAGGAGATGTGAACTTGTTGCTTGTTTGCTTTAGAGTTAAAAATCGTGCATTCACTTGATTCTTCTTAAAGGAAGGGTGTCGAACACTGTCGAAAATGCACCCAAAAAAAGCTTACAATGATTTTAATGACTCACTATAATGAATTCAGTTTGACTCAATTCAAGACTTGGGTGTCGGTTTCAACCGAGAATGAACCCTTTACAATTCAATGTGATTTGAGTTTGATTACAAGTTCAACAATGTTGATGTAGAATGTGCTCTGAAACGTTGAAGTTTACAGATTCATTAACTTGATTGTAGTGATGTAGACATTGTTTTGAAATGCTGGAGTGTGCAGATTCATGAACTTGATTGTATTGAGTGAAATTGTTTGTTGAGGTAGAATGCCGATGTTGAAAACTTTGATTATTTGTTGTAGTGACGTAAATGCATGTGTTGAGCTTAATTATCCTTCCTTGGTGCTATTCTGTTACAAGTGTTGTGCTTGATTGCATTGAACTTTATGTGTGTGGTAAATGTGATCATTTATGTGTCAAAACTAGACACAAATAGAAATCAAAAACATGAAGCCATAAAACACATGCCATCACAAATACACATGGTGTACCTAAGATCCCCTTATTCAATTTCGGGCGGATCTAGGACACAATCAACACAAAAAATGATATATTTATTAAACTTTGGAGTACATAATCGTCAATTTCTCAAGCAATGAGAATGTCAAGCTCACAAATACTTGAAGCAACTTTGATTCAAATCTCTCAAAATCTCTCTCAAAATAAAATATTACTTTGGAGTATATGATTGACTTTTCTCAAAAAAAAAATTTACTTATCACTCCAAAAACACGATATGCACATGTATCATAATCATAATCATAATCATATTGATATAACAACATCATGCATGACCATACCAACTATATACCATGACCCTATGCATGACAACCATCACCTTAACAAAATAAAACTTTACTCGAAGAGAGCGCAACTTATTCTCATACCACCCTTTAGTATCAGATATCACCCAAAGAGAGTGCAACCCACTTTGATACCACCCTCTAACTGCGTCCTCCCATATTTAACCACTTTCACTAGTTTTCTTAGGCTAAACATGAGCTGAGAGTCACCATGATAATATTGAACCTCCTATATGACCTTAAGGAAATGGAGACAACAACTTAAGACCTTACTAACCTCCACGAGCAACCCAACCCCTCTAGGTGTATAACCCCTGAGTTAACTCTCTTTTTCACTAAACTAGAACCCTAGTCACTCCCATCATAAGACCTCCAAGTGACTAAAACTCTCCAGTCACTCCCATAGGTTTTCCTCCCAGTGACTTCATACTTTTATGCTCAGTTCTATGCCAGTGACCTTGAATTTTGAACCACTTTTTCAAGGCTGGGACTCAGGCCTCTCCCCAAAACTCCATGAAACATATAGAAATGATAAATGACATAGAAACAAAGCTTGTATACTAAAAATTGAATAAGGAATTGATCTGCACCTCCCAACGAGGACAAGCATTATGTTAAACACATGGTAAACATGCAATCTACAGGTCATGAATGCATATCTAAACATAGGGATCTAGAACTTATTTGAGGTTTAACAAGAAGGATCAATGCCTAAGTTCTCAAAATAGATGTCATAACACCATTTAGGTCATGCATTAATTAAATAAACATTCATTCATTAAAATGTGATAAGAGCCATACTTGAATCTATCATATAGGCATGCTTATAATTAGCATATAACCATATAGATAATTATGATAAAACAACCATTAAAGCCACATAGTAATAAGTATATTTACTCATCAAAGACAAGAGAAACTTAGATCTTATTAACCATATGCAAAATCCAACCAAGACATGGACTTCTACGTACCACCCAACCATAGATTGAGTTGAACAAAATATTTCATTCATCCAATCACCCCTGTGCCATATTATGAGGCTCATCAATAGGTATATCATAAGGGTCAAAATTCCATCCTCCAGCTTTAAAATCATCTCTTTCTCACATTTATTTACATTTTTTATATTATTCTTAGTTCAAGCAGTAAAAGATGTGTTGTTATGCCATGTTGCCCAATATGTCAAATTGTAGGAATTCAAGCAATTTCAGGATATTTTGAGTGTAGGAGATCGGAGTAGACAACAAGGAGAGATTCTAGGAGGTTGTCCACCTCCTTAACTCTACTAGTCAATCAAATATCACTACCTTAACTCTCATCAACTCGAGGTCATTAGCAGCCAAGCCAGTGCAGTTCAAGGAAGATCTAGATCCACCTTTCTCGAGTTTGGGAGACAAACATATCTATTTTCTAGGGAGTTATTGGTAGCTACCATTTTGTATAAATAAACATGCTAAGGAACTCATTAGGATTCAAATTTTTGTTGTAGATAAGAGGCTATTGAGCTCAAGCACTTGTGATTGCTATTTTTGATGATGTATTTGACATTTCTGGAATGATAATGAGAAGTTTCATTTTGATCCATCACTAAGTTAGTCCAGAGGGTTGAAGCTCTTGGGTTTGGTCCCAACCCTAGTATCTTAGGTCCGTATTATGTATTTATACTTATTTTAGCTTAGAATGTTTGATTAGTTGTTGCATTTCAGTAGAGTTTAGTTCCTCAAAAAGTCTATGATTGTGGCCTCTATATCATCTCTCTCATGGGAGCATGATTAGAGGACTCCACCATCACAACCCAAAAACATTGTGTGATTTATTGTTTACGATTTCTTGGAAAAGTCTACATTTTTTATCTTTCTTTACATATGATTGTTGTAGCTTAGAAGTTAATTCATTGTATAAATCAAGTTCTTAGCATCACTTAGATAGTTTCCAAATTCAACTCATATTTTCCACCATTGATTGTAATATTTTGCAAATGAAAAGAAGAATAGGTGCATGTGATGTTGTAGGACTGTTGGATCTGTAGGCAAGTGATATTTTGACCACCTCCATCTAGGACTTCTCCATTCTTTTTTTTTATGAATTCCAACCAATGTCTTGATTTACGTTTTTAGGTCACCATGAGAAGCCCTCTTAGCCCAAAGTTAGCCTTCCTAAAGTGTTCGGTTTGGCTAGGGGTTGTTATCCATGATAACCCCTAGAAATAATTTTCAGTTTGATTAGTCATTTTAGATAGGGTTTTTATGTTTAGGTTCATGTAGAATTTGTCATATGGTACATTTAATGTTTGGTAGGGTCATCATAAAAGGGTAAAGGTCATAATTCCATTTGTATAGAGGCCATCGTTTCATAATTGAGTCACTTGATAGTTTAACAAAATTTCACAACAACTCCAGTTCAACAAAACAAGGGTTTAGTACGAAAGTTTCTGTCATTTCTGTAGCAAAATGGTCCATCCTAGCACTTGTCTCTCTATGGAAGTTTGTTGTTGTGTAATGGTATTACTTTAAATGAGTGTTAGAGAGTCAAAGTTGTGTTGTGTCATAAACACCTTTATCCTCGTGCCATCCACTTCTTTCCATTCATTCTTACCTTTTATTTTTCCACTTTATACCATTTGTTGCTACGAAAGTTCACAAGTGTTTTCATTGTAATAGTGGTTTACACTGTCAAAACGAATCTAGTTGTGGTGTAAGTGTGGTGTAGGTGTTCTTAACTTGATTTTTAGGTGAAGAGGAAGCAGCTCACAAGTAGCTCCTGACATGTTGCTAGCATGGCATCCAAAAACATTATAAACGAGCTTTTGTGGTGCATTATGAGCCCTTTTAGAAGAAAAGCTAAGAAGAAGTCTTACAAGAATAGATAAGTGAGGCAAGGGAAGAACCCATTGAGAAAAAACTACAAGTTGAAGACTTCAATAAAGAGATGGCACAACAAATAGACTTTTATGATGAAGTGACAGAAAAGTCTAGGAAAATGGTGAAGAGATCTTTACCTCTGCATACGATGTTAAAGCACACCTACGAGAGGAATACTTGGCTGCAAGAATATAGGAGAAAGTTGCAGAATAGGGTCAAATTATTGGAAGAACTAATTGAGAAGATCAAATCTGAGATTTTAAGTAAGAAACTCAAGATTATAAGTTGTAGAGGAGGACACTCATTGAAAATGGTCAAAGCTGATCAAATCCACATTTTTTCCCATTATATCTCTTAACTAACCTTTTTGAGCATTATACATGATGGAATATACTTATAGAGGTGATAAGAAAAGATAAAAATAAAAAAAACATCAACACACAGAAACTCAAAAATTTCGTAGCAACTCCCCATAATGAAGCAAGAAATTTGCCATGAAACTAGTGTAGCTTTTCATGGAGGAGAATGCAAGTAAAAATCTTAGCTAAGGGACTTAGCTAATAAATATAAATGAAAACTTCAGCATTGTCAGAAAGGCAATTTTTTAAATTTTCTACCAAAATTTGCTACATAAATTTTGGAAATGATTGTTTTTGTAGTCAACGTCAGAATCACTTTCTGATAAATTCAAAGTAATTTTTAAAATCTGAAGGAGGTTTTTCATTCAACCCGAGCTTATCTACAAAAGCCTCTCTCCGTTTTGACACAAACATCAGGGATTGGAAGATATGCCCTCATCTTTGAGGCCTATTTTATATATTTTTCCTAGCCAAAAATTTTGAAATTCGACCTAGTGGAAGTCCATGTCAGCAAGTCAACCAATTCAACATCCATGTGGCATGAGACACATCATCAGCTCCTGTAAATTCCACAAATAGTTGGGCTTGGTTAACTTCATCAATAGAAAATGGTTAAAGTCTTAAAAGCTAGTAGAGTCCTAGTTGAATTCAAACTATGTAGAACATAAATTCCCTACGAGAACTCTGTCAGTTAGAAGAAAAATAGGAATAAGTCTCTTAGATAGTGGATCGAATATGGCCTAGGTGGAAAGTTGAAGTAAATAGATCTTTTCTCTATAAATAGATATATTTTTTACTTTGGGAGGGGTGGATCGAGGATGTGAAGAAGCTACCATATGTAAATTTTCTCAGTTAATATACATTTAGTAGCATACTCTGTTTTCATTACCTGAGATACAGATTTTGGTCTATATGTTTACTTGTTCTGTCTTTTACATTGATATCTATTTTTAAAGTATTATGATCACTTGGAATTCAGTGTTAAGGTCTACTCCAACTTTCTTCATATGTTTTATTTGTTGTTAAAGGGTTTTATTCACTTCCTTTCTAAGCCAAAGGAAGCCTTAGTTTCCTCAGAAAATAGTTATGTAAGTTTTCTTGTAATTGACCCCATGCCAAATGGTTGTAGTACTCACTCCCTTTCACCTGCATAAAATACAAAAAAAAAAAAATAGAGTTAGCCATCTGTAGTTTTGAGCTGATTAAAGTGAAATTTGATATAATGTTTTGAGAGAGCCCTCTCAGATTGGAAGGGCTAACTTTGAGTCAAAAGTTGGTTTGAAATAGTTACACTTGGTTGGAGGTTGACACAACCAAACTTATTCTATCCTAGTGATAACATTTTGGTGCATCTACTAGGAAATGAAAAGCTCATTTTCCCGGATTTTCTTTGACTCACTTCATTCTGATTCCCAAGAGTAACAGAAAATCATACTTTTCTGAAGGTTGTGATATTACCCTGGAAACTCCAATCTAAAAATATACACAAGATCAAAGCTTCATGGTGACTCCACTACTTGAATATCAATATGTTGAAGAAGTTCCAAGATGAGTTTTACTTTAAGAAGATATGCCAGGTATGGTCCTATGGATCGGTCTCACATCTATGGTTTTCCAAATCCTATTCCTTCTACTGATTTGTCAAACCATCTTCCTATGTTCAAAGACGAAAAGAAATATGATGCTAGTATGCATTTGGTTAAATTCCATATACATGTACATAGACTAAGGGTTGAGTTTCTTGAGGATTGTATCATGAAGATGTTTATGGCTACCCTTGAAGACAAAGCTAGAGTATGGTATGGAGGGTTTCCATCAAGAAGCTTGTGTTCTCTTAAAGATTTCCATAGAATATTCTTTGGACATTATGGGAAGTCTCATCCTTCCTTACCACTGTTTCAAAACTGTTGTAATTTTTGTAAGGGTTTCATTCAATATCTTGAAAGTATTGATGATGATGTAGAATGTATGGATGAGGAGATGTTAGAGGCACTTTATGAATTTTCTTCTCAAGCTAGTTGTCATGATGATCAAGAAGTTTTCTAACAAGAAGATGTTTTTTATTTAGTTGGAGATGAAATGGATGAGGAATTTGAAAGTCAAGTCATATTACATGAAATCCATGAGGATTTGCAACCTTGTCAATCTATATGTAGTCAAAGGTATGAGGAAAATCATTCAAATCATTTTTCATCCCATTCCTTTTCTGAGTTTTTATGTCGAGAAGAAACTCCTCAAGATCAAGCTATTGAAAATACATGCATGAAAATTAAGAACAATAAGGTAACATGTGATGAAAGTTGTCTACCTAGACAAGAACTTCTTTCCATTGAAGATCATAATGATGTTGTCCCGGTTAAAGTGCATGAAATTTCACTGTTAGGTAAACCCGAGTTACATGAAGAGCTGAGTATATAAGTTTTACCTATTCTATTCGAGGATCATCAAAATCACATACATGATATGCATAAATTTGTTTGTATAGGATCTATTAGTGTTCAGAATCAATATGATAGTCCTCAAGAAAAATTACCAAAGGCCAAATCAGAATTGTTTGATAAGGCTAAAGATTAGTTTTTATGTACACAATATGGATGTCATGTTTGAAGATGTTCAAGAATATATGGATATTTTTGTTGGTTTACATGGAAGGGAAGACAAATCTAGTGTTTCCTATTTATTTGATGATGTTTTTCAAATTGAATACATAGGGAAAAAAACCCATCAGTTATATAAATATTTGATAAATATGGAGTAATATGATATGCAATATTTCCAGCTAAAAAAATTGGCATACCATCAAAAATAAGTAGTTAATATTGATAAAAACACTTGGAGGTCTTCTTCGTACATGTGATTCTTCCATGGTTGTTTCTTTCTTTTATTAGGGTTTTTTTCTAAATTGTTGAATTTTGGCATCTACCTTTTATGGTTTAGGTGTCATTGAGATGGAGAAATTTTGTGATATACTAATTCCCTTCAGTATTGGTCAACCTAGCTATTATAATTACCTTGCTTAAATTAGTTCTACAAGTCATCCCTATGTACATATTCTCATCCTCGGCAACCCCTAAAGCCATTATGGGAAAAATAAGAAACATACAAATATCCTTATTTTAGGGGGAGCTAAATAACAATAAAAATGTGTCCTTATCACTTCAGAAAAATTATGCTATCCTAACCACCTTGGTGGTTTGGGACTGAGAGACCCTAAAATACTCAATTAATCACTAAGGGCCAAAACTCACTGGTGGTGGCTTAAAATACCATCATCTTTATGGAGTAATGTATGGAATCAAAAATACATGGTAGTAACAAATGATAGTTTGATAATTTGGATAAGGGGGTGGAATTAAGGGATTTCATCTCTAGAATTGAACGTGGAATCAAAACATGAACTTATTCCTCTTTTAAGAGGATTCTTAGTAGCAATGGGCCCAAATTAGAAAAAGGAGAGTTAAATGAGCTAAAAACTTGTTTGATATTGTAAGGTGTAGTACTATTCTAGAAGTATTGGGCGCAACCTCAGGCAGTGGAAGAAGTGCACACATTGGCCAGTGGACATAAGATTAGAAACACAATTAGCCATCACAAATGAAACAAAAACTAGAAGAATTAAAATCCAATCTAGGAAAGATATCCTTCGATAGGGGAAATGTCCTAAAGGATATTTATCTTAAAGGAGCCTTGTAGATTAATATCTAGCATAGAAGGACACCTTAGTAAAACTAAATGGAAAAAGCTATGGGACTCCAAATTCTAGCCAAAGGTGACCCTCTTCCTCTAGCTTTCATGCAAAACAAAATATTAACTTGGAAAAATCTCCAAAATTGGGTTTTCAAAGTCTATCTAGATGTAGCCTCTGCTAGGAAAACATAGAAACAACTGATCATCTACTTAACAATTATAGATTTGCATTATAAATATGGGATCACTTGGCCATACTTTTTAGACAATCAAAATTGGAACGAAACCAATATTCATTCAACACTTGATGAATGGAATTTTGGACCTTTTAAAAGTACTATAGTGAACTGAACATGGAAATTTTCCTGATATTTATAGCATGGGAATTATGGAAGGAAAGGAGTAGAAGAATATTCAAATATTAGTCATTAAATGTGGACACTATTAGAGATCCATAATGGGAAGGGTAAGCGAAAAAATCCTCATAATCTCAAGTGGTCTACACAAGATTGGGAATGTAATTCCAAGGAATCACGCACTGTCACACTTTTGGGGCTCAACCAATATTTTACATATTTTCAAGCAACACAACCCTAGCCCATTCCCGGAAGTCCTAACAAATAGCAACCACCTTCTCCTAGTTTCTTAAAGTTAAAATTTGATAGAGCCTTTAGGATTAATCTGGCCTTGCTAGTTTCATAGGGGTATTTAGAAATTATCATGTGTAAATCACTCACATTTATATGGGAATTCTAGGAAATGAAACTAATAATGC
The DNA here is from genome assembly GCA_031772625.1 of Pinus tabuliformis. Classification (NCBI taxonomy): domain Eukaryota; kingdom Viridiplantae; phylum Streptophyta; class Pinopsida; order Pinales; family Pinaceae; genus Pinus; species Pinus tabuliformis. Next base: position 598,897,103 of record CM062805.1, on the reverse strand, counting down.
GGTGAAACTATCATCCTTGGAGCAAGGTCTAATAATATCCAAGCATCTTAATTATCAAAAATTGATAACATAAGGGGATTATAAAACAATTGTCCTAATGATAAAGAAACTACAAAATGGATCCAGCCCCCCAAGTCCTCTAATAGATGGAGACTAATGGTAGGTTTAACAAGAATCAAAGTCTTAAAAGTAATAGTTTCCCTTGTACTATCACATATACGAAGAACATGAAATAAGTTGGAAAATAAACTAGCTAACAAAGGTCTACAATACAAGTAGATATGTTGGAAAGAAAATCTCCATCCTCTTCTTGATGTGCTAAGACCCATGTGCAAAGAAATTATAGAAATGGACAAAGCTCCCCAAGGTGGGTGCACATCAGGTGAGGCGGCCTCCTTGCATTGAGATGACAACCATCTATTTAATATGGGTGGTAGGCTTCCCATCAAATGTGATATGGATAGCTTAGCATAAAAATATGCTTGTATGGTATTTTTTTAGTTCATGGGAGGGCATTGTGATGATAGCCTTCATTGTGTGCGAGTCTAGTGAAGGGAAATTTGTTTTGAATTCTAAAGGAAAGAGCACTCAAGTATTAATTATGATGATTAACAAGAAGGAAATAACATATAATAACACAAGATGGAGTAATGTAAATTGAGGAGGCAAGGTTGAAGTTCTTGGTATAGTTTATTGAGTTGCATGACACTATTTCTCATGGGCACTCATAGCCTTTTATAGTCCTACTATTGTCAAATATTATAGGTTTGGAAAAGAGGAAATTAAAAGTCAATCCTATAATAGCATTGTCGCTTCATGCAAGATCGTTGATAGTTTTCAATTAGAAAATACTCAGTCTAGAGTGCACTACCTCTAGTTCGTTGCAAAATTAGATAAGGATTCTCAGTTTTGCTGCAATTGTAATTTATGTTCTGCACAACCATTTAGTTGTAGACATTTTTCTATCAAAGTTTTGCAGGAGTTGTGGATTAATCATCTTTTGGATATTTATCCCCTCTCAGGAACTTCTAATTCGAGGAGGTGTGTTTTTTATGACTTAATTTGAGCTTTTTCAACCTCCATTTCACCCCCTACCTCTAATGTTTCTCTTTGTTGGGAGTGCCTTACTCATTGTTAAGTTGGGTTATCCTTCTCTGGCATCCTAGTCACCCTCCTTGTGCCCCTTCTTAGAGTTCCTACTATCTCTATTTTTCCTCTCCTCCCCATCTAAACTTTGTATTTGATTTCCCTTTCCCTCCCTAGGACCGTAAACTTCATTCAACCCCTCCCTGGTTACCCTGGGTCATCGCAAGAGGTGGTCTCTCCTCTATTCACCATGGAGGCAGAAGAGAACAACCCGACCCCTCCCTTGCCCCTAATCTTTCTTTCCCCTCTTAGCCAAACCCATGCCCAATCAATAGCTCAAGTTGTTATGACCCAATATAGAGAAATCATGGAAAATTTTAGGGCCGAATTTTCGCCCTTAGGCGAAATTAAGGGGTTTTAAATTTTTAGTGGGCGAATATTCTGTACCATAGTACATTTTTACAAATCGCCTCTATAGCCCACCTTATTTTAAGGAGGAGGGTAAAAAAGGTAAATTTAGCCCTTGAAATTAGGAGTTACAACCTTCCATTCGCCCTAATTTTCAATAATAGGTTTTATTTAAGTGAATCCTATGGGCCAAATACCATATTTATAAAAGAGGTATGGTAAATTAATAAAAATATAAATAAATGAGAGGTATGGTAAATTAATAAAAATATAAATAAATGAGAGGTATGGTAAATAAATAAAACATTTTTTATATTTACTCCATAAGTCGCCTTATATACATGCAAGGGTGTAAACAAATAAAAATATAAATAAAGTGGAGGTATGGTAAATAAATAAAACCTCTTTTTATACTTACTCAAAAGGTATGGTAAATAAATAAAAATATAAATAAACTAGACGTATGGTAAATAAATAAAACCTATTTCATATTTAGTCCATAATCCTCTTTCTATTTATGAAGGCTCAAAAAAGAGGTTTTATTTAAGTGAATTCTATGGGCCAAATACCATATTTGTAAAAGAGGTATGGTAAATTAATAAAAATATAAATAAACGAGAGGTATGGTAAACAAATAAAACATTTTTTTATATTTACTCCATAAGTCACCTTATATTTACGAACACTTAAAAAATGTGTTATATTTAGGTGAAACCTATGGGAAAAATATTATGGGCCAAATACCATGGGCTAGATTATTATTAATACCATGCAAAAAAACATTATTAACCCTAATATTAGTATTAATAAAAAAAAATGGCACATGGTATTGACCCATGGTATTCATGTGGAATGTAGCCTATTTAAATGGGGGAATTAAACCAGCATAGATCCATCTTTACTCTCGTTCTACTAAGCCCCGAGAGGGATCAAATATCGTGATAGAGGGATCAAATATCGTGATTTGCAAACTAGCATAGAGTGAAAAAATATTTGATCCCTCTCGGGGCTTGGTGGATCAAGAGTAAAAATGGATGTTGTAATTTAATGTATGTTAAACATTTTAACTTGGCTAAAATAAAAAATAAAATAAAAATCAATTATTAATTTTATTAATTTTTATAAATTACTAATAGTAATTTTTAAGTTCCAGGTTTATGATAATCCATGGTAATACCATGGTATTCATGTGAGCATAGACTATTTAAAGGGGAAATTCTATCATCTTAGATCCATCTTAATTCTGGGTCTACCAAGTGCTCAGAGGGATAATTATATTTCATCCCCCTAAGAGTGGTAGATGTGGAGTTAAGATCGATATAGGTTGGTTTTTATGATAATGAACTTTAGGAAATTATATTTTAAAAACATTTTAAGGTGAATGGTTAAAGCTACATTTAGTCACTTCACAAAATTTAGTAAAAAATACCAATATCTCCATTAATATTGGTTTTTAACTTTTTCTGATTTAACAAAAAAAATTCAAAACAATGAAACCTTATCACTCTTTCCACATCACCCTCGCAGAAGATTTCTCACAATTTTTCAAACATTCTCAATATGATATCTTCATGAAAAAGTTTAGGTACTGATGTTGGATTAGTTGTTTGAAAAATAAGCTGGTTTGTACAACCTTTCATCTTCTGTGCTATTCTTAGTGTGTCCTAATGATCTGTAGGGGTTGGAGCCACTACACCTTATTTTACTAAAAGGTGGAGATTGTTCACCAAAAAGGAAATTAATCTACATGTTACAATATTGTTAAAAAATGCGAGAGCTATGAGGGTAGTGAATTATGCTAATAAGCAATTTAGATTGGGAGAGACCTAATTAAATTTTATTATTTAATTGAATATTTCCAATTAAAATAATAATAAATATACATTTATATTATTCATATTATTTAATTGAATATTTCCAATTAAAATAATAATAAATCTACATTTATATATTCATATATTGATTGGAAGGATTCTCACAATGATCACTTCTTTCAATTAGATCCCCTTCAAGCCTTTGGGATACCTAATACTTTCTTATATAATATAGCTGGGGCTTGCTACTTGTTGGCATGTTGGGGTAAACAAACTTGATGTGTTTTTTTTTTTAATCTCGCAGTTGGAGTCTATGAAATAAGAAAGAAATTTGATAACTTGAAAAAAGTGGTAGCTTGACAAAAGTTGTAGAGAAAAGATTAATCTCTCCTACCTTGACAGAATTCGTTGTCAATATCAACACCTACAAGAACTTTGTTCTGGAATATTATCAAAACTAATAGAAGGATATGAAAGAGTGTATTGTAAGAACCTTGACAAACACGGTCACTGAAACTTGGAACATTGTTTGTAGGAAGAGAAAATTATGTTTCTTTTTTCCAAACATGTATGTTATTATATTACAGTTTAATGAATATGTTTTCTTATTATCATATATGGTTTCATACTTTAACAAAACATTTGCCAAGACTTCACAATGTTTTATTATTCAGCAAAAGATTTGCCAAGATCTTACAAGATTTTATAATTCAGTGAAAGATTCTCCATCACTGATAATATAATCTGGTGAAAGATTCGCCAAAAAAATTATATATACATATTATATTATTGATAAAATCGCCTCCCACTTTTCCTATGTATCATGGGGATTAGCCCATTTATTATACATATAAATTTAGGGTGGTTCTTAAAATTTTCCCTGAGAGAAATTATCCCTGAAACAGTCCAAAGAGTAATGTTTGATGTTGAGGAACAAGACTAAGAAGCCAGAAGATTAATTCCATGGAGGAAATTGGACCGTGAAACCAGTGAATGGATACTTGGCGTGGGTAACTCTACAAGAGAATGCAACTCCTCTTACATGCAAACCATTAATATTTACTAACATACTAAAACACTCATGGGAAGAGTGTTGAGAAGTGTAGCAAGAAAGGCTTAATTTGACTTAGCCTTGGTCAGAATGAGAAAATTCAAAATTTTCACATCAACGGACAACTTGGAAGCAGTTAACTAGTGTGTCATGGCTCTTGTCAATCAGTTAGCTCAATAAATTTGTGTTAGTGGGCTTGGACTTTAGTTTGCATGTGTTGGTTACTAATTTATAGCAATCTAGTTCAGTTATTTCCAGTTGTACTCAGTAAAACTAGTTCTAACATTTGATAGAACTAGTTGGAGGTCAGTTGTGCAATGGGACATTAGTCTAACTCAGAGATCATCCAATTAACTGATCAATCAACCAAAAATAGTCATGCATACAAGGAATTTGAATAACTTAGTTGTGGTGGAGATTCCAAGGTAGTGTAACATCAATTATAGACTAGTATGGAGTGTACAAGTGTTGCATGCAATCAATGATCAATCGTTGGGAACTGCACAATCAGTTTAGAGGAAATTCCTAAAGAATAGGGTTTAATTTCCTCAAGATTTGCACAAGGAAATAAGAGCCCTGGTGGGGGCATAAATTGATTAAGTCTGGGTCAGAACTTCTAATTGAGCAGAGAGAACAATTATTTTTTTTGCAAGTTGAGCTTAGAGTTAGAGCTAGCAATTGTAATAGATTATTTATTAATTTGAATAATGCAAGTAAGCTTAAGGGGTTTTTACCAGTTGGTTTCCCTTCGATACATCTATGTACTTATGTATGTGATTGATGCATGTTTGTGAATGTTGTTCTAAATTGTGAATTAATTCCTGCAGATCAGTAGAGTAGAATTGTGTCTCTTGATTTAGATTAAATTTCTTGAGCAGTTGCAATTCTACCACCATATTTCTACAACAAGTTCTCACTGATAGAGCATACTCTCAGCAGGAAATGACCATCTACATGGAAAAATTAATGGACAAGGTGGATAGACTCAACAAAGTCTCGATTCTAGCCAAGAAATTGGAAAACTTTTACTTCCTCTTCAAAAAATGACACTGCTCTAGCCACCCACTCTGGTGGACTCTCCAACTGAATGATGATGAAGTGAGTCATATCTTTCAAGAAGAAAATCAGTCATAATGTAGTGTTTTTAAATCTATCAACTCATGTTTTATTTTACTTTCTAGTCTTACTTCCATGTTGAGAGACTACTTGGTAGACTATATAATACAAAATTGTAAAGTTTTGAACATATATTATTGGTTTAGTTTCCCAAGTGGCATTCAAGTAGCTAATAATAACTATCTATGGATACATTTTATCCTTTTAAAAATAAACATATAAATTATTATACACTATTTTGTGCATAGCATCATATTAAAAATAATGCATACATGTTGGATGGTTATAATGTATTCTCATTGAATATACTCATTGAATAAGTATCTCAGTTCGTAAAAAATTATGTGAATAGTGATTCATATTAGTTATCAATTAAAAGTTTATAAAATGGTGTATATATATATAAATAAAAAATAAATTCAATTAAATTATAAAAAATAAGTTTAATTAAATATAAAATAAATTGTATAACTTTATATATATTTTTTTATTTTAAATAAAATTAATAATAAATATAAAAAATTGTATTATTTAATTTGATTAAAATAATAATATAAAATATGTAGAAGTAATAAATTAATAAATTTTAGTTTTTAAATATATTTAAAAATATATATTATATAATAAAATTTTCTTATTTTTAATTACAATATGAAGGGCTGAAATGTAGTAATAAAAAAATGTTAACCTTTAAGCACACTAATAAGTAGTTTTATAAAATTATGTTTTTTTAAGTATAACATTACATAAGGTAAGATAATATAATGCTTTTCCTTGATGAACTAAAGGCTAATTTAAATACTAAAATTGTGGCAAGATGTTTATCTTCACTATTAGTTGACTGGTGAATTCAACATAAGAAGAACATATTATATTATATTTGTCAATTCTTTACGTGATCTTTTAAGGATAAAAGATATACCAATTTTTTACACTAAAAAATCATATACCAATTTTTAACACAAAAATATCTATTTAAATTGGAACAAGGGTTTTTATGAATTAATTGAAAATAAGAATTATTATATTTATTTGCTTACTTTTGCATAGCTACATATCATCATAATTGTTTATTTTAATTTCCCACATAAGAATAAATTGTTAAAAACACAATTCTTTACTTCTAGACTTGTGTACTTCAAAATTTAAGAGCAAAAACTCCCTAAATTGTTTAGTTAGCAAATAAAGATACAAGGAAACATCAAAACATACATTTGTAAATAAAGAACAAATCTAGATTTGAATTCTAACTTCTGCAACTATCTAGCCTTCCAACATTTAATCACACTTGCTATTATCCCCTAATTAAAAAGCAAAGAGTAACTCAAAAATAATTGGAAAAAAACACTGAAAGAAAAAATAACTTGAGGTGGGAATAACGGTAGCCAATAGCTGTAAAAATGAAAAAGAAATAAGAGATTTTCAGTTTATAATGCCGTCAAAAATAATATAAGCAAAAACACATGGTTTGTAATATAAAAAATAACGGGAACAAACTGTTTATATTCTCAGCAAAATAGAATTATTTATAAACCAAAAACTAAAAGTAGAAATAACCCTAAGAATGCCACCGATTGGGTCATAATTTTAAAACCAAGGACTTTCTCTGATGCTGGACCCGCTAAAACATTGAGCGAGCACGGAGGTCAGTGATATTCATAGTACCAGCCAAAAGAAAATAAAAAATAAAAAAACCACCAATAACAAATTGTTTATAATATCAACGAGAAAAACCTGTTCATAAACTTGTTATTGCTGCATTCACTAACAAGTGGAGTGGTGACTGTCTTCGCTGAAGTCTGTGTGTCTCGAAAAGACATCCGTTAATTTCATGTATTTTTTGAGCTGGTAAGATTAGCAGAAAGATGGAAAAACAAATTACGAGTAGGACGGTCTTTGCCATATTTATGGAAGGCGCTATGTATCATTTTCAAATTTCAAATAGGCGGGAGTTTCAAATTTCAAATGAGAGGCAGGATTCTCATGGATGTCACTATATCTTATGATTTTAGTAAAGCAAGACTTTTATGCTGTCAAGGGGGGCCATCACAGCAGGTCATATACTCAATGAGATTTGAACCATGGTCTCTTGAGCTTGGCCCAGTAAACTTACCGTTAAGCTTATCCGTGTACTATCACTTCAACTTTATTCACTCAATTAACGAATGTTCAGTGTACCTACACACAAGTCCGGACTTTTTTTGCAAAATCGATTGAGCGAAAGAGAGGTTGGAGGACCGACCTGTTAAGCTCCATTAATTTAACACAAAAGCTACCTTGATTTATGGAGTTGCAGCTTTTCTTAACTTATGGAAACCAACTGCAGTAGTTTCCTTAAGTTAAGAAAATCAACTGCAATTACTAAATTAATAATTGGGAGCTACTAAAGTGGTCCATTACTTTGATCTCATCTCTACCTTGATTTGTGGTTTTTCTAACACATAGCCTTTGGAAGCTTGATGGAAGCTTAGCTATATGTTTATCTGTTGGTCCCCAAGCTCAGATCTCAATCCCCTTCAGTTCTACACCATCTAGCTGAGATAGCAGAGCTCGGAAGTGCCTTCAGAATTTTGTGTTCTTTTGCTTGGACAGAAGCTGGAGTGCTGAAGGAGAAGCTTGTGGACTGTGGCCTGCATCAATACATCACCAATGGCTGGAGGTAACTCGTATCCCTGGGCAATAAGGTTTAATGATTCTTTGAGTTTATTCCGCATGTAGAATCACTGTTCAAGTTTATTAGTTTTCTAACATTTGGTATCGGAGCTGAAATTTTACCTCTGCCTTGCTGTGTGTTGGCCAAGAAACAAATTCTTTTTAGCATGTTTTACATTGGTAAAACATGAAAGTTCATAAAGTTTTATTGAGTCTGTTTGAATTGAAAATTTAGCCCACAGGCAATTTTCATGTCATTTGATTCAATTCTTTTTAGCATGATTTACATTGGTAAAACATGAAAGTTATTAATGAAGATTCCTCTAAATTATGACACCGGAGACTAGGTCATATCTCCATAGATAGAATTAAAGGATTGGTAAATGAAGGAATACTTAATACTCTAGATTTTACTGATCTTGAGACTTGTGTGGACTGCATAAAGGGAAAGCAGACCAACAAGTCAAAGAAAGGTGCCAATAGGAGTTCAGACATATTAGAAATCATACATACTTACAGATTTTATTGTCCATCTCACAGCACTAGGATTGTGGAATCAGGAAATGCAAAGTTTCTTGAAAATGACTTGATCAGTGGGAGTGATCAAACCAGAAACATAGTTTCTGAGAAAGATCATTCAGAATCTCAACCTTCCACTTCAAGTGAAAGATTGGTTATTATCGTAGCACCCCTCAAGTACAAACTGGTGTTGAACAACCAATTGTTGAAGTTCCACAAGCTGCTGACGATATTCCAGTAGATCAAGGAGTTCAAGAGTTTCCAAGAACTTTTGAACAACAAGTTGAACCACATACTTCTCAGGAAGATGATGGTACAACATTAAGAAGATCTACTAGACCTAAGAGATCAGCAATTCCTAATATATGCTCAAGTCTGCACAAGACCTGACATTGCATTTGTTGTGGGAATGTTGGGACGATATCAGAGTGATCTAGGTTTAGACCACTGGAGAGCTGCAAAGAAAGTAATGAGGTACCTTCAAGGGACCAAAGACTACATGCTTATGTATATCATGTTTTGAGGCTGCTTTACATGGTGTATGGCTTAAGAATTTCATTTCTGGGCTTAGAATTATGGATTGTATATCTAAGCCATTGAGAATATATTGTGATAATTCAGCTGCTGGTTTTATGGCTAAAAAAGTGGGAGTCGAAATAAACACATCGACATTAAGTATTTAGCTATAAGGGAACGTGTTAAAGAAAAGAAAGTGGTCATTGAGCACGTCAGCACTGAGTTAATGATCAATGATCCTTTGATTAAGGGCATGCCACAGTTAATTTCAAGGATCATGTATTGAATATGGGACTTGGTTCCATTATGCAGTTTTTTCATTGTATGGACAATGTTAATGAAATTCTTAATTATTGTGATGTTTTTTCTCATATTATGTGCACCTTAAGTTGATTTGAGAAAATTCATTTAAGAAGGACCAAGAATAAACATAGGGTTTATTCATTAAGAAATTGTTGCCACATAAATTATAATAAGAATAAATGCATAGTAATACATGGAAGGTAATACTCGTCATTAGAGGACTTATCGCCATGATTCATGTATCTATTACTTAATACAGATTATCAATGGTTTTTAAGTTGAGACATTAAGTTTGGAAGTATGGACCAAGTGGGAGAATGTTAAGCTCCATTAATTTAACACAAAAGCTACCTTGATTTATGGAGTTGCAGCTTTTCTTAACTTATGGAAACCAACTGCAGTAGTTTCCTTGAGTTAAGAAAATCAACTGCAATTACTAAATTAATAATTGGGAGCTACTAAAGTGGTCCATTACTTTGATCTCATCTCTACCTTGATTTGTGGTTTTTCTAACACATAGCCTTTGGAAGCTTGATGGAAGCTTAGCTATATGTTTATCTGTTGGTCCCCAAGCTCAGATCTCAATCCCCTTCAGTTCTACACCATCTAGCTGAGATAGCAGAGCTCGGAAGTGCCTTCAGAATTTTGTGTTCTTTTGCTTGGACAGAAGCTGGAGTGCTGAAGGAGAAGCTTGTGGACTGTGGCCTGCATCAATAAATCACCAATGGCTGGAGGTAACTCGTATCCCTGGGCAATAAGGTTTAATGATTCTTTGAGTTTATTCCGCATGCAGAATCATTGTTAAAACTGTAGAATTTCTAACACGACCTCCAACTACTAATCTATCACTTCAACTTAGATGAATAAAACGGAGAATTTTACATCAGTGAAACTCAACTCTTCCACAAGGATTTATGCTTGAGAATTTTTTATTTTTATTTTTAACTCCGTTCAACAGGGCTTCAGCTCGCCTTGTCTCACAAAACACAGATTTACTATATCATAAACATCTCCAGGAATTTGCTGACTGTCAGAAACTAGCGTACCGTCCTTTTTTCTTCACTAAATAGTTATTTGGTGCAAATATTTTCCAGTAAAGAATGGACCATAGGAATTAATTTGAAATCCAGAGATCAGAAAATAATAGAACATGACATAAACCATTAATAGCACAATGAAATAGTTTCTTTTTATTTTTCTCCGATGTTGGTGCTCGGGAGACCTGGAAGCATACATATATATCAATTTTGAAAAGATAAAATATCCAACAACGAACAAAGGTAGGATCCTAATATAAGCTTCTCCTAAATAAAAGATTGGTTGTATTCCTAGAAGCCCCTTGCTAACAAACAAAACAATTGTCCCTTAAAAGGGACACATCTACTAGAAGAAAACACATTAGATAAGGTGTCTCAGACACATAACAGAAAGTAAGTATAATATATTTAAAAAAACAGTTTTGAAACAAAATGTGAAGTAATGCTCGTGCATCAAACTCCCTTGGAACAAAAAGGTTTCATGGAATCTTGCCCATGAGGTCTACAACAATGTTTCCATGAATATTTGCTTCATCCATCCAAACTACATTTTCAACGAAAATACCTTTCCATTTCACCAAGTACTCGTAATAAATTTTGGTTATGGTTTTTTTTATGAATTTTTTATGAAGGGTTAGTTCCATTTATAACTTATGGGATGTACCATGAAATCTATTCTTTTTCATTTTGTTCATTTTCTCAAGGTTGTTATAAGAATACAAGTTTACAATATTAAATATAGAGGAAATAGCTATATTAGGGGGTAATTCAATCTCATAAGCATTTGCCAAGAACTTCCTCAAGACCTTGCAAGGACCAATTTTCTTTAGTTTTAGCATGTTGTATTTATGCTTCAGGAACTTTTTCTTCCTCATATGTGTTAAAATCATATCCGCAACTTCAAAATGCACATCCCTTCACTTGAGATAAGCTCTCCGCTTATATTTAATATTTCTTTCATATAACTACCCTTTATCTTGCTCATGCATCGTTTGCATTGTTGTAGCGAACTCTTCCGCATCAACACTTTGATATACTCCTTCCCAAAGTGTTGGAGTTCAAAAATACCCCTCAAATGCATTCCATACACAATCTGAAAAGGAATTTGCATGTGCTCCTAATAGGAGAATCGTTATAAAAAAATTCAACTTATTGGATAACTTGATCCCATTTCTTATTATGTTCATCAACTAGACTCCTTAGTAAATTTTCAAGTCTTCTATTACCCACTTCAATCTGTCCATCAATTTGGGGATGATAAGCTCACTTATAGGTTAAGTTTTGCCCCAATTTCTTCCATAAATTTCTTTAGAAATGTCCAACAAATTGGGTGTCTCGGCCTAAGACAATGGTCCTAGGAAGTCCATGTAGTCTCACCACTTCTCAGAAAAACATATTTGCAATATGAGAAGCATCATTTATTTTTTAATAGGGTATAAGGTGTTCCCTTTTGGAAAACATGTCCACTACTACGAAAGTTAAGTCATCTTTCCTCTCATTTCTTGGAAAACCCAAAACAAAATTCATACATATGGCTTTTGAAGGCCTGTTAGATATGGGAAGTTGTTGATATAGCCCTTCATTCTTATATCTCCCATTAGCATGTTGGAAAACATTTCACCTATCCATGAACCTTTTAACATCTACCTTCATGCCTAGATAATAATAAAAAGAGATTAACTATGCATAGATCTTGTTGTAGCTGAAATGACGACAAGTCCTCCACTATGTTTCTCCTTCAACAGATTATCTCTCATTGATCCTCAGGGAATGCATAGCTTGCTTCCCTTAAAGAACAACCCTTCCGGAACCAAATTATACTCAAGCCATGGGCTTCGATCTTAGATCACAGGGTTTTCACATGCTTCATAGATTTCCATCCAACAGTCTTAACTTATTCCTGCAAAATTAAACATCTCCTACTCAAACCATGAACACATTTGTTAGTGCTTCCATTAATATTATTCAAAACAAAATAAAAGATGTGCATGTATTCAATCCATTTCACATGTCTTTAGTTTAGCTTGTCGTATTTGGTTATAAATTGCAATGCTTTGTTCTCTGTGTACATAATAAACTCCTTAGGAATAAGATATTGGCTCCACTTTCTTGAGAGATTGAATTATTGCATAAAACTCGTTACCATAGGTAGAATACTTCGGTTTGGTGTCATTCATTTTCTCATTGAAATACACAACTGCTTTTTCATCTTGGATAAGGACAACTCCGAGCGATATTCCATTAGTTTCACATTGGACTTGAAAAGGATTTTTGAAATCAAGAAAAGATAAAACATGTTACTATGTGATTTTATTATTCAACAATTGCAACTCTTCTTCTATTGTTGTTTTCCATCTAAAATGGTGTTGTTCCTTTTTAATTGTCTCCACTATATGTGCACAAATTCAGTTGAAATTTTGAATAAATTTCTGTAAAAGTTGGCCAATGCATGGAAGCTTCTCTCTTCATGAATGTTGTTTGGATAAGGTCAATCCTTAATGGTTTTTACCTTTTGAGGGTCCACCATTTTCATCCCTTAAGTAGAAATTAAAAATCCTAAATAAACTTAACTTTGTTTGGAGAAAATAACACTTCAAGTTTTATGGTACTGGCTCTTTTAATCTATTTTGGAAAAATATTTGGCACCACTGAGACAATGCATTATGTCATTCATGTAGAGAAAATGGAATCTATACATGATGGTTATCCTATTAATAGATCTAAAATGAGTGCACATCCTGCAACCCCCATCTTTTTTGGGACTCAAGACAACTGTTATAGGACAAGGTCTTAAGGTTTCTCTAATCATCCCTTTGTCCAAGAGCTCAAGGACGCATTTCCTAATTTCTTCAATTTCTCTTCATGTCATTCTTCTCTTGGATTCTCGGATTTTCCCATTTTGGGAGACCCTTTCCCTCTATCTATACTCCTTCCTTTGTTGCTTTGGCTATGCTTCCTTGCCAACTTTTCTTCTGCCCTCAATGCTACCTCATAGGCATCCTCCATAGTATTGAAGGGTAAGAGGTTGATTTCATTTTCAAATTCAAATTCCATGCCATTTATGTGCCACCACCTTCTCCACAACCTCCACAATGTGACGTGCTCTTATGTTCAACCAATAAAAATTCCTCCATGGATTCTTTCACTGTCATAGATTTGTGTCTCGAATTTTGTAATTATTTGAGCAAAATCGGTTGGTAATCCATAGCCATAAATTTTCTCTTCAATTTAGTCACCATCCTATCCCAGCTTTTAATCTTGGCTTTTCTTTTTTTTACTTTGGTTTACCTAGAGCTCATCCCACCATAGTGTTGCATGTCCTATTAGCCTCGTCACACAATACTTGACCTTGTGGTCCTCCTTTAACTTCCTCATAGTCTTCACGAGATATTCTCCATTATCTTCAACAAAGCAATGGTAATGTTTATATTAAAGAAATAAAACGCACTGGTCAACTCTATGAAAGAGAGTCTGAACCAGGAGAGTCTGGCTCTGCAGAACGCTCTACATTGCTCATGCACATTACACATTAAATAGAATACATGGTTTTAGGGAAATTAGAACAACATCCTAAAAAATATAAACTAATTCCTATCTTGAAGTTACATGAACCAATTCTACCTATCCTAAGATATTCTCTATTATCTTCAACAAAACAAACGTTCAAAGAAATGGTTCACGGCCAGTTTCCAAACCTTTTATGATTCCCAACCTAGTTACCAGAAACGGGACGTTATCCCCTGTTTCTGGCCGAAACCTTCACCGAAACGCAACCCAGCTAGAAACGCCGTCTGCAACGGCCGTTTTCGTTTCCACGGGCAAGAAACAGTTTCCCGCGAAACGAAACCGTTTCTTCTCACCGTTTCCAGATAGACTTCAGTTAAATTTATTTTTTCGAACTCGGGTTAAATGTAATTTTTTCAAACCGTCCGTTAAATGGAGTTTAATTAGCAATTGATTGTTAGTTTTTTGGATACAGAGGTTGAATCGAGTTTAATTCGCAGTTCACTGTTAGTCTGGTGCAGTGGACTATTAGTTTTCTGGAAATTAAGCCTAAGCACTCCAGTTTATTGTGAGCGACAGCTGAAGAAAAAACTGCTGTATTTTTGAGAGAACAGAGAGAGCTGTCAAAGAAAAACACCAGTTGTCAAGGATTTAAGCAGAAGACCAGAGCGAACCCATCATTACTCAGATGCAAGCCAGGCACAAGCAAGGCACAATCAGAGCCAAGCAGCTTCAGGCCCCCGTTGAGTTATCTTCAACAGCATTGTCAATTCTATTGTCAAAAGGTACTGCCTAAGAACTTCAATCTCTGGTTTTTTTAATGAGATGTCATGCCTGATGTTAAAAATAGTTGCAATACATTTACCTTTGTGTACCGAGCTTGGCAATATCCGGGAAACAGGGAACAAACGAAAAAAAACTCCAAGAGCATTAGGTCTGAGCCTGGTAGTCTCCTGCTTGCAATATTGGCCTTATCAAGAGCTTCAAGCTTCCCTTTAATCAACTTAGATTTTTTTAATACTGCTTCCACATCTTTATCCATCGTGTCTCTCAAATTCTTTATGGTTTTCGCGTTGTGGATGGTTTTGCTTTCTTCATGTGAAGCTTGCAGCTTCCTTGACAGTCCTTCCACCGATTCCATATCATTTTTCACATCCTCAACTTCCTCAAAGAATTGTCCTAGGTTTTTTTCTTCGTTAATGCCTACCATTTCCACATCATACCCCGCCTCTAAATCCTTTCTGGAATCCTCCTTAAGATTCACATAGTTTTTGAAGGATCTCGAGAAAAGATCATTCATTTTTCAAGCATATATTGAAACGAAATTGTATC
Source organism: Pinus tabuliformis (assembly GCA_031772625.1). Classification (NCBI taxonomy): domain Eukaryota; kingdom Viridiplantae; phylum Streptophyta; class Pinopsida; order Pinales; family Pinaceae; genus Pinus; species Pinus tabuliformis. The sequence continues at coordinate 598,881,765 of CM062805.1, read as the reverse complement.
GCATGGCTCCTCATTTGATTTTAGTATATAAAGGTATTGGGCGCAATACTGATAAGAGTCTCTTTTGAATTGGATACAAAATCTATATTTGTTCCAAAGCCACTTTTGGCGTTGAAAGTCGATTTTGTGTGTAAATATAGATAGAAGAAATCCGCCTCGAATTCAGAAATAGTGTAAAACGTTTTGGACGCAACCTTCTCGAGAACAATACTGACAAGCATGGACAACCCTTATTTGGAAGCACTGTTATAATATTGTTTATTTGGTTATGGATTATATGGAGCGATATATGGAGCAACTTCATAATACTATGAGTGATATCATTTTAATTCGATACCCAGTCTTATGGAGTTGCGTTGTTTATTTGGAAGTGTAGATTATGTTCATTTGTTTATTTGGCACCCACCATCGCAACATTATATACCCCAAAGGAGGTAAGCCAACAGATTTATGCCAGTTGTTGAGGTACTTTTGTGGATTAAGGTTTTGTACCGTAGTATTTGAAGTAGCATTCAATGCATTACATGGTCTAGCATTACCACTGAAGAATGCCCAACAATTGTACCTAAAATATGATGTTATATGCCAGGGCACAAAAGTGAATTGTTGGCTTGTGTCATCGTTCACTTATGGCACAAATTCTGATCCTGCAGTTTAATGGGGACATGTCTTCATGAGCTCAACGAGATTTCAACTTCTCTCTCCACAGAGCCAACGAAACTAGTGCCAGTTAAGTAAAAAAGAAGATAAGTGACTTGTTGAATGAGTATGTTGAGAGTGGTGATAAACAAAATGGTTGTCGTTGTATAAAAGACTTGAATGTTCCTTTCTTTCATCATGAAGTTGTAAACAGGGTTTTAATTTTATCCATGGAACGAAGAAGTGCACAGCCACATATCTTGGCTCTATTGAAATAAGTTGCCAAGGAGGGTCTAATAACATCTAGTTAGATGTCGAAGGGTTTTGGTAGGCTTGTTGATACTGTAGATGATTTGTCACTTGACATAATCAACATGAAGGACATGTTTGAATCTTTGGTTTTTAAGACAACAAAAGAGGGATGCCTTAGTGCAGCACCTGACATTGTCAATCTGCTGCTTCACAATTAAAATGCAAAAGAACATCTGTTAAAATGAAACTTGATACAGAGAAATTTCTTGGAAAATTTAATCGTTAACATTCCTCAATTGGTTTTCTGTAAACCGAAATGCAAAAAGATCTGAAAAATCACATAAATTTCTATAGAATCGAATTTATTTATATAAATTAGATAAAATGCTTGAAGGTTCAATACATTGAAAAAAAAAACTGCTTAAATTTTTTCCAATTTAAGTGAAATATAAGAGACAGATCCTCTGGAAGAGCATTATATTACAGTTGAAGAAGAATGGAAGGTATTAAGGTTGCTCTTTTGGCAGGAGAATCTGCGAAATGTAATTCATTTTTAACAAGAATGAATTATTTCAATGAACCCTTCAACTTGGAGATCAAACATAGTTTCACACATAAAAGCATGCAAATAACACGAATTTTTCTTTATAATTCATCAAGGAGGCTAAAGACGAACGTTTGTTTAGGAAATTACAAGAAAAGCTTCAAAGATTCCAGCATGTACAGAGATAATCCGAAATGCTGAGGATGTAAATAGGTATGGAGTTGATGGGAAATTGTCAACGAATCTGACTTTACATAGGAAAATGGAGAAGCTATCCGGGAGACAGAAAACAAATAGAAATAAAATCGTAGAAATCTAAGTCGGAACAGGATTGCAAGTGAACTTCTCCATAACTGATATAAATTTGACGGGGAATTTTGATTATGAAGTAAATTTTCTATGATAGTTTTTTTTTTAAGATTGGGATTTGTGTGATGTTTCATATTTATTTTTACTTGTATATTAGATGTAAAAAATTTTGTTATTGTTGTTTGGAAGTGTCACTGAATATGTCTTTTCACAATTTTTGGGAAAAATATTACTATATTTACAATAAATAAAATATAAAGCAAAATATGGATTGCATTGTGATCCGTTAATCGTAAGGCAGTGAAAATTAACCAAAATTATCAAACCTTACTATGGCAGATTCATTCTTTGTAACTAAGTGAGAAGTTAATGAAAAAATCGTGAAAGCTTACTCTAAGCAGCTCAATCAATCATAGTTAGTAAAGATCAATAGTCACAATTACCAAATAATTTATTTATAAGATTGTGGGCTATTGTTGACCATTTTGCCCCAACACTTTTTTGGCTATGCTTAAAATTCCACTAGGTTAGAGATTTTTTCCAATTACGTTTTTTTTAATGGTATTTTATATTTGTAAAATTTTCACAAATGTTGTGAAGATTTAGAAGTTTTGTAAATAGATTTTTAATTTGGAAAACTTAAAATAAATATAATTAAATAAAGTGATGAGAATTATTATTAGGAATTTTACTTTGAAATTATATAATATCTATTATTTTAATATAATATCCAACTCGTATTTGAGTAAAAAGAAAAAATCAATAGGAAAACTCAATGTTACCAATCAACATACCTAATTATTGCTAGTGCATAGCCCCACACACACATATATTTAGAGAGAGAGAGTGAGTTATGGAACAAGTAGTTATAAGTTATTAAAATATCGCTGAAGCCATGTATCATGGGATTTTGTAAAATGAATGAGATCAGGAGCTAGTCCTTTTCTCTCGAGCTAGTCCCTCCAATGCTCGAAGTAAGGTGATTTAGATGTTTGAAAATTTGAAAAAAGATAAATAATTTTATTTTGTTTAAGTTTTCCAAAATTTTCTTTGATTTTCTCTTCAAATTTTTAGTTAATTATATTTTTCTAATTAGGTGTCAATTTTTTAATTTTATTTTCTGTAACTAATTTTCAAATATAAATTGTGCAGATTAAAATTGGTTGCAGAGGAGAATCATTTATTTTTTATTTCACTCATTTCTCATTGCAATGGAAGAAAGTTCACCAATGTCACAAAGTAGACCGCCCCTTTCCCAACAGAAATCTTCCATAGAGGCATCCAAAAAAATCCAAAGCAAAGAATATCAAGAAGCAAAAAAAGCCTTTGAGGCAAGGTTATGGGCCGCTGTGAAATGCACTCAATCTTATAGTGGAGGATCAAGTGGATCATCTGGTTCAAAGGTTTGGTTGTGCCCTTATTGTAAAAAACAAAAAACGGGGAATGTAGGAAGAGTTCGATGGCATTTACTTGGAATGGGGAAAAAAGAACAATCAGCTTTATGTGACAGTGTACCTAAAACAGAAAAAGCTTCTCTAATTAAGCAATTTAATGAACTTGAAAAGCTTAGACATATTGTTGAAGGTTTAGTTCAAGCTAACAACAATCCTAGTGGATTGACAATTGGTGGTCCACACTCTTATTCTCAACATCAAGTTTCTGTTTCTCACCTTCAAAACTTATGGGATGTAAAAGGAAGGGGAAATCTCGATGCATCCATTGGACGATTTTTTTTTGCAAATGGCATATCTTTTAATGTTTGTAGGTCTTCTTATTGGAAAGAAATGGTAAGGGATCTAGTTAGTAATGCTCCTAAAGGTTACAAGCCTCCTAGTTATGAAAAGATGAGGACAACCGTGTTATCTGAAGAGAGGGCTCGGGTTGAAGCTAGACTTCAAGACATTAGAGATAGTTGGAAGGAATCTGGGGTCTCCATTGTCTCAGATGGTTGGACAGATGTTAACCATCGTCCCCTTATCAATATTTTGGTTTCGAGCCCAAAAGGAGTTTTGTTTTTAAAATCCTATGATACTACAGGAAAGACAAAAGATGGTCCATATCTAACAGGTCTCCTCAAAGAGGCAATAGAGGAGGTTGGTAGAGAAAACGTGGTCCAAATTGTTACAGATAGTGCCTCAAACAATATCCTTGCTGGTGGGTTGATTGAGGATGAATATCCAACAATTTTTTGGACTCCTTGCTCTGTGCATTGCTTGAATTTGCTCCTGAAAGATATTAATAACATTGCATGGGTTGATAAAACTATAACTGAAGCAAAGATGCTACAACACTTTATTATTAATCATGCAGCATCCATAGCAATTTATAGGAAATATGCAAAACTTCAGCTTCTTCGATGTGCCGAGACTAGATTTGCATCTGCTTTCATTATGCTTCAACGCCTTATTAAAATGCATCAATCTTTGAGAGAGATGGTGGTATCAATGGATTGGCAAAGGTGGAAGGGTTCTCATACTGGGGATGGCCTAAAAGTTGAGGACATCATTATTGGTCTTTCTTCAGAGAATTTTTGGAGGAGAGTGGAGGATATTGTCACCCTTATTACACCTATTGTTTCCACCCTTCGCATATTTGATAGTGATCAGCCATGCTTAGGGGATGTCTTTGAGAGCATGGATCAAATGAGAGAGAAGATTCATGACATAATGGAAGATGAAAATTCTAGGATTGACAAAGACACCAGAAATGAAGTGTGGGAACTTAGTCTGACAAGGTGGAAAATGCTTCATAGCCCTCTTCATTCAATTGCATTTTTACTCAATCCTAAATGGTTTCATAAAAAACCATCGTCAGATGTAGAGGTTATGCAAAACTGGAACACTTTTATAAGTAGGTGTTACGATCGTCAGGATCGCACTACTTTACGGTTTGAGCTAGGAAAGTATTTGAGATCAGAAGACCACTTTGCAAATGAAGATTGTGCATACAACAGACAACAACTTGGACCCATCGACTTCTGGATACAATATGGTACAGGGACCCCCTTGCTTCATCGTTTGGCTATCCGTTTGCTTTCACAGGTATTCTTAATAACAAATACCTTTAATGTATTGATTTATTGTTTAAACAATTAATTCTAAAGCTCATTTTGGATTATTTATCTTATAATATTTATTGATTGACTATGACTAACATAATTTTAATTTTATTATACAGGTGACTAGTTCCTCTGCATGTGAAAGAAATTGGAGTGAATATGCTTTCATCCATTCAACGAAGAGGAATCGCCTAGGCACAAAAATGGCACAAGATTTGGTGTTTGTACACTCAAATCTACGTTTGTTATCTCGACAACAACTAGAATACAAAACTGGACCCACGAGAATGTGGGATTATGGTGGTTCACAAGATGACGAAAATGATGAGCTTCCACTTGAGGTGCTACAAGACAATGCTGAAGACATGCTTGATGATACCATGAAGTCTACTGACCAAAATAATTCTTTTGGAATTGGCTCAAGCTCAACAACTATTCCAGAAAATGAGCTTCAAAATCTAGATTATTAAGTTTACTTGCATTTTGATATGAATTGTTGGAAGTGACTTTAGAGATACATATATATTCAAAAGAACAAATTTAATTATTTATATTTCAAATCTCTTATTCTTATCAATGTTTTCTATTTTCTTGGAATTAATGATGGCTAAATTTTTTGATCTACAAAATTATCACTTCCTTCTTAAAACTAAATTAGTATTTACAATTGTTTTTTTACAATTTCATGAGCAGAAACATTACAGGTTTATGATTAATGCTTTGTTTATATTATTCACCTTTAATATGGTGTTTTTCTCTCTCCTCGTTTCTTATATGCGAAACCTCCAAACCTCGTTTCTCGTACCGTTCTCGTTTTCCGTTCCGTTTCCCGTTTCTCGTTTCTGGTAACATAGATTCCCAATATAAGTCGAGGTTAGTGCTTTCTTTCTATTCACCAAAGAAATGTCCCTCCTGACTATGGGTCAGACCCAACTTGAGGTCCGGGCCGGTCACTCACTCCCCTACTCACCAAGTTCTATGCTGATAGTCCCGACTATCGACTTTCTGGTGGGCCTACACATGAGGTCGGGGGTTGGGATTTGTTTGTGAATTCGATGGAGCTGAAGAAAGGTCGGAGAACTGGCCAAGAAACATTTCTCTATCACTTCAACTTGTGATGATTGAAACAAAAAAAATTAATGTTCACATTAATGAAACTTGACTCTTCCGCAAGTATTTATTCTTTAAAATTAATTTTTTTTAACTCCCTTCAACAGCGCTTCAACTTACCTTTTCTCACAAAACATAGATTTATTCTAGCATAAATATTTCCATGAATTTGGTGATTGCTACGAAACTAGGATGCCATCCATTTCGCTTCACTGAAGAGTGTTCAGAGCAGAGCTTTTCAAGCCAAGAATGGACCAAAGAAATTAATTCGAAATCCAAAGATTAAACAATAATAAAACACAAGATAAACCATTCATAGCAGAGAGAAATAGTTCCTCTTTTTTTTCTTCGGCCTTCGCGCTCGTCCGGCTATATATTTATAAAATCCTAAAAGAGAAAATATCCATCAATGAACACAAGAAGGTTGCTAACAACTTCTTTTAAATCGACAACTGGGTCTATTTATAGAAGCCCTTTGTTAGACCGTTTAACTGCCACACGACGAATTTTATTCAAACATTTTCTAATTCAGAGGACTTCCATTTTATCACAGGCAGGACAGTATGTGAGGAAGTTTGCGTTCGAAGGCTTAGCTGGAGAAAGCAATGGCGTCGTAAAGAGTGTCACAGGAGGTAGTGTATTTGCCCGATGGTAGAAGGATCAGGTATGCACTATTTTGGCAAAACTACATGGATTTGGCTGGGATTGAGGTATATTATATATCTGTCTGGTAGTTTTTTATTTTGTTTGCGCTGCATACGGTGCGGGCCTTAGATACTTCCCATCCTTGATTTGTTTCCCTCGCCATAGTTTGGGGTACCGCGGCATATCGGGGTATGGGGTATCTCTTCGCCTATAGTGACTTCTAATATGCCCGGCACATTTCTGGATTACGTTCTTTCCTACGTACGATCTGAGATTTCTCAGATTCTGATGATATTTCTTATTGCAACCTACATCATTTTTTGTATCATTAGAACACATATTTTATCTGGTCACAGGCGGACAGATGCCAATATGGACTGACCTCATCTTTCTGGCATGCCCTCACTTCTCTCAGAAGGAAGGATCTTGTATCAGTACCAAAAATTATTATACACTCTGGAGAAGGTGGACTAACTCTTTCATTATTTCTAGACCCTGCAAAGAGTTTGGTTTCCGTGTGTGTAACACGGGTGGACTATGTGGGGGTGGTGCTGTTGTTGTTGTTGCGAAGGCTGATTATGAGTCAAAAGGACTTGGCGCCACGCTGTCGGTATATTACTAAGATAATTCTGCTTGGGTTTGATATGGCGGGATAAAAGCTGCTGGTTTTGCTAGTGTTTTTTCTTCTGTTTCACAGCGGCGTTGGCTCTGCACCTACCGGTTTTCTATTCCAATGTATTGATCAATTGTATCCCGGGCGGTTTTAGATTATCGACAGTCCGATTGACAGCTTCTCTGTCATTTATTTAAATCGCTCTTGGTGGGATTGGGTATTAAGTGATTAGACAAGGGTCTACATCTTATTATATTCCGCTGACTGATTTGTCCCGGACCTGGTCTCGGTTTAGATACGTGTTGCACCGGCGGATGATATTGTATATTTTTTATTACTTGTTTTTAGTTTTAATACTATTTTGAGGTGCATTGGGCCAGCGTGGTCCCTCGATGGGTGTTATGTAGGTATGGTTTTTATGCAACTCATGATCTTATGATCAATCGCTGCAATCCCAAAACGTTCTGTTGGGATTTGCTGCTGGATTCGCAGGTGTTTGCGATTTAACTATCTGTCACTCATTTATTGCTATTTATTCTCTCACTTGTGTCGTTTCCGATGGATCCATTACATCAACAGAAGGCTTTCATCCGGGCCACGATGGACGCCGAGACAAAGTATCCACATGACACTAGGTCTGAGAGGGATGGGGGGCGAGTTGACTTGCACACTTCGTGCCCGGAGATGACTCCTTTGGGTAGGCCAGGTGGATAACATGCATCCCTTGGCGTGCATGTCCATGGACATGGGGATGGTCATAGACAGAGAAAAATAAATCATCGTTCGATTAATATGGCTACCCTGACTCTTATGGTATGTTTCAGCCACGAAGTTCTTATCGATAGAGTTACCAGGTTACAAGAGCGGGCGTTGGTGGGTAAATGGCATTTCACTGCACTGAGTAAGGGAGAGATGCGGAATTGGGTTGCTTTGAAGTGGAAATCACTATTGGGGTATATGCCTTCGGTGGTGAGACTGATGGCAGGTTGGTATAGTTTCCACTTATTCAGTTAGGAGGATTTACTCAAAATTAAGAAAATTCCATGGATTAAGGGGTGTAGTTTCTTGGCTTTGCATGCAGCTATGTTGGGTTCAATCCCCCTGAAGGAGACACCCAAGAACAAACTTATATGGGTAAAATTATTCTTGGTGGGATTGGGTATTAAGTGATTAGACAAGGGTCTACATCTTATTATATTCCGCTGACTGATTTGTCCCGGACCTGGTCTCAGTTTAGATACCTGATTTGTCGGACCTGGTCTCAGTTTAGATACGTGTTGCAGCGGCGGATGATATTGTATATTTTTTATTACTTGTTTTTAGTTTTAATACTATTTTGAGGTGCATTGGTCCAGCGTGGTCCTTCGATGGGTGTTATGTAGGTATGGTTTTTATGCAACTCATGATCTTATGATCAATCGCTGCAATCCCAAAACGTTCTGTTGGGATTTGCTGCTGGATTCGCAGGTGTTTGCGGTTTAACTATCTGTCACTCATTTATTGCTATTTATTCTCTCACTTGTGTCGTTTCCGATGGATCGATTACATCAACAGAAGGCTTTCATCCGGGCCACGATGGACGCCGAGACAAAGTATCCACACGACACTAGGTCTGAGAGGGATGGGGGGCGAGTTGACTTGCACACTTCGTGCCCGGAGATGACTCCTTTGGGTAGGCCAGGTGGATAACATGCATCCCTTGGCGTGCATGTCCATGGACATGGGGATGGTCATAGACAGAGAAAAATAAATCATCGTTCGATTAATATGGCTACCCTGACTCTTATGGTATGTTTCAGCCACGAAGTTCTTATCGATAGAGTTACGAGCTTACAAGAGCGGGGGTTGGTGGGTAAATGACATTTCACTGAGTAAGGGAGAGATGCGGAATTGGGTTGCTTTGAAGTGGAAATTACTATTGGGGTATATGCCTTCGGTGGTGAGACGGATGGCAGGTTGGTATAGTTTCCACTTCTTCAGTGAGGAGGATTTACTCAAAATTAAGAAAATTCCATGGATTAAGGGGTATAGTTTTTTGGCTTTGCATGCAACTATGTTTGGTTCAATCCTCTGAAGGAGACACCCAAGAACAAACTTATATGGGTAAAATTATCATGTTTACCTATTGAATTCACGACTAAACAAGTACTTATGGATATTGGAAACGCCATTTGTCAGTTCGTATATGTCGACCCACAGTGTCTAGGGGCCAAGGATAAGAGAATAGCATGGATTTTGATTGAGAAGGACTACAGTGGTAGCTTCTCGGATCATATTGAACTTAAAAGGGAGGACACACAATTTTTTTGGGGCATTCCATTTCGTTGCCTTATCTGCCATCATACTCGTCACCTTATGGTGCAATGTTCGTGAAGGAGGGGAGGACGTCGCATGAATCACAGGTGACAGATATGTGATGTAAAAGGGAAAGCTCGCGGTCTACCTATTATCCGGATGACTGGACGTGGCGGGATGGATCATTCGGATATGGCTATGAGTCCTACAGGTAATCCTCATTACAACCCTACTTCTCCTGTTGTTGATTCACATCCATTGATCTGTGTTGAGTCTGTACCTATTTTGGTTCAATCCTCCTCATGGACATCTGAGGATTCTGGCACCTTAGATGCTGGGGAGACTTCCGTGTCTCTCTCGGACAGGATCCCTCTTCTATCATGCCCCGAATCGGCCCCTACTATTTTTATGCCAACTCATATGTCACCTCGTGACATCCCTTCCATGTCTCATATTTCATAATATCTCTACTTCTATTACACACCGCACCATTCTCCCGGTTCCGCCATCCATAGACCGACCTATTTCGCCCATTTCACCCGCTGTCTCGCCTACTAACTTGGTAGACAATGACTTGGAATTTCTCTTACAAAGAAAGACATTGGACTTACATATGCTTACTATCCACAAGCCACCTGGCTCCACGTCCCTTATCATTAGCACTTTATCAGCTGCAAATATTATTATTTGTCGGAAAAAGAACCGGGATAGTCGACATTTCAGGGGGCGCCCCTGGAATATCCCTTTTGATTCTTTCGATCCTCATTCCTTGACAAATGTCCCCATTGCTTCGTCCTCCTCTCCCTGGGCCCTTAGAGCAAAGAAGCCCATAGCCGGACCTTCATGAATTACATTCTGTCCATGAACATTCGGGGACTGGGTCCATCCCACAAATATTTGGCCCTAAAGGAGCTATTCTTCACTACTCACCCTTTCATTATTCTACTGCAAGAGATTATGCATCCGGCACACCAGGTGATCAAATATTTTATGAAGATGCTCCCTGACTGGTATATGGCGGCTACTGTTGCTGATGACCTTTCAGGGGGCTTAGATGCTTTATGGGATCCTCGATGGGTAAGGATGAAGGTTTTTTCACGTTTTGCTGGTATTCTATTCGCTGGATATATTAGAGGTTTGCCAGGGTGTATCCACATACTGAACATTTATGCCCTCTATAGGGATAGGGACTCTTTTTGGTGGAAGTTAGTGGCAACACAGATGTTGGAAATTGCCACACTGATCATGGCAGGGGATATGAACTGTATTATTGGTTTGGATGAGGTGTGGGGTGGGAACAGAAGGATAGATCTTGTTAGTGCCCAGATAAAAGATATCATCATTGACTATAACTTCATTGACATCCGACCATGCAATATTGCGCCGACCTGGGACAATGGGAGATCAGGTAATGATTATGTTGCTAAAATATTAGATCGTTTTCTGCTTCAGGAACATGTTGTTGAGAGACTTGGAGTGGTCCAATCGGACATTGTGGATAATTACATATCCGACCACCAGCCCATTATTCTCGGCTGGCACCGCAGGGATATTAGAGTTGGGATGCCATTTAAATTCAATCGGGTGTGGTTGGAGGACCCCGATTTTGGCAAGATGGCGTGGGACACTTGGGCAAAGGCTATATCTTTTTCCCCTTCTACCATGATGCGTATGTTGGAAAATCTTTGGGCCCTTAAGAAGGTGGTTAAGATATGGGAGAAAAAGCGGATTGCCCAACAGAAAATAGAACTGAATGAGATAACAGTGGATGTGTCTTCTCTCCGACCACTTCTGTTAACGTATCAACTCATACTGGAGGTTCGGGATGAAATTCGTTCACTTGAGCATAAGAGAAAACAAATCCTGCAAAACAGGGAGGCGACTTGGCGCTTAAAGAGTAGAGAAATATGGATTCGAGAAGGAGATAAAAATACAAAAAAAAATTCATAGATATGCTAACCATTGAAGGAAAGTTAACATAATCTGGGAGATTTTAGATGTTGAGGGTAACAGACACCTGACACTACAGGAGATTTGCAGTGAAGCGGTTCATCATTTCGAGTGGGCTTACAGACGCAGGGATCTTGATTATGTAAAAGATCAAATGTGGGGGGTGGAGGAGTATCCACTCATGTTCGATGAGGATGATAATAATAAGTTATGCAAGGTGGCTACAAGGGATGAAATTTTGGGGGTTCTCAAGTCTGTAAAGTGTGATAAAAGTCTTGGCTCGAATTGCTGGACGTTGGAACTCTTCACTCACTTCTTCGACCTATTCGAGGGAGATTTGATGGATATGGTGGAGGAAACGAGAGACAAAGGATATATACATCCTCACATCAATTCAACATACATTTCTCTTATTCCAAAGAAGGACACACCTGCTTCTTTCGTTGATTATAGGCCCATATCTTTATGTAATCTTATTTATAAGATTATTTCCAAAACGATTGCGACAGGCTTAAGAACACATGATCAAAGTTTATATCTCTAGAGCAATATGGTTTCTTACAAGACCATCAGATACATGATGCAGTGGCGATTTCTCTAGAGAGCATTCATATGATTCATGAAAAAAAATTGAATGTCGCTGTTATGAAAGTGGATCTACAGAAGGCATATGATTGTCTTGATTGGGGATATCTAAGGATGATACTTCATAAAATTGGTATACAAACCAGAGGCGCAGAATGGATTATGGCATGTGTCACGAATGTTCGATATTTTGTTGTGATCAATGGATATCCAACTCAATTTTTTGGTGCTGGGAGGGGGCTCAGGCAAGGGTGCTCTCTTTCTCCCTTACTTTTTATATTAACGATGGACAGCCTCATCTTATAGATTAAAAAGGCGGTAGAGACGAACAATTTTGGGGCACTGGCCCTGGGAAAAAACATCAAAATTTCACATAGCTTCTTTATGGACGATGTATTGATAATGGGGATGATTAAGTGCACTGACTAGTTTGTATTATACCATATCTTCAAAATATTTGAGAATGCATCGGGCCTTATTATGAATTTACTCAAATCTTCCATATTATATGGCTCTTGCAACATGGATGACATTGCATACATTCAAAATATCTTTGGGATTGGAGCGGATTTCCTAGAAGGTGGCACAAAATATTTAGGATTTCATATCAAACCCTGTCGATATCGAAATCAGGACTGGATGTGGTTGGTCGATAAATTTTATAAGAAGATTACTGGATGGGAATTCAGATGTCTCTCCTTGGGAGGACGTATAACCCTCACCCAATCTGTCATCACACAATTGGGAGTTTATTGGGCTCATTTATACCATCTCCCCCAAGCCATTATACAACATCTGAATCGATTTATGGCACAATTTATATGGTTAGGTGTGTCTCACACATACAAATATCTTCTTGCTAGATTGTAACAAATCTCCTTACCAAAATGCATGGGTGGATGGTAAGACGTTTTGGATGGGAACTGCTGCTGAAGACGTTGTGGAGGGCCATTTTGGGGAAGGCATATGAGGCAGCATAATCAGAAAAACATTACCTGGAGGAAAAAAACTTTACTGCTTGGATGCACATTGGGACTATTGGGGTCTCCTTGGGCTCGACAATATGGCGTAGTTTGTGCAAAATTAAAAATATTTTCTTGCAGAACTTGTGTTGGCTTCTGGGTATAGGACATCAAGTCATTATTGGACTGGATCATATCATGGGCATCGAAAGGCATGGATTTATATTTGAGGATCTTAAACATAAATTAAACAGGAGGGGTTTATTTTTCTGGAATCAAGTGATCCAAGAATGGAATGGACATATACCAATATGGAAAAATGCAAGAGATTTAGGACTGACGGACCGGATGACACAAGAATGGGAACAAATCAAGAAGATTATGAAACTGACAAGTATATGATGGGACGTTGGCGGAGATCAAATTACATGGAATGACAAGATGAATGCTGGAGGCGTGGTGGTGGTGGACGCATACAAAACACTATGCTATCAAGAGGCACAATCAAATGAGGTATGTTGGTTTTACAAATATTGGAAAACCAAGATGCCTGTTAAGATTATTGCATTTCTTTAGCTTATATGGCATAATAAGAATCTAACATGGGGGAACTTGCAAAAGAGAACCTAGCAGGGGCCAACACACTGTGTATTATGTAGGCATGCAGGGGAAGATAATGTACATATGTTTTTAACATGTCCAGTTACAATTCAGATCTGGAGAAACATTGTTGATTGTGTGGGATTTCCTTTCATACAGTTTGATAATATAGATGCTTGTTTGTGTTGGTGGAGCAACCAAAAACCAACATGGCATATGGTACCCCTTGCTATTTTCTAGGAAATATGGAACAAATGTAATAAAATTATATTTGAGGATGTCGTGGGAAATGAATAACTGATGATGGAAAGAATTAAGAGGTGGTATATGGTTGGTATTCTTCATGACAATGGTCCTAAAAACGCTGCTGATAAGGGCCCTGGACAGAGATTACGTATCCGACTATTTTTTTTTACAGGGCGAAGCAACAAGGTATATGCGGATGTGGATTTTGGATCCTAATTTCAAAGGAAGCAGAATATTGGGTACATTGGGGGGTAGGTAGAGGAACGAATATGAAGGCAGAAGTGATGGCCTTATGGGGTCTATTATGGTTCACTACATTTTTAAGCATTCCTGTATTCATATATACAGAGACTCTATGATCACCATTGAGCACATTCGAGGCAATATCAAAATTAAACAACCTATGCTACATGAATGGCACTGCGAGATTGAGCTCCTATGAAACAATTTAAGGGACTCATCATTACAACATATTGGATGGGAATATAATCAAAATGCAGATCTCATGTCCAAGATGGGGTTATAGGATGAGCTGGATGGGATGCATATTGAAATAGTGAGGGGTGTGCACAAAGTGGATGCTGGAATTCTTCCTTTGCCTGGATAAATGACAACTACAACAAGGGATTCACATATAAGTAACTGTTGTTTTGTTTTCTTGTGAGAACTAAAATGATGATATGCTGCAAGTTTCATGATATTGCATGCTATGTTTTTTGGTACTTAGTACTTTGCTTATATTCTGTTGATATGGCAACGAAAGACTCTTGTTTAATATTGATCTATGGTTGGTAACAATTTAGATGGTTCATATCTAGTGCCGGGTATATTTTGGCTTAGCATATCCGAATGTACAAAGTAGATGACTTGCATATGGACTGGTTTATGGATCATTATGTAAACAGTTTGATCCAAAATGGGATATATCAGATCGAGTATATGTACTGTATTTTTCTATATATAATACAAATGTTTTTTTCTTACTAAAAAATAAAAAATAAAATAAAATTATCTCGTAAAAGGGACATGTCTACCCATAGAAAGAAAACACATTATATTAGTTGTCACACCACAGACACATAAGAGAAAACGACGGTAGGATATTTACAAACTTGGTTTTGAAAGAAAATGTGAAGTGATGCTCTTGCATCACTCCTCGACTTTCAATGCCTCTATTATTTTATATGGATGTGAGGCCTAGGGATGCCATATCACTAGAGAGTAGTGGAGAAAGATAGAACAAATCCAAAAGTGGTTTTTTAAGACTAGGGTAAATACACCCTATCATATCTTCCTTATTAAAGAAAGTCATTCCCATTGAAAGCATGGCCACTACTAGGTATATTATGTATATGAAAAAGGTTAAACAACACGGATTACAAAAGGTTACATTAAATTGCTTCTAACTCTATCCAAAACCACCTTTAGCTCAACCAAGGATGATATAAGGATGCCCAATCTTGGCTAGACCTCTAAGGGAGAGAAGAAGAAATTATTGTGCAGAATAAAGATAATATTAAAATTATATTACATCAAAATTTAAGAAGAAATTATTGGGTGATAATAGTTATTAAGAAAGAGGAACTAAGGTATTATGAGGTGGTCAATGGAAATATTGAAAATAAAAAAATCAAATTATTTCTCTACATAGATTAGTGTAAAAAATAAAATGAACATTTATCGATTTCAAAAACTTAAGGGACAAAAGAGTTAGTGGCATTAAGAATATTGAAAATGAAAAACACTCTCTTATATTGTCTATCTAATACTCAAACTAAATCTAAATCCTAAAATATTTTTCACACAACCAAACTTATAAACTTTTTCTTTAATTTAATTAAATTTTTTTATTAAATTTAGCTCAATCATATAACATATAATCTGAAATATTATTTAACAAATATTTATATTAAAAACACACATAAATGTATATGCTAAAAATATTTAATATTTAACAAACAAGTATATTAAAAAAAACCAATCAAACAAATTTGATGAAATTTACAAAAATATTTGTCAAAATAGAATCTCCTGCGAATGGATCACTAAAGTAATGAATATGAAGGATGATAGCATCTCATTTAGGTTGTATTCACTTTTGGTGGGATGGGTGAATTAGTGAAATTTTCAACATCTAATGCTTTAACTAATTTAAAATTTTGATGCAGGAGCATTTGGCTCATAAATATCATTGTATTTTAGTAAACATAAGGAGTCTTGTGTTTTGAGGAAGTTGGTTTCGTGAGTATTAAATTAATGTAATTATTAATGTTTTTAAGTAAGTTTATCAGAGATATTTAGAATATGAATTAATTAGATATTGTGAGGAATATTGTAAATGTTCTCGAATGTTGGAGAACATGAGAGATTTAGGCTAGTTATGATTCCATAGGGATTGAGAGATTTGAAAATCAATTGTAAATCTTAGATTAGGAATTAGTTTCATGATTTGTGGAATTAGAGAGGATACTTAGGGATTAGTTGAGTCAAAAGTGGACTTAGTTCAAAAGATTAAGGATCTGAACCGAAATGGGTTACAGAACCTTTTGTATAAATGTAAGCCTAAAAGGCATAGAGAGAGTTACTAGTTAGCTAGTTAGTTAGTTAGCTAGTTAGAGATTTGGAGTTTAGAGATTAGATAGGGTTTGACTATAAGCCTACGGGCAAGAAAGGAAAAAGGCCACTGATTAGAAAATCAGGCTAGAAAGAGAGATTCATTATGTAAATAATTTTTTATAAAGACAGAGAATTCGATTCATGAGTTGTGTGGTGTGTATTGATTAATTGAATTATAAACTGTGTGTTGATTACAGTAATTTTGCGTAACATAGGTTTGCAGGTGTGTAGAATCAGAGAAGAAGTGCAGAGAAGAGTGTTATGTGTTTGCACACAGACAATATTAGAGAAAACCTTCAATGTTACAGCGAAGGTATAACTGCAAGGTTTCCTAAAACCTAAGGATTTATGAAGGAAGCATAAAGGTGCGAAGAAATGAAGTGGAAATGGAGATCAAAACAAGTGAAGACCATAAGGCGAGAACAAATACACATGCAGAAAGCCGAATGGGCTATTACACAGTAAGAAACAAAAGTATGTAGCAACAAAGTACAGTTGTTGGATTAGTCAGATCAACGGATGAGATTGTGTGAGATGGATGGCTAGGATTAAGTCGCATAAAATAAAATAAAGAAATGAAGAGATCAGATTAAGCCATGTGATAGTAGAATAATGGAGTGGTCTACGAAAGATGTAAGTAGTATCTGGCATGGTCTCAAAGTGGTAAATGGTATTTCTAAAATTCACGTGATCAACCTGAGGGGTTGACACGTAGCACACGATGGAAAGAGAAAACCACTTTTATCGCATGCTCTTGACCTGATATCAGACATGCAAGATTTTACGTGAGATTGCGCAGTAGACGTTGGATCGAAAGAGATTGATCAACGGTGAAGATCGGCCAAGCTAGTTGGCGAGCGAGTGACTCGATAACCATCGGATTAAGGAATGAGATCGACGACGAAGATTTAATGCACTAAGGAGAGCATCGATATATGTGCAAAGGTTTGTGGAATAGAAGAAAGGTAAGGTTTAAGTGTGGTTTATGAAATATTTATATTATATGAGAATTATAATAGAAATAAGTAGGATTAATGTTTTATGGTTTAAATTGAGTTTTAACCAAGGTTTAAAATCCATGGTATGGTTAATATGTGTGGGTAATAAGAATTAACCAAAGATTATGAAGGATTTATAAGGTTCTGCTCAAAAGTTTATGAAGGTCCAGACTTTGGATAGTTAAATCAAATGTTTTCGCATAGAGTTTATTAAAGGAGCCTTAAACCTTGACTTGTGAAGGTTTTACTAGGCAGGAATATTAAAATTCCTAAGACATAGTGTGACATGCAATTTTATTTGCATAATGTGGGTAGATGCGGCTTAAGCTGCATCATTTTTGGTATCAGAGTTGAACAAGGAAATTTTGCGTGTAAAAATTCTTTGAGAAAACTTAGAATAGAGTTATGTTTTGAAGGTATGTCTACAGGTGAATGGTGATGAGAGGAAGCAAGAGGAGATCAAATTTTAAATCTGACAAACAGTAGGCACACAGAGATAAAGTGCAGCAGAATTTGCAGATGCAAAGAAATAGAGAACAATCCATTCGAAATGCAGATGAATAGGAGAACAAGATCATGCAGATATCTTGAAGGTGGGATGATATGTTTTTTTGTTTTAATTTGGTTTGAAGATTGTGGTTGCAGAATTTAAGTTGTATATAAAAGAAGGTTTCTCAGCAAAAGAAAAGAAGCAGTAATTAAGAAAGTTGGTAAGAATTTCTGAGTGAAAGAAGAGGTGGCCGAAACCTAGTATTCCATTTGTGATTGAAATACAAGAGGACAGTTGTGTTCTTGAAAGGTGCAGATGAGTTGAAGCCTATAAGGAGCAGAGAGAAGTGCTCAAAGAGGTTCAAGAGAATAGAGAACCAAGTGCTTGCCAGAAGATCGAGTACAAAGGAGAGCTTGGTGAGGTAAGTGACAACAGGGAGGAGTTGCTATTGTAGAGGCTTTAATACAGCTCATAGTAAGTGAGTGAGGAACTCATGAAGATAGAGGAGAAAATAACTACTAATAGTCATAGTAAAGGTTTTGAGGAAGACAAAAATAGAAGAAAGGTGAAGAAAGAGGATGTCAAGGCAAATGGCATACAGAGACAATTAAGTGAAGAAGAATATGAGAGGGAGAAGGCTGAGATTGCAGTTCATATTGAGATATTGATGAAGATGTTGCAGATGAATAAGTATTGCGATATTGATGAAGATGTTGCAGATGAATAAGGATGACCAGAAGCATGGTTGTGTCATAAGGAAGAAAGTAAGGTGGCAGAGGCTACAAGAGAAGAGAAATCAGTAGGTGAATATTCAGTTAGCAGAAGAGCTGATGAACTTGAACATGTAATGAATGCTAAATTGAAGTCTAAAGAACTTAGAGAAGTTGAGTTGAGAATGGAAGTTTCCATTTGTGAAGTAGAACAAGGTGAAGTTATGGGTGAAGATGAACACTGGAGATTTGTGAAATATCTTATGAACTATTGTACGAATTCAAGATAGCAAGAAGTTTACTTTGCTGAGGAAAGAATTATTGATGATTTTCTAAACTGTTGGACAATTTCAGATCAATAGGAGGTTATAAAACCTTGTATTTTTGAATCTAATAACTTTGATGTGATTACAGGTTTTGTAGAAGATGAGTAGTCTTTTGAAGCTACCAAAAGTATGGAAGAGTATATTTCAGAAGATAAATACTCTGAAGTAAAGAAGGATGGAGAATGTCTCTTAAATGGGAAAAGTAGTGAATTATTGCAGCAGAAAGAATTTAGTAATACATTGATGTTTGAAGCTGTTACAACACAAGAACAATTTCTTGTGAAAGAAGGACACAAGATTCAGTTTGAAGAGCTGATATGTGAAACAACATTTGACACTGTTGAACCTTGTAATTTTCAAATTGATAATTTGTGTACACATGCAGGAATTATAAGTGATGATGAAGTACTTATGAAGTGTCAAAGAGAAATTGAATTGTTGGAATATTTGCTAGAAAAATCAGAGTATGACAATGTGATTGTAGAGGAAGGAGTTCACTACAATGGAAAAGAGTAGAAAGACATCATTGAAGCAGATGGTGTGGAAGAGAGATTTGCTAATAGTTTCAAGAGTCCTTTAAAGAATTATTTATAGAGGTTGAATGAACATATTGATGTGTTGATAGAAGACGAAAAATTAGAGAAACATACTGAAATGTTGCCAAAGGAAGAAGATGCACTGAGGCCTTTTTTTTTTAATTTAATTATTTTTTTGTTAATGCAGGTTTTGTTGTAGATGCTGGAGAAAATTTGGCACAGATGATCAGCCAAGTAAATATGGAAGAGGAAGTTTCTATGGAAGTATTTAATCCATGGAACAGAGATATTATGTTGCTGGAAAGAATGCTAGAGAATCAGGATTTGATGCAGAAAGAGATAATCATGAAAGAGGAAGAGAAATCTCAATTTCAACATTAGGGAACAAAATAACTTGAAGAAATGCAGAATTTGAAGATGCAAGAGCTAGTGGAAAGCAACAATAAACTGAAGAAAAGAGAAAGAGGTAGCAGTAAATGGCAGAGTATGTACCAGCCCAAGGATGTGTTGGAGATAGAGATTGAAGAATTATGGCAATTAATGATGAATCAGTCGAGATGGAGGAGATTGAAAACAACAAGAGGAATGATGTTGGGTGCTAAAAGGTGTCTTTTAAAACTCCTAATTACCTCACATTAATCATCAACCCGGGCAAGTCCTTTTATTCCAAGAGTGTACACAATATGTGCATGCTATGAATCCAGAGAGTAATGTTTCTTCAAAATGAAATATAAAACTTTGATACAACTCAAAAACTACAACTGTTAATGGAAATATTACATCAAGACTTAATCTTCAACTGAAACCATAATCAGATCTCAAACTGGAAATTCAAATGGAAATGATGTCAACCGAGAGTTCAGTAGCGGTAACCAAACTCTTTCAGCTGATTAGATACTAACCACACTCTTATTGTAATCAATAAGGTTCACTGTCTTAACTGCTAATTAATTTAATCTACAATAAGCATAAATAGAATCAAATGACAATGCTGTGAAGCATGTAAAGAAAATGTACTAACTTCAATATAGGAAATCGGTAAATAGCAAATAAGATAAACTCACAGAAAATGGGAAAAATATCAAACCAATCAAACTTGTGTGAATTAGAAATATATAACACAAAGGATAGCAGTTTGATCCACCAGAGAATACTACTGAGCTACTTCAGAGAATACGAATGAACAACAACGTAAATTATATATTAACCATTGAACTCAATTCTCATTACAATATGGTCGTGTTCCTCCAAAGCAAGAGTCTGTACTGTAAAATTACAATTTGAAATGAATAGAAAGTCGATCCCCTTTCCTCCTACAGTTTTTACTTTTATAGTCAGAAAGAGGTAAAAGATAAATGTGATCCCTTAGGATCAGGAGATCCTAAGGGATTCACAACTGAATGCTATCTTCTGACACCCTTCATATTTAGCGTTGATCCTCCTGATTCGTCCTTCGACCTGACCACAATTGACGCACCTCATTCTTCCTTTGTTGGTTTATGTTGTTCCGTCTCTAGGGAACAACAACTGTTCCTTTCGTCGTTTCTCTGCATAAAAAGGAATAAGAGTTAGTTATGGTGGCTAAATCTTAATCGAGAGTAGTTCATTCGTTTCTTATCATAATCCATCAATATGTTAGCGTATCAAGATATGAAAGAGATAAGAAAAGAGGAAAAAGGTGATGGAATTAAGAGTAAATACATACCCATTGCGTAACTCAACATACTCCCCTGCTTACCCTATTTCATGTCCTCATGAAAAGTAAATAGTTCTTATGCAGTGCAGTTAAAGAGTAGGCTAGAGAGAAAGCGTCAAAAATTGGTCTAAAACCATGATGTTGAGCTAGGAGTGCAAAGGTGGGCCCTTCTTGTCCTTCAGGCAATTCGTAGTCAGCCCGATACCCTTCAGGGGGATACCAAATAATGGGACTCCGAAATCGGCATCCTAACCAATAAGGTCCTTCTCTCAAAATAAGATTGTTGTAGGTGACCATACAGGCCACAACAACTTTAAAATTTATGTAATTAAATGGTTCCCTATCTTTCACATTATCAGTGGAGATCGTCCATCTGAGCTTAGATGCAGTCAGAGATCTTTCTTGAATGGAGAGGAAATATGATGTTTCTTTCTGCACAATCTCCTTATGTATGGGCCCTAAAGTTTTAATCACCCCTTCTTATTTCATCAGACTCTTATGGTTGGCAAAAATTTGTAAGGGGTGTTTAGGTTCACTTCTCACCTAAAGATCCAATCCATGTTCCTGTCTTTGAAATGCATTATAAGCTTTAAACCATTTGAGTTGGTTAACTACAAACAAAATAAAAGCCTGGAATTGAACATCTCCTACAAAGGGTTAGGGTTCTTTTCCACCTCGTTTTCTAATATGAAATTGTGCAGATAAAACTCATAAAGAAGCCTTTGGACCTTTACACCATGTTGCTTGCAACAATTTATAAAATCTTCAATTGTCCCTAATTCAATTGGTTTACCAGCTCTTACGGCTTTGATTTTCAATAACAGGTACCATTCTAATAGAAACAAGGCATAATTGGTGGCGGGAGACCTGCATGTCAGGACATCCGAATACAGTGAGCAGATGGTGTTTGTCTGACTTATGACTCTGTCTAGCTTGAACTTGATCTTCTCCATTTTTTCTTCCGCCTTTCTACACCTGTCAAAAGTCTTGGTCTCTATTATAGTTAGTTCCCAAAGCTATTTCTAAAACTCTTGATATTTCTGCCAAGAAATGGTCTCTTGTTCAAATCGTTCCAACGCAAGTCGGGCTTGTGCCAATCCCTCCTAAAGATTTAGTAGAATGGGGTCATGGTGCATCATAATGTATTTGGGTTGTATGTCCATCTGAGTGCCTATTCTATAAGAGGGGATATCTTTTGTCTGTACTTCTTTATTGTAGGAGGTCCAAACCTCCGTCTGAGTAGCTACGTCTACTAAATCTGCATGCAGTTCTTCTTGAGTGGCAATTGTTTGAGTAGGTATGAGCTTAGTTTGAATTCCTGTAGCCCTATCTTCACATAATTCTGTTTGCACGACCACATTTACTACCTCAAGGGTATTGTTTGGAACCTTTCCCATTGTGATTTGTTTTATCGGAGCCTCTTGACCATCTTACGAAGCTTCTAGTGTTCTTTTCTTAGCTTCTTTAATTTCGTTCCGGCTCTGTGCCTTATCTGAGGAGTAACTGGTCTGCTAATAGTCTCGTTAATAGCTTCTGTCTCTAAAGAGCCTCGTTGTTCACCCTGGATTTGTTCCAATAATATCGTGTCTCTAGATTGATTATCAGAGTCCCGAATAACCTCTGTGTGTGCTTCCTCTTCTTGGCCTATGTTTTCTGTGTCTAGACCTTCATGACTGTTTTCCACTAGGAGCGTGTCACCAGATTGGTTCTCTAATTCCTGAATAGCCTCTGTATCTGTTTCCGCTTCGTGGTTTGTATCTTTTGAGGAAGACATAATTCTGGTATAGCCAAAATCCCCTAGAGATTGGTTTTCTCCTAAGTTAGGATTAAGCGGTTCTTCAGGCTGAATGTAAACGTTTATTTTGGCTAGGACCTGGGCCATCCCTACCTCAAAATCATGCAAAAGATCATCTTGAGAACTCATATTTGGTGTTGGAGGAGGCCCCACTTTGTTTCTTCGTTCATTGTCAGGATGCCCTGCTCCTTCCTCAGGTTCTGGTTCAAGGTTATCTTGTCCTCTTGACTCTAGTTGCAAGTCTTGTACATTTACCGGGCTGGATAATTCTATGGGTTGACTAGCGCTGCCTTGAGGATTTTCAGACATTCCTTGGTCTGAATTCAACCTTGTAGATTGTCTGCGTTTGTGAGATCTGCTTCCTGAAAGGGTAGTCCTTTTTCTTTTTGGAACAGGGTTAGGTGCTGGCAGGTTTTCACCTCTTTCGAGGGCTGATATGAGATCATCCCAGATTGATTGTTGTTGGGAAAGGTTGTGACTAACTATTAACCTGATCAGACAATGGTGGCTAACTACTGTTTCTGGATGTTGAGACCGTCTCAGCCTCTTGGCAGTGTCATGCAATAATGAATTCAACAGTGCAGGCAAATTAACAAAGCATTTTTGTTTTAAAACTGCTAAAAGTTTGAGTTGTCGCGGCCTTACCACGTCTCTATGCCCATCGCAGGTAATATAGTTCTAGAAAATTCATGCCAATTCTCCCCATGGCTCTCCAAGAGAAGATGGCCGAATGCCTTTACCCTTCTTGATTAGCTCTTGTCCTTCGTCCCTAAAAATCTCCATAGCGTCATGCAGCCTTAATCGCTTGTCAGCCCATACTGGTCCTTCTGCCGGCAACCCAGACACTTCTGCTATCACAACATCTGTTACGGTGATTTGTCTACCTCTCACCAAGGATTTTCCATTTTGTAGATGCTGTAAAAATTCAATGGCGATTTCCTCATTAGGGGGTTGAAATCTTGTAAAATATGTTGTCCATCCTGCGCGAGCTAGAATTTCCCTAGCTTCATCGAAGACAGCCAGTGTTAAAGGTTCTCGATGCACTATTTTTCCTCCCATGATGCTTGACTTCTGCAAACGATTAGTGTAGTGGAGAAAGCACAGCAACAAGCAGAGCCAAGAGATGGAAAAAAAATGGTTGTAATGGCTCTATCAGGTGATGTTTTATAAACATAAATACCATTAAATTGAGGATTGTTATAATACCACACGCTCTGTGATTATGGGATGTCGTATTATTCTACAAAATCAAATGAAAAGATGACAGCACATGCATGAGTATACTGGAGGTCCTTGCCTCCTCTCGAAATGATAGGTCACCTACGACTGAATGGATGAAAAGATGACGCACTGGCGGCGAAGTACAGGGGTGATGGATTGGGTAATAAAAGCGGCAGGGTATGTATATTAATGAAAGGATCATAAAAGGATATTGGAGTAATGAAAACAAGGCGTGTAACGAGAATTATTAATAAGTGATAAGATGCCATGAGGTGATGCGATAAATAAAAAGGACAACATATGCAGGAGATGATACCTTACCGTTGTTATTCCACTTGAAAATGTTGTGATTGATTTTAAAAGATTAACTCATGCATAAAGGTTCAAGGTAAGTTAGGGAAATAATCTCTCTGTAGAAAAAAATAGAAAAATAAGAAGAGGGCATTGTAATAATTATTGATGTAGAAAATAAAACTTCAATACCATAAGCAGAGCTTTTGTTGCCTGCAGGCATCCATAGCCTCGACAGAGTTGCTTTCTAACCCTTGGGAGCCATGGTCCTCTATGTATAATTGGGGAAGTGCATTATGATGTCCATAGTAGAGACCAATGTGCTGGCATGGTAACCAGATGAACACATTGCCATTCACTGGGAAGTAGCGAAAGTGGTCAAGTCAGCTTGTAATGAGACCTCCTGTTCCAAAGACTTTGTTTCTTGATGCATCCATTGAATCATATCCCTAGTGTGGTGGCCATAGTGGGAATGCAACTTCGCTCCTTCCTTATGATCATGGTAGGTTGGCTCATAATGAGACCCCCTATCCTCCATCTGTGGAGAAAAAATCATAAAATTGTTAGTGAATATATCTATATATATATATATCTATATATATATATATATATATATATATATATATATAGATATATATATATATACATATATATACATATATATATATATATATACATATATATATATATATCTATATATATATATATATATCTATATATATATATCTATATATATATATATATATATATATGTATATATATGTATATATATATATGTATATATATATATATATGTATATCTATATATATATATATATGTATATATATATATGTATCTATATATATATATATATGTATATATATATATGTATCTATATATATATATATATATATATATATACATATATATATATATATATATATACATATACATATACATATATATACATATACATATACATATATATATATATATATATATATATATATATATATATTTAACACTTCCCGTTTTATATATAGAGGGTGGCTCAATACTCCTTAAGAGTAGGGATGGCGGAAGAAGTTTGAACATATCAATAGAAAAAAATATACCCATAATCTTATTGATAATAAACAGAGAGAATTATACAAGACGGGGGAGAACCAACATGGTAAAGATAATCAATCAGTTTCATTTATAGTGGAAATGAGGATAGTGAAGTGATATAGATAATTGTGTCCTTTCTTTTTTGATCATCACAAAGCAATCTTGTTAAAGATGATAATATTCAAGATATTCGCCTGCTTCAGTAGACTCCATACTTGTTGTCCTTAGATATGTATTGTACTTTTATGCCATAAAGAGGATCATAAAGAGTGAACTGGGATGGGCTAGGAATGATCATGCAAGGGGAAGAAAGGGTGTTCTAAAAAATACTCACAAGGTGTTGTTCCCTGAAGGGAACAACAAAAGAAAACACACACAAAAGTGTTGTTCCCTATAGGGAACAACAACTGTTCCCTACAACTGTTCCCTGTAGGGAACAACAAAGAAAAACACACACAAAAAGTGTTTTTCCCTACAGAAAAACACACACGAAAAGTGTTGTTCCCTATAGGGAATAGTAGTTGTTCCCTGTAGGGAACAACAAAGAAAAGAATATGTGAAAAGTGTTGTTCCCTATAGGGAACAACAGCTATTCCCTGTAGGGAACAACAAAGAAAAATACACGCAAAAAGTGTTGTTCCCTATAGGGAACAACAGTTGTTCCCTGTAGGGAACAATAGCTGTTCCCTGTAGGGAACAACAAAGAAAAACACACCCAAAAAGTGTTGTTCCCATAGGGAACAAAAACTGTTCCCTGCAGGGAACAACAAAGAAAAATACATGCAAAAAGTGTTGTTCCCTGTAGGGAACAGCAGTAGGGAACAACACTTGTTCCTTGTAAGGAACAACAAAGAAAAATACATGCAAAAAGTGTTGTTCCCTATAGGGAATAACAACTATTCCATGTAGGGAACAACAAAGAAAAACACACACGAAAAGTGTTGTTCCCTATACGGAACAACAGCTGTTCCCTGTAGGGAACAACAAAGGAAAATAGGGAAAAAACCGGCAAACAATCATCTCTACTATTCTAAGCAAATACAATCGAATAGAAAAAAAAGAAAAACAATTGTATGTACAAGTTTCAAAAATAAATTCTTTATGGGACTGGTGCTGTCGAAGAGTTGCCTTCTGTAGCGAGAATTTGTATCGTAGAATATTTGCGTATTTGTTGGCAAAAGGATTGCCTTGTAAGCGGTTTGTGGTAGAGGAATACGTGATGACCATTTGCTTTAAAAGAGTAGCTAGACCCATCAATGGTGGCTAATATAAGGGTGCCATTATTGTGCACCTCTTTTATCTCGTAGGGACCTAACCATCTAGTTTGGAGTTTGCCCGGGAAATCCTAGAACCTGGAATCGTACAGAAGTGCCCAGTCGCCTTCATGGAATATCTTTTTCTTGATGAGGGTGTCATGCCATTTTGCTCTTTGTTGTTGAATAAGTGCAGTATGTTGAAGATATGATAGCTGGATTTCATCCAATTCATTTATTTGTTGTAATATGTTAATCTGTGCTTCATTGAAATCCAACCCTACTTCTTGGGCTATCCTCAATAATGGGGAAGATAGGTTCCTTACCAAACACCAGCTGATATGGGAAGTATCCTGTGGTATTCATCCAAGTCATGCGATATGGCCATAGGGCTTCTGGCAATGGGGTAGCCCAGTTGCGTATATGCGAGGCGACTGTCTTTGTTAGAATGGCCTCGATTACTTTGTTGGTACTTTCTAGCTGGTCGTTTGCTTGCGGGTGGTATGGAGATGTGATTATGTGCAAAATGTGATGATTTTTTAGTGTAGCAGCAATCTTATGGCCTACAAATTGTGGCTCTCCATCCGTAATTATTTCTTTGGGCAAGCCATACCGCACGAAAATTTTGAAAAGAAAGTTGATTACTATTTCCTCTGTTGCTCTTGGTAATGCTACTGCCTTCACCCATTTAGTCACGTATTCTGTTGCAACTAGTATATATGACTTTTGATTAGATGTGGGATTTATTGGACCAACGAAATCTAACTCCCAACATTCAAAAGGTTCAATGACTAACTATGGATGTAGGGGGATCTCGTCAGACTGGCCAGGGCGACCCATTCTTTGGCAGCTGTCGCATGCCTGGACAAATTTCTTGGCATCCTTAAAAATTGTGGGCCAATAATAGCCCATCTGTAAGATTTTATGTCCAGTCCTGCGGTCTGCAAAGTGTCCACTGCAAGGTCCATTGTGGCAGGCTTTTAGGATATCATAGATTTCATCTTCCCTAATACACCTGTGGATATGCATATCAACTCCTATGTGAAAGAGGTATTCTTCGATCCAAAAGAACTCAGTGCTACATTGCATTATTAATTTTCTTTCTCTGGGTGTCATGTGTTTGGGTAGTTTTCCCACTGCTAAGTAATTTGTGACATCTGCGTACCACAGTTTTTTCATGGTCATAGTAAACAGGTTCTCATCGGGGAACTGGTCTTCTACCGCCACTGCGTTGTCTGTTCTTGGCACACGTGAGAGGAAGTCTGCCACCAGATTTTCCTTTCCTGGTCGATCCTTGATTGTTATGTCAAATTCCTACAAAAGGATTAACCATCGTGTCACTCTTCCATTCAGAATAGGTTTATTAGCTAAATAATTGATAGTAGAGTGATCAGTATATAGGACCATAGGGTGTCTGAATTTGTTAATAGCATAGATTACAGCTAGAAACTCTTTCTCGGTCACTGTGTAATTCAATTCAGCAGGAGTTAAGTTTTTATTTATGTAGTATATCGCATAGGGTTTCTTATCTTCTTCTTGGCCAAGAACTGCTCCAATGGCCTTATCTAATGCATCAGATGAAATCTGGAATGGTAAATCCCAATTCGGGCCCCATAGTACTAGGGCTGTTGATACTAGCCATTTTAAGTCTGCAAAGGAAATGTCACATTTTTCAGTCCATATAAAATCGATATTTCATGTCAAATCATACAATGGTGCAACAATTTGGGAGAAGTTTTTTATAAGTCTCCGATAATATCCAGAAAATTCCAAAAAACTACATACCTCTGTTTGAGTGCAGGGGGTAGGTAGTAAGAGGATTACTTGAATTTTTGCTGGATCTACCTGAATTCCAGCTACTGAGATGTAATGACCTAGGATTAGGCCTTCTGTCATCATCATGTGGCATTTCTCATGGCTTAAGTAGAGCCTAGTAGCAATGCATCTTTCCAAGACTTTCTCTAGTGTCTGTAATGCCTGCTTGAAGTCATCTCCATAGGGTGTAAAATTGTCCATGTACACCTCTAATCCCTCATTTATCAAGTCTGTAAAAATACTGAGTATGGCTCTCTGGAATGTAGCAGGTGCATTGCACAGTCCGAAAGGTAATACCCTGTAAGAAAATGTCCCCCAGGGGTAGGTGAAGGTAGTCTTATCTTGGTCTTTAGGGGCAATTTGGATTTGGTTGTAGCCACTGAAGCCATCCAGGAAAGAGAAGAATTTTTTACCTGCCAATGTGTCTAGAACCTGGTCGATAAACGGAAGGGGAAAATGATCTTTTTGTGTTGCTTTGTTAAGATCTCTATAATCGACACATATATGCCATTTCCCATTCTTTTTAGGAACCACAACTAATGGAGAAACCCATTTACTATCAGATATAGGATAGATGAAATTTACATCTAACAGTTTCTGTAGTTTGTCTTTAACAACATCCTTTAGGTGAGGGTTTAATCTTCGCTAAGGTTGTCGAATGGGTCTCGCATCTTTTTCAGTGTAGATGTGGTGCATACATAATTGGGGGTCAATCCCTTTCATATCTGGGTAATCCCAAGCGAAAGCCCCTTTATATTTCCTAAGGATTTGAATAAGCTTCTGCTGCTGGTCATCACTCAAGTTTTTGTTAATGTTAAGGACTTTCCCTGGCTCAATTTCAATAGGTTTGCTATTATAGACAGTTGTTGTTGGTATTGTTTGGTCATTGATATCTTTTAAAGGATCTTCTTCAATTTCATTATCAAGGACTGCTTCAATCATGTGACATTTTAGATTAGATATAGCAGCTGGGTGGTTAATGTAAGTGTTAATAATATCATCTTCTATTTGGTTCTTAAATTCAAGAGCATCTGTTACAGTTAGTGGTGATCAAATATTTTCGGTTAAATATGTTACAGGTTGCTTCCTAGTTTTTATTATGGTTAGGCTTGGCTGAGCTGGAGGGTATAAAGCTAGGTTCTTCACATCATTTCCTCTAGCTATAGTCATACTGCCTGTTCGACAGCTTATATAAGCATCTACGGTCGCTAGCCAAGGTCTTCCTAATATTAGAGGATGTCCATCTAGCTGGTTTCTAGGATTAATAATCAAGAAATCTGCTGGGTACTCCCAAGAATCTACAGACACCATTACATCCTGTAATGTCCCTTATGGTTTAATAACTGAACAACTAGCAAGTTCCAGCAAGGTCATAGTTGGATCTAAGGCTGTGATTCCAAGTCTCTGACAGGTTGTTGTTGTGAGAATATTAATAGCTGCCCCTAGATCGACTAACACATTGGGAAAGGAGCATCCATTTATTTGTACTGTGACAATAGGGTTTTCTGGGTCTTCATACTTCACCGGTATCTATCTACCTAATAATAAATCAGAAAAAGTTCCGACTACATGGACAGCTGGTGTCACCTTTATTTTCCTCGTAGGCTTTTTGGTACACAATTCCTTAATGGTTTTTGCATAGATTGGAATTTCCTGATTAGCCTGGAGGAGGAGTATTTTTACGCAAAGATTTTTTAATTCTCCTAGGAGATCAAATTCAGGATATTTGATTGGGTGAGGTATAATCAATCTTTCTAGGAATGGCGAAGAAGAGGTGATAGTATGTTCATGGATTTTTTGCTTGACTGTATTCTCCCTTTGAGGTGTTTGTTCTATAGATAATGGTTCTTCCAATTGCATATTTTTATCATCTTCTGGTGCGATTATTCATCCAGATTTCAATTTGAGTTCATTACATTATCTCAACTCGATTTCTGAATCCAGACCTTCAATAATTTGTACCGACTGGACTGGTCTGTTGTTAGGATTTAGGTTGGGTTGGGCTGGGAGTTGTGGTCGTAGATTGGGTTGAGGATTCTTATGCAACGTGTAAGGTGCTGGTAGCATAGGTTGAGGTAGGGGG
This sequence comes from Pinus tabuliformis, assembly GCA_031772625.1. Taxonomy (NCBI): domain Eukaryota; kingdom Viridiplantae; phylum Streptophyta; class Pinopsida; order Pinales; family Pinaceae; genus Pinus; species Pinus tabuliformis. Next base: position 598,851,037 of record CM062805.1, on the reverse strand, counting down.
ACTGTCCCTACTAGCTAGTTCGTAGGTCTTTGCCAGCTTGATTGCCAGTTTTGGTTTTGTGAAGTGGAGGGGGACCATTGAGATGGATATGGATTGTTCTGCTAGAATGATGGAAAGTAAGAGGAATTTGGCCAACTATTGTTCATATTTGACTGATTGGACCAAGGTGGCATAGAAAATTCTTGTGGTGACCAATTAGGAAAAGGTGGTTGGTTCTGCCATGTAGCTCCTATGTATTGCTGAGAATTATATTGTGAAGGCTAAAAGAATGAAGATGGGTCGGTAGGCATACCTGTTTGTTGTGCTTGCCATTAGCGACGCTGGTTTAATAGGTAGACTGGTTTCGCTTCTTCCTCTGCCTCCTTGAAGACCGCTTTTAATCCTGGGAGCAATGGGCAATTTTCTGTGGCATGTTCTTTAGTGCATATGGCACAGGTCTGTACCATATCCAATGGGCATTCTTTATGACTATGTTTCTTCCTGCATCGAGGGAAAAAAATAACCAGGTTCTGTTCTACTTCGACCTGCTTCTGCTTGGCTTGCATGATGTCTAATTGTGTTGTCAAGGTTCCCAGGATATCCATTTTGAAATCTTCCAGCAGGTTGCCGATTTCAGTACAAGTAATGCTTCTGCCAGAGACTTTGTTGTCCCTGGTGATCGCATCGTGTTTAGTTGGTTTCAGTCTTGTACTACCCCTCGAGCACCTGATACAAAAATCAATAATGTTAGCATAGTCTTCTTGATAGATATCACCTTTACCCATGATATTTAGTGTCTCTATCCACTGGTCTTTCATCCCCTTAATCATCGTGGTTTTTAGCACATTATTAAGCAAATTTTCATAGGGAGACCTTTGGAGGTTATATTGGAAATGCTCCACATACTCTTCCAAAGTTTCGCTAGGCCTTGCTACCATTTGGAGTATCTCATCTTTTAGTTCTCTAGATATGCAATAATCTTGATATTTTTTAAGGAAGGCAATTTTCATTTGGTCCAAATCATTGATGGTGCCTCCACTCAGTCCCATAAACCAACAAAGGGATACTCCCTTTAAAGTGGAGGGAAACAACTTCAGTTTCTGGGGTTCGGTAGTGTAATCATAACCCCAACATAGGATGTCAAATTCAAACAGGAATGCATCCGAATCTTCTAAAGTGAGTCCATGAAAGGTGGGAATATTTTGTAGAGGGATAACTTTCATGGGGGCGTTGACAGCTGTGTCAACAATAGGATACTATAATGTAGAGGTCTGGGGTGTTTGTGGATTATTGGCCATTGGATCAAAGATATGCCAGTATCCTTCTGGGATCTCTGGAGCTAGAGAGTTGTCCCTAGGATGTCTAGAAGAGGTGGGAATGATCCTAATAGCACTCCCTTGATCTGGGACACTGGGTGTCCTTTGCTCAATTACTACCTCAGGAGATCTTGGTTTTGCTGGTTTAACCTCGGATTCCCCTATTTCTCCTTCTCCTTCACGGACGTTGCAAGAATTCCCTTCTTGTGAGGGAATTGATCGCGAATTTTCAATATCTTGAAAACTCTATTCAGTCCCTTCAGTTTTACTGTGGACCTTAGTGTAGGCTACAGATGGTGAGCCTGTGGCCCGAAGGGAGACAGTAGGATGTCTAGAAGCAACGGTTCAGGGACCTATTGATGGCTGAGATTCAACTTTTCTTAAGATGTCGTTGATAAAAGTTGATCATCCAAGGGTCACCAGTTTCTTAGATTTTTCAGGTTTGGGGTGTGGGATTGTATTGTTTTCTGGTCTTTTCTTCTTAGTCATTCATGCAAAAATTCAAATGTTTATTTCTATCTTAAATTCCTAGCAATTCTACTGGAAAGTGGGCGGGGGAGTAGCCATTTTACTTGCTCCATATGTAGGTTCTAACCTTTTGTTTTTAATACCCAGTTCTCTCTCAGCAGACAAACATCAAACACCTACTTTACTTTTTTGTAATTGTGCTGAAAAGTGGGCAGAGGAGCAAGAACTTTACTTGCTCGTTACATAGGTTCTTACCTTCCGTTTTCAATACCCAATTCTTTCCTAGCAACAATTATCAGATATACATCACTCTTTGTAAAATGGCAACATTGTCCCCGGCAACGACACCAAAATGTTGGGTGCTAAAAGGTGTCTTTTAAAACTCCTAATTACCTCACATTGATCATCAACCCAAGCAATTCCTTTTATTCCAAGAGTGTACATAATATGTGCATGCTATGAATCCAGAGAGTAATGTTTCTTCAAAATGAAATATAAAACTTTGATACAACTCAGAAACTACAACTGTTAATGGAAATATTACATCAAGACTTAATCTTCAATTGAAACTGTAATCAAATCTCAAACCGGAAATTAAAATGGAAATGATGTCAACCGAGAGTTGAGTAGCGGTAACCAAACTCTTTCAGCTAATCAGATACTAACCACACAATGATGCGAAGCATGTAAAGAAAATGTACTAACTTCAATATAGGAAATTGGTAAATAGCAAATAAGATAAACTCACAGAAAATGGGAAAAATATCAAACCAATCAAACTTGCGTGAATTAGAAATATATAACACAAAGGATAGCAGTTTGATCCACCAGAGGCCGGGCCCTTAGCCACCAGCGAATACTACTGAGCTACTTCAGAGAATACGAATGAACAACAACGTAAATTATATATTAACCATTGAACTCAATTCTCATTACAATATGGTCATGTTCCTCCAAAGCAAGAGTCTGTACTATAAAATTACAATTTGAAATGAATAGAAAGTCGATCCCCTTTCCTCCTACAGTTTTTACTTTTATAGTCAGAAAGAGGTAAAAGATAAATGTGATCCCTCAGGATCGGGAGATCCTAAGGGATTCACAACTGAATGCTATCTTCTGACACCCTTCATATTTAGCGTTGATCCTCCTGATTCGTCCTCTGACCTAACCGCAACTGACGTGCCTCATTCTTCCTTTGTTGGTTTATGCTATTTCATTTGTAGGGAACAACAAATGTTCCTTTCATCATTTCTCTGCATAAAAAGGAATAAGAGTTAGTTATGGTGGCTAAATCTTAATAGAGAGTAGTTCATTCATTTCTTATCATAATCCATCAATATATTAGCGTATCAAGATATGAAAAAGATAAGAAAAGAGGAAAAAGGTGATGGAATTAAGAGTAAATACATACCCATTGCATAACTCAACAAATGATCAATCAGAATTTGAAACTGATTGAAAAGGAGAGGAAGATGAAACAGAAGACAAAAAACATACAACAGTAACAAAGGAACAGAGCATTCATGCAACTACAAACTAAAGTTTGGGACCCTGGAGGTTTTCTATCAACATATCAGAACACTTGATCTGGAGATCATGAATGTTTTGAACCTCGGGAGTCTGATGCAGGAGCATCTGACTCAAAAATATCATTGTATTTTAGTAAACATGGGGGTCTTGTGTTTCAAGGAAGTTGGTTTCCTGAGTATTAAATTAATGTAATTATTAAGGTTTTTAAGTAAGTTTATGAGAGATATTTAGAATAAGAATTAATCAGATATTGTGAGGAATATTGTAAATTTTGTTGAATGTTGGAGAACATGAAAGATTTAAGCTAGTTAAGATTCCATAGGGATTGAAAGATTTGAAAATCAATTGTAAATATTAGATTAGGAATTGGTTTCATGATTTGTGGAACTAGAGAGGATCCTTAGGGCTTAGTTGAGTCAAAAGTGGACTTAGTTCAAAAGATTAAGGATCTGAACCAAAATGGGTTACAGAACCTTTTGTATAAATGTGAGCCTAAAAGGCATAGAGAGAGTTACTAGTTAGCTAGTTAGTTAGTTAGAGAGTTAGTTAGCTAGTTAGAGATTTGGAGTTCAGAGATTATATAGGGTTTGACTGTAAGCGTATGGGCAGGAAAGGAAAAAGGCCACTGATTAACAAATCAGGCCATAGAGAGAGATTCATTATGTAAATAATTTTTTATAAAGAAAAAAAAATTCGATTCATGAGTTGTGTGGTGTGTATTGATTAATTGAATTATAAATTGTGTGTTGATTAGAGTAATTTTGCATAACATAGGTTTGCACGTGTGTAGAATCAGAGAAAAAGTGCAGAGAAGAGTGTTACGGGTTTGCATACAGACAATATTGGAGAAAAACTTCAATGTTACAGCAAAGGTATAACTGCAAGGTTTCCTAAAACATAAGGATTTATGAAGGAAGAGTAAAGGCACGAAGAAATGAAGCAACAGAGTGGAGATCGAGATCAGAACAAGTGAAGACCGTAAGACGAGAACAAATACACATGTAAAAAGCCAAATGGGCTATTACACAGTAAGAAACAAAAGTACGTAGCAGCAAAGTACAGTCATTGGATCAGTCAGATCAACGGACGAGATTGTGTGAGATGGATGGCTAGGATTAAGTCGCGCAAAATAAAGTCATGAAATGAAGAGATCATATTAAGCCATGTGATAGAAGAATAATGGAGCGGTCTACGAAAGCGGTAAGTAGTATCTCGCGCTGTCTCAAACTGGTAAATGGTATTTCTAAAATTCACACAATTAACCTGAGGGGTTGACACGTAGCACACGATGGAAAGAGAAAACCACTTTTCTCGCACGCTCCCGACTTGATATTAGTCGTGCAAGATTTCACACGAGATTGCGCAATAGCCCTTGGATCGAATGGGATTGATCGACGGTGAAGATCGGCCTAGCTAGTTGGCTAGCGAGTGACGTTATAACCGTTGGAATGGGGAATGAGATCGATGACCAACATTGAATGCACTAAGGAGAGCATCGATATATGTGCAAAGGTTTGTGGAATGCAAGAAAGGTAAGGTTTAAGTGTGGTTTATGAAACATTTCTATTATATGGGAATTATAATAGAAATAAGAAAGATTAATGTATTATGGTTTAAGTTGAGTTTTAACCAAGGTCTAAAATCCATGGTACGGTTAATATGCGGGGTAGTAAGAATTAACCAAATATTATGAAGGATTTATAAGGTTCTGCTCAAAGGTTTATAAAGGTCTAGACTTTGGATAGTTAAATCAAATGTTTCCGCATAGAATTTATTAAAGGAGGCTTAAACCTTGACTTGTGAAGGTTTTACTAGGCAGGAATATTAAAATTCTTGAGACATAGTGTGACATGCAATTTTATTTGCATAATGTGGGTAGATGCGGCTTAGGCTATGTCAAATTTATTTTTATGTTATACTATTATATTATTATTTAAAAAATTATATATATTATTTAAAATGGTTTTTTAATAAATAAATTTAATTTTAAAAATTTAATAAAATAAATTAAAATATATATATATATATATATATATATATATATATATATATATATATATATATATAAGAAATATAAATTGTTGTTGAGGATTTAGAATATATTTTAAAATTGTTTTTGTTTTGTTAAGAGTTGATTTTAAGAAAATACCATCTCATTTAGGTCGTATTAACTTCTGTTGGGATGGGTGAATTAGTGAAATTTTCACCATCTAATGCTTTAACTAATTTAAAATTTATTTTTATGTTATCTGGTTATATTATTATTTAAAAAGTTATATATATCATTTAAAATAGGTTTTTAGTAAATAAATTTAATTTTAAAAATTTAATAAAATAAATTAATATATATATATATATATATATATAAAAGATAAATTGTTGTTGAGGATTTAGAATATATTTTAAAATTCTTTTTTTTTTTGGTTAAGAGTTGATTTTAAGAAAATAGGGTAATGGTCAAGACTTGGATGTATTTGTGAATAAAAGCATGTTTTTTAAAATCATGAGCTAATAATTTTAAATGGCAGAGGCTTTTTTAAATAAAAGTGATGAGCCAACTTGCATTAATGAGTAACAATTGTCCCACTACTAATTGGACAATGTAATTATAATAAATTAGTGTAAAAAAAAAATAAAAAATCAGGAGATCTGCACCACACAATAAAATAGATGACTATTGAGGAGGTATGCACCAAGGCTGGGGCATAATGCGCGGATTTATAAAAAAATATTCTAGGAAGACATATGCGATTAGACGATAAGGATAAACAATATAGAATGGATATAGTGTTTGTAGAAACAAAATAAAAGTAAAGATCGGGAGTGTACAAACACTTAGAGAATAAAGCCTATTTTAAATACTATAACATGCTCACCATGCTAATATATCCTGATAGAAAGCTTATTACAAACACTAGTATGCGAACCATGAAAGATACAACTATATGCTCCTACAAAGCTTAGTACAAACACTATAACTCAATTATCAAGAAGCGCATTTAGTGTGAGCAAAAGATTGTTATGGCCGAGGTCGTACACAATGTGGAAATTCTACAGTTGAATGTTTCAAATAACGATGTAGAACCTGCCGGCCCCGGATATCCGAAAGCATGACAAAATAACCCACCAAGTGATACCTGCATATCCGAAAGCAGGCAAAATAACCCACCAAGTGATAACATATTTCACACTACCTGCAAAGTGAGAAGTTATGGTTGGAAACCGTAAATCAGACATAGCACTGTAACAGAGATGATAATCGGGGTCACTTGAATTAGTTGTCTAAGCTTGAATATTGGATTGCACAGTAGACAGAAAGAGCTTCTATGCCGGATTGACCAAGTACGTTATCACAAGGAAAGGAAACATTTGGAGTGATAGAAATTAGCAATGAGATTTTTTCTATAACATGTTGTAGAAAAAGGTACTTTCATACCATAGTATTATTGACAGAAGTATTGGATATATATATATCCAACACTTTTGTCATATATATATATAGTCCATTATCTTTCTTGGTGTTAGAGCCTCTTTCTGTTGCTGGTTTAACATGGATCAAATGATGAAAGCATTTTCTTTGGTTAATCGAACTCGTATAGATGAAGTAAGTAGTAGAAAAGCTGAACATGATGTTGAAGACCAGTGTTTAATAGACCCATCCAAATGGAATCCCTCAGAGCTCACAAGCTCTCAGGTCTATAAAGATACTACTATACCTGTACTCATAAAAAAAATCGTACTTAAAGAAGTAGAATTGAAGATTCGTATCTCAAGGGAAGCAACTCAAATAGCTGGTCTAAAACACTTTCAGGATAAAGAGTTAGAGAAATTAAAAGAATATGTAAAAACCAAGAAGTATGCATATATGTATTTTGGAGGCGTTAGATTAGGTTTGGTTCCATTATTTAGAAATGGAATAAATGCTCCAGTTTTAGCCAAACTTTTCAACTCAAGACATCTAGACTATGAATAGGCTAGAATTGGGTCTATAACTAGAAATCTTATTGTAGGCTGTCAATATGGTACAATCTATCCAAATTACACAATGAGCCTGTTTGATATGTATCTAAAAGATGCATGGAAGTTAATGGTAGGAGTACAACATCTAAGGATGTTACCAGAATCATAATATTTGTCTATTGTTATGCAAGCCTTATTCAAATTGACAAATACAACTCATACCAAAATGAAACAGTCCATACTTAAAGACTGTGTTACCATAGGTTTAGCAACAACGGACACCCAAGGAGTAACATATGAGGAAGTAGGACTGCCTGAAAATTGGTACTTCGAGTATCAGGCATCCAACAAGGAAGTAAAGAAAGAAAAATGTCTGGAGAGGATAGTTTCATCAGAAGGACGGATTCAAATTGTTCTTTCACACTTAGATCAGATAGAACGACCCATTTTTCGACAACCTAGGTTATCAATGTATATCCCACAAAACCTGGTAGACTCAGAAAGGTCAAGTCGACCCGGTAGCAGTCATTCACATAGGTATGAAAACAGCAATCGTCTGATCATTTCAGAAGAAAAACCTTTCATGGTTAAAGCATTCACATTTAAAGGGGTAATATTTTAAGAACAAAAGTAGTCCTTACCAAAAGTTTATAGGTCATTAGCAGACTCTATAAATCAAAAAGCTCTCAGGACTACAAGTACATCCTCTATACCCCTAGTGGAAGAATGGCAGTTTCAAAATAAGAGGTTTCACAAAGGTGGAAAATGGCCACCCAAGACCAAATACTGCGTTTCCAGTGATAATACATCAAAGAAACAAAAAACAAGCGCAGACTGCGCTCCATTAATAGAGAACGCAGTGACATGCCCAAAAGATTTAGAGGAATCTTACCAGTTGACAAATCATCTTTCAAATTGGTGTAATCATGCTGAAGTAGCTATAGATGATTTAGGATGTGAAACTGAAGAAATTATACAGAATCTAAAGTTAATCCAAGACAATTTAACTTTAGACGGACAAGAAAAAAGTGAATGAAGAAAGAAAAGAGAACTTAAAAAGAAGAAACAATCTGCATTTAACAAATTTGAAAATTTAGGTTCATGGCAAGATTATCAAGAAAAAGAGTCAGAAGCTACAAGTTCTGAGTCTATACAAAATACAAAAATTTTCTCTTTTTCTGAGGGAGAGAAAATAAGTAAAGAAGAAAAGAAATTTCTTGATTTCAAAACAGGGAATATAAAGCTAGAAGAAGCAGCTAAGAAATTTCCAAGCTTTATCTGTGCCAGTCTAAACAAAGCACACGTTTTCCATTCTGTACCAAAATTTCCAAGAGTAGAAGAAGATCTAATGGCATCAAACAACAATGGATACATTTTAGATTTAGATCATTCAAATAACCCTGAAGATTCAATTCAGGTTTGGATTGGTGCTTTATGGAAAATGCAGATAACAACCAAATTAGATAATGTTTTAATCTTTAATTTGGAAGAAAAAAAGAATGACAGGAATAGTTTATATTTGGTGGCAAGGGCCATCTCAGAATGAAAGAGAAGAAATCATAAACGCTGGTTTGCCAGTTTTTGAACAATTACTCAGAACACAGTTCTGTATAGAACTAGAGGATTCAAAAAAAGGGGCTATGGTTGATCTAGCCAGAATGGAATTAAAAGATGCAAAGAATTTAGAACAATTTTCCATAGAATATTTCAGGTTAGTAATAACCTCATAATTAAGCAATGATTTAATGACTAAAGTCACATTTTTGTCAAAACTTCCACATAACATAGGTGACTTGGTAATGAAAGATCTTGAAGAAAAGGGTGAAAATCTGCAGGCTCTTTATTGGGTAGATCTGATAAACCATTGTAAACAAAAATTGAAATATCTCTGTTGGAAAAAGAATGCTCAAAAAAACGCTACTAAACCCTCACAATATTGTTGTAAAGAAATACTCCCATGGACTCCTCTTAAAAAGCGACATCATAAGAAAATATACTATGGGAAATACAGGGTAAATAAAGTAGCAAATCCAAGAAAACCATTTCCAAAGTATAGATACATCAAAAGAAGAAATGCTCCAGTCAAAGATGGATGATGCTTTATCTGTAAAAAAAGGGACACTTTGCTACTAAATGTCCTCAAAATACATCATCTAAATTAAAGAAATGTCTGGAAATGGATGATTTCATAGATAATTAGTCTATCATTGATAGTGAAGATGAATGCTCTGATGTTTATGTTTTATCTGAAGCTGAAGATTTAGAGGAAGAAGCTGATATCAAGGCAAGTCAAAAAATGAATATATGTTTTAATTCAGATTGTGAGATAGAGTACGAATCAGAAACCATAGATGAAACCAGCATTTCAGAGTTCAGCGAAACAGATGACATCTCAGAAAGATCAGAGGACAATGAAGAATCTATGAAACAAACAAAAATCAAAGGAAAGGAAAAGGTGAGTGACATTTACTCAAAAGCTCCAAGTTTATGTCCCATACCGAAAAATATTGGCTATTCTACAAGCTTTCAATCTACTCCACAATATGATTCAGAAGCAGAAACAAATTTGATGAAGAAAATTGTCAAAGCAAATGATTTGTTGTATATAACAATAGAATTACAGTTAGGAAAAGATTGGGTTGAGGTAGACGCCTTCATTGATTCAGAAGGATCAAATAATTTGGCCAGGACAAGTTTCTTCAAATCCTCATGGAAACCATTAAGAAATATCACTAATTTAGAAACCATTGGTGGTAATGTAACTTTTACCCATTATGTAGATAATATTCCTATGAAGGTGGGAGGGAGCATTATAAAGATCTCAGCAATTCAGTATTATGATCAGTCAAGCAGTCTAATACTAGGAATTCCCTTCTTAACATCAGCCCTCCTAATGACAATAGCTAAAGATCAAAATAATTTGCAATATAAAGAAAAAGGAAGTTTGTGTAAATATAATTTCTTTAGAAAATTCTGAGGTAAAGAACAAAAAAGTCAACAAAAAACCAAAAGTAAGAAAACCAGAAAAAGATAGAAATGATTGGCAAGACGTTTTATAGGCCTATGAAATAAAAGAGAAACAACATCATCTTAATAAAGCTATCAGAGAAGAAGGCTAGTCAGAAGAACAAAAAGAAATTCAAAAGAAACTACTCAATTTTTGTTCCAGTAATCCCCAAGAATTTTGGGATAAATAAAGTCCGATGCAGGACATTGAAACGCTCCACGATAATGGATTACAAGGAGGTATTATCCCATGCACACCTCAGGATGAACAAGAAATGAAAGCCCAGGTAAAAGAGCTTCTTAAAATTAATTTGATTGAAGAATCAAACTCTCAATATTAATGCTCTGCTTTCATTGTAAGAAATCATGCAGAAGTGGTTCAAGGAAAAGAAAGAATGGTGATCAATTATAAGCCACTTAATGCAATCACAAAGGATTTCAAATATCCACTACCGCAACAAGAAATAATAATGCAAAAAATACAAAAGCCCAAAATCTTCTTAAAGTTTCATATGAAGAGTGGATACTGTCAGATACAGATTAGACTAGAAGATCAACACAAAATAGCATTTTCATGCCCGGTCGGTTTCTTTCAGTGGAATGTCATTCCTTTCGGTCTAAAAAATGCACCTGCTTTCTTTTAGCGAAGAATGGACAACATTCTTAGTAGGTATGATTTCATAATAGTATATATAGACGACATTCTAATTCATAGTGAGAATATTGATGAACACATTCTCCATTTGTATATTTTCATCAAGGAATTAGAAGCCCATGGAATTGTGTTATCCGATAAAAAGATAGATTTGTTCAAAGAGACTATTGAGTTTCTAGGAATCATTGTAATCGATGGAAAAATCTAGATGCAGCCACACATAGTTCAGAAAATAACAAATTTCCTAGATGAATTACAGGATAAAAACCAAATCCAAAGATTTCTAGGAATTCTGAATTATGTACATAAATTGATTCCTAAGATTTTTGGAAAAACAGAGGCCATTAGAAAAAATATGAATGGTGGATGGAGTGCAGTAGCAACTGTAGCTGTTGAAAAGTTAAAAAAGGAAGCGCAGAGCTTACCAAAGCTCAAACCTCCTAGTGCAGGGCAATTAATCCTACAAACTGAAGCATTAGACGAATACTGGGGAGTAATATTACTTGAAAAAGAAGAAAATCAAGAAGAACATTTTTGCACCTATAAGTCAGGTGAGATTTCTTCAAGCCGAAAGAATTATTTCACAGCAGAAAAAGAAACCCTGGCCAAATTTAATGGAATCTAGAAATTTGAGTTATATCTGGCACTTACCAAATTTATCATCAGAACTGATTCCAAAAATTTTCAATTTTTCCTAAATGCAAAAATTGGAAGGCAAATGGCTAGAGGCAGGCTATTATCATGGCAAATTTGGTTCCAACAATATGAATTCGAAATTCAATGGATACCAAGAAACTCAAATTGATTGGCTGATGTGCTAACAATAGAAATGAACAAAATGTTCATTCGGCGCCAAGAGGACAACCAGTTAACATTGGCAAAAAAACTTCAACAACTAGAGCAACAACTACCCACGCTTGTAAACGAAATTAAAAAGCTGGTAGGAATGAGAATTAGAAGAAATGAATGGATAAATCAAATCAGAGGATACAAAACAAAAAACATTGGCCCTCAATTGGGCATCAATAGAAAACTATGAAAAATCTATCCATGTGAAGGGATGAAGGTCAAAATCTTATTCAGAGCCGTCACCAATATGTGGTCCATTCCTTGGACACCACAAATCATGAAAGTTTTGAAAACCATAAACTACTACCAACTAGTTGAATGTATTGATTTTGGAATGGGAATTTATAACTCAGCAAAGTTTTTAGATGAAGATCAAATTTTGATACAAGAAGAGATCTCAAGATGGCTCACTTCCTTAAGAATTTCAAATCTGTGGGAAGCAGTAAATCAAGATTTTCATCAAAGTTGGGGAGATGACTATAAAGGAGATGACAATTTCCCTATATTCAATATTATTGAACCCTTTGCAGACTGGATCATTAAGGATGGTAGATGTATTAAAAAAAGAGACCCGAATATCTCAATGCATTGAAAGGTCATTAAAATATTACAGTCTACACCTTGGGAAACCATTGGGTTAACAGACGATATTTCATTTAACCCATTTGATCAGCTTTGGGAAAATTCAGATACAAGAACAAGAGCTTTCAGATTGGTTCAGAATAAAAAATTAATTCAAGAGTTTTTAGACTGGTTCATAACTTTTCCAGAAAAAGCATTGCCCCCATAAAAGAACAATAATCAAAGAAGTAGAAGAAATAATCGGGAAAGAGAAAATAATCAGATTTATTATCAATGTCAAATCTTTAATCACATTAATAATTTGTTTAGGAAATTGGGATGATGACACTCTGTGTTTAATCTATATATTGTTAACTTTAGGAAGCTGCACTCATGTAATGTTTGATAATCACTGGCTTCAAAGAAAAAATCTGAATCTGACATGCATACAATGGATAAGGCAGTCAATAGATTGCAAAATTGAGTTTGCTAATCTTACAGGTATCGAATTCCTTGTTAATCATGTTAGGCATCTAAGTGCTGATAAAAGCTGGATTCAAAGCTTTGAAGTAGACAGCCTAGCACATGCAGATGCTTTATGCAAAAAAGAAAGATATGAAAAGATGGGAAAAGCAAAAGCAAAAGATAAGATAGAAATAGGACAATCATATAGCGATAAAGATGCTCATGCACCAGCACCACCCTGGTACGAAGATGCTCAACTGGACCCTATTCTAGAAGAAATGGACATCGAATACATTCTAGAGGCTCTAGAATGACAAAATGCGGTAGAGGCGGATATGACTTGCAATGACTATGGAATGGACCCATGCATCTGTGACTACAGTCATAGTGATTAAATTTGTACATAAGAATATTTTCTTTTATAAAAAGAAAGATTTTCTTTTGTAAAAGAAAGATTGAGTAGACACTGTGCAGGTACGAGTCCCAACAAGACCCTCAATCATCATAGATTCTTAGGTTAAATTTGGAATCTAGACATTAGATTCGAAGAGACTTCTTTGGTCTATAAATACATGTTTGATTTTATAAGGAGAACACAGTTAGTTGTGCTCTCATTTTATGTTGTTCACTTGGGATGTACAAGTTTGTTTGATTTGATATAGAAGCCTGTTGGGCCGCCTGTCTGAGGACAGTTCTGCAATTCTCAAAAGACCTTGGAGAGTATAAGGCGTCAATGGAGATCCAAACCTAAGGAGTGGTCGGAGTTCGCGACTCTCGGTGAGAGAATTATTTAGCCCTTCATTCGTCTTTCTATTTGTCAAGTAAGTACATAGTCCATCATCTTTCTTTGGTTGAGATGCGGGAAAGAATTATTTAGCCCTTCGTTCGTCTTCCTATTTGTCGAGTAAGAACAGAGTCCATCATCTTTATTGGTATTAGGGACTCTTTCTGTTTCTGGTTTAACATGGATTGAATGATGAAAGCATTTTCTTTGGTTAACTGAACTCGTATAGATGAAGTAAGTAGTAGACAAGCTGAACATGATGTTGAAGACTAGTCTTTAATAGACCCATCCAAATGGAATCCCCTAGAGCTCACAAGCTCTCAGGTCTATAAAGATACTACTATACCTGTACTCACAAAGAAAATCATACTTAAAGAAGTAGAATTGAAAATTCGTATCTCATGGGAAGCAACTCAAATAGTTGGTCTAAAACTCTTTCAGGATAAAGAGTTAGAGAAATTCAAAGAATATGTAAAAACCAAAAAATATGCATATATACATTTTGGAGGCATTAGATTAGGTTTGGTTCCATTATTTAGAAATGGAATAAATGCTCCAATTTTAGCCGAACTTTTCAACTCAAGACATCTAGACTATGAATAAGCTAGAATTGGGTCTATAACTGGAAATCTTATTGCAGGCTATCAATACAGTACAATTTATCCAGATTACACAATGAGCCTATCCGATATGCATCTAAAAGATGCATGAAAGCTAATGGTAGGAGTAAAACATCTAAGGATGTTACCAGAATCAGAATATTTGTCTATTATTATGCAAGCCTCATTCAGATTGACAAATACAACTCATCCCAAAATGAAACAACCCATACTTAAAGACTGTGTTACCATAGGTTTAGCTACAATGGATGCCCAAGGAGTAACATATGAGGAAGTAGGACTGCCTGAAAATTGGTACTTCGAGTATCAGGGAGCCAACAAGGAAGTAAAGAAAGAAAAACGTCCGTAGAGGATAGTTTCATCAGAAGGACGGATTCAAATTGTTCCTTCACACAGATAAAAAAGAACGACCCATTTTTTGACAATCCAGGTTATCAATAGATATCCCACAAAACCTGGTAGACTCAGAAAGGTCAAGTCGACCTAGTAGCAATCATTCACATAGGTCTAAAAACAACAATCATCTGATCATTCTAGAAGAAAAAACTTTCATGGCTAGAGCCTTTAGATTTAAAGGGGTAATATTTAAAGAACAAAACTAGTCCTTACCAAAAGGTTACAGGTCATTAGAAGACTCTATAAATCAAAAAAAATTCAGGACTACAAGTACATCCTCCGTACCCCTAGTGGAAGAATGGCAGTTTCAAAGTAAGAGGTTTCACAAAGGTGGAAAATGGCTACCCAAGACCAAATACTGCATTTCTAGTGATAATACATCAAGGCAACCAAAAACAAGAGCAAAATGCGCTCCATTAATATAGCATGCAACGACATCCCTAAAAGATTTAAAGGAATCTTACCAGTTGACAAATCATCTTTCAAATTGGTGTAATCATGCTGGAATAGCTATAGATGATTTAGGATCTGAAGCCGAATAAATTATACAGAATCTAAAGTTAATCCAACACAATTTAACTTTAGACAGACAAGAAAAAAGTGAACGAAGAAAGAAAAGAGAACTTAAAAAGAAGAAACAATCTGCATTTAACAGATTTCAAAATTTAGGTTCATGGTAAGATTATCAAGAAAAAGAGTCAGAAGTTACAAGTTGTCAGTCTGTACAAGATACAGATTTTTTCTCTTTTTCAGAAGGAGAGAAAATAAGTAAAGAAGAAAAGAAATTTCCTGATTTCAAAACAGGGAATATAAAGCTAGGAGAAATAGCTAAGAAATTTCCAAGCTTTATCCATCCTAGTCTAAACAAAGCACACGTTTTCCAATCTGTACCAAAGTTTCCAAGAGAAGAAGAATATCTAATGGCATCAAACAACAATGGCTACATTTTATATTTAGATCATTCAAATAATCCTGAAGATTCAATTCGGGTTTGGATTGGTGCTTTATGGTAAATGCAGATAACAACCAAATTAGATATGCTGCAATCTTTAATTTCGCAGAAAAAATAATGACAGGAATAGTTTATATTTGGTAGCAAGGGCCATCTCAGAATGAAAGACAAGAAGTCATAAAAGCTGGTTTGCCAGTTTTTGAACAATTACTTAGAACACAGTTCCGTATAGAACCAGAGGATTCAAAAAAATAGGCTATGGTTGATCTAGCCAAAATAGAATTAAAAGATGCAAAGAATTTAGAAGAGTTTTCTAGAGAATATTTCAGGTTAGTAATTACCTCAGAATTAAGCAATGATTTAATGACTAAAGTCACATTTTTGTCAAAACTTCCACATAACATAGGTGACTTGGTAATGAAAGATCTTGAAGAAAAGGGTAAAAATCTATAGTCTCTTTATTGGGTAGATCTGATAAATCATTGTAAACAAAAATTGGAATATCTCTGTTGGTGGACAAATTCTCAAGAAAACGCTACTACACCCTCACAAGATTGTTGTAAAGAAATACTCCCATGGATTCCTCTTAAAAAGCGACATCATAAAAAAGATACTATGCGAAATACAGGGTAAAGAAAGTAGCAAATCCAAGAAAACCATTTCCAAAGTATAGATACATCAAAAGAAGAAATGCTCCAGTCAATGATGGATGTTGCTTTATTTGTAAAAAAAAAGGGACACTTTGCTGCTAAATGTCCTAAAAATACATCATCTAAATTAAAGAAATGTTTGGAAATGAATGATTTCATAGATAATTGGTCTATCGTTGATAGTGAAGATGAATGCTCTGATTTTTATGTTTTATCTGAAGCTGAAGATTTAGAGGAAGAAGCCGATATCAAGGGAAGTCAAAAAAAGAATATCTATTTTATTTCAGATTGTGAGACAGAGTATGAATCAGAAACCATGGATGAAACCAACATTTTAGAGTTCAGTGAAACAAATGACATCTCAGAAAGATCAGAGGACAATGAAGAATCTGTGAAACAAACAAAAATCAAAGGAAAGGAAAAGGTGAGTGACATTTACTCAAAAGCTCCAAGTTTCTATCCCATACCAAAAAATATTGGCTATTCTATAAGCTTTCAATCTACCCCACAATATGATTTAGAAGAAGAAACAAATTTGATGAAGAAAATTGTCAAAGCAAATGATTTGTTGTATATAATAGTAGAATTACAATTAGGAAAAGACTGGGTTGAGGTAGACACCTTCATTGATTCAAGAGTATCAAATAATCTGGCCAGGCCAAGTTTGTTCAAAAACTCATGGAAACCATTAAGAAATATCATCAATTCAGAAACCATTGGTGGTAATGTAACTTTGACCCATTGTGTAGATAATATTCCTATGAAGGTGGGAGGGAGCATTATAAAGATCTTAGCAATTCAATATTATGATTAGTCAACTAGTCTAATACTGGAAATGCCCTTCATAAGTCCTCCCAATGACAATCGCTAAAGATCAAATAATTTGCAATATAAAGAAAAAGGCAGTTTGTGTAAATAAAATTTATTTAGCAAATTCTGAGGTAAAGAACAAAAAAGTCAACAAAATACCAAAAGTAAGAAAACCAGAAAAAGATAGCAATGGTTGGCAAGAAGTTTGTAGGCCTATAAAATAAAAGAGAAACAATAACATCTTAATAAAGCTATTAGAGAAGAAGGCTGGTCAGAAGAACAAAAAGAAATTCAAAAGAAACTACTCCATTTCTGTTCCAGCAATCCCCAAGAATTTTGGGATAAAGAAAGTCCAATGCAGGACATTGAAATGCTCCACGATAATGGAGTACAAGGAGGTGTTATCCCATGCACACCTCAAGATGAACAAGAAATGAAAGCCCAGGTAAAAGAGCTTCTTAAACTTAATTTGATTGAAGAATCAAACTCTCAATATTCATGCTCTGCTTTCATTGTAAGAAATCATGCAGAAGTGGTTCAAGGAAAAGCAAGAATGGTGATCAATTATAAGCCACTTAATGCAATCACAAAGGATTTCAAATATCCACTACCGTGACAAGAAGTAATAATGCAAAAAATACAAAAGTCCAAAATCTTCTCAAAGTTTGATATGAAGAGTGGATACTATCAGATACAGATTAGACTAGAAGATCGGCACAAAACAACGTTTTCATGCCTGGCCGGTATCTTTCAGTGGAATGTGGTTCCTTTCAGTCTAAAAAATGCACCTGCTTTTTTTCAGTGAAGAATGGACAACATTTTCAGCAGGTATGATTTCATAATAGTATATATAGACGACATTCTAATTCACAGTGAGAATATTGATGAACACATTCTCCATTTGTATATTTTCATTAAGGAATTAGAAGCCCATGGAATTGTATTATCTAATAAAAACATAGATTTGTTCAAAGAGACTATTGCATTTCTAGGAATCATTGTAATCAATGGACAAATCTAGATACAACCCCACACAGTTAAGAAAATAACAAGTTTCCTAGACGAATTACAGGATAAAAACCAAATCCAAAGATTTTTAGGAATTTTGAATTATGTACATAAATTCATTCCTAAGCTTTCTGAAAAAACAAAGGCCATTAGAAAACATCTAAATGGAAGATGGAGTGCAGTAGGAACTGCAGTTGTTCAAAGTTAAAAAAGGAAGTGTAGAGCTTACTAAAGCTCAAACCTCCTATTGTAGGGCAATTAATCCTACAAACTGATGCATTAGATGAATACTGGGAGCGGTATTACTTGAAAAAGAAGAAAATCAAGAAGAACAGATCTGCGCCTATAAGTTAGGTGAGTTTTCTTCAAGCTAGAAGAATTATTTCACAACAGAAAAAGAAACCCTAGCCACATTTAATGGAATCCAGAAATTTGAGTTATATCTGGAACTTGTCAAATTTATCATTAGAACTGACTGCAAAAATTTTCAATTTTTCCTAAATGCAAAAACTAGAACGAAAATGGCTAGAGGCAGGTTATTATCATGCAAATTTGGTTCCAACAATATGAATTCAAAATTCAATGGATGCCCAAAAACTCAGATTTGTTAGCCCATGTGCTAACAAAAGAAATGAACAAAATGTTCATTCGTTGCCAAGAAGACAACCAATTAACATTGCCAAAAAGACTTCAACAACTAGAGCAACAACTACCCAAGCTTGTAAACGAAATTAAAAAGCTGGTAGGAATGAGAATCAGAAGAAATGAATGGATAAATCAAATTAGAGGATACAAAACAAAAAACATTGGCCCTCAATTGGGCATCAATAGAAAACTATGAAAAATCTATCCATGTGAAGGGATGAAGGTCAAAATCTTATTCAGAGCCGTCACCAATATGTGGTCCATTCCTTGGACACCACAAATCATGAAAGTTTTGAAAACCATCAACTACTACCAACTAGTTGAATGTATTGATTTTGGAATGGGAATTTATAACTCAACAAAGTTTTTAGATGAAGATCAAATTTTGATACAAGAAGAGATCTCAAGATGGCTCACTTCCTTAAGAATTTCAAATCTGTGGGAAGCAGTAAATCAATATTTTCATCAAAGTTGGGGAGATGACTATAAAGGAGATGAAAATTTCCCTATATTCAATATTATTGAACCCTTTGCAGACTGGATCATTAAGGATGGTAGATGTATTAAAAAAAGAGACCCGAATATCTCAATGCATTGAAAGGTCATTAAAATATTACAGTCTACACCTTGGGAAACCATTGGGTTAACAGACGATATTTCATTTAACCCATTTGATCAGCTTTGGGAAAATTCAGATACAAGAATAAGAGCTTTCAGATTGGTTCAGAATAAAAAATTAATTCAAGAGTTT
Source organism: Pinus tabuliformis (assembly GCA_031772625.1). Taxonomy (NCBI): domain Eukaryota; kingdom Viridiplantae; phylum Streptophyta; class Pinopsida; order Pinales; family Pinaceae; genus Pinus; species Pinus tabuliformis. The sequence continues at coordinate 598,831,632 of CM062805.1, read as the reverse complement.
TTAGACTGGTTCAAAACTTTTCCAGAAAAAGCATTGCCTCATAAAAGAGCCATAATCAAAGAAGCAGAAAAAATAATCGGGAAAGAGAAAATAATCAGATTTATTATCAATGTCAAATCCTTAATCACATTGATAATTTGTTCAGGAAATTGGGATGATGACACTCTATGTTTATTCTATTTATTGTTAACTTTAGGAAGCTACAGTCATGTAATGTTTGATAATCGCTGGCTTCAAAGAAAAGATCTAAATCTGACATGCATACAATAGATAAGGCAATAAATCAATTTCAAAATTGAGTTTGCTGATCTGATAGGTACCGAATTACTAGTTAATCATGTCAGACATCTAAGTGCTGATAAAAGCTGGATTCAAATCTTTGAAGTAGATAGCCTAGCACATGCAGATGCTTTATGCAAAAAAGAAAGATATGAAATGATGGGAAAAGCAAAAGCAAAAGATAAGATATAAATAGGACAGTCACCTAGCGCCAAAGATGCTCATCCACCAGCACCACCCTGGTACGAAGATGCTCAACCGGACCCCATTCTAGAAGAAATGGGCATCGAATACATTCTAGAGGCTCTAGAATGACAAAAGGCGGTAGAGGCGGATATGACTTGCAATGACTGTGGAATGGACCCATGCGTTTGTGACTACAGTCATAGTGATTAAATTCGTACATAAGAATATTTGCTTTTATAAAAAAGAAAGATTTTCTTTTTTAAAAGAAAGATTGAGTAGACACTGTGCGGTACGAGTTCCGACGAGACCCTCAATCATCATAGATTCTTAGGTTAAATTTGAAATCCGGACTTTAGATCTGAGGAGACTTCTTTGGTCTATAAATAAGTGTTTGATTTCATAAGGAGAACATAGTTATTTATGCTCTCATTTTATGTTGTTCACTTGGTATGTACAAGTTTGCTTGATTTAATATAGAAGCCTGTTGGGTCGCCTGTCTGAAGACAATTCTGCAATTCTCAAAAGACCTTGGAGAGTATAAGGTGACCATGGAGATCTAGACCTAAGGAGTGGTTGGAGTTCGCGTCTCTTGGTGAGAGAATTATTTAGCCCTTCATTCTATTTGTCAAGTACGTATAGATTCCATCATCTCTCTTGGTATTAGAGCCTCTTTCTGTTTCTGGTTTAACATGTATCGAATGATGAAAGCATTTTCTTTGGTTAACTCAACTCGTATAGATGAAGTAAGTAGTAGACAAGCTAAACATGATGTTGAAGACCAGTCTTTAATAGACCCATCTAAATGGAATCCCCAAGAGCTCACAAGCTCTCAAGTCTATAAAGATACTACTATACCTATACTCACAAAGAAAATCATACTTAAAGAAGTAGAATTGAAAATTCGTATCTCAGGGGAAGCAACTCAAATAGTTGGTCTAAAACTCTTTCAGGATAAAGAGTTAGAGAAATTTAAAGAATATGTAAAAACCAAAAAATATGCATATATACATTTTGGAGGAATTAGATTAGGTTTGGTTCAATTATTTAGAAATGGAATAAATGCTCCAGTTTAGGCCAAACTTTTCGACTCAAAACATCTAGACTATGAATAGGCTAGAATTGGGTCTATAACTCGAAATCTTATTACAGGGTGTCAATATGGTGCAATCTATCCAACTTACATAATGAGCCTATCTGATATGCATCTAAAAGATGCATGGAAGCTAATGGTAGGATTACAACATCTAAGGATGTTACCAGAATTGGAATATTTTTCTATAATTATTCAAGCCTCATTCCAATTGACAAATACATCTCATCCAAAAATGAAACAACCCATACTTAAAGATTGTGTTACCACAAGTTTAGCTACAGTGGACACCCAATGAGTAACATATGAGGAAGTAGGACTGCCTGAAAATTGGTACTTTGAGTATCAGGCAGCCAACAAGGAAGTAAAGAAAGAAAAATGTCCACAGAGGATGCTTTCATCAGAAGGATGGATTCAAATTGTTCCTTCACACTTAGATCAGATAGAACGACCTATTTTCGACAACCCACAATAGATATGCCACAAATCCTGGTAGACTCAGAAAGATCAAGTTGACCCAGTAGCAGTCATTCACATAGGTCTGAAAAAAGCAATCGTCTGATCATTCCAGAAGAAAAACCTTTCATGGCTAAAGCCTTCAGATTTGAAGGGGTAATATTTATGGAACAAAAGCAGTCCTTACCAAAAGGTTATAGGTCATTAGTAAACTCTATAAATCAGAAAGCTTTCAGGACTACAACTACATCCTCCATACCCATGGTGGAAGAATGGAAGTTTCAAAATAAGAGGTTTCACAAAGGTGCAAAATGGCCACCCAAGACCAAATACTCCATTTCTAGTGATAATACATCAAGGCAACCAAAAACAAGAGTAGACTGTGCTCCATTAATAGAGCACGTAGCGACATCCCCAAAAGATTTAGAGGAATCTTTCAAGTTGACAAATCATCTTTCAATTTGGTGTAATCATGTTGAAGTAGCTATAGATGATTTAAGACGCCAAGCCGAAGAAATTATACAAAATCTAAAGTTAATCCAAGACAATTTAACTTTTGACAGACAAGAAAAAAGTGAATGAAGAAAGAAAAGAGAACTTAAAAAGAAGAAACAATCTGCATTTAACAGATTTGAAAATTTAGGTTCATGGTAAGATTATCAAGAAAAAGAGTCAGAAGCTACAAGTTCTCAGTGTGTACAAAACACAAAAATTTTCTCTTTTTCTGAAGGAGAGAAAATAAGTAAAGAAGAAAAGAAATTTCTTGATTTCAAAACAGGGAATATAAAGCTAGAAGAAGCAGCTAAGAAATTTCCAAGCGTTATCCGTCCCAATCTAAACAAAGCACAAGTTTTCCATTCTGTACCAAAGTTTCCAAGAGTAGAAGAAGATCTAATTGCATCAAACAACAATGGCTACATTTTAGATTTAGATCATTCAAATAATCCTGAAGATTCAATTCGGGTTTGGATTGGTGCTTTATGGCAAATGTAGATAACAACCAAATTAGATAATGCTACAATCTTTAATTTGGCAGAAAAAATAATGACAGGAATAGTTTATATTTGGTGGCAAGGGCCATCTCAAAATGAAATAGAAGAAGTCATAAATGCCGGTTTTCCAGTTTTTGAACAATTACTCAGAACACAGTTCTGTATAGAACTAGAGGATTAAAAAAAACAGGCTATGGTTGATCTAGCCAGCATGGAATTAAAAGATGCAAAGAATTTAGAAGAGTTTTCCAGAGAATATTTTAGGTTAGTAATAAACTTAGAATTAAGCAATGATTTAATGACTAAAGTCACATTTTTTTCAAAACTTCCACATAACATAGGTGACATGGTAATTAAAGATCTTGAATAAAAGGGTAAAAATCTGTAGGCTCTTTATTGGGTAGATTTGATAAATCCTTGTAAACAAAAATTGGAATATCTCTGCTGGCAGAAGAATGCTCAAGAAAACGCTACTAAACCCTCACAAGATTGTTGTAAAGAAATACTCCCATGGACTCCTCTAAGAAGTGACATCATAAGAAAAGATATTATGGGAAATACAGGGTAAAGAAAGTAGAAAATCCAAGAAAACCATTTCCAAAGTATAGATACATCAAAAGAAGAAATGATCCAGTCAAAGATGGATGTTGCTTTATCTTTAAAAAAAGGGACACTTTGCTGCTAAATGTCCTAAAAATACATCATCTAAATTAAAGAAATGTTTGGAAATGGATGATTTCATAGATAATTGGTCTATCGTTGATAGTGGACATGAATGCTCTGATTTATGTTTTATCTGAAGCTGAATATTTAGAGGAAGAAGTCGATATCAAGGCAAGTCAAAAAATGAATATCTGTTTTAATGCAGATTGTGAGACAGAGTACGAATCAGAAACCATAGATGAAACCAACGTTTCAAAGTTCAGTGAAACATATGACATCTCAGAAAGATCAGAGGACAACGAAGAATCTGTGAAACAAACAAAAATCAAAGTAAAGGGAAAGGTGAGTGACATTTACTCAAAAGCTCCAAGTTTCTGTCCCATGCCGAAAAATATTGGCTATTCTACAAGTTTTCAATCTACTCCACAATATGATTCAGAAGCAGAAACAAATTTGATGAAGAAAATTGTCAAAGAAAATGATTTGTTGTATATAATAGTAGAATTACAGTTAGGAAAAGATTGGGTTGAGGTAGATGCCTTCAATGATTTAGGAGGATCAAATAATTTGGCCAGGCCAAGTTTGTTCAAATCCTCATGGAAACCATTAAGAAATATCATCAATTTAGAAACCATTGGTGGTAATGTAACTTTGACCCATTATGTAGATAATATTCCTATGAAGGTGGGAGGGAGCATTATAAAGATCTTAGAAATTCAGTATTATGATCAGTCAAGTAGTCTAATACTGGGAATGCCCTTCATAACATCAGTCCTCCCAATGACAATAGCTAAAGATAAAATAATCTGCAATATAAATAAAAAGGTAGTTTGTGTAAATAGAATTTCTTTAGCAAATTTTGAGGTAAAGAACAAAAAAGTCAACAAAAAACCAAAAGTAAGAAAACTAGAAAAAGATAGCAGTGATTGGCAAGAAGTTTTGCAGGCCTATGAAATAAAAGAGAAACAACAACATCTTAATAAAGCTATCAGAGAAGAAGGTTGGTTAGAAGAACAAAAAGAAATTAAAAAGAAACTGCTCCACTTCTGTTCCAGCAATCCCCAAGAATTTTGGAATAAAGAAAGTCCAATGCAGGACATTGAAATGCTCCACAATAATGCAGTACAAGGAGGTGTTATCCCATGAACACCTCAAGATGGACAAGAAATGAAAGCCTAGGTAAAAGAGCTTCTTACACTTAATTTGATTGAAGAATCAAACTCTCAATATTCATGCTCTGCTTTCATTGTAAGAATCATGCAGAAGTGGTTCGAGGAAAAGCAAGAATGTTGATCAATTATAAGCCACTTAATTCAATCACAAAGGATTTCAAATATCCACTACTGCAACAAGAAGTAATAATGTAAAAAATATAAAAGTCCAAAATCTTCTCAAAGTTTGATATGAAGAGTGGATACTATCAGATACCGATTAGACCAGAAGATCAGCACAAAACAACATTTCATGCACGAACAGTTTCTTTCGCTGGAATGTAGTTCCTTTCGGTTTAAAAAATGCACTTGCTTTCTTTCAGTGAAGAATGGACACCATTTTCAGCAGGTATGATTTCATAATAGTATATATAGACAACATTCTAATTCACAGTGAGAATATTGATGAACACATTCTCCATTTGTATATTTTCTTCAAGGAATTAGAAACCCATGGAATAGTGTTATTTGATAAAAAGATAGATTTGTTCAAAGAGACTATTGAGTTTCTTGGAATCATTGTAATCAATGGACAAATCCAGATGCAACCCCACATAGTTAAGAAAATAATAATTTTCCCAGATGAATTACAGGATAAAAACCAAATCCAAATATTTTTAGGAATTTTGAATTATGTACATAAATTCATTCATAAGATTTCTGAAAAAACAGAGTCCATTAGAAAACATATGAATGGCGGATGGAGTGCAGTAGCAATTGCATCCGTTCAAAAGTTAAAAAAGGAAGCACAAAGCTTACCAAAGCTCAGACTTCCTAGTGCAGGGCAATTAATCCTACAAACTGATGCATTAGATGAATACTGGGGAGCAATATTACTTGAAAAAGAAGAAAACCAAGAAGAACAGATCCGCGCCTATAAGTCAGGTGAGATTTCTTCAAGCCAGAAGAATTATTTCACAGTAGAAAAAGAAACCCTGGCCAGATTTAATGGAATCTAGAAATTTGAGTTATATCTGGCACCTGCCAAATTTATCATCAGAACTGACTACAAAAATTTTCAATTTTTCCTAAATGCAAAAATTGGAAGGCAAATGGCTAGAGGCAGGCTATTATCATGGCAAATTTGGTTCCAACAATATGAATTCGAAATTCAATGGATACCAAGAAACTCAAATTGATTAGCCGATGTGCTAACAAGAGAAATGAACAAAATGTTCATTCGGCCCCAAGAAGACAACCAATTAACATTGGCAAAAAAACTTCAACAACTAGAGCAACAACTACCCACGCTTGTAAATGAAATTAAAACACTGGTAGGAATGAGAATCAGAAGAAATGAATGGATAAATCAAATCAGAGGATACAAAACAAAAAACATTGGCCCTCAATTGGGCATCAATACAGAACTATGAAAAATCTATCCATGTGAAGGGATGAAGGTCAAACTCTTATTCAGAGCCCTCACCAATATGTGGTCCATTCCTTGGACACCACAAATCATGAAAGTTTTGAAAACCATCAACTACTACCAACTAGTTGGATGTATTGATTTCGGAATGGGAATTTATAACTCAGCAAAGTTTTTAGATGAATATCAAATTCCGTTACAAGAAGAGATTGCAACATGGTTCACTTACTTAAGAATTTCAAATTTGTGGGAAGCAGTAAATCAAGCTTTTGATCAAAGTTAGGGAGATGACTATAAAGGAGATGACATTTTCCCTATATTCAATATTATTGAACCCTTTGTAGACTGGATCATTAAGGATGGTAGATGTATAAAAAAAAAGAGATCTGAATATCTCAATGCATTGAAAGGTGGTTAAAATATATAAGATTACTGTCTACACCTTGGGAAACCATTGGGTTAACAGATGATATTTAATTTAACCCATTTGATCAGCTTTGTGAAAATTCAAATACAAGAACAAGAGCTTTTAGATTGGTTTAGAATAAAAAATTAATTCAAGAGTTTTCAAACTGGTTCAGAACTTTTCCAAAAAAAGAATTGCCCCATAAAAGAGCCATAATCAAAGAAGCATAAAAAATAATCGGGAAAGGGAAAATAATTAGATTTATTATCAATGTCAAATCCTTAATCACATTAATAATTTGTTTAGGAAATTGGGATGATGACACTCTATGTTTAATCTATTTATTGTTAACTTCACGACGCTACAGTCATGTAATGTTTGATAATCACTTGCTTCAAAGGAAAGATCTAAATCTGACATGCATACAATGGATAAGGCAGTCAATCAATCGCAAAATTGAGTTTGCTGATCCGATAGGTACCGAATTACCTGTTAATCATGTTCAACATCTAAGTGATGATAAAATCTGGATTCAAAGTTTTGAAGTAGACAACCTAGCACATGCAGAAGCTTTATGCAAAAAAGAAAGATATGAAATGATGGGAAAAGAAAAAGCAAAAGATAAGATAGAAATAGGATAGTCATCTAGTGCCAAAGATGCTCATCCACCAACACCACCTTGGTACGAAGATGCTCAACCAGACCCCATTCTAGAAGAAATGGACATCGAATACATTCTAGAGGCTCTAGAACGAAAAAAGGTGGTAGAGGCGGATATGACTTGCAATCACTGTGGAATGGACCCATGCATCTGTGACTACAGTCACAGTGATTAAATTTGTACATAAGAATATTTGCTTTTCTAAAAAGAAATATTTGCTTTTTGTAAAAGAAAGATTGAGTAGACACTGTACGGGTACGAGTCTCGACAAGACCCTCAATCATCATAGATTCTTAGGTTAAATTTGAAATCCGGACTTTAGATACAAAGATAATTCTCTGGTCTATAAATAAGTGTTTGATTTCATAAGGAGAACACAGTTAGTTGTGCTCTCGTTTTATATTGTTCACTTGCTATGTACAAGTTTGCTTGATTTAATATAGAAGCCTGTTGGGCCACTTGTCTGAGGATAGTTCTGCAATTCTCAAAAGACCTTGGAGAGTATAAGGCGAAAATGGAGATCCAGACCTAAGGAGTGGTCGGAGTTCGCGTCTATCATATATATATATATATGATTAAAATCTAAAATATTTAGATTATTTCAAATTTTTTAATCATAAAAATAATATTTTTTTTCAATTGCTTTGTATAATATTTGCATAACATATATATATATATATATATATATATATATATATATATATATATATATATATATATATATATATATATATATATATAAAATCTAAAATATTTAGATTATTTCAAATTTTTTAATCATAAAAATAATATTTTTTTTCAATTGTTTTGTATAATATTTGCATAACATTTGCATCAAGACATTTTATCTTTTCACATTAAAATAATATTTTTGTTATTAATATATTTTATTTATAACAGAAATTGAATTTTTTATGTTATTAAGAATATTTTTAAATGTCTTATATTAATTTTATATTAAGAATTGAATGAATTACACATATCCTTCTTATTATTCTTATTAGAAAGTACTTGAAACCTTTTATTCCATTTTATAATTTTCAATAATTTTTTTTGGATATTGAATATTTTATTGTATACAATACTAAAATGTTTTATATATGTGAAGTTGATATTGACATAAATTCTAATAGTTTAAATCTTGTGTTGAAATATTTTTTTGAAAAGTATAAGGTTAAAACAACATACTCACATTTTTTTTTTACTTTTAATTACTTTGCACGAAACTATATTATGTCATATGGAAAACTAATTAAACATATATAGCATATTCATTTTTTTTCTATTATAGTCGACATTGCATTTCCATGAGAGAATATTTTATTTTTATTTTAAAGGAACACCTATCAACTCCACATTCACCACCAACATAATTAGACATCATCGTCATAATGGGTTGTAGAATGAGCCTTTGAGGTCAATTATGCTACAAAATAAGGTTGAGGGAAATAATTATTCAAAGAGATAATAAAAATAGAAGCATAAATCTACTACAATCGAGAACATATCTCAGGAGTAGGTTAAGACTTGTGAACAAAATATGATTTGATAGGCTCCAATTTAGATAAAGGAAAATAAATATAGCTCACCAAAAAGGAGGTACCATTTAATATAGTTTTATTGAGTTGCTTGAGGGTCATATCATCAAAATGAACATTTCAAGCACTTTACCTTGATTAGTCAAGCTTCCTCAAATGTGTTCTTAACTAAATTAATCTATATACACTTCTACACAATCATGAGTGAAATGAGGAAATATACAAAGCATATCTACTTGAAAGGTTGCAGTTGCATTGCAAATACCAAAAGATGAAAGACAATAAGCAAGGTTTCCCATGGGTAAGTCAAAGAGATTTTTTATTGGTCTTCAAGGATAACACAAACATAGTTGTGCCCATTGAACCCATGAAGAAGAATAAAACTATTTTTTCACAGCAATGTCGTTAATCTTGATGTATGAAGGTAGAGGAAACTAGGACTTTTTAGTGGTTTTGTTTAGCACATGATAATTAACACACAATCACCACTTGAATTTATTTTTAAGAATAATCAATGGTGGTGAAACCTATTAACTATCAAAGATATGCTAAATAGAACTAGCATTGATAATATATTGTAACACATATTTCACTATTTCCCATAATGCAACATTCATATACCTTTGGGGTTGTGAGAGGAGACAAAATTAATCCTTTATGCAAATATGATGAATAAAAATATCAAAATATATTCCATTTACATGGTTATAATCACGTGAAAATACACCACTATTATTCTATAGTAATGCAATCAATTGCTCCTTCTACAAAGTACCCATCCTACTATTGATATTTGCTATTCTACTAGAAATGATTTCAATAAATGTACCAGCGGATTTTTCTATGGAATGCTTGAGTTGTGTAGTTTTCCTATAGTGAGAGCTCAGTCATCAAATAAATTTCCAACACATTTTGATCTAAGATCTAAGATGTAATCAAAGAATGTGGAGGATAGTTGTTGGAATGAACTAATATATAAAATGGAACCATTGATTATGTCATCTACACTCATTTCCTTATAACGAAGGATAAATGTTTGGAGGGCATGTTCAACATCACTATCCTTATTTCGAGTCCAAAAAGGCGTATCATGATCAATAATGGTCTTTATAAGAGGATATATGGTAATTTTCTTATTGGAATTCCCTTGGGAGACGACAATGTATCCTAATCTATAGAAAATGTAATCATCAATTTTAACCAACCATGATCTTCGTAGAATCAAATGATAAATTTTGAGTGTCTTCTGTTTATAAAAGCATAAAATATGTAGAGTATTCCCAAGAGTCTATAGATACCATAAAATATTCAAATATCCCTTCAAGTTTAAATGTAGATTTGTTAACTAATTAGTTAACTATAGCAGTTTAGGATCCCTTCAAGTTTAAATGTAGATTGGTTAACCAATTGGTGCTATAGGATTTTTTTATAAATTAGTTACGTTAAGGTTTAACATAGTCTTATTAGTGATTAAATGTATGGTATTCTCTAGGTTGATAATAGTACTATTAGGAATGTGGGTGTTATTTATGTGGACAAAAATTAAAGGGCTTCACTGATACACACAAATGGAAATAGAAATATTTATAAGAATTATATTAGCTAATTAACTGATCACATGAATAGTAAGAGGATTTTTTTTCTCATACTATTTTGTTTAATGATACATATTATATAACTTTGGTGTGGTATTGAATCTTGACACATTTGTCAATTGTTATAGAAGGTTGAACTTAGGTTGGGCTAGAGTTTTTTTTGACACTTAATGTATTTAGATAGGGAGGGAGTTGATTAACCCTACTCTATGGCTATTCTAGAATAAGTGAATTGTAGGTGTACTTAATATATTAATACACAATTTATTTTCTATAATATCATCTCCCACTTGTTGTTCCTCTTCATTATTTTTTGTGACAATAAGAGAATTTTGATTGTTGACGGCTCTCTTTGATTATAAATCTGTGTCTTGGAATCCATAGGAATGATAACATGATTAATGGAGTTGGAAACTGAATAATGTAAGTGGATACAGTTTTTATATTGTTTTACTTAGGGTTTAGTGGGTAGGTAGGTGTCATCTTAGAAAAGGATTGCTATTAGGTAGTTTTATCTGCTGCTATTATTGACGTAATTGGATTTTCTCTTCAAATTGTTGTCGTTTGGTTCCAAAGAGAGGTTTTTTCAATGCTTGTGGCCATTTATAGAATTGGAATTTTTTATATGGCCATTATTTCCAAGGAATAGAAGAGTATTGATGTGGAGAGGGATGTTGCAATTGCAAATGAGACAAAAAACGTTGTAAAAATGCAAAGTATCTAGAACCATATTTGGAGGTTGTGGCTCTATGGACATCACTTATAAGAAATAAAATAAAAATTCTCCATCTATTAATTAGTTTCTTGACACATAACTTAGATCCATGGTAGAGAAAGGAAGTATTAACATGCTTTTTCTCACAAATGGAAACGTTTCAATGATATTCAATAGTAAATATTTTAGGGGATTCTTCTTCTTACATTTGGAGGAAAATATAAAGAGAATATAATCTCATTTTCCTACTTCCTTTTCACCTATAATGTGCCACATTGTGATCTCAAATAACTAAGAGTATCAATTTAAAACTATCCTATAAGTTACCAATTTTAGTTTCAATAACTCCTCCTTTACTTTCCTTTATAGTTTTAGTAGAAAATTCTCAATGATCCTTTCAATGTTTTTCTATTCTTCCTGAGTATATTTTACATAATTTGAGAATTCAGTAACAATTTTCCTAGAAAATATGTCTTCTTCCAATTAAATTTAAGATAGCCAATATTTCATCTTTATTACCCCTTATCAATGTAGTTTTCATATTGTCCTTATTAAGTTTACTCTTTTTTTAACCTCTACAAAATATATTGGAACCTTTCCACATAATGTTACAAATTTTGACCTTCATTTTGAGTCATTTTGAATGTTTTTTTTCTAGTATATTTGAAGCCATCAAATAGTCTTTATATTTCTTTATAAATACTTTTCCCATTTATTCCCACGTGTGGATGATTTCCCCTAGCCCAATGAAGTAGTGAATACAATGCCCTTCCATATGGAAGGAAATAATCTTATCTTATGAGTGTCCAAAGTGTAAGCATAAATATTTCATTAGATGTCTTTAAAAGGAAGGTATATGGATATTCATTACAAATTTCATTGAAGTTTGGTAAAGTTGATGTATAGATATATATTTTTTTTTGTTCCCACTCCTTCATCGGTGATTCAAAATTTAGAAGTCATAATCTCCTTTCAATACAAACTTGTCCATTATTGTTCTGCCGTATTGACTTCAATTGGGTTCTCTACCCCATTGGTTTTAAAAAGTTTACAAAGTATTCAAACTTGTCAACAAAGTTATTTTGATAACCAAATTGTTGTTGACAACTAATCAACTCCTTTAGTTCTTACTTCACAATTGAAAATCACTTCTATTTCTAGTATAGAAGAAAATTTTGTAGCAGCTGTATGTGTGGATTTATTTCAATGATTTGTTGATTTAATCACCTGAACACATTCTCCTTCCTCTAATCTACCTATGAAACTATTAGTAGGACGAAGAGTTGTTACTACACCATAACATCATACTATTAGATTTCTAGATTTTCTCATGCAACTATATGCTTTTAATCTTTGTGTACGAAACTTCATATGATATTATAGGAAGAGTAATGTAAACTCTTAATAAAATGGAAACCACCTTTAAATTTTCTCTCTAATTCGCAAGAGTTCTAGAATTATTTCCACACCTCCATAGAAATTACACCAAAAATAACAATTTTTCTATATACCTTACTAATGAAAACATTGTATGTAGCTTACTTTCACATTTAATTGTCAACATATGGATAGTATTCTCGTGAGTTGGCATGAAAAAAAAATGCAAGAATTTAGAAATATTTGGGACCAATTCCTAGCAAGATATTTATGTGTTATCCATAAATAATGATAATGAAATGATACTTGTGTGTTACCAATTCCAAATTTACTTATAATGAAATGAAATTGATTTATATGGCAAGAAACTAAATGGAAAGAATTCGACGACGCCATGGAAACGAGCTTCTCCTGTGACTGCAACACCTGCGGCGATGATGCCCAGTGCCATTATCGCTCGGTGGAGCTTAAGCTCAAGGTGAAATACGATGGCGATCAAACCCTAGACGTCACGAGCGTAGATCTCGTGAGAGAAAACCCTATTGCTGCTGTGGATCATGCTGTCGATGTGAAGGTTTATGATCCCTCTGAACAAAGATTGAGCGGATCTGAACTGACGGCAAGCAAAGGACTCGATCCCTTGCCTTTCACTCGTCGCTGCAAGATAATCCTGAGGCCCAGGGTTTGATTCATCATACGATGGGGCCAGATCCTGACGAACCATGGGCTGGATCCTGTGCAGGGAGAGTTGGAAAAGAAGCAGAGTATGTATATGACGCCTTGGCTGCACGCAGCGGAGGTTCATCTCATTGTGATGCACGATATCTTCTGCAGGGGAAGAAGAGAAGGAACCCGGGGAGATCAGAGAGCGCGCCGGGATGCGGTAGGGTTTGGGCCTATAGTCTTTCACACCAACACAGCCCCTCTACTCCCGCCCCCTGCATGCAAAGATGGGGGACTGCATGTCGCAGATCCGATCCATCACACAATTGCATGGCCCAAACTCTGCAGATCTGGGCCGGATCTAACTGATCTGATCAAGATTCAAGAATACCCAGAACCCAGGCAGCAGATCGGAGGAAATATGCATCGATTGAGCAGAGGGTGCGCAGACCGAGACAAGCAAATGGAAGAACTCCCAAAGAAGAGGTCAGATCTGGAAGATTGCTTGCAGTCAAGACACATGGCAATCAGCAGTGACATCGGTTTAGGCAGATCAGGAACTCAGCCAAAACGCAGACATCAGGTAACAACATCTCGATTTCAAATTTTCATTAAAACCCCTGAGGGGAAACCCTTTTTAGTATGGGTACATGCAGAAAGCACTATTTTGCAGCTAAAACAGCAAATTTGGGCATTGATCGGATATCCTGGTCAGATCCAACATTTAGTCAGTGGCAGGTGGTCTCTCCAAGACAACAGAACCTTGGGAAGTTACGAGATTAGTTCAGGAAAAACCATTGTTTTAAACCTCAGGCTGAGAGGAGGGGCCCTACCTCAGGGGCAGCCAAGCAACTCAGGGGGAGACAAGGGGAAAAATACAACACCACAACATCAACCCAAGGGAGGTGCCTCCTACAAAAACATTCTGCAAGGTAACAGAGATTCAGGGGCCTCTCCAGACCAAGGTGGATATACACCCAGGCCATACATAGTAGATCAGCTAGGGCAAACTCCAGCCCTTAACTTCGACTCTACAGGGCTCGATGATTTTGTTAAATCCTATGAAATGCAGGCCCTAATATGTCGGTTCAACAGTTTTGGCCAAAACCAATGGATCTATTTCATTGGATTTTCACCACTTGGACCATGGAATGTGATATACATCTATGCTCCATAGGGTTTTTCATAGTTAGATTTGCATCCAAGGAAGTCAGAGATACAATCATCAGTGCTAGGCCTTGGTTCTGGGGAACGTCGGGGTTGTTCATGACTCCATGGTTTCAAGATTTCGATCCAAACAAAATGACTGTTTCCAAAGTGCCGGTCTGGGTTCGTCTATATAACCTTCCCCTTCACTTTTGGAGTGAACGAGTCTTGGAAGGAATCGGGAACAGCATAGGGAAATACATCAAAACAGATCTGGAAAGGATTGACGAAAGGGTCTACACTTTTGCACGCATTTGCGTGGAAGTAGATCTAAGTAAAGGGCTACCAGACAACATAAGGCTGATCTACAAACAACAAAATTGGTTGCAAGCATTAGACTATGAAAATACTGCTTTCAGATGCAAGCTTTGCAGACAAACAGGACACTTGCAAAGCACATGTCCAGAAGCCAAGAAAGCAAACAGTAAAAGAAAGCAGAAAGGGAAGCAGAGGAAAGGATGGCAATTCCCCCCTCCTAATTCAGAGGATGAAGAACCAGAAGCAGAAGAGGAAGACACTCCCACAGAGAATGCTGCGGCATCCCAAGAAATGGGGACCCAGAAGGAAATCACATCAGACAACAGGGCTCCACAGTTTCACCCAAATCAGGCAGAGAAGACAAACGAGGATCAGAGCATGGGCGGGATCAAACGGCACCATCAATCAGATACTTCAGATTCAGACAAGGAAATAGGCTTGCAGAAAGCAGAAACACAGTTAGTCATAACTTTGATCGAGCCCACCCAAGGAGAGTGGCGCAAGGTCGAAAAGAAAAAGGGAAGAAAAACTTGAAGTGTGAGTTTTACTCACTACTGAAACTCAGTTTTTCTTGCCTCCTACTTTCTTCTCTATTCCCCTTTCTTTTTTCTTCTTCTTAAAATCGCACATTAGTCTTGTAACGTTGCGAGGGGTGCGAAAGCACTCGTGCCCAATGGGCAGCTTATGGAAATGCTTCAATGCATCTGCAATGTGTAACTTTTCATTTTTTAAATAAAAGCTTACCGATTTTTTCTCCGGAAAAAAGAAACTAAATGGAAAAATAAAATAAAAGCATTGATGAATTATAAAACATGTTCTAATAACCAACTATACATTATATGGCAAGAAATTGTGTTGATAGATACAATGTTCTATAGAAATTGTTTTACCAATTGGAAACTATAAAATGCAAATGTAGCAATTTATAATGAATTTATATGCAAAATATATTGTTGAAACTAAAACAAATGATTTGTTTCAATCTACAACTAATTGATAACAATTTATATGAGAAGATTTAATTATAAACAACATTATATGAACTAAAGTAACAGATGCAACACATACCTCTCTAGAGTAATATTTTCTTTTGCATATCTATATGGTGAAGAAATTCAACAACTAATTTTAGTCACAGTGATGAAAAACTCACAAACTCATAAAAAAATATATTAAAGATGAGGACAACATAGAATTATTCAATGAATAAAGAATATACCAGGTTCACTAATTTAGCCTTTTTCATTCATTTTCTAATAAATGGTTACAACCAACTTATATAATCATGTCTTCTTAATAGTTTGAAACATGTCTTAATAGCATACTCTTGAGAATTGGATATTATTTAATCAATTAGGAAAAATAGTCTAAATTGAAATAACAATGTACACACAAAATGATGTGACCCAAGTGAATTTCTCATATATGTTATGAAGATTTTGAAAATTTAGCATATAATGAAACAAAGTATCTTCAACAAATAACTTATGAATGGTATCAATGGCGAAGAATCTTCCAACCACATATGGTTCAGTTGTTGCTAAGTGAAATCTTCTTATAATTATCACCAAGCCTATTATGTCAAAATATGTTTGGTTTGAAACACTAAATCATGATTAATATCAATGATATTTGGTATATTTTAGACTTCTCTAGAATTTTGTTTAGATAGAGAGTTTGGATTTTCCACAGTGGTATTTGAAAGTTGTCGATGTTTCGAATACCTAGGAGAATTCATCTTTTAAAAAATGGTTGAAGAAAGGTCAGGAAAAGCGGAGGTATAGATTAAAAAGGGATGAAAAAGGGAAATCAATCATAAACCTAAAATGGTTGACTCAAAAAACCCTAAACTCAAAACGAAAAGGAATAAAATTAATTAATTAAGGAAAATCCTAAAGCAATAAAATTAATAAAATCTAATAATTATCATAATAAATATTTATTTTGCTGAAATTAATATAAATAGTTCTTATAATCTATATATGTATATATAAATATATAGTGTAAAAAAACATATAAATATAAAATCTAAATGTACATATCTTATTAATATAATAAATTAATTTTAATTTTAATTTTGATATTAATAATAATACAAGTACAAATAATAATACTAATACTATGTATAATACTTATGCAATATAATATTATTAGTATCTATACACAAATGTTATATTATTATTATAATTAATGTATTTACATTAATATGTATAATTAAGAAAGTACATATCATATTTAATGTATTAATTAAGTGCATGTTATTATATTAAATAATGTAATTAATATTACAATTATTATTATTACCATTAACATATATTAAAATTAATATATTGTAATTAATATTATATGTATTCTAGCGAGGGGGAGAGAGTCATATCTGAGAGGTTTATACCTACGAAGGAGTAGAATTAGGACCAGTAGAAATAATCCATCATATTAGAGGAAACCAATTTTCATTCACTTTATACCACAATCCTTGTTGAGATTATATGGATGGTTTGAATGTTTGCGCCTTTGTGAAAGCCATGATGCCATAATTACTTTATATTGTAAAGAATACTCTAAGATTTAAGGTTTATAAAATATTTTAATGCTACCTTCGGTCTAAGGGGGTTCTTTTATCACATTTCGTAGACTCCCACTCATGAATAACCTTTGTTACTTTGGGATCATGCGATTTGCGATAAAGTGAGAATTATTTGTCATAAGATGACCTGAGTTAATATCTTAAGTTCATCTAATGTTTTATTCCGAATGGGTTTAAAGGCAAGCTCTTATTTTCTAAGTTTTTTGAATTTTTTAATGAAGGGTCCCAATTTAATAATACAATACTAATTATTATATAATAAATGGGGGGGTTATTGAACAATACAACATGTCCATATGGATCCCTTTCATAAGCCCCAGTTTGTG
This sequence comes from Pinus tabuliformis, assembly GCA_031772625.1. Classification (NCBI taxonomy): domain Eukaryota; kingdom Viridiplantae; phylum Streptophyta; class Pinopsida; order Pinales; family Pinaceae; genus Pinus; species Pinus tabuliformis. The sequence goes on along the minus strand of CM062805.1, from coordinate 598,814,054 downwards.
CTTTGTATCCATCACACAACCAATAGAAATTAACCATAAGAGTAAAATTATCCCAATGAGGTACCTTACCATAATATGGAAGCTTGATTTGATATCAAAACTCTATTATAATGATGCCTCCACTCACACGCTCCTATAATGGTCTTCCCTAGTGATGATCCTGTCATTCTCTAGGAAAATATCATGCTTAGATTGCGAGGAGTTCTCAACAAGGTTGAGGTGTATGATCATTCATTTTAAATGTTAGTTCCATTCTCTTTCATTCTTATTTGCAATGACATTTGTACAACGACGTCTTTTGAGATGGTTGGAGTGTGAAGCTTTGGTAGCTTGCAACTTAGTAACATAGGATATGTAGCAATCAAAATTTACATTTTCATAGTGGAAGGTGTAACATATCCATGGTATTTAGCATATGAATAGAATGAAAGACTCACATTTTATGACCTATGATGTAGAAAACCTCATTTTGCAAGTTAGTCATAAAGTATATGTAAATGAAATACCACATCATGAAAGAGAGAAATACCTATGTAATAGGTTGTCAGTCACAAAAGGTCATATTCGAAATAAGAACATAAAATCTAAAAAAGGAATATGTTATAAAGGAAAAAGGGTATTTAAGGATAGAAATTTAGGAGTGTGTGAGTGGAGGCATCATTATATTAGAGTTTTGATATCAAATCAAGCTTCCATATTATGGTAAGGTAACTCATTGGGATAATTTTACTCTTATGGTTAATTTCTATTGGTTGTGTGGTGGATACAAAGCACAAATTGGGGCTTATGAAAGGGATCCATATGTACATGTTGTATTGTTCAACAACCCCCCCATTTATTATATAATAGTTAGTATTGTATTATTAAATGGGGACCCTTCAAAAAAAAAATAAAAAAACTTAGAAAAGAAGAGGTTGCCTTCAAACCCATTCAGAATAAAACCGTAGATGGACTTAATATATTAATCCAAGTCATTTTATGAATAAGAATTCTCACTTTATCGCAAATTGCATGATCCCAAAGTAACAAAGGTTATTCATGAGTGGGAGTTTGTGAAATGCGATAAAAGAACCCCCTTAGAAGACCGAACGTAGCGTTAAAATATTTTATAAACCTTAAGGCTTGGAGCATTATTTATAATATAAAGTACCTATCACATCAAGACTTTCACAAAGTTGGAAATGTTCAAACCATAAAAACTGTGAATTGTGATATGGTCCAGACCCAACGAAATAATTAAAATTGTTATAACTTGAATCAAGTCTGACCTACCACGAATATTTGTTTTAATGGAATAATCATTTGTTTATGGAAAAGTGCTCGAAAAAGTTTAAATCACACCGATCATCGCAAATCTAAAAAATACCAACGCGACTTTGAATTGGTCTATTCCACATAACTCGACATCACCGATTTGTGATATTGTGATAAAGTCATTTATCGCAATCGCAGATCAGTATCACACATAAAACACGTCAATTTGAAATATCATTTACAACTTGTGATGCAATGGTTTGAGAAGGTCAATATCTTTTCACAGCTTAAGAAGATCGATATCTTTTTTTTACATGCCTTGAAATAAAAGCTTCATCTCTACGTCATTCCAGAATTTACTATGTTATCATATTTCCACTATCATTGCTGCTCTACATTTCATTATTCTTTGTCCATTATTCCAGGAAATTTCCAAAGAAAATAGCACTCAGAAAAATGGCTAAGAAAGGAAAGAAGATTGTTGACCCTACTGTGTCTGAAGATTCAGGCATGCTTCCACTGTTCTATGATACTACATGCAACAAGGATGGTGGAACTACCTCATGGGAGGAAATGTATAATCCATTGGAAGAAGAAAACCCAAAGGTCCTGGTGACTAAAGCAACATCAGATGCTAAAGTTCTCATCTGAGGCTTATTGTTTTGAAGTAGCATGTTCTTTCCTGCATATAATAGTTGTAAGGAATAAAATATTTCCATACACTAATATGGTAAGATGGATCATCAACAATATGGACATTTCAGATAGAACATTTATGAATTCCAGGCACGAAGTCATGGGGTCATTTAATCCAGATAATATACGTCGAATGTATCATTTGTTAGAACCACATAAGCTATACGAAAAGCCTTCATTGAGCACTTCGGGAAAGAAAATGAAGACCTGATGGACAACATGAAGAATTGGAGGTCTAGCTCAAGCAAGTTCAAGTGGGAGAAAATTTTTATATACCCAATTGCACCTCTGTCACCCCGCATAGTTTTGTAGCCGCAATGTTGTGTAGGATATTTGGAAAGGAAGACATTACCAAGTTTTCTATTGAATGGATTCCATTAATTGATGTGGTTTTTAATTCTATCATTATGAACCAGAGAAATATTTTATCAGATAATTTGGTTATGTCCATTAGAGAATACAGACAAAAAAGAATTATCACCTCTTGGGTTATCCCTCCTTTTTATATGAGTGCATATGTGATGAACGTTATATGTCTTTGTTCAGATTTTCCAAACATGGGCTAGAAATGGATTCTATAGGACCCTACTCCTATCCATGTTTATCATAAGGTTTTGTGGGAATCACAGTTTAACTCCCACTTTTACAAAATATTTCATGGCATATGTTACCAATTCACCAGATTATTTTTGATAAGAAAGCCCTCAGGCTATCATAGGAAGCTAAAACAGACATTGTGCGGGTGGCAAGATGGTTTGGGGAAGAGTCATTTACTTATGTCAGAGTTTTTGGGAGTATCACAACTCCTCATGTTCTTCCATTATATGTTCCCGATAAGTTATTGGCAAGAGAAATTGCATATCAAATAGTGGGGGATGGTATTACCAAAACCATCAAAGAAATGAAGAAATCTATCTAGCCTACCTTCCCAGTGCAATGTGGTGCTTTTGCATTACATTATTTTGGGCATGCGACAAAGGAGATACAAATGATCAAATCCCTGAATCTGGCTACTGTTCCAGCCAGACAGTGCGACCCTAACAATGTCGCCCAGAACTTCAATGCTATGGTTAAAATTAAACAATTTACTCATGAGAACGATGATTTCGATGATTTGTTTGAGTTAGCTGAAATATTTTCGTAGGTATTACATTTGGCATCCATAAAACTAAGCCCAAAATACCTCAATCACTTCCATATATACCAGAACTAAATGCTAACAAAGGTCCCTTTGGAACTATTAAATATTGAAGAAATAAGTGAACGAAGAGAAGCCACTCCCAACGTAAGCCTAGAGGAAGATTCTGAACATAGTTCTGATAGTGAATCTCAAGGGAAATTGGTTCAAAGTTTAGAACATTTTGAACACCAATCTCAAGATAAGGAAGAAAACCCCGAGAAAAACCCTATTGAGGACACCAAGAAAAGTCCTAAAGAAATAGCAAAAAATGCCTCGACAAATGAACACATGGATACTGACTCCACACAAGTTCATGCGTAAAGGCCAAAGTCATTGAGCTGGATCAAGAATGGGAAAATTTTAACAAAAAGCTCCAAGTATAGAAAATAGGGACGAGCCTTGAAGGAACGTTTGGATTTCAGAGTCTTCAACAGACTCAGTAGGCTATAAGCACGAAGAGAGCAATACAAGGGGTAACAACTATTGAAGATATTGAAATTATCTCAGCATACCCAACTTCAGAGATTGTTCTAAAATTTGAGGAAACACCCCCATTCGATATATTCTACATCCCAACACATAAGGTTGTAGTGAAGAGGAAAGGAAAGAAGAGGAAATTGGATACATCAACAGTAGAAATTCTTGAAAATGAATCTTCAGAGGTAGTATGGAAAGACACCCCCATTGATCCAAGAGAAAACCTTACTAAGCTAACACAATTTGCAAGTGCTTATGAAACTGCAACAATTGATAAGGAAGTAGAAGTTTGACTTTTTATCAAAGAAAAAGAAGAAATAATTCAATTGTTGGAACAACAAATTGACCTAGAGAGATAGAGCACTAATAGACAAGCAGAGACAAAAATGGAATAGCTACAAAAATATTTTGAACAGATGAGATTATAGTATCAAGTAGACATCGCAGAAAAGGATTCAAAGATTAATCAAATGCAGACCATAAAAGATAAACACAGAGACAACCCTCAAACAAAGGAATTTATTAAAGAAGCACTTGAACTAAACTCTATGTTATCATAGAAACAAGAAGTATTCTTCTAGAAAATCTCATTGATCAATCCATATTGTGAGACAAGTGATGCATTAACCAATCAAGTGGTTGATAAGAGATTAGAATATGAAGAGGTCAATAAGAGAATTTTAGAGTTTATTTCTTGGTAGGAATCAGAAGAAGGTAGAAAAGAGAATCTACCAAAGATCGAGGAGTCCCACAAGGATATTCTATTCACATATTGGGACATATAGTTGAACAAAGTAGAAAGGGAAGCATTTAGCACAACAAATAATATAATTGAAGTTGTGATTGAAAAACTTCATAGTTCCAATATCATTAAAGAACGCAAGCCGGAAATTCTCCCAGACTTTAAACAATTATAGAAACAATGGAAAGAGATCGCCAAAATGAAAGAAAAGGCAATAATTTTTTTTTCTAAGCTTGACTGGGAAACCTACTGGTAGTTTCTAGTGAAACTGGATTGTCAATGGATGAATCTGCGTTGTCTAACAAATTCCACTCAAAAGATGGTTCCACCACTCTCTGATGTTGTATTTACGGGACAATTAAGATCTAGAATCGGCCAACCACCCCAGATGAAGCCGATGATAGATATATATGAACTAAAGTACCGGATGGCTGATTAGAACCATTCAAGTTAGAAAAGCTTGTCATCATTTTTATTTCTATTTTAGTTTTTATTTTACTTATTCTGAGGAAGGTTATTTTAAACCTCCCCATATTTTTGTGTAATAATCTATTTTTGATACATATTTTGTATTATTTAAACCTCTCTCATGCATTTACAAAGGGGTCCAAAATTTTATTAAGAATGCTTCGCAAAGGCTTGCACTTCTGTACTTTTGTGACTATCTTGATGAAATAATTGTAACAAGATCTTGATTTTCTTAGAAATTGAAGCATACCCTATTGAATTTGCACTTTTCTACTCTTAGAGTATATTTAGCTGAAGGGAAGCAGATCAATATTGTTGACTTGATGAGTAGAACATATCATATCTGGTACTTCTATCTTTATGGTTGAGTTTTGTTTATGAATTAGCAATAATCTTTTCGTATATTGTATTATGTATAAAATTTGAGCTAGAGTTTGACATTATAGCACTTTTCTAAAATGTTTTAGTTGTAATTCCTTATTAAGTACATGAAGAATTGATATATGCAATATAGTTTTCACAATTATTTTTCCTAACTATTTAGTCAAAATAATTATCGTTAATGATTTTATCTCTTATAGTAATTAAATGATATTTATTACCTGTTTCTCTAAGATATATTTGTAGATCGGATGATTTAAGTTATTCCTCAAAATATATTAAGATAATTGTTAGAATAGATAGTTGCATGTGTTTGTTGTTTAAATTAGATCATTTTAGTTAAATCATTTCCCATTATACCTTATTTCAAACCATAATCGTCATCCTATCAATTATTCTTGGGAAAATGGTGCCATTATCCCTAGTCGGAGCCACCACATCAAATGGAAGAGGATTTTCTTACAAGGTCTGGACCAGGTGGTTATCCCCCATGTTGTTGCAATGGAATTCCGAGGCTTCAACAAGAAAACAATGGAACATGTTTTAGAGTAAATAATTACATGCAATTTCTCTACTATTAGGTTATAGTATATGTAAAACACAACACACACTCATTCTTGTCATCTCATAGAAGAGCGGTGGATAGCTGTAATTGAGAATCCTCCATATCTAATGGCACCGATATTGGAATACTCTCTACAAGTAAGCCAAATCATTGACTTATATACCTAATATGTATACCTTGGAGAAATAAAGGAAGTTCCAATATTTGATGTAGTAAAGGAGATATTTTAAAACATTATTTCATATTGCAAACCCAAGATAATAATCTACTAGGTTAGTAGTTCTAGCCTCTACATTAGAATTCTAGTAATGGTTAGAATTAAGTTGTACAAATGATTGTGAAATTGTTTCCTTGAGGAAAAGGATTATGAGTTATATATTATTTCTAAATGATTTTTAATTGTTTAGTTTCATAATTATGTCCATTGTTAGAAAACATTTGAGGATCCATAGTTTAAGAGAAGAGTGGATAATATTTTTACCCTATGGTTCCCATAATTTAAATAATATTCTTAAGAGAGTTAATATCTTTTAAATACATTGGGAATACTTTGGGAAGATTTTTTTTTTGTTTTGTTAAATATTGGATTAAGTTTGGTATTTCCATATATGATAGAGTATATGAGGATATTGACATTAGTAAGGAATTAATAAGGTTATACTTGAGAAAAAGGCTTTGGGTGGCGGCATGAATTGGTTTAAGAAAACAAAACATTTTACTCCTAGATTTGCCAACAAATAGGATACCTGTAAGATACATATCATAAATGTGAAATAAGAAAAGACAAAATGATGGAAATCATTTATGTAATAACTATCAAATGATGAAGACGAATAAAATCTAGAACATAAACAAAATACATATTTAAAGAAACTTGGTAATGGCTTCCCAATAGTAAGGGTTAAGAGATAAACACTCTCTGTGGTGGGTAGAGAAGAAAGAAAAATGCAATGAGTGTGGTAGCTACAAGAGAAGCTCCATTAGGGAGGTTGAAGAGAATTCATGAATTTGACAACACCAATTATCATAATACATTTTCTTATGTTTCAAATTCTAGATATTGCATTTCTCATACAAATCATAATTGTCCAATTTTTAAATAACCACTAGTCATTATGGAAGCTTCAATACAAATCATATTTGTCAACTTTCTAAATTACCGCTAGTCATTATGGAAGCCTCCTGATGGGGTGGAATGAAGTTAAAAGGAATAAAATGAAATTAATTAATATAGAAGATTATTTTTCCTTGGGAAATAAATAAATTCTAATTTTTGAATTCAGGCTTCTGTGATCCATAATCTGTATGAAAAGAAATCTTTCGGTGATAATGACATACAAGAAAATATTGTCGATGTGTTTCGAACCAACTACTTTAGTTCATCTTTGGGACAAGATGAGGAACTAGATCTTGGAATCAAAATAAATAGACGTAGAGAAATCCTAACTAGCCATTAGAATATAACAAATAGTTTAACTCGAGAATTATTATTAATAAAGAATATATTTATATTATAAAACTAGTTGATGATAAGGAATAAATATCTTTTTTTATTGATAATATATTGTCTTGATTAAGGAAGGTGATAAATTGAACGGTAAAATTTAATTGCTCCAAATTATAAATAAAATAAATAAAAGATAAATTTGTAAAATAAAATAAAAAATGAAAGAAATTTTTTTGTTATTATAATTTTTTTTTTATTATTACTAATAATATTATTAAATAGAAGGAAGGCCTTATAATTAGAAACAAATAATAAAATCCCAAATAAAATAATAAAATAAAATTGAATGAAATTAATTGTATTATTATAAATATTATTATTAAAAAAGAAATAATAAATAAAATTAATTATAATATTATTAAATAAAAAAAGGTATTCTAACGGGAATTAAATAATTTAGTCAAACTTAATTGTTTATCAAAATATAAAAAAATAAAAAATAAAAGAAAATTAATGATATTTACAAACAAATGTATTTAAAAAACCCCAAAATTTTATATGAGGAAGCAAATTTAATATAATAACATAATTAAAAAGATTAAAAGAAAATTCAACTCCACCTAGTGAATCAATAAGGTAGTTAATATAAAGAATGGATATAATCTCATTTAGGCTATATTGATGATGATGATTATTAACCTCCACTAATACCAATGCGGTCTATTAGACCTCAAGAAAATAAAAATAATCCAATTGTGATTCGCCAAAATCTTGTTTATGTGATAAAAAAGAAGAGAAAGAAGTGCCCCAAGATCGTTATAGTTGGATTGGCTTAATAAGTCAAGAAGATTGGAAGTGTGGCAGATGTTAGTGAATTGAGAGCGGATGTGAGTAAGAGTCAAGCGGTCTAAAAGGAAGTGTTTTTCCTCTTCCACCTTCTTAGTATCGAAAATGTGATAGATTCTATCATCCTAGGGAAACTTGGGAGTAGACCACCTCCTAGTTTCACTTGAAATATCAGGAGTATTAGTTCTTATCCTACCGATGTTCATTTTTTCTCTTAGTGCTAGTCAACATAGATAGATAATTTTGGTTATTAAGTGTGGGGTTGATCACCTCCTTATTGTATCTAAGCTTCCTTTTACCCTCCAGCTGCTTATCATCCCTCATATTGTCCTTAAAATTGGAGGTAATAGTATCATTGACACTATCCTTTCTTCTCAGAATGATCTCATCCTTAATACCCCAATGGTTGAGCCAAGACTCGACATCCTTATTCCACTCCCGCTTGAGGCAAAGGTGGGGGTTTTTACTAAAGTTAGAAGAAATTTTTATGAGCCTCTTGGATTCCATGTTGTAAAGCTTCTTCTTATACATCAGATATCTAAACATAGTAGTACTTCAAGGGGGGATAGGCCAACTTCAATCAAGAGGACATGATAGGGAGTATTTCCCTTGATCTTTAGGTTGTAGGTTATGAATCGCTTTTGAATCATCTCAATATTTCTACACGACTCTCTAGATATACTCCGACCCCAAAGTTCACATCCATATAAGACAACAGGGGTGACAAGAGTCTCAAAGAGGAACCTTTCTTAACTCCAAATGCAAAGATTGACTGACTTACAATTATTTTCAAGCTCATAATAAGCTTTCCAGCCTTCAATAATCCTCTTCTCGATGTTACAATTCTAGTTGAGCTGATGAGGAAAGTCAATACCCAAATATTTATAAGAAGTTACCTTCTCTAAAAAATGGTTATCATAGACAAAACTAAAATGAGCTTGAATTTAGTCTTGTCGTTATTAATTGTCATACCCATCTTGGAGTAGTAGACATGAAGAGTCTTAAGCTGCTTGTCTAGGTCATCATGGATTTTTGCAAGAAGAACGATATCATTAGCATAAAGGAGATCATAAATGATTACACCATCAAGCTCGGTGCCCTTGCAACCTACATTTTCCAGACACTCCTCAATATTATTGATCTAAATGCCAAAAAGGGTAGGGGATAGGGGACACCCTTCCTTAACTCAAATATTTCATTTAATATCTTTAGACCACGCTTCGTTGGTCCTAAGCTAGGAAATGATAGTCTCGTAGATACAGATCACAACAATCCTCAGTTCAGGAGGAACCATGATCTCTTCAAGTATCTATGAGCACTTATGTGGAAGAATAGTGTCAAAAGATTTTCTTAAATGGTATTTATTCAAATCATTGGATTTGTATGGAAGAGGTGGGTTTTGAATTTGTGAATTTACATTATATAATGTTTTATTTCAATTAATATTACTTATTGTTGTTATATTTTGAACTCAAACTTATAACATTATATTTATAGACCCATGTATTAAAAAAAAACCAAAATTTTATATGATCAAACAAACTTAATATAATAACATAATTGATAAAAAAAAAAAAAAAAATCAACTCGAGCCAATGGATCAATAAAGTAGTTAATATCAAGGATGGATAGAATTTCATTTATGGTATATTAACATGCATTTACTCAGATGGTTGGATTCATCTTCAGGATTTGGGTTTTGAATGTGTTAACTTTACATCGTGTAATTCTTTGCTTAAGTTAATATTAATTATTATTGTTATATTTTAACATTTAAAAAATTACTGATGAAATTTTATTATAATAAATTAATATATAAAGGATGGATAATAAATTAATGTACAAAAGATAGATGGTTATTCAGGATTTAAAATTGTGTATATTTGGTAAAGAGCTTGTCATTTTGTGAAATAGGTTGACACTTCAACAGAAGGTATCTGGTAAGAGTGAAAATTTCCCCTTTTATAGATAACCGAATCGCAAATAATATCATTTTCTTTGAATAAAAGTGACGAGGCAAGCTTAATTATGATAAACAAGTTATGGCTTACACATTGTGAGTTTGGCAACTTAATTAAGGTTGTATTAAACTAGCAATTGCACCATATGTTGCAAGGAAATGCCTTAAGGTGAAATCATATGGAGAGAGAACATAGATGAAGACATATGTGATATGTTAAAATTTGAGTGAGAGAAATATCAGGGTGTTAAAAGTAAAGTGAACACCTCTTTTTCTATCCTATTAATTTGAATTGCAATATGTCAATTAAGGGAATTGTTGACAAGGTTCATTCTCTCTGCAGACAGAGACGGTACCTCTAGCCCAATGAGTGGGTTTAGCAACTGAAGTGACAATCAACTAGACATATTCCTAGGTTACAATTGAAAATAAGAAAGAAAGAGATGGCTTACCCCATTCTGATGTTATTCCAATCTCCTTTGTTGAGGACCCCGAACCACCTGTATCACGAGCTTGTTCCTGCTTCTCTTAGTGTTTACGTACTTACACAATTGATAAAGACACAACAAGGCATGCAAAAATGAATAGATAATACAATAGAAACATACTTAATTGATCAAGGAATGTCAAGCTAAATGATACATGAACATATGCATTTTGGGAAGATGAACCAACAATTGTGTATTATTGGAAAATAAAGGGAAGATTACAACCAAAGCCTTGATGTACTCTCATTGAGTGGTAATCAAAGTCCAAGCAAAGAACTCTCTAAGCACTCCTTCTCCAAGTCAAATGAATAGCCTCTAGGCACAATATTAGCATAAGGGTGCAAATAGGCATATACCAACCCAGCCTCTAACCATTTGGGAATGGGAGAAGATGAATATATAGGCAAGGAAAGGGAGTTAGGATCTCTCAAAAGATAGGAGTAGGTCGTCATCTCAAGGAGGTAGGTCATAGGGATGAGACCAAGAGGCCAAGTTGGGAGAATTCGACCTCATCTATGCCAAACAACCTCCATCTCGCGCTTTGGAGGCTTCTAGATCACGAAGCTTCTCATCCTCTTTGGGAAAATTTCCTTTTTGGGGATCATCACAAGTATATAAAGGAACAGAGTGATTCCATTGCAAGTCAAGCGTGATGAAATAAGCGAGCATCGAGGTTTTTAACCTCATAAGAGTAATGAGTATCAAAATTAGGGTTTTAGAGCTATTTCTTCAGGGGAAATCTCAAGGAGTTTTCCAAATAATTTTATAGGGAGGATATGAGCTGCATATCTGAATAAGTACATTGCATGATGGTCATGTTTCAGGAACTTCATGGTATGTCACAGGGAAGTGCAGGAGGTGTGACAAAAGACTATGTAACAAATGCCCCCTAAAGCATGAAGGCATAATGGGGAGTGATGGCTTAGATTCTTTACGAGCTTTTGCAAGGATGAGGACACACACTGTCAGGAGACCTGCAAATCAAGGATGCATATACATATACATATCTGAGATCAATACATGAATCTACGGCATGGGCGTAGCCACCTGGATGATTAAGGCTATATGAAGAGATCCATGGTATGGGCGCAACCATCCAGAATGTGAAGATCATCATAAATATAAAGTCCCACGGTATGGTCACAGCCAGCCATATAGTAGAAACATGTGTACAATCATGAAAAACATATAACTCCATGCAACCTGAGTCATTTTAGACAAAACTCAGGGTCTTGTGTTCCATCCCAACTTGATCAAAGTACGAATTCTAACATACGAATGAACCTATCACAGTAAAAAATGCTAGAAAACCACCTGATTACCGGCCATTGGTGTGGACTGTCAACAAGCACAAGAGGAAACACCCAAAATGGAAATGGCTATCAAGGTATAACAATATAATCCATAAATGTGATTAATGAATATGAAGTCGAACACTCGTGGAATCACCCAATTGAAATCGAATAGTGAAAACCTATTGTCAGATGTGAAGAACTTGCAATTAAGGCATGCAAGCTCTAAGGTACTGAAAGGGACTTTCTAAGTCATCTTCCAGGATAATGAGATGAATTCGACAGGAAGTGACCCATTGAAGGAGGGAAATGATGAGTCCCCTATCATCGACATGAAACAAGGAATAAAGTGGAATAATTTTCAAGACTGTAACAATGACTCAAACAATGTATAGGTCAATAAATACATATTGGACTTCTCTTGAACAATGGCGACACGACTCTAGAGTGTGGCAGCATTATACTCAACATAGGACCAAGGCCCATAACAACGAGGTGGAATAGTCATATGAGAGGAAAAATGGATCCCCCAAACCTGGAAGGACAAGTGAATAAGTGAGGATATCCCAAACCCAACACGAGAAACAGATGAGTGTCATGTTCAAGAGTGACATGTTTCCTATACAAAGGATGTTTCATCTTCAGTTTTCCCCCACTATTTATAACGAGTACCTCTTTATTTTTACACAAGCTTGAATAGGATACCATATGCTTTTCATATAAGTTCATTCTTCAAATGAATCCATCTTAGTAAGTTTTATGGGCCTTAGGAAGGAGAAAATCGGTCTCATCATGGTGATGAGTCTTTTGCCGTAAAATTTTAATGAGTTCGACGTAAGACAAAATCAGTGCGTTTTTCACGTTTAGATATTTTAAAAAAGAAACGAAAAAGAAAACTCCATCATGTCCCTTTTCGTAATTTGTCTCTCGTAAATAGTCAATCTCAACCTGCAAAAGGGGTAAACATATAATGAGGTGACGTCAATTCATTTACTTTAAGAAGTTTGAAAGGACGAGTACTCAAGAATATTTTCATATATTTGGAGTCTGAAAAGAGCTAAAAGAGGACTCCTCCTAGAGGAAACAAGTGGTATAAAAGGATAGCAAATGGTTCCGGTCATGATGGAACTGATCAAAACATGTAATGGTCAAGAGGCTAGCTAATAACACCACTCATCGTAGATGTTTCTCAGGCAAGGGTAAAACAACCAAGTGAAATCATATGATCGGCCAAAGAGATGGTGGTGATGGAATGGAACAATGAAGGCTCATCTAGAAAAAATCGACTGACAAAACGGAAATCACGAGAGGTAAAAATTGTTAAGGGACAAATTCCCCTAGAGTCTTTGGGTTGACCCCCTAGCAGATCAGAGGTTGTATATACAGAGAAACACACATTCCATACAGCCATAATGCTAATATAAGCAAACTATATGATAAGGGATGTACCTGGGGTCCTATGTTTGGGAAGATCCTTCGAGGGTCCAAACCCTTCTTGGAGTTCCTTTTTCTCCTTCAACTTGCAAAACAATCAATTCAAGAAAGTACAACAGTATATGGACTAAACATCATATAGAAATCATCTTAATAGTATATTGAGAAGTAGTTAGTTATGCAATTAAACAACCTTTCATATATGAATCATAACATGGATATCATAAACATGAAGAATATTTATATCAGGAACAAATACAAGTGTTTCTTTTATTATAGACAAATAAAGTACAGAAAGGAATAATTTCACCTGATTCGTCCTTTCGTAGGCTCCAAGCGGAAACGTCCTCCGGATTCCTCCAGTCTCAAGCCTTTAACAAACTCCTTCCATGACTTACTCCATGATATCACAAGTAGTAGATAGACATCATCACACAAGGAAACAAGGGTTTCCTATAAATGGGGGAAGTGAAGGAGGCACTAGGATCTTCAGACCTGGTCAGGGAAATCTTAGCATAGTAACCTTTCTCTCTCTTCTCTCCTCCTTTAGGCCTTCCCATTGAAGCCTTTTTATACTTCTCCCAAAGTAGTTTTTTAGTTGGGAATTCGTTGGGAACAGTTGGGCCACGGGAACTAATAGGTGATCAACAGGTAAAACCCGCGATCTCCGCCCGAAATTAAGGAGATTTACTTTTTTTAAGTGTTTTAAGACATATATGTGTGTTGGGTATACACAGACCCGCATACACACACGTTTATCTCAGGGCAATGTCGCGTATAGGGAATAAAACACTGTTTTTTAAATTTTGGACCAGGTTTGGAAGGAGGGGTTGCCCTGGGCCACGAGTGCAGCATCACAAACCTCAAGAGTGAGATTTGGAGCTATAATAGATGCCCCCTAATATATGAGGTCAGAAGGGTACATGATGGCCAAAATGTATTAAGAAAGTACATGGAAAGGAAATCCGTCAAAAACTGAGAAGGAGTTCACCAGAGTTTAGCCTGAGATCAGAAAGAAACACTGTCTGAGGCGGGCATACCCATGCTCAGAGAAAGTAAAGCATGTCCGCATATCAAGTACAAGCGGATCCACTAAGTATACAAGTATAAAGAACTAGAAAATACATAATGGATCATCTGATCATGATCGAACAAGTACATGTTTGAATATCACATATAAGAATGTCAATGATGCTGAAGAATGAATCGGATCACTGATATCAAAGACTGATCGCAAAAGGTACAAAATGAACATGATGGAATAGGATGGTACTACACTGCAAACTCAGGTGCCAACATATAGAATGTTGCCATGAATGACTACAACATATAAGGTGGGGTGGTATCAACTAGCAGCAACACGAGCAACTGTCAAGTGAACCAATGAATGTTGATGCAACTCGAGGTCTTCATCGACCGCCGTGGTACATTTCTGCACTATGGGAATAAATGATCTGGAGTCGACCATGTGAGAAATCATTTGATTACCGGTCATTTATGTATACGGTTAACAAACATGAGACTACTCACCGATAATGATAATGAGCATCAAGGTACCCAGTACAATCTAACAAGTGTGAATAAATGAGCTGGAGTCGAACACCTGTAAGAATCTATCGATTAGGAGACAATGAGGTTTCCCACTATTGATAGTGAAGGATCTGCCACTAATGACTGCAAACCCCAAGGTACTACCAAATGGAGCCTAGATCTCTACCCCAGAGCAATGAGTCATAGTCGATGGGGAAAGATCCACTAGAAGGAAGGGATTAAGGCATCCTTCATCAATCTAGCACGAGTGTAACCCATAGGCCAATAATTTGGAAGGATATCAGATGAAAAATATGTAGTAACCCGACCGACGTACGTTTCTGGCATACACAAGATGTGGCTAGCGCACGACAGAAACCCTCTGAACCAACCAATAATGAACGCTGACATAGAGGCGAGGTATCCACCAATAGGTTCAAATGGAAACCAAGGTACTACACAAATCCCAATGTGTGATAATGTAAGCTGATGTTGAACACAAGGGAAACCACTTAGTCAAAGACCCATGATATTGATCGATGCTGAGCACAAGGTGACCTATCAATAATGAAAATAGGGCCAGGATGCAGCTCTAGGCCTATCCTCAGAGCAAGATGCTGTCATCGATAAGGACAAGGCCCGCTAGCAAGAAGTCAAAGGGGACCTTCTCAAACGGGCATAAGTAAAGGACCAATATAGCTAATGTGATGATAGACATGATACTGACAACCAGGGATGACCGACTGAAAAATGAGTCAAGAGACACCGCAGACAGGCCAACTCAGGCTAACGTCCCTTGAACAAAAGCACGAATTAATGTGACTATGTGACAGCATATGATGACTCTATATAAGTTCGTCATGCAGGAGGCACGAACGAACCCTCCATATGATTGGAAGAGATAACCAATCGGGGGAGAACTGACTCAATAACAAGGTTAAGTGTATAGACATTTTTGGGCACTGCAACCCCAATCATAAATGTCCATAAACCAAGGGCTCTTAAGTCCCTAAAAGTGTTGTTCCAACCTCTAAAAGAACAAGATCAACTGATTACATCTTCTCCCAGAAGTTCTCCATGAAAAACTACTCACAACTGGTCAAAACTGGACCATCTCACCTACTCCATGGTCAAAGTGCGCTGCATCCCACCTAAATACACATGGGAGGTGCGATGCATACTGAAAAGCCCTTCTATGGGTTGCAATGGGCGAGAGTGGAAAAATGGCAGGGTCAATCTGCAGGGTGGAGGATCATGGAATCTTCCAGAAACTTCTCCTGTGACACTTGCCTCTCTGCATTCACCCAGGGATGAGTAAGAGATCATCAATCTCCAAGTGGAATCAAGAAATATCAGAGAGAGGACACTAATCAAATCTCAAAAGCTGACTCACCCCCCTTGCAAACATCTATATATGGATCCCTCATCCCAGAGATCCAGAGGCTGGAATTTTGTATCTTGTAAGGAAGTGCTACTAGTTTCTTGGTGCAACATCATAGTGTTGGGTGATCTAAGCTTTTCATGAGGTGAAGAAGGGCTTTTTAGCTGAGAGGATGATGCTAGGTCAGAAAAATTGGTTGTAATCCTCTTTGCTATTCTTGATTATTAATAAAGCTATTCAAGTTTTCCTCCACATTCTTGTATGATTGCTGATATATGCATTTGTGTGGTCAATATATATCTGGTCCTATATTGTTCATGATAGTAGATCTATGTTCTTGGATAGTGTTATGCTGCATTGATTCTACATGTTCTCTTTGAAGCTGGGTAGACGAGGAAGCGAGTGGCAAAGATCTATCAGAAGGGAGAGGAATCAAGCAAGGAACCAAGCGCAAGACAGAGGTTGGTCTCCTTCTTTCCCCTCTTATCTACTTCTCATAAAGGAAAACGAAAGTGGTTTTAGTTTGTTTGTTTCTAAGGTAGCTACCAGCCTTAGTGGGACTAGCAGCTCTGCATAGACACTAGATTTCCCGATAACAAAATGGCGACTCCACTGGGGAGTGAATAGATTGTTTGTTTATCTATATTTGTTTACTTTATAAACTTACAGACGGAGCCTGAAGTCAAGCCAACTAGCCTTTGAACTGCATTTGCTATGCAAGTGCAAAGTAGATCAATGCTGCTTCAGTCTATCTCCGGGTTTTGTTTATAAACTGAACAATCGATTTACAAGCTCTCTAATTGCCCTTGTGGTGGCTCTAGTAACCTCCTTAGATATACCCCTGTGATTTATTTACTGATTACCACTTGCTCGGCCTAAATCCCTGAACTGAGCTGCAAACTGTGACCCGGAACCTAGTTGAAGTCTCGTCCCTGGACCATCGCACTATCTCTTCTTTGGAATCTAGATGCATCGCACTTCCCGAGTGTAGTAGGTTCGCTACATCTCACTTTCCTTGTGTTACAGGTGCGCTGATTAGACTAGACCTCTTCTGCTCCTAGATTTTGGTTTCTGTGTTCACTCTTTTTAGCTCTATTCAGGAGTTTTGCTGTCTGTAGTTAGTATACTTCTGTTGAAACCCCTTCCTTGCCATTATTCTACCTCCATTGTGCAAAGAACTGTAGATGATTTTATGTATTTTGAGCCATTTTCCGTTCTCTTTTACAAAGAAGTAGCGTAATTGAACTGTCGTTTCTTGATTTGAAAGTGTCGCAAGTGTCGTTTTCAGTCATAGAAGAGAATCTGATTGTTCTTGATAGTCGATTACATTGTTACTCTTGTATTTGATTTGAATTAAGTAGTTTTTCAAGTGTCAAAAGCAAGTTTTCAATTCCAAATCGCAAAGTGATGTCATTGTCTTCATTTTGTCTTGAAAAGAAACTTGTTAGTAATGTCTCTTTGAAAAATAATTTAGATTTGCGCTTAGCTTTCTTTTTATCATTCACACATTAAGAAGGCTGAAAACAAATACATGCATGTGCATTTGCATTTAGATTGTTTGATGGTTTGATTTAGGATAGTGCATATAGTGTGTGCTCTCTGCTCTAAGTTGAAAGAATTTCGCCTCTCTTTCCTTAGTAGCTAGGATTTTCATTGCAAAAAGACGATTAAACGATTGTTTATCATCTTAGGTTGCATTTTAGGAATTGTACATCTACATCACACGATGAACCTGAAGGGAAAATTTCTTAAGCAAGATCAATTGTAAAATAAATTTAATGAATCTAAAAATGCTTTGGAACCTAACGCACAACATTTAGAAGTCTAGGCTAGAGACGTATTCCGGAGTTGTAAAGCCTGGTAACTATTGTTTTCATTGGTGGTTGGGTGATTCCTCCACTTTGAGATGGCAAGTGCCAGTACAGACTTGTGCTCCCACGTACCGTCGAGTATATATTGGAGACCACAATAGGATTTATCCTTTATCCGTAGGAAGCTGTGTCTGCCGCCCTATCGATCGCAATGCACCGAACACAACATTCGGGAAGATTGACTGTCGTACCGTGAAAAGTATTCTGCAGTTTTGCGATTGGTTTGGTAATCCCTCTGTCTAGATTTCCAGAGCAGTCTCTTTCATTCCTTTTCAAACCCCTTAAAGTAAAAGGTCCATCTGAGCACTTGTTACTTCAAGCTCATTAAAAATCGAAGGCAACTAGAGTCATCTTTTGTTTTTTCTCGACTCTTAAAAATTGAAAAAACAAGTTGTGTCAAAGCGTCTAAAATTCATTTAATTCGGAAACATATTTCCCCTTGATTGTTAGTTGATCGAGTAATCCGCAATCGTCTAAGAAAGTCAATTAAAACCCGTCGTTCGCGGAGGCTTACGAGTCAACCGTTTTTGTCTCCAGAATCAAAACTGTTACAGACAAAGCAAACTCATTTTACCGGTTCCAAATCCCCTGTTAAAGTTAGAACAAGTGTTCCAAAGCCATCGAAGACTCTGGTTACTCCAAACATTTCTGGTATCCTTGCCTTTACAGAAGAAGTTCTGTAGCCACCAAGGGACAGCAGGGCTGATCCTAGTGTGAAGGTAAACACTTGTATTATGAACCAACTCCATCTACAGCTGATTCAAAAGGTGTTATTCCCCAAACATATGTCGTTGCAGATTCTATACCTTCTTCGGCACCAGAAATATTTTACGGACCTGACGGTCTACCTCTTCCACCTAGTCTGATTTCTATAGAAGAGATTGTGGAGGATCCTCCATCCAGTACTCCATCGCAATTTGGAGTTGGGATCACCCTATATCCTTCTTCATCAGAAATTAGTCTACCGTTATCAGAAGCTCCTGTTGAATCGCTAGGAAATCTTTTAGATAGACTAGAAATGTCTGAACAACCGTCGACATCTAGGACTGTGTCATCTCACACAGCAACAACAGAACTTCCTGCTGTCACTCCAACAATTTTCGCCGGCACACCATCTGTCCCAACTAGCTCTCAATCGCTAGATGGGGCCCACTCAGGGGCTATTTAGACAGTATGGTCTGTTCCTGTTTGTTCATTCGGAATAATATCCGGGAACTCTTATGTTGAGTCTCAGCAAATTGATCCTTCACAGTGTCAATTTGGGTAGTCCGGTCCTCAAGGACAAGCCATTCCTTTAAGTACCAGATTATCGCTGTATGGGGGGCAATATACCCTTTCATTGTCTCCTCGAGGAGGACAACCATGCGAGAGTTCATAACAAAATTCAAGTTATGCTGGAATTACATCTAGCGGTTGGGTGCCAATACTCCCTCAACAACCAAGAGTTGTATATTCGATGCAACAATGTTTACCTATGTCAAAGATACAAACTACACCGGCTATTGTGACAGTGTCACAAGTACAAGCATTGCCTGTTGTATGCCAACCTCAGGTTGTAATGCAACAACCTCTTGTCCCTGCGACTTAACCACAATCGCCAACTAGTGGAATGACACAGGCCCAAACAGGTACAATTAGCCCTCATCTTGGTCAAACAACGAGTATTGGACAATAGAAAATGGCTTGTCAAACAGCGAGTATTGGACAACAGCACATGGATTGACAACCATGGCTGGTGCAATATCAACAAACACAATTCCAACAAGTATACCAAGGATCTGAGCAACAAATCTTTGCAAATAATGGGCAGCCGTATATTCAAAATGGTCAAAATCAACCATTCTATAATGGTTATGCCCATCAACCTTACCAAAGTTACCAACATCAAATGCATTATGCTGGTATGCAAAGATCAACTGCTCAGGCGATTCCATCTTATCCTGGGTATGCTTCGCCAAACCTGAATCAACAGTTACCCTTCGTGGCAACTTTAGAGTTACCGGATCTAAATCGGCTAACGAATGATCCAATTGTTTATGCCCCTTAGTGGCCAGCGATTCCACATAAACTTCCGTCAGATATTCCTAAATTTAATGAAAATCTGGGTGAAGACCCATCGAATCATGTGATGACGTTTCATCTATGGTGTTCATCAAACACCCTAAACGATGATTCGATTAGGCTTCGCCTTTTTCAGAGGACGTTAACTGGTTCGGCAACAAAATGGTATATCAAATTACCTAGAGCTTTGTTTGACAACTTCAATGCCCTAGCCACAACCTTTTTAACCCATTTTCAGTTACCCATAAGGTACGAAATGGGATCAGAACTTCTTACCAATTTCAAGCAAACAACGGCCACTCACATATCCGATCATATTCATGAGTGGCGACGTCGTCGAAGAATGGTAAAAACATATGTTCCTGATTGTTATGAAACCAGCTCAAGAAAAGATAGAAGAGATAGATCAACGCCTTAGAATTCAGCCTCTTCGAGGGGGCAACCTTCTTTACATTACATAAATGAACAATTCTTGGATGATTCAAATGAAAAAACCTCCTTTCTATATATAGGAGTCTATGGAGTCACAATATAATCCAGCTGACCTAACAATAATAATATAAAGCCACAAAAATAACAATAGAGGGATTCTATGGGGCACAGAAATAATAATATGGGGGTAATAGGGGCACAACAATATAAATAAGGGGTATAACTACAATAGTAATGGGGTAATCACTAGTATTATAGGGACCCAAAATGCCCCTCTCCTTCAAAAAATTGTTGTCCAAAACGCTTGAGTAGTTCTGGATACTTCTGCATAAAATTCTCATCCTCCCATGTGGAATCTTCAGCGGATAAGTTCTTCCACTTGATAAGATACTCTGAAATTGATCGATTTCGTAGCTGTCGAGTTCTTGTTTCTGTGACTGCTTCCGGTTCCAATATAATTTTTCCTTCCTCGTCAAGTTCTGGCAATATTGTTTGAATTGGGAGCTTGTCGCCTATAACCTTCTTTAAACATGAAACATGGAAAACTGGGTGCAATCGAGAAGCTGCAGGAAGCTCCAATTTGTATGCCATAGTACCAATCTTTTGCAACACCTTGTAGGGACCATAATACTTTGGTGACAATTTATTATCCTTCTTAGCTTGCTTTAGGGACATTTGCTTATATGGTTGTAGCCATAGGAATACCCAATCACCTACATCAAAACTTCTTTCACTGCGATGTTGATCTGCCTGTTGTTTCATTCTATTTTGTGCCAACACGAGGTTATCTTTTAAGAGTTGGAGGACTTGTTGTTGATGTTCGATGTGATGTTCCACTGCCTGAACCTTATAATTTTCTCTTAAATATGATGTGATGGATGGTGGTTGATACCCATAAAGTGCCATAAATGGGGTCATTTTTGTTGCTGTATGGAAGGAAGTGTTATACCACCATTCAGCTAGAGGCAACCATTTGATCCATTGTGTCTGTTTATCAGATACAAAGCAACGAAGATATCCTTCCAAACATTTGTTTACTATCTCAGTTTGCCCATCAGATTGAGGATGATAAGATGAGCTATGAGCTAACTGAGTACCAAGACAAGAAAATAATTCTGTCCAAAAATTTCCAGTGAAAATGGGATCTCTGTCACTTACAATAATCTTTGGGTTTCCATGTAGCTTTTGAACTGTTTCCATAAATGCAGTAGAAACTGTACTGGCTTTAAATGGATGTGATAATGCACAAAAGTGTGCATACTTGGTAAGTCTGTCAACTACCACCATGATGACACTCTTTCCCTCAGACTTGGGTAAACCTGTGATAAAATCCATTGAAACCTCCTCCCAACGTTGGCTTGGAATGGATAAAGGTTGTAATAGACCCGGTGTCTTAATTGTTTCAACTTTATTTTGTTGGCAAACCAAACATTCCGCCACAAAATTTTGAATATCTGATTTAAGGCCATCCCAAAAAAATTCCTTCTTAACCCTGTGGTAAGTTTTTAAAAATCCTGAGTGCCCTCCTAAGGGAGAAGTGTGCAATTCCATAAGAATCTTTTGTTTTAGCTGGGAATTCTTACAGAGGTATAAGCGATCTTTGTACCATAACGAATCTTTTTGCTAGCTAAATGTATCAGAAGTACTGGAATCTTGTTGTAGCTTTCAAATAAGTGCCCACACTTCTTCGTCATTCTTCCATTCCTCCCTTGCTTCATTTATCCAATCTGGTTGGATAATAGAAATGGCACACAACAATGCTTTCACATCCTCATCCTTTCTTGAGAGTGCATCTGCCACCACATTTTGCTTCCCTTTTTTGTAGATGATTTCAAAGTCATAACCCAACATCTTTGTGACCCACTTTTGTTGCTCTTCAGAGGATAATCTTTGTTCTAAAAAGTATTTAAGGCTATCATGATCTGTTTTTACCTTGAAGTGTCTTCCCATTAGGTAGGGTCGCCATTTCTTAAGTGCATGGAGTATTGCCAACATTTCCTTTTCATAAATAGCTTTGCTTAAAAACTTTCCCTTGATTGGACGACTTTCAAAAGCAATGGGTCTTTCATCTTGCATTAGAACAGCAACAATTCCATTTCCTGAAGCATCACATTCCACAATAAAGGTTTTTGTGAAGTCCGGTGTAGCTAAGACCGGTGCTTGGCACATTGCCTCTTTAAGATGTTCAAAGGCCTTTGTTGCTTCCGGAGTCCATGAAAATGAATCTTTCTTCAATAATGTTGTTAGAGGTGCTGCTATTCTCCCATAATTCTTAACAAACTTGCGATAATACCCTGTCAACCCAAGAAATCCTCGCAGATGCTTTATGGATGTGGGGATTTTCCATTCCTTAATGGCTTTAATTTTGCTAGGGTCTACCTTAACTCCTTCATGAGATACAATATGACCCAAATATTCCACCTCCTGGACTCCAAAGAAACATTTGGATCTTTTTGCATATAATTGTTTCTCCTCCAATAGTTGTAGCACCCTGTCAACATGTTCAACATGATCCTTCCAAGACTTGCTGTAGATTAGTATATCATCGAAAAATACTAACACAAATTTTCTAAGGAATGGTTTGAAAATTGAATTCATCAAACCTTGAAATGTTGAAGGTGCATTGGTAAGGCCAAAAGGCATGACCAAAAATTCATAATGACCCTCATGAGTTCTAAATGCCGTTTTCAGAATGTCTTCAATCTTCATTCTGATTTGATGATATCCCGAATGAAGATCCAACTTGGTGAAGTAAATTGATCCATGCAATTCATCCAGTAATTCATCAATGACAGGAATGGGGAACTTATCTTTAATAGTGAGCTTGTTGAGCTCCCTATAATTCGGACACATGCGCCATGATCCATCCTTCTTGTGCACCAATACTACTGGAGCTGAGAAAGAACTTTGACTCGGTTGAATTATACCAGCCTCTAGCATTTCTGCAACCATACGTTCAATTTCACTTTTTTGGGCATAGGGATATCTGTACGGCCTGATGTTTGGAGGAACACTTCCTGGAATCAGATGAATAGCATGATCATGATCACGCATAGGTGGGAGACCTTTGTGAGTCTCAAATACCTTGGAATGATTGTCCAGGACTTTTTGGAGATCTGGAGAAATAGATGATTCCAATGTGGAAACATCTAGCGAACATAATTGTGCAATTACACCTCTTTGCTCCTTTTTAAGAAGCTTAGTCATGCCATTAGAGCTGATTATCTTTCCTGGTTTCCCTGCAATACCCCTTAATTCAACTTCCTTTCCTTCCATAGAAAATTTGATGAAAAGTTCTTGAAAATTAAAAGCTATTGTACCCAAGGATTGTAGCCATTGGACTCCTAGTACAACATCAGCACCTCCCATTGGAATGGAAAGCATTGGGCTAGTCAATACATATTCTCCCATGGATAGCTTGATATTATGGCACTTTCCAGAGCAATTTATTGTTCCTCCATTTGCAATCATCACTTGACACTCTGGTGCTGGATATAGGAAGCAATTCAATTCTTTTGCTACCCTACAATGAATAAAATTGTGGGTGCTTCCTGAATCAATCAACACTATTACCTTTTTCTTCTTGATTTGTCCTTCTATCTTGATGGTTTGAGGAGTGGTAATTCCCGCCAATGCATTACAAGATATGGTCAGATTTATTTGTTCTTCATATAGGCTTTGTTCCTGGAGTATATCCTCTTCTTTTGACCTTTCTTGCTCCTTTTCTTCTTCCTCTTCACAATCTATGTAGAATAATTTCTTCTCAGCACACTTATGACCTTTTGTGTATTTGCTATCACAATTGTAACAAAGCCCTTTTGCTCTTTTTTCTTCCAATTGTTGTGGTGTCAACCTTGTAGGTTGTGGAAGACTAGGGGCAACAACACTTCCGTCTTTATAGTTGTGAGTGGTATGCTTCCTAGTTGCCATAATTTTGCTTTCCATTTTTCTTGCTAACCTGAATGCCTTCTCTAATGAATCAGGTTCCCAAAGGCAGACATCATGTTGGATATTATCCTTTAAAGACCCTATGAACACATCAATCCTATGCTCCTCTAAAATATCTTTTACCCTTATGTTCAATTTTTGGAACTCCTCAATGTGCTCCATTATTGAACCCTTTTGTTTGAGACTTATCAATTGGCTAAAAAAAGTGTTGCTTTTTGTATCCTCATAATGTGCTATCAATTCTTCCGTAAAAATTGCCCAAGTGATAAATTGTTTATGAGAACAAAGCCATTGATACCATACAAACTGATTTGGTTCCAAATATACAGTTGCCATACGTACCTTTTGTGCGTTTTGCACATTATTGAGATCGAAGAATTGCTCCATCTGTAATATCCATGTGGCGGGATCCTTGCCATCAAACTTCCTCATATCGATTTTTGGAATATGGTGATTCTTCAATCCAACATTAGCATCTATGGAATCATGATTAACATTTCTTTTGTTCTCATCATGAGTTTCCTTTAGTACCCTTTCACCCTTAGGGACCATTTCTTGTAGCAACTTATTCATATTTATCTTCAATTCGTCCATGTCTGTCTTCAAATCTATCTTCAAATCATCCATCTTAGATTCCACGTCAATCATATTAGCTTCTACGCCTTTCTTTAAACAGTCCATCTTAGCTTCTACACCTTTCTTTAAACCATCCATCTTAGATTCTGTTCCTTTTTGTGCAAGGGGCAGTTGTTGCACTTGGTCTTGTAATTTTGATATATCATGTTGCATTTCTTCCTCTTCTTCATGAGTCATGCTAGAGCTTTCAGGTTCCTTACTAGGTGTTTGCATTTTCTTTCCTCGGGGCATCAGTTACCGATAATAATGCTCTACTATGCCCTTTGAATTCCTTCAAAATAAATTTTCAAACCAAGCTTAAGCAAAAATTTAAAAAAATCTACACACCTTTTTTCACTTTGTAGGAGCTCGATATTGCCTCTGATGTATCTCTGTACTTTCCAATCATCTAGTTCTGAATTTGTAATAGCCCTCTGTGTCCTCTTTCCAATGCCACAAGTGTGACCCAAATTGGATTCTCCAAGGAAGAGTTATGTGAAATCTCCCACAATGACTTGCTTTTAGACTAGTTCAGTAGAGCGAACTTGTACGACGTGCCACGAGTCACTGTTTCAACCTTTGGATCTGAAACATGTATACAATAAACTAAAGTCCGTCCTATTTCTGTAGCTTCTTACGAAATTTCAATCCGATCCCTAGAGAGAAAGTTATGACGATTTTCCCCAGGTCACCTGTTTTGAATGTAATTCAGGAGTCTGCAAAAAGACCAACTTCCTCAGGTCATATCTCCGCAAATATCACGCGAAATGCTCTAAAATTCGGACCCAAGGTTCAGCGCGATGTCTTCTCAAATGGGTTTTTTTTGCGACTTCTGAAACGTCCCAGAAAAATAGTTATAGCAAAAATTCCACGATGACCTGTTTGGAGCAGCGAAACCCTAGAATCCAAAGCTCTGATACCAAATGTTATGAAACCAGCTCAAGAAAAGATAGAAGAGATAGATCAACGCCTTATAATTCAGCCTCTTCGAGGGGGCAACCTCCTTTACATTACATAAATGAACAATTCTTGGATGATTCAAATGACAAAACCTCCTTTCTATATATAGGAGTCTATGGAGTCACAATATAATCCAGCCGACCTAACAATAATAATATAAAGGCACAAAAATAACAATAGAGGGATTCTATGGGGCACAGAAATAACAATATGGGGGTAATAGGGGCATAAAAATATAAATAAGGGGTATAACTACAATATTAATGGGGTAATCACTAGTATTATAGGGACCCAACACTGATCAACTTTTAGTTGAATGGTTTATTAAGTCATTATTACCTTCCATTACAGAAGATGTGGCAAAAGGAGGAGTCATCACTAAAGAGCAAGTTATTGCTCATGCGCAATATTTAGACTTGATTTATACTCAGTCTGGCACGCTGTACGATAAAATTTCTGACGCTCCTAGGCCGGAATTTTCCGTTCATCCCCCTCCTAAATCGAACAATGACTCTCAGGCCGGCGATGACGTGATTGGCACGACAGACACGAAATCGACAAAGGCTACATCTAAAAACGCCCGTAAGATTTCTAGTCAAAATGCAAAAGAAGAACTTCTCGCCTTGGAAGTAAATGCCGTCTCAACCGATAAAGGCAAAGAACCAAGCAACCAGGAGGCAAGAAGAAAAACAAAGGGAAGAATAAGAAACAGGAGGAATCATCACCTGAAAAATCTTCTGCAAACCCTTATGGAGATAAGAAACCAAGTTGTCCATGTCTAATATGTGATGAGGATCATTGGACAAGAGATTGTCCATATAAAGCTGAGCTTAGAAAATTCTTCAAGAATTCAAAAACCTCGGCGGTATTGACTGATCCGTTTCCAAATCCAGGAACAAATCTGGTTGCTAGTGACAATGCTTCCCCATCCCAAGTGCTGATGTTGTCGGTTTTGAAACAGCAAAATGATGCTTTGATATTGACAAGGAACCTACTTATATCGGTGGCATTCGTCATCCTTACCATTCCAGCTAGTCCTGCTTTCCCTGATTACTAGACCCATCTAACTAACTGGTTCTCACCAGCCAGCGACATAGATCCCTGCCCACCCGCTGTACGCGAACGACGCTTTCCGAATTGACCGATCCGCCTACTCCCCTTACTGCTTTTTTGGGGAAAGGGTAAGTGCTAGTTGAATGCACATAACATAGCGGGGTTGGAGAATCAGTGGTAGGACACCCCCTTCCGAATGTGCTTTAGATCTTATCGGTTCGTAATAAAGAGATCCGGGAAAGAATACTTACTAGGATCGGCCTACTCTACTCATCTACTCATAATGGGTGGTCCTACCCATACCTAAATGGATAAGTGTTCTATAGTAGTTTCATTAATGGGGATCGTCAGCGAGCCTACCAGTATGGGCCTTTTAGGGATATTGGGTAAACCAGGAAGAGGGAGTGATCTAAGCAAGATGTATCCCCCTCTCTTTGTTTGCCCTTATATCTCTATATCTTACCTATCCCAACAAACAAGAGTTGGCTGGTCGACACCAATTGACTTGTTTTCTCAGCTCGCACCCCCCGGGGCCGGCATTGATTGATCATTCATTTCAAGGAGGGTACTGCTAACTACCTTTTCCCCAATAGTGATTGATAGTTCTGATCCTGCACCTCGAGAAAATGGTGTTTCCAAATGAGATTATGTTCCACTTTATGATAAGCGGATTGGGCGGAGCTCGAATAACAGGATTGGAGTACGCCGATCTCCTCTGAAAATAGATCGGCGACTAGGTCCAATGTAATTGAGTCTGGCTGTCTGGCTGGCTTTACATGCGATGAAATTTGTGAGGGGAAATGCAGCTGGAAATGAAAATGGGCAATGGGCAATGAAAAGAAACCCCAAATGGCTTTCTTAATGGGTGCAATAATATCGTAGGATACCATAATCCACTATTGCAGGAAGGAATGAAATGAAACGCTGCACGAACGACGGCCGGTGTGAGGTAGGTACTGCTCGAATAAGTATGATTTGTCCTGATTTGACCTGAGCTATGTGCTCTATTGATTACCTTCAAATCACTATTTGAAGACAGACAGAACAGAAGAAGATGTGACGCGCATTACTTACGAGCATGTCGCTTTAAGTCAACCTAAGGATTGCTGGATTGCTCACCCAAAGGATTTCCCCTCACCCTCACCAAATAAGTCACTTAGGATCAGGAAAGAAAAGCGTAATTACGTAGATAAAGAATGAATGCATAATGACATATGCCCATAGCAGCATTGTCGAAGATCAGCACTTACTTACCTTCTCAAAGGGGAAGAAAGTGACACCATTTGAGGGGAAAAAAGAGAAGTACGATAAGAAACGGAGTTGTGTCTGTCTACGCTAAAGCGTAATTACGTATATAATAGCAGCATTGTCGAAGGATTGGATTGACCTTGCCTGAGGAAGGAACGTAGTCGCTTGCTCTTCCGAGAGCAAGGACAAGCGGCTTCGCTCCTTACCATAAAGTAAAGGCCAACTCTTCATTGAACACAGTTATATAAACTGAGATCATATCTGTTAGATAAGGAAGGGGGGGGGGGGGGAGGCCATGCCCCGCCACTTCATTCTGAATCAAAAGGGGGGTTTCCCGAGGAATCAAAGGGGGGGGGGGAAGACCCCGGCCAGAGCAACAAGCAAGTTGGGGTAGAGAGCCGTAAGCGCGGTGGTGACGGACGTGCTCGTACGGTCCATAGAGGACCGGGTGGGGGGTATGATCCTCTCGTTGATTATTGGAAACTGGAACTCCCCCATATCCGAAATATGCTTTTCCAGGAGCATTACGATCTGCAGCTCAAATGGTCTCTTACGAAGTATCTATTGGTCTTATTATTATTGTGCGCCTCGTGAGCGCGTTTGGATCCGCTACAGCACTCGGTCGGATGTTACCCTAACCCGACCCGGGAACGGACCGGAGGGAACCGCAGCATGGGTAATGTCCGCGTCTCGCCGCAAGGCTAATTTTGAGTTGCAACAACAGGGTTGAGGCCCCTTCCGGAAAAGGCAGTCCGGCGGCACCAAGGGTCCTGGTACTATCCAGGTGCGAATAACCCCCGGGGGTGGCTGCAATGGGCAGAGATGCCACTCATCGGCCTAAACGACGAGCAAACACTCGAACGTGAGAGCGAGGGATCACCCAACGAATGGACTCTACAGCGACAGGAACCATGCTTTTGGATGGAGAAGTGGGAACCTTAATGATGAATAGTAATAGGCCGAATCTGAACTGCGGGAATATATATTCGGAACCTAAGGGACTAATATGAATAGGGGCCAGGAATGTATGGGTGACAGATCGGCCATAAATGTACTCCGGAATATACACCAGGGCAACAAATGTCGGTCGACGATGCCGCCCGTTTCCATTTCGTGGAAGTGCTCGGCAGAGGAAGGGGCTGTAGGTGATGATGATGCCCCTATTGATGAAGGAATCGCTGGGCACCTATTTCTTTCTCTCTTATTTATTTCATAGGCAGCGGGTCCTGGTAAAATCCGGTGGGTGCCGCAAGGTTATACCCCCCCCCTATCTATCTACCTATCTATCTACCTATCTATAGAGAGATAGTAGCGAGGGGTAGGTATCGGTCCGATAGGGATAACCTTAATTCTTAATCAAAAGGTTCAATTTACTTATTGGGTGGGGGGGCTTATGGTCGAGCCTGCTTGCGCATCCTTCAAGGCCCTCGCCTTCGGAGGGCTCGCGTTCGTTCCTCGCCCTCTACAGTAGTGCGAGTCACTTCACGTACCTCGGCCATAACGACCGAGCGACTCGTCCCTCGTACCTTTTTGGTTTGCTTATTGGGTGGGGGGCTTATGGGTGAGCAATAAATCACCTTTGTCGGTCGAGTGTGAAAACGATGGCGGCCCGGGGGTCGAGCGTTCGTTACCTCACCCTCACCATATGAATAGTGAGTGTGCTAACGCACCCTCTCCTGGACAGTCGAGTGTGCTTACGCACCCTCACCATATGAATAGTGAGTGACTCCGTCCCTCTCCTTGGACAGTCGAGTGTGCTTACGCACCCTCACCCATAATGGGTGAGTGCCTCTTATAGTACCTCGCGCTTCTTAGGTCGGGCGAGTCACTTAAAAGTCACTTATCTGGTGGGGGGCCTTGGACGGCATTCGTCAATTCAGAGACTATACCTTCGCGTTCAGGCTTTGAGGGGAAGAAATATTGGTCTGGCAGGGTGAGGTAACGAACGCTTGACTAAAAGGAGAGGGCTCGACTGTTAAGGAGAGGAACTTGAGTTGCTCGACCATACGGGAGAGGGTGACTAAGCATGCGAGGATAGGAGCAGCTCCATTTTCTTGCTATTAGATATTGGGTGGGTGAAAATGGAGGAACTCGAAGACCGACCCCTCACCAAAGAAGTAAATTGAGGGATCTTACCTTCGCTATGCGTAAGACCTAGACGTAGCGAAGGAAAGGCAAGATCTATAGTTACAGAATTACGGCACTATGGATCGATCGTAGTTGCTGTAACAAATTCACAAATGAATTCTAGATAGTGCCCAATTTAGAACCTTGCGGAGGGACCGTAGCCCCGGGAATATCTGGGGATCTGCCGAACAACCAACCCCCTAACCCTTTTGCAGCAAATGCTTTTATTCATAGTGAAAGGGGGCAACCAACCACATGAGTAGTTCGCTCCAAGACCCAACCAATTGCTTGCCTCCCTCCGGATGCCGAGATAGAGCAACACAACCTATATGCCCCAACACCGATACTTCCAACAACCTGCTTAAGGGCAAAAAGCTGAAGCGAGCGCTTGGTCGGTAGGCCTATGCACCCCGATCAGCTAGCTAGGGATGGATATGGCGAATGCCTGCCATAGTCTCTGAACACGGTGAAGTTCCCCTCCATCTATTCATTTCATTCAAGGGGCCGGGGGCGCGCCCTTGGAAAGCAAAGCACGGACGAGCCACATGCAGGGAAACTTGCACGTGTGGCCCTGACCGGGGACCCCGGTATACTGTACCAATATGTGTAGGTCCCCGTAATTTGAGTGAGATTGTCATGGCGCAAAGGCAGATATGGTTTGGTATTCCCTTGTTCCCCGTATTGGTTATGTTTTTTATTTCTCGTCTAGCAGAAACTAATCGAGCTCCTCCTGATCCCCCAGAAGCGGAAGCTGAATCAGTTGCAGGCAATAATGCAGAATATGCGCGGGATGCGATCCTTAGGAGTTCATTGTTGGTGGAAGCCAATGTCCCAGGATCCGGGGGACTAATTCTGACTGAAACAAGGGACGGAGTCGCTCACTCATTCATATGGGTGAGGGTATTTCCCAACCTCCAAATCTTTATCGATCCAGCCAGGGAAGAAGAGGAAAAGGCTGTTAGTGGGGTGATTCTTTTCTTCGGAAAACAAACCCCAAAATAGAAAACCCCTCAATTTGCATAATCAATAGGGTGAGGTAACGTGGCCCCTCTCAAATAAGTCACTAAGACGAGCAACTCTCTTTTGGGCCCCTCACCAAATAAGCACCCCATACGAACCCACTCTCCCGACCAAAGAAGGGACGGAGTCACTCACTATTCATATGGTGAGGGGGAGGGGCCCCAAAAGAGAGGACCGACAGGGTGCGTAAGCACACTCGACTGTCAAGGACCGGCAACGGGGCTCGACTGATAAGGAGAGGTCCGGCAGGGTGAGGGTGAGCCTGTCGAACTCTCGACCTATGGGAGAGGTAATGAACGCTCGACTAAAAGGCCGCCATCGCCCTTTTTTTGACTTATTTGAGAGACCCAATAAGTAAATTGAAACTTTAGTTGCTCGACCATAAGGTCCGTCAGGGGCTCGACTGATAAGGACCCTTTAGGGGGCTCGACTGATAAGGAGAGGAGAGGATGCGCAAGCAGGCTCGACCATAAGGATGCGTAAGCATGCTCGACTGTTAAGGACCTTTAGGTGCTCGACTGTTAAGGAGAGGAGAGGGAGAGGTGCCGTTAGGCCGCTCGACCATAAGGGACGGAGTCACTCACTATTCATATGGTGAGGACCGGCAGGGGCTCGACTGGCCGCCATCGATTTATCGCTCGACCATAGGCCCGGTAGGGACTCACTATTCATATGGTGAGGGATTTATCGCTCGACCATAAGGGCCGCCATCGCCGCCATCGAGAGGAGAGGGGCTCGACTGATAAGGAGAGGAACTTGAAGAACCACCGGGCCGCCATCGATTCACTATATTCGAAACTAATGAATTTGTGGGTGGGGTTTATGTTGGTGATTCAAGTTGGGTTTCGGGGGGTCGGGCAAACTCCCTCCTTGGACGAGCACTTCGGACGTAGAACCGGGTCGCGCTGCTTGACGCTTTCACATATTAGGTGCGCGGCACTATCATCTGCCTGCAGGCAGGGAGACAGCTCTATGCCAGCCAGTACGACAGAATATGCGTTAGAAAGGGAAATCCCTATACTATAGTGCCCCCTGCGACACGCATTACATACGATAGTACATAAACGCCGGGCCAATATCGATCGTGGCAACGTAAACCTAGGTGGGAATATTTGATCCCAGGGAACCATCACAAGGACGGTCAGACGACGGGAGGAACGTCGATGTCGTCCAGCGGAGCCTAGAGGAGGGTTACTCGGAGCTATAAGTAAGAAGGTGACTCGCGCAGGCAGCTGACTCCTCTTCAATAGAGATGAATAGATAGGGCAGCTGGCTGGTCAATCTCAGAGATCTGATCGGCCGGCGGGCGACCGCCCCCCCCCCCCCCCCTTCCCCGTTAAGCGGGTTGAAGTTAAGCTAAGCGGGGTTTCACCTTCCCCTCGCTATGCCCCTTGAAGTAAAAGGTTTCACTTTTTTCCCCTGCTCGCTCGGCTCGGGAAAGTTTTTTCCTTATCTGTCTGGTGGGGAAAACGGATTGACTTACAGATAGTGAACCTCCCAGTTCGATCGATAAGGCCTATAGAGTATCATGATGACCCGGTCGAGGGCGATACATCGGTGTGAAATTATTTGGTGAAGTTATAGCAAGGCCGGCCTGAAGTGCGCAGCTACAAGAGGCTATAACAAGGCTTTCTGAGGTGCTTGACCGGGCGCAACTTGGGGTTTCCCACCCAAGGGGAAGGCGACCTTGTAATCCTGAAAACGGTGCCCGCTCGCTATGCTAATAGGGCAGGTAGAAAGAAAAGGGGGGGCGGCTTCGTTATCGAGAGGGTTCCCTTCCCCCCCCAAAAAAAAAAGATAGATTCAGTGAACCAACTCTCTCTGTGATTGATTCGGCTTACCTGGTAGATGAATTCCATTCATCAATTAATTAGATCGATCCACCGGGATCAATAATAATAGCATGTGAGTGAAAAGCCATCAAGCAAACCATCTATGCTCTTAAAAGCATAACTGGAGGCTTAGAAGGAACTTCCTGCCGGGACTTGGATATAAGATTGTCTGTTGAGTTATCAGTGAAGTGCCAATTGGTTCCTGAGGTGGTGAACCTGGCTCATCCATGGACTCTCTATACTGTAAAATAACACACAGGTTGTTGCGGGGAAGAGTCTATTTGAATCATCTGCTATACTTCACTGAAACAACTGGTACTGGGTCAACTGCTACTTCCTCTGTTGCTGATCCGGTCCGTATCTCCAACTTGAACGAGGTATGCTGGCTTTCGAATAGGCTCTGAATATGGATATATAGTAGGCCCTGGATATCTGACTGGATCTGTATCTGGACGAGATGAAGCTAGTGAATCTGGATCTCGATGAACGGGGTATGGCTCTTGAAATGATGCGGATGGGTCGACTTTCGCCTCCATCACTGCAGGTGGTTCTATATCAGGATCTGGGCGGGGTGATGGCTGTCGAACAGACGCTGGGTCTTCTTGATCTCGACCTATCACTAGTGGTTATGGATATTCTTCACCTGGAACTAAATCTGCTCCTGGAACTGGGTCAACTCGATTTCGATCTGCTAGATATGTAACTGGTTAAACTACTAGGTAAACTCCAACCACTGGTTCAAATACAACTGATTCCGAATCAATAGGCTTTCGAACTAAAGGATCCGTCTCCGGGCGAGGTGATGGTTTGTTAACTGGTGCGTATGCTTATGTTAGTGGTGGTGACTCCGTTGCTGGTGCGTATAATGGTGGATCAACTGCTAAAACCACTGCTGCCTATACTGCTTGCTTTTCTGCTGGTGATGGTATTGCAATCTCTGCTGCTGGCTTAGATGCAGGGTCTACTGAATCAATAGCTTCCATCGCTGCTTGGTCAACCGGTGAAACTCCCACCTTTGCACTTGTCTTCGCTTCTCCTTCCTTTGCTGTTGGTGATTCCGGAGAAATGGGTTCAACGAACGATTGGCCCTAGAATTGGATAAACTAGATTCTCCGCTGGTAGATCTGGGTCATAATGTGTAGTTTCGTTAAGGTTGGGTTAGTAGCGCACGTACTTCGGAGGTGCGGGTTTCTTATTTCCAGAGTATATCTGTTGCTGTGGCTCTTATAGGCGTAGCGAACAAGATTGACCCTACTAAGTCTCATTCTTACAGTGGGCTGGTCAATTAACCGAGCGAGGGCTGGTCAACCAAAGCGTAATGAAATCTCTCATATCGGTTTCTGAATGAGGGAGATTCCGAGCATATATTATATATGTCATTATCAGTCGAGTCACTAACGTACCTGGGCATGGTGGTAGTTAGTTATATATGAGCATGTAGTAGTTTAGGTTCAGTATGGCGTAATGACATATATAATGATAGTGATTTCCTAGCTAGAGGCAGCCTTGAGCAATATATAAACCCCCAAAGGCGGTCCCCACCGACAGAAGAAGTGTTGACAGCTCCCTCTTGGGTTTACTTATTGGCCCCCCAAATAAGTAAAAAAAGAGTCGAGTACCTAAAGGTGATGGCGGCCTTAACAGTCGAGCCTGCTTACGCATCCTTATCAGTCGAGCCCCCTAAAGGGTCCTCTCCTCTCCCTCTCCTTAACAGTCGAGCACCTAAAGGTCCTCTCCTTAACAGTCGAGCCTGCTTACGCATCCTTATGGTTGAGTACCTAAAGGTCCTCTCCTTAACAGTCAACCCTGCTTACGCATCCTCTCCTCTCCCTATGGTCGAGTACCTAAAGGTCCTTATCAGTCGAGCACCTAAAGGTTCAATTTACTTATTGGGTGGGGGGGCTATGGTCGAGCCTGCTTACGCATCCTTAATAGTCGAGTACCTAAAGGTCCTATGGTCGAGTACCTAAAGGTGATGGCGGCCTTAACAGTCGAGCCTGCTTACGCATCCTTATCAGTCGAGCCCCCTGTCGGGTCCTTGCACTAGGAAGCGCAAGCCCCTCCGGGTTCAATTTACTTATTTGGTGGCCCCTCTCAAATAAGTAACTAAAGAGCAACTAAAGTTCCTCTCCTTATCAGTCGAGCCCCCTGTCGGGTCCTTGCTTTCCTAGCGTCAAGCAAGCCCCTACCGGTCCTTGCCCGATTTTGAAAAGTAGATTTATTCCTATAAACGCACCCCCAACGATTAGCTGACGGGGGGTTCGCTCGCCTTCGTTTCCCTGGATATTGCTTTTACGGAGGATCCAACTTCCCCTTTAGCGCTTTATGGTCCGATGTTCACTTCCCTTTTACCCCCCTTACTACCGCTACTACCCGCTACTAAATTATTAGGTCCTTTTGAAGAAATCATCATAGTCCCCTTTCATACTACCCATTCTACTAAATCAGAGCTTCAACCTTGAGCGAGCTTTGATAGATCTACTGAACCGTTATAACGACCTACAGAAGATGACACCCATCATAAACCCCTAAAGAGAAGAGATACTCTGTACAGCTACACCTTAGGATAACTATCTTAATGCTCATACTGACGGAACTATCTTCTAAGGGATGGATGATGGATGGACGGATAGAGGGATGGAGGGAGGGATGGTACCGGGCATATGCGCTGGTCTTATATAGGCTGGTCTTCTCCAGTGATGTCTGGGCTTGTACGGTCCCCGTTAGGTGAGGAGGAATCAGGACGAGAGCTTATCCAGTGAGGAGGTCTGGTCAGCAGGTCCAATCTTGCACGGTTCAAGGCAGGGACGTTCTCAGGTACGGACGGTCCGGTGAGCTCTGGTCCAGTCAGGTCAGGTGAGGCCGATAGATAGCGAGTGATACATTACAGGTAGGCACTTCAGGACATGGCTTGCTTTGGCCTTCCATTAGGGTTTATCGCTTTACCCATTAAGGAGGTAGTAGCCCTATCGCTTAGATATACGCTACCCACCCATACTAGCGCTTGCATCGCTTAGCAAGCAAATAAGGACGTGACACTGCACTTGGCTAGAGGATAAAACCCCTATTTACTGCGACAAGTCTTGGATCCAAAACAGGGTTTATGCTGCTTTCCACAGGATCTCATTTGAAGACATCCGCAAAAGATGAAAGAAACAGCGACACTTTTAGCCATTAGGAGGACCTGGCATAAAGACAGAGCATGTACGGTTAGGTCTTATCCGATACAGTCCGGTTAGCTGGCTGAGGAGTCAGAACCAGAACGGGAAAAGAACATTGCTTGCTTTGGTTACCTTCCCTTGACGGTTGATCAATATACTTCCCTTTAGAGAAATACTTCCCCATTATACTTAGCCCTTGACCCTTCGATTGGCAACCCTTATCGCTATACCTTGAACCTCAATCTAGAACTACAACTTATCAGAGGATGGATGGAAGAAGGATGGACACCTCTTTGGATAGGACATGAACACAAGCCGGGAATACTTAAGTACTACGCTCTCCTCCCGGCTAGAAGCAAAATGCCAGGGGGTCGCTCGTCTTCGTTTCCCTGATAGTGCTTGGAGGATACACCTTACCCTTCCCCTTTCTGTTAGCTTTATTGTACGCAGCCATTTATGCTCGCCTTTACCTCCTACCGCTACTGCCCAACCCACCCTCCTTCCTTACGACCCCGCTACTGAATCGTTACCCCAATTCTACTAGACCTTTTTATTCAACCTTGAGCAAGCTTTTATAGAGCACACATTAGGGTCGAGCAATACCCAAAAGAGTACACACCGGGGACGGATCATTGAATCGCATAGACCGACGAGTGATAGATAGACAATACGGGAAGCGGGTACCGGTCTTATCCAGTCAGGTTAGTCAGGACCAAGAGAGTCAGGACCAGACCCGGTTTCATCAGGAGCAGTGCTTTTTGTTACCTTCCCATTAGGGTTACACTTGGACTTTCTTACATATAAGATCTGTACAATACTAGCTCATTACTATCCATGATATTCAAGTAATGAATGACTCTATATTACTAGTACATAACCATTACAGCTCTTATACTATCTCTATCATAGCGGAAAGAAGAAAGAGCGTGTACGGTTAGTCTTATCTGATACGGTCCGGTGAGCTGAGGAGTCAGGACGAGAGCGGCGAGTCAGTACGGGTGAAACTTCTGGAACATGATTTATTGATTGCTACCTTCCCATTATGAGGGGGTTCAAGAGAGATAAACAACTAAACCAGTGATGGATGGATTGATGGACGAATGAACTATTAAGAAGAACCTGTTCATCACGAGTCGCCAAAAAACCTGTGGTGTGGTTGAGCGGGAAACGAGTGCGTGAGCGAGAAACGAGTGCGTGAATAAATATCCGGTTAGCTTTATATATGCTGCATGGTTATCAGGGCAGGATCCAACGGGTCCGCTTAGGAGAGTAAGGAGGGAGTCGAAAGAAAGGGCATGGCTTTTTCACTTTCCCATGATCCCCTCCGGAGGCAGAACACCATGAAAAGGGATTGGACTTCGACAGCCCCGGTGAAGGAAATGGGAAATCGTTTCCAGACCAACAAAAAACTACCGCCCACTAACGGATCATTGTTCATACAGAATGAGCAGCCAAACAGAAGGAACTAACTCTTTTGTTCTTCAGAGATGTAATGGAACCTTGTTACTCTTACGCTGATATGCTGCTGGGGAGCCATAGTGCCGGTTCTGCTGCTGGTCGTGTGGAAATGTCCTGATTTTACCTGAGCTAGAAAGCATCCCCATTTTATTCCCTCAAGCCTGAGCTCCGCGTAAGGTCCTGGCCCTTGATTTATTCCCCTCAAAGAGCGCTTCTAAAGTGGAGCGTCCAATAAAGTGACTCTTTCTCTCTTCGAATGAGTAGTTCACCCATAACTTGGATTTGGATATGCTACCTTCCTTTGTTGCTTGCTGAATAAGCCACTGGATCATTCACTGGCTCCGGATCAATTGCACCTGGAACTGGACCTACTGCTTAAGCTGCTGCGGAATCTACTGATTCCAGGTCAACCTCGCTTTCAAACTGTTTGTTCATTGGTCAACGACTACTAATAATACCATACCATTCAATCAATTGATTCTTCAACAGGTGCTGCCTTATGGGTCCACTGAATCAACAGGCTCCACCTTTGCTTCTGGTTCTTATGCTGGTGCTATAAGTGCTTATGTTCGATCAACAAGAGAAAAAGCTGGGTCTCGATCATCTGGAACATCATAATCTGGATCACGAAGGTCTGGATCTCTACCAGCATCACGAACATAAGGAACTGGGTCTCGTTATGGATATGGATCTGAACCCGGTGGCTCTGGATCTTTACCTGGTGTATCTGGTGCTCGTACTGGTTAATCCGGCACTGAGCGAAGGGAAAAAAGGGATAGGGTGAACCTGAAAGGCAGTAGCGTGACTCGTAAGGCGTGGAGTAGTCGCGGAGCAACCGAAGGTGAGCGATTCTCTGATAGTCGCGGAGCAACCTATCCCCTCTCCCTGACCTAATGGCTCTCTTCTCTATTTGGCCCCTATCTCTTAGGTTTCTAGCTTTTTATCAGCTT
This sequence comes from Pinus tabuliformis, assembly GCA_031772625.1. Lineage (NCBI taxonomy): Eukaryota > Viridiplantae > Streptophyta > Pinopsida > Pinales > Pinaceae > Pinus > Pinus tabuliformis. The sequence goes on along the minus strand of CM062805.1, from coordinate 598,775,177 downwards.
TTGGTGAACGATTCATATATCCACTGTCTGTTGCATATGATCCTCAAATATGGAATAAACGTATGTAACGCATCGTCATTCCTCTCCTTATCAGTCGAGCCCCCTAAAGGGTCCTTGCACTAGGAAGCGCAAGCCCCTCCGGGACCTTCAATCCATTCGAGGTAGGAGCCTCCTGTGTTCCATAGCGGTAAGTTATGTAGTAACTAAGGTTCCGTAGGGGTAAGCCCCGGTAGAAAGGGGAAATGGGATGAAACCTCGAAACTAAAGGGGCGAAGCCGCCAGAGAAGAAATAGGAGGGGCAAGGACCCGGAGGGGCTTGCGCTTCCTAGTGCAAGGGGTTTCAAATCCAAAAGGGCTATCAGTTCAGTAAGACACTAGAGTTTTTCAGGATAAGGGCGGGCGAAGCGAGATAGACATACAAAAGTTTCCGTCATAAGTATTATAAGTAGGTAGAGTATGGCAGATATATAACTCTTTACTTACGAGCATATGGTTATAGACTTTCACTTATGCCGAAATACGAGGAGATGAAGAAGTTATGCCCAACCACACTTACCTTATTACCTTATGCCAGGATGGATTAGGAAGGTACAGCATGCCCCAATTTCTATTTCAAGTTATGTTTCCTTGCACTCGGAAGCGCAAGACCCTCCGGACCTTCCTTCCATCACTTTTTTAGGGGCTTTTTCAGTGTTTCAACCTATTGTTCGATGCTTCCTAGCTGCTTCTTTCTTCTTTCCTACCTACCGGCTTGAACAGTGAAGCCTTTTCCCCCTATAAAGAAATTAGCTACCATTTTCTTTCACTAACTGGGATCGCGGGAATTAATGGTAAATGGATGGGACTAACTAGTCTTGCTAGTCTTTATAGCTGGGAACATTCGAATACCTCTCTTAGGCTTCTTCGACTCTCCCTTGCACTAGGAAGCGCAAGCCCCTCCGGGACCTTGCTTTCCTTTATTTCACCTTCCTTGCACTAGGAAGCGCAAGCCCCTCCGGGACCTTCCAACTTTTCTCTTTTCTGCTTCGAACCACTTTCTGACCAACCGCCGTACCGTAACCAATTAGGACCCGACTTACTTACAACCCAACAGGCACTATGATCGTGGTTTACTGGTAGTTACTGGCTGGCTTAGAGTTCTGGCCGCCTTTGGAGGTAAAGTTCCGACGCTTTCGCTAGGCCTTTTCTCTGATAGTGAAGACTTCCTTAACTGAACGTCTGTATTTCATGGCTTGAACGGAATTGAACTTCATTCTATGGATCTATCGCTATTTATCCATTGGTGACCTTTCTTGTGTGGGGTCCAGGTCCGTCCGGTGGGAACACGTCATGCCAGGGAGTATTGGTTTTAAGGGTAATTGTTGCACCACACTCTTGGGTCTGTATCGATCCGTCCAGTGGAAAACCCATTCCGGTAGATGTAGGCCATCAATCCAATAACTCACTCCTAATCGGTGCACTCACATCCTCGCAGTGTTGTCAACGTGAACCCTGCTTGTTTGTGTCCCTATATGGGCTGTCTAAACCGGTTGGCATGGGGGCTATTTATTGGAGACCCAGGTGTAGTTAATCTCTAGTGCTGTACCGTGACTGTACCATCCGTGTGCCGTGCCATCCCGTGCCGGGTCAGTTTCGAACCATCCGTAGTCCACCCCGCTCTGTCTCTGTTGGCAATGAATCAATTTCATCGATAAAGATCTCTCCATCCCCTGATCCAATCCGATCCGAGTAGAGTAGCCCATCCAAGTATAGTGGCCAAGTAGAGAGTAGCCAAGCGGAGTGTCCCAGCCCGGCGACTGGTATGATTGGCAATTCCTATAGCTTGTAGCACTGAAAGTCTAAAGCAAAGACTAGAGCTTCTATCACGGAGCTTCTAGCAATGACCTTAAGGCTCCTGCTACGACTGGCTAGACCTTATGGCTAGGCCTCTTTCCTGGCTATGATCGACTTCTTTGATCGGCACAGCTATGACTGTCTATGACTACTGGCAATGACTAGAGCTTCCAGCAATCAATGAGACTGTCGAAGACCTTAAGGCTTAAATGATACTGGCACTGACTAGCTGCTATGACCAATGACCTAGTGTCAATGATACTGGCAATGACTAGAGCTATGACTGGAAAGTACTAGTAGCAATGATCGGCAGCTATTATCAGCAGCTATGATCGACTATGATCGGCTATGACTGGCTATGACTACTGGCTACAGCTCTGACTACTAGCTATAACTGGCTATGACTGTGCTTATGGGCTATGAATGGCATATAATCGTCGAATTGTGAATCATCGTATGTAACGCATCGACATTGCATCCAGTCGATGTAGGAACGTGTGTTCCGTAGCGGTAAGTTTCGTGCAGGAATATGGGGAACTCCTTTTTCTATTGGCAATGACCTGAAAGCAATGACTAGAGGCTATCGGCAATTGGCTGACCCACCCTATGGCAATGAGACTGCCTATGGCGACCACTGGCAACCACCTCCTGTCTATGATTGTCTCTCGGCAATGAGAACTGGCTATCGTCTATCAGCAATGACTCCTGGCAATGCCATCTGTAAATGATCGGCTATTGTATGCCCCCATATGTCTATGACCATCCATCTATCGGCTATGACTTTCAAGCGACTACCGGCTATCATCAATGAGAACAGGCTATGAGTGGCTCTGACTGGTGCTTATGGGCTATGAATGGCGTATGATGCTCAACAGGTGACTCATATATAACTAGCATTAGTCACTTTCTCTTGGTGTGAGGGTGAGCCTGCCGAACTCTCGACAAAGGAGAGGTATTCTCTTCCCTTCTTCTTCCCAGCGTTAGGGGCTATTGGGCTTGGTTGGCTGTTGGGGGTGGAAGGTTGGAGGTGGAAGGCTTAAGGCTTATGGTGAGCTTAAGGTGAAAGGCTCATGGCTTTAGGCCCATGGCTGAAGGTGAAAGCCTCATGGCTTCAGGTGAATGGTGGCTGACTCGTGTGGCTTTTGTTGGTTCGATCGGTTTCCTCGTCCCACACTCAATAGAAAATACCGAATCCAGACCTGCTGGCCACCACTCCGAATTCTGATCTTAACCTCGAATCGTACTGAACCTTCCCTTCCCTCGTACTGAACCTTCCCCGTACTTACCCCGTACTGCCCAGACCCTCGAATCGTACTGCACCTTCCCTCGACTAATAAAGAAATCCTGATAGTCACATACATCACTAACTCTATTCACTCACTAGCGTTCGTGGGGAAGGAAATACCAAGATGCGTAATGCACCTGTCTTTCCCAAGATGCATAACTGGCCTTTATAAAGATGGCGTACTGGCACCTGCCTTTCCTCAGTCTAAGAAAAAGATCTAGGCCGTAAGTATGGTGTTGGTGCGGTGTTGGTGCGGTGTTGGTGTGATGTTGGCGTGGGGCTTAGGTGTGAGTGCCTTTGTTAATCCATAAATCCAACAAGTCAATTCATAAATTAGTAGGCGCAGAGAAGCGGGCGTAAATGAACAATTGACTAGTTTTATTGGGGAAAGACCGGAACAATACGTACCGACCACACCCGGGCTAGCCCATGAACATACTCACAAGTTGAGAACACACCGAATCCAGACCTGTCAGCCATCACGCGGTTAGGGTAGGGGAAAACACATTATAGAAGGAACCGACTTGCCGGCCACACAAAAAATACCACATTGCCGGTGCTCGTGGATGCAGTCTCCTCGAAAGTGTCGGTGCTGGTTCTTCATACTGAACCTTCCCCGTAATAGCCCACCCCGCCTTCCTCCCTCTATCGTATCGCCTTCCCAACCTGCAATCGCAACCCTCCCTATCCCTATGGAACGGATACGATCAATTTCTATAGTCATTCTATACGAGCATCAGTGGCGATCATCTGGGGATTCGATCCAGCCGCAGGTTCCTCTACTACGGCTACCTTTTTCGTACCAGATTGGCCAGGGACTTGTTAGGGTCCATGCAGCAGATCTTCATCTGTCTGTCCATGCGCGCTTCGCGCACCCCCCGGGAGGGGTCTGTGACCGATAACAGTATGCAGGCGGATCTCTGTGCCGTTAGGCGATCCAGCCTGCCGCCAACCGATCATATCGGGAAGGCGCAGTCAAGTCCTCCGAGGAAGAGACACTCAGCATCCGTCAACCAGAATTTGCCTACTTCTGAAGTTTCAGTTGAAGTTTCTGATTTTTGGGAGAAATCCATGCGCATTTGGGGTGGCCTTTGAAGCTTAGTCTGAGAACCTTGTCTTTTGTTCTAAAGTTCTGCAAGTGGTCGACTTTCCCTCCCTCTCGTGGATTGAATTGATCATCGTCCTCTCCTTCGTCGAGAGTTCGACAAGCTCACCCTCCCGCATCGCTAATTTCAAGTTCTGCATCCTAGTCTTCGGTGGGATTTTTGGCCTCTGGAATAGCGCCCCTGTGGACACTTCTGAAACCTGAGTTCAGTTCTTTGACTTCTTCAGGGTGATCTGTTGCAAGGGAATGAGGGCCTGAGGGTTCTTCATTGAGTCCTAGTGTTGAACCGCCAATTCAGTAGTTGGTTTACGTCTTTACAGAGAAAGCAGCGAGATAAGTCCTACCCCCCCTTGCTTGGGGTTACGCTTTCCCTTCAAGATCTGAAGCTTTACCACTAGACTGAGCAGCTCCGGAATCGAGACTCATACCGCAAATAAATAGGGAAAGAACCAGAACCATAAGGGAATCCACAGCTGTCGAACAACAAGGATAAAGATCAACCTAATAGTTCGACAACGACTTCGACAGAAGTTGTGCCGCCCATCATTCCAGAGCTAATCATAAAACCACCAAAGGGAGTAGTACACAAGTCGACATTTAATCCTTGTGCCAGAGCAGCACATCATTATAATATAGTGGAAAAGCTGTCCCAATCGCCATCTTCTATGTCGAAACTTGAGTTACTGCAAAATTTCGCCTCTCAAAAGCAGGGTTTATTGTCAGCAATAGGTGGGATAGACCCAAAGGATTCTAATCTTGTGTCCTTTAATCACAAAGGATATGATCCTCAGTTACCAGCTCAACTAGCTTTCCTCATTCAAGTGAAAGCCCTCAACAAAACTGTTCATCGAACAATTATTGATGAGGGGGCATCTACATGTATTATGTCGATGAGTTGCTGGAAAACTTTAGGATCTCCAACCTTGTCGCGATCTTCGATGACATTAAAAGCATTTGATGGACGAACATATACCCCATATGGGATTCTAAGTAACTTGCAAGTTGAACTAGGGGGAAAAATAGTAGAAATAGATGTTGAAGTAATCGACAGAAACCTCGATTACAACATCCTACTGGGAAGGCTCAGATATATGCTATGGCTGCCGTTATGTCGACCTACTTTATAAAGATTGCATTTCCTTTTCAAGGAGGAATTACGATCGTCAACCAACAAACATTTCTCCCCAATAGTTCCCAAGTTACGGGAAGCATTCCAATGATCCATGGAAGCCCCCATTCGCTTCAAAATATTAGAGTAGGCCTACTAAAAGACCCTATACTAATGGGGACTTTTTCCCTCCTGCCTCCAATAAATCTGGTTGAAGTTGTAACGGTAGGAACCTGCAATATGATATATTCCATTCAAAAGATCTCGGAAAATGATATTAACATGGATCATCTGCGGGTATTGCCCCCAAGCCCAATAGAAATATTGTAGCAATCAATGTTTTTGGCATGGGAGGCAGACCCGAATCAACGCTCATCAAGCATTTGGATAGATAGGTCTAAGGAATATGGCACCCCTTCAGATCCTTGGTCGCAAGTGAATTACACCGACGAAGGAATTGTTCAGTCAATGATAATTGAAGGGGCACCATGGGAAGATTACCACCATCGTTCCCATCTTCCGGATTGTCAAGAAGATACTCCTGATGACCTTCATCATGCCTTAGTTTTTGATTTCCTATCAAATACTGTAAACACGGTGGATTCCGAGCGAAACTTGTCCAGTATTGAAGAGACTATCGCCATAAATATCTCGACCAAAACAAATATTGTAGAGAATATTTATGTTGGCAAATGTTGTTCTCCTTCAGAACTGGAAATATATAACGCTCTTTTTCGCAAATTCAGAGATGTCTTTGCTTGGTCATATGATGAAATGCCAGGCATTGACTCAAGTATAGTTGAACATGAAATAAAGATGTATCCAGATGTCAAACCAGTACGACAACGGCTACGGAAGGTGCACCCCAAGAAAACCGCTACCATCAAGGCAGAAGGCGAAAAACTTATACATGCTGGTTTTATTTACCCAGTTCCTCTAACCGATTGGGTATCAAACATTGTCCCTGTGATGAAAAAACAAGGAACGATTAGAGTGTGCGTCGATTATAGGGATGTAAATCAAGCTTGTCTGAAAGACAACTACCCTACACCCTTTATTGACCAGATAATTGATGAATGCGTCGGATGTGAAATCTTTTCATTTATGGATGGATTCTCTGGGTATAATCAAATAAATATCCACCCACACGACCAGTCAAAGACTGCATTTATTTGTCCGTGGGGCACATTTGCATATCATAAATTACTCTTTGGTTTAAAGAACGCAGGGGAAACATTCAGAGGGCAATTAATTATGCCTTCCATGACATCAAAAACATCGTTCAACCATATCTCTACAACCTTCCGGCTCATTCGCGAAAGCGGACTGATCATCCGCAGCATTTGAGAGCAATATTTCTACGTTGCCGACACTACAAGATACAACTCAATCCACACAAATGTGTGTTCTGTGTCAGTTCTGGTCGTTTGCTTGGCTTTGGAGTCTTGAAGGACAGGATCCGTCTTAACCCCTGTAAGGTTCAGGCAATCATAAATTTGCCTCCACCTTCAAATTTTCTTTAGATTCAAAAACTACAAGGGAAAGAAAACTTTCTGAGGAGGTTCATTCCAAATTACGCCGAACTTGCTAAAGGTTATACACGCCTATTGAAAAAGGAAGTACCCTTCGTCTGGGATCAGGTCGCGCAAGCTTCCTTCGATGCTTTAAAAGAATCCCTAATGAAAGAATCATTAATGTACGCTCTTGATTATCAAAAAGACTTTAACTTGTATCTGGCTGCAGCGGATACAACCATCGCAATGGTCTTAGTTCAAGAAGACAACAGAATTGAACATCCTATATATTATTTAAGTAGGAACTTAAATGATACAAAAAGCAAGTATTCCTATGTTGAAAAGCTGGCTCTCGTAGCTGTTCAAGCGATACAGAGATTTCGACACTATGTCCTCTTTTGAAAAACTACCATTTTGTCAGATTGCAACCCCATGACTTATATATTGTCGCGATAGTTGCTGGGGGGCAAATATTCAAAATGGATAGCAATTCTTCAAGAGTTTGATCTGGAATTTGTAAAATCCAAATCAAAGAAATCCCTGGTTTTTGCGGAATTTCTATGCGATCTCCCATCGTCGTCCAACAATGAAACATCCAAAGAAACCATCATGGATGAATCTTTGTTTCTGATATCTTCAAGCAATCCGTGGTATGGAGATATAATCATCTATCTCCAAACCAAAAAATATAGTTCTAATACCTCTCGTTCGGAACAAAAACGCATTCGATACCAATCAAAAGACTACATGATCGTCGGTGATACACTTTATCATCGTGGAGTTGATACAGTTCTAAGGAGGTGCCTCACCCATGAGGAGGCCGAAAATGTCTTGAATGATTGCCATTCAGGCGCGTGTGGGGGGCATCAATCTGGTTACGCTACGGCTCAAATTTTTTTACGAGCAGGATACCTCTGGCCAACAATGTTCAAAGATTGCATAACCGCAGTCAGAAGTTGCCATGCATGTCAAATTTTCGATAGCAAAACCAGGAAACCACCCGAACCTCTGCAACCGATAGTTGCTGTTGGGGCATTTGCCAAATGGGGCATTGATTTCATGACATGTAACCCCACCTCGACTGGGGGGCATGGGTATATCATAGTCGCAGTAGACTATTTTACCAAATGGGCCAAGGCGATGCCTACATTAGATAACACTGGTGAAACAACTACCCTTTTCTTTCTCAATCATGTAGTTGCTAGATTCGGCGTTCCACAGGCTATAGTCACAGATCATGGATCGCATTTTCGCAATCACATGATGGTCGAATTGGCTGCCAAATTGGGGTTGTCCCATGACAGCTTTACTCCATATTACCCGCAGGCCAATGGACAAGTTGAAGCAATCAACAAAGTCCTAAAGTGGATGCTGCAAAGGATGATTGGAGTCCACAAAAGGAGTTGGCACCTGATCCTGTACTCAGCCTTGTGGGCATACCGAACATCGGTAAGGAATGCAACCGGGTTCACACCTTTTCAACTGGTGTATGGCCTAGAAGCAATCTTACCAGTTCAGTGTGAAATCTCGTCTCTCAAACTTGCAGTCGACCTTCTCCCCAGAACTTCAGAAGAGGAGGCTCGTTTCTTGGAACTAATCCAATTGGATGAAAAGAAACGAGCCAAGGTGCAATTCGACAAGAATGTCAAACCCCGTGTCTTCTCACAAGGTGACTTGGTCTTACTTTACGACCAGGAATCCGATAAATTTGGAGTAGGTAAATTCAAGTCTTTGTGGATGGGCCCTATATTGTGAATCGTGTATTAGCAAAAGGATCCTACGAGTTAATGGATTATGATGGGATTCCACTGGCGCAACCTCGTCATGGGTTGTACCTTAAGCGTTACTACACATGATTCAGTGTGGTAACCCATATGCTTTTGTTACATTTTTGTTTTCACTGAGAGTAATTTTTTTGGTCAAGTAATCCACTTTTTACATTTGTCGCAGATGTCGAACCTATTGGAATCATTTGTTGGATATGCCAACGGGGTGAGTCGTAGTTCGTGGAACCTATCTTCTGCGGCCTTGGTCATTTTTGATCCAAGCGGCGAGTTAGTAAGTTTCAGAGGGCTATGTATTGGTCGGTCAACAAATAACATCGCTGAATATAACGCATTGATAGAACTTCTCTCTGATGCCATCACACATGGCATAAGCCGACTTGTCGTCAGGCTAGACTCATAGATCGTCATACTACAACTCACTGGTATCTACTCCGTCCGAAATCCAGCTATCTATTGCATGTTCCTAAGATTCAAGATTTTGGAAAGGCAATTTGACTTTATTCGATATCAGCATATTTCCAGAAACTTAAACACATTGACAGACTCATTGGCAAATTATGTGTTAGATAGACATTTGCAACATTTATAAAAAGAAGCATTTCATCAGTATTTGCATCAAGATCATGTAACTTAACCAAAATAAAACTCTATATATATATATATATATATATATATATATATATATATATATAACTGTTTATGGTTTACACATAATGCTCTGTAACCAAGACAAAATTGGTCAAATGATCCAAAACTCAAAATGCTAGGGGGCACCCTAGTCTAATGATGATGGTGATAACAAGTCACCGCCTGTGCAATCATGCGTAAAAGCCTAGTCCATCGACTCGGCACGCCAGTAGTATGTCGCTGCAACCTCAGAGGCAGCTCGTTAGTCCTCACATCTAGAATACCAAGAGTGAGGCCTTTGACCTGATCCTGCAATGCTGAAAGAGTCTCGACCACATCAAGGTTGCGAAGGATAGCCCTTCCCACAGCCTCTCCTGCTGGAGCGACAGCTGGCACTCTCAGGCGTACTATTGGCCGGACTGGTCCAACATCGACATGAGCACAAGAGTTTTGATTAGTCTTGATAGAAGAAAGCACAAGAACATTATAAAGAAACGATAAATGAAGATATGGTCAGAGAATTTACCGATGACACCCCACTGCTCGCCAGCAAGCAGTACCAAATCCGGATCACCTCGGAAATCCATACCATCATATGGATACTCGGAAAAAACCATCTCTTGACGGTTGAACCACTCGAAAAAGGTAGCAGAAAAGGAAACCTAGGATTGACCAGCATGTCTGGCCATAAGGTCGACCCATCTCTGCATCCATGGCTCAGTCGGTGGACGTAAACCAAGTGAAACATACTGCGGCTGCATCAGCGGGATCTTTTCCAAGGCAAAATATATCAAGATAGAACCATATCCAAATTTCTTCAATCTTCCATTGTTTTGGGTGGGATGCATGCTGACTGGCCAATGGCCAAGCCAGCATGCATCACACCTTTTGATATAGAAGAGGTGCGATGGAGCCAGGGCGAGTTTTTCAAACCCCAGAGGCTCAGAAAAACCACAAAACATGCTCAGAATTCAAAAAGGAAAGGATGAAACTGAAGAGCTTAGGTTTAGCTCCTACCTGGTCCAGACGGCGCCGAGAATCATCCACAGAATCTCCCGGAATCAGCTAGTGAAAATCAAGGGGGAAAGCACCTCCAAAGCTCCAACAAACCAAAGTTCAAATGAAATGGTAAAATGAGAGGTAAAAAGCACTTTTAAATTACTTTTCACATAATTCAAGTAAAATATTAGTGTTTTAACTCATTTTTCAAAACATATATTGTTCATTTCTAACTAGTTTGATGAAGCAATTGAGCAGGCAGTACAACCTTTGAAAGAACAAAGTTGTCAATGGTAAAATCAAGATAATCAATGACCATTATATCGAGCACTTTTAACGCGGAATTCAAGCTCGTTAAAAAATAAACATAAGCAATGAGAAAATGTTCCCCCAAAGTTTAAGCTCATTAGAAAATGAACCATTTTCCAGTAAATAACCATTGTGAATGTATTATCATCAGCCTTTAAAGCCTTGGTAGTGTTCTCATCATCACCTCCACTCTGTATTGGCCAATCATTCACCTCCATTTGATTGTTTACCCTTTTGAGGAACAGCTGCGAAGAGTGATCCTGTTAGCCATCCTTGTGACACTGCCGTGATTGGAAAATTCCAAACCTTACCTGGAATTAGCTGCTACTCGAACTTGTCACTCGTTCCTCAAAAAAAGAGTCTCCTTTAAGCTCTTTTCAATTGACTCGTAAAATATGAAAAGATTTCCGAGCAATTGGCTTCTCCAGCTCGTTAAAGTGACCAGCAGTGCTCTCCCTCCTTTAGATTTTAGTCTTTTTGGATTTGAGAGATTATTACACAAAAAGATCGAGCGCTTGTTTTGTTCGGCTCGTTAAAAGTACTGAAAATTCATCCCTTTTGTATTGTTTTATACTTTTTCAGACTCAAGGGATTATATGACGAAAAAGGGTTATTGGAGTTTTCTTTACGTCCCTTTTTCAGACTCTCTAAAATTGAAAAGGACCGAGTTATCCTTGTCATTAAACTCGTTAAAACCGAATAGCGACAAACTTGTCCATACAGACAAGAATGAGTTTCACTATCACTAGGCTCGTTAAAACATAGCGATGGGTTTTCCTGAAGGGAAAATTATAGAACAAGCATATGTTATCCTCCTCAAGCTTGAAAAAAATAAAGAGGTACTGGTCAGCAATGACTGGGGAAAACTTGGGAAGAAAACTTGAAGAAACTTTATTGGTAGCAAGTCGCTCTTGAACATGACACTTTCACTCTGTATCCGAGCCGGGTTGGGTTGTTCCTTTCACTGATCATATCACCATGGGTCCATCACACCATCCATATTTTGGGTTAACACTACTAATCCATCGTGTCAGTGTCACCGATATGTTCAAGAGAAGTCGCTCAGAGAATTCACCTGTGTCTCACCCACTGCAATACATTTACACTCCATTCTTTCACGACCGCCACCCTGAACCTTATATCACCAGATCTTTTTCACCTCCATTAAAATAATTTGCTCCGTTCCATGTCATTGATGTGGGATTCACTAAGGCCCTCCTATGACGGATTTCTTCTTATCGACATCAGCTCATTATCCAAGAAGTCGATCTAGGAAAAACCCTTTGAGTACTTTGAAGCTTGCATGCCTCAATGGCAAGTTTCTCACTTCCGGTGATAGGTTTACATCAATGGCCTTCGACCGAAAGATTTTGCGTGGCGTTCGACGCCAAGTCCCTTTATTCACACCACGTGAATTGTACTGTAGTACCTTGAAGGTCATCATCATTATCGATGATTCCTCTCACGCTTGTTAACAGCTGACATCATTGGCTGGTAATCAGGCGATGTCTTTCCATGTTCAACTCCAGAACATCTCTCACATGGATCGACTTTTACTTTGAGTGAAGATCGAACGAGATTGAAGACCTCGGATCTAGTTTCATCCATTTGGGCTGCCATATATATTCAAGAAAATAAAGACATCAAATGTACATCATTACTGCACAGATAATCATCCAACCTAAGGGATGATGGCTCCACCAGAATCATCATTCTACACTTAGACGATTGTCTGACTTATGTACATGAAAATGAATTTATAAAGCTAAGCATGGGAATGCCCGCCTCAGCTAGATCATGAAAATATTATGAAGATAATGTATTGTATTATATCTTATTACAGGTCGCCTTCCAGCTCGAAAAAACTTCAAATCCTCATGACAAAGCATTTCACCCGACATCATCAGATTAACGACCTCATGCTTTAGGGGGCAACTGTTATAGACATTTTTTGGCACTGCAACCCCAATCATAAATGTCCATAAACCAAGGGCTCTTAAGTCCCTAAAAGTGTTGTTCCAACCTCTAAAAGAACAAGGTCAACTGATTACATCTTCTCCAGAAGTTCTCCATGAAAAACTACTCACAACTAGTCAAAACTGGACCATCTCACCTACTCCATGGTCAAAGTGCGCTGCATCCCACCTAAATACACACGGGAGGTGTGATTCATACTAAAAATCCCTTCTATGGGGTGCGATGGGTGAGAGTGGACAAATGGCAGGGTCAATCTGCAAGGTGGAGGATCATGGAATCTTCCAGAAACTTCTCCTGTGACACTTGCCTCTCTGCATTCACCCAGGGATGAGTAAGAGATCATCAATCTCCAAGTGGACTCAAGAACTATCAGAGAGAGGACACTAATCAAATCTCAAAAGCTGACTCACCCCCCTTGCAAACATCTATATATGGATCCCTCATCCCATAGATCAAGAGGCTGGAATTTTGTATCTTACAAGGACATGCTGCTGGTTTCTTGGTGCAACATCATAGTGTTGGGTGATCTAAGCTTTTCATGAGGTGAAGAAGGGCTTTTTTGCTGAGAGGATGATGCTGGGTCAGAACAATTGGTTGTAATCTTCTTTGCTATTCTTGATTATTAATAAAGCTATTCAAGTTTTCCTCCACATTCTTGTATGATTGTTGATATATGAATTTGTGTGGTCAATATATATCTGGTCCTATATTATTCATGATAGTAGATCTATGTTCTTGGATAGTGTTATGCTGCTTTGATTCTACAGGTGCTCTTTGAAGCTGGGTAGACAAGGAAGCGAGTGGAAAAGATCTATCAGAAGGGAGAGGAATCAAGTAAGGAACCAAGCGCAAGACAGAGGTTGGTCTCCTTCTTTCCCCTCTTATCTACTTCTCATAAAGGAAAACAAAAGTGGTTTTAGTTTGTTGGTTTCTAAGGTAGCTACCAGCCTTAGTGGGACTAGCAGCTCCGCATAGACACTAGATTTCCCGATGAAATTAAGGCGTGCCTAAGTCAAACTAAATCCCGCCCAAATGGAGGAGACTTTGCTTTGAGTGCTTTGTTCAAGGTCGACACAACTAACTCTAGTTGCCAACAATAAGTGGAAATATTGTCCCGTTCCCGCTCTTTTTGGAATATATAATTTTTTCGTCTTTTTCTTTTAAGCTGGAAAAAGAATAAAAGAATTCTATATTATAGTGGAAAGAACGAGTTTCGGTGAAACAGATGATCTAGTTCCTGGGATTGGAACATTCCTATGCTCAATGCAGGGAGGTGAAAACCGGTCAATGACACTCAAAGGTGTGTTCCTTCCACAGGTCAAGGTGTGTCAAGTTGCAGAAGTTTAAAGGTGTGCAAGTTTGATTTTGTAGTCGTCATGGTCAAAAGTTGGCTTAAACACGAGTCCAAGTGAAGCCAGCTAAAGGCCAAAAGGTGCAAATGGTCAACATGCAATGCAGTAGTACAACTCAACACAAAGGAGCCTCTAGGGTATAAGGCCAAAACGAAAGTGAAGAAGCAAAGAGGAATGAGTCTTCATCGCATAAGTCATGGTGGGACTACAGAGGACTCTCGAACCTACTCAGATCAGAGCAGCATGGGAAACAAATGTTAGTGAGGTGCTAACTACGATGCCCATGTAAAGGATGGCTTCTACCATCATTTCATGATTTAAAGAATTAGTGAGTGAAGATGGTTTACAAACCATAACATGATGGGATCAACCCTATGGAAAATGTATCGGCAGATGGAGGCTAGTATGCATAATGCAATGGAAAAATGGCTTCCCTAACCTATATGCCAGCGAGAAAATGATACATGCCATGATGGGTCAGCAGTCATGGAATCGTCTTGAAACCGTCAAAAAAACATCCAAAATGTCCTGAAAATCAAACCATTCTCAACATTCCAAGTTCCCAAGTTAAAAGTTACATGAGGCCAAACAAAATAAAATTTTGAAAAAAATTTTCATTTTGAAAACCTATAAAAGAGTTTTTGGACTCACCATTTTCACCATTTGAGTTTGAGAGCAGAGAAGTGGAGCAAAAGAAGCGAGTTTTCCATATGCCAAATTCAACCGTTCAAATTCTTCCAAAATCCCCAGGTAACTCGTATACTTGATTTGCAATCAATTGTGACTAGTTTTAGAATTTTTAATTTATGTTTTACCATTGAATTTTTTGTCAAAAATTTCACCGCGACGTATATGCAGGTTGGAAATATGAAACCCGCGTACACGCGGGCCCTACACGCGACTGTGTGCAAATGGACCAGCGTATACGCCGCGAACATTTCAAACAAAAAAACTAACGGTTTAAAATCATTTTTTCCCCATGATGCCAGTCACTTGGCGAGAAAGAGAGCATACCGCAGTGGATGATGAGGTCATGAATGATCCCAATACTTTGGATGCCTTACGGGGGATGTGGTTTGCTAAAATTCTTCAAAATGCCAAATATGAAAGCAAACACACATCTGCTTGAGATGCTCATTGATTACTGGAGTATCGACGATGATGAATTTATGATTGACCAGATGCCACTTAGGATAGAAGTGGACGACATTTATTTCATCACTGACCGTTCCCGAAGGGGAGAGGTAGTACATTCCGCGGGTAGGACACAAGGCAATCTCTCGATCGAGGACTACATACATATATATTTCCCGGGACATCCAAAAAATATTGGAAGTCAGATTTCAATCACACATGTGGAGAGTTTTGTCGTTGAGGATAATCCTGTTCACCATAGCTAGAGTGAACGGATCAGCTCCCCTGCACCAGGCATCACGGCTAACCATGAGCTTGGCGGTAGACTGTCTCACCACCGTGTTTGACTGGTGTACTCCTCTTCTGGCCAGCTTGAAAAGCCAGCTCACTTCCATCAAGAGAGGGCAGACCAAAAAATTTGGAAATGGGACTGTGTTGTGTTCTTTCTTTTTTGAGAGGGTCCCTGCACTTCGCCCTAGGGTAGCGGTTTCCATCAACACCCCACGAGATCCACGCATGGACAAGTGGGCTGACCTAATGAAATGTCTAGGAGGTGGGGACGTCCCACGGATTGCATTTGACGATGACTTCTTTTCCTGGTGGGATCAGCAGATCATCACCATAGATGACTACCCTTATGCTGGGTTGGATTTCCAAGGAGATCCCGATCTAGTGTTACCACCGACCACAGCATGGGGCGACATTGGTAAGTGTTTTTTGATTTTTTGATTTTTTGGATTTTTCAAATATAATGATGAATTTTGAAAAATGTTTTTGATAGGATTCAAATGACTATTATGATTATCATGTTCCAGATATGGGGTCGGTATGACCAGATGATTTCCCATGGCACAAATGTCGTGGCCGAGGGGCTGAAGAGGCAGCTGTAGACACAGAACGACTACTTCACACCGTCCAACGGCACTTGGTGAGACTCACTCACGGAGTATCGATGGCGGTGGTAGAGGATCTTCCTTAAGATATGCAACGTCATGTGGTTGGCATGTCACATGACTGGGTCCGCACTTTTAGGCCTGTCGCCAATGCAATAGCTTCCTACTTAGCCGCTCATCCTCAGTCGGGGCGTTAGATGTACTAGACATGATTATGGGAATTTGAGTCCCAATTTTGTATATTTTTTTGACAGACTTATGTACACTCGTGATCTTTTATGATATATATATATATATATATATATATATATATATATATATATATATATATACAGTTCAACTTTTTGATGCTTGATTTTATTGTGATGAATGATTGATGTGCCAGTCTAATGCTTGATTAGCGATAGAATCAGCTAACCAATTATGAGATCTTGGAATGTGAAAATAATTAATATAAGTAAATGATCTTTGCAACAACCTCACCCTTAAATACTGGCGATATAAACATGGATCCCTTACCCAATAAATGTTATTCAATTGCGACACTATCAATTGTGAATCGAGATAAACTACCAACGAGTCGATTCCATGAGAAAATGCCTCGAATAGTAAATTAATGATGGCAGTATACTCAGCCATATTATTTGAAGCGGGACCAATGCATACTCCCCTTGATACCATCAACTGACCAGTTGGATAATAGAGTACCCAAGCTGCGGAAGCGAGGTTCCGAGTGTGCTAGCTAGCACCATCGGTGAATCCAAAATAGATCGTCATCCATCAACACCTGCCAGAGCATACCAAAAAGTGTTGATATCAAAAACTCTCGATGAGATATGTACAAATATACATAATGTACAAAGAAGCCATTGCCTAGTTACTACTTAAGCAAAGTACTTCTTGAGGTAGAGCCCGTTTTGGGGCTCCGCCCACTTGCTCCTAGGGATGTTTATCGGTACAACTATTGAACCAATCAATATACTTCCTTCAGCAAATGACTGTGTTGGAGCCAAAGGAACCGTACAAACATCACTAGTCGGATTGGAGGACTTGGATTTGACTTCATGCAAAGGGGAATGAAAACATGACCGATGATGTAAATCTTCCAAAGGTCAATCTACAGCTGTCATTACTTCGAATATTGCTTCGTTAGATGGAAAAATAATATCTAGGCAATCCAACGCAGAAGTGGAATCAAGGGTCCGAGGACGAGCCATGTCACCATCTATCTCTTTCTCAGAGGAAGGAGTATAATGGTTACCTGCAAGGTTATCGATAGATTCCCATCTAGGCTCCACCATAGACATAAGATATTCTATTTCACCCACATTGCTGTCATCTGATGTGGTCACAGATGAAGATAAGGCTCCAGGATCCGAAAAATAATGAGCTTGAACAAACTCTTTCCGTAAGGGGTCCTTGGAGGATGAAATTGTATCTATTCTAGCCGTAGGAGGGGGAAGATCAAACGTACCCATCAATGAAGAGTACATCATGACTCCTCAGTAGGCAGAGAAGGGTTATCCACTAAGGGAACAGTAGAGTCCAAAGCTGCTCGAGGATCGACTAGAAAATAATCCAATCGATCAACCTTAACGATTTTCCCTTCATGAGGAAAGCAAATGACATGAAATAGAGTCAAAAAAATGGCATCCATTTCGTATACCCAGTCCCTTCCTAAGAGGATATTGTAGTCTAGGTTAGCATCGATGACTTCTACTTCAATATTAATGACCTTTCCCCCAACACATATAGGAAAGGCCGGGATAATCCCGTATGGCTATGAGAATGACCATCAAATTCTGTCAAGAGGGTAGGTGAAGGAACAACCGAAGGCGATCCAATAGCCTTCCAGCATGACATCGACATGACGCACGTGGAAGCTCCTTCATCAATAACGGTACGAAAAATGTTAATTTTCTGGTATGTAGACTTTATTTGGAAAGCCATATGATGAGGGAGTCACTTTTTGACATTTAACATGTCGAAAGTGAGCACTAAAGAGTTAGTTGGATCAACTACCCCAATCACCGAAAGTAAAGCACTTTGTTGAGCTGGACACGACTAGAGAACCTCTAAAGCAGACATGGCGCATGGACTTTGAGCCAGATCCTCAACAATGGAGTAATTTTGGGTGGCCCTAGCATTAGGATTAATAGTCGCGCGTTTAGCGGAACCTTTCGGTATCCGTTGTATAGTCTCGATGGGGGATTGCTCAATATGAAGGTCGGTATTTCCGGGAGCAGTTTTGTCCTTGGAAGTTTCACCTTCACTATAATCGCGTGACCGTGTGGACACATTAGCATGAGAACCCATCATGAAAACATTTGATGATTTGTCCCCTTCCTCGTTGCCCCCAGCGGAGGTACCAGGGTTTGAACTCGCGCCAGCAAGAAGTTGCTGCCCTTGGGAAAAGGGTTGGTTAACACAGCTTGAGAACTAGAAGTCCCTTGCTGCCCTAGCAAGCGCTGAGCATCTTGAATCTTAGGGTAGATATGAGTTAAATGGTCTCCACTGCATAACTTGCATGGAAACTTAACTTTATTTTTAGACTCATTTCCACCACCACCAACATTATTGCCAGGATTATTTGCATAAATCTTCCCATCTTGACTCTTCTTCTTACCTCGTCCTTTCTTCTTCCCATTGGAATTTTGATTTCCTTTGGGGTTGGTAGATTGGACGGCATTGATTAAAGAGGGTTGGGAAGACGAAGGGTTAGACGATGTGACTTGGTTGTTAGGAGCCGTTTGCAAAGACAACTGCTACAATTGGCTCAACAAGTTCACCGCATATGTGTCTATCGATCCAACGATACCATCCGCATGGGGACGTGGCTTCAACTTGGCTATATCAACCTTAGACCCAGGAGCATCTGGCAAGATTTTTTGTAGGATCCCAGATTGAGAGTAAATCAATTCTAATTGCTAGGCCCTAAAAATAGCTTGCTCCTCAGAATAGACTCCGGACATGGAGACATCCTTAGAGATTTCAGGTTGTAAAGATTTCAAAAACCATTCGAGATGGTATTCCGGAGGGATTTTGACTTTAATGAGCCTCTTTCTCCGTCTCCATTCCTGAATATGGTCAGAAATGTGAGTTGCCGTGTCCTGACGGAAATTGGCCAGAAGTTCAGTTCTGGCATCATAACGGATGGGCAACTGGAAATGATTTAAGAAAATATTAGCTAAGTCAGTGAAAGATGTAAAGCTTCCCCATGGAAACTCTATATACCACTTGGCCGCATTAATAGTCAAGGTGCGTTGAAAAAGTCTCAACCTAATTGAGTCATCAATAAGGGAGTTTGATGAGCACCACAAATGGAATGTGGTTACATGGTCGCCTGGGTATTCACCGCCCTTCCCTTCGAATTTTAGAATGTCCAAAGGGAGTTTGTTTGGGAACAGAGGCCAGGCCAGGTTATATTTGATTGGATTGTTTGTTAATTTCGTGAGATCTGGCAAGTTCAAAGTTGCCAGAAAAGGAAGCCTAGGAGGACCTTGGGGGTTCCACCCTGACTGGGCGGAGCTCCCAAAGTTATGAAAATATTGGCCTGGATTTTGAAAGGCACCAGGCTACCTGAAGTATCCAGCAGAACCAGTTGAACCAAAAGGCAAGCCTTGTGATCCAGCAAAACTCGGAGTTTGACCAACTCCGACCGCAAAACCTCCATAACCGACGAAGCTTCCTCCTAAAGGATTATAAGGATTTGATAACCCCTGATAAGGATTCCAAGCAGTAGCTAAGGGAGGAATACTTCGAAACGAACTAACTGTGGGGTACAGCCCATTCCCTTGTTGACCGAAAAATGGATTCCCAGTTCCCATGCCGCTAACTGCAGGGTTAGTCCAACCTTGGAAAGGATTGTTGCTTTGTCCTATAGAAGAAAAAGGCATAGATCCTACTATCGGGTTGGAATGTGGTATATGACCACTTCCGAAAGGAAAACCTTGGAATGAAGCCGATCCACCCATCATGGATGTGGAGGCATTAAAAGGAACTGATGGAATACCCTGTGAATGGGTGCAAAATGGGAAGAATCCAGTACTAAAAGCATTGTCTTGGGAATTTCCACTCATAGAAGGAATGGAGGTAGGCCCAACAAAATATGTGCTAGCAAAAAACCCAAATAAAGATGCAGAGGGGATGGAAATGGTTCCTCCCCCTTGTACTGATGTTGGAGTTTGCATAGTTGTAGCACTTGTAGTAGAAGCCATGCTTCCAGTAGTGGTCATCGATGGTAAGTGCGTAGTGTGACCTGGACTTGATGGTCTATGCGTCAGAGTCCCAACATATTGTAATACTTCTGGATAGCTAGAAGGTAAGGGAGAATTCGGAGCCACTAATGACTCTTGAAATTCTTCTACTTCTATGTTATCTTCCGTTTGAAAGAGAACTCGAGAAAGAACTGGAGTGTCCCTCTCTTGTTCTATGGAAGTACCAGGCCTATTCTGAACACTAATGCCCCCGAGAGGAGGATCAATCCCCGATGCGTCAGCTGCCACGGGATGAAATCCACCGGCAGTATTACCTCTGTGCCTTCTAGGAGAAGGCTCTAAACTTAGTGGTGAAAGACCACGAAGTCTTCGAGATCGTCTAGGTGATCGGTCATCCACTTTGATTTTTTTTATTAAGATCTAGATAAAGACTCAAAAAATTGAAAGCTAGGCCAACTAGGGGCATAGAGCACACACTACAAGGTCCCAAAAAGATATCAGCTATTCAAACAACTTTCGAGTATTTCCGCTCTGAGTGATGAGGACCGGACACCAAAATACAAGAAAGTGAAGTAAGGGGCCTTCTGAAGATAGTCTGGGATAATGACGGCCCATTCCTATCAATGAAGGTAACAGAGGAAGTTACGCTGACCTCCTAACAATAGCCTGTGTCGGTGCAAGCCCCCAAGCTTCGCAAGGGTGCCCTCCAGTAGTACCGTTGAGAGTGATACAACGTCGACCTCAGGTGCCACGGGATTCCCCTCCATAGCCACCTATGTAGATCCCTAGAAGTAGCAACTAAGGTTACCAACTCGTATCAGAAGCCAGGCAGAACAGTCTTGAGGTTAGATCCGAAAAGTAGGAGAGGGGGTATCTCTCTTCCTTGTCTTCAAGAACCCTCGTGCTTAACTCCCAGATCTAGAGATTTCCTGGTCTCCCTAACGCTATTGGATTCTCACTCACTATTCAGACTCCTATGTTTGACAGTTTAAATGGCCTTGGAGAGTTATCTCTCCACTCGCCTAATCTAAGGCCCTAAAATATTCTAAAACTTGTTGGTGTGTCTAACTTGACAATTATAAAAAGTTCTAGTATATTTTAATTAGTGCTTGTTTTTAAATGGGTTGTTCTTTAAGTCAAGGGATAAATGGAAGTGAAACTAGTGGTGTTTTGACACAAAAGAAATTAATAGAAACCAAACTACATGCAAATGCACTTGTTTTCGTTTTTCGATGGAAGAAACTTCTATTGGGTTCAAAGGAACTTAAAAAAAAAAACGACAAACTTTTCTTTTCTTTTCTTTTACTCACACTTCACACTCACAAAAGTTAACAAAACTATGGATGGCTAAAAATATGTGCAAGTCTATCCTAATGCAATGAGTACATGCTAATGCAAGACTTAAGACTACTCTAAATCAAGAAATGAAAGTTACTTGTTTATCAATTTCTAATTTTCCACTTAAAATGTTTAGATAGAGTATGAGTTGCTATCATTCATTTCGTCTAAACACTAAAAACAAGTTTCAAGGCAAACAAAAATGCACTTTTATTCACTAAAAGGAAACTAAATCAAAACAAAGTTCAAGAAAGAAAAGCCAAGTTTTTCGAAAAGTTTTCTTCAAAAGAAAAAGAAAAAATGTCTTTTCAAAAGTGCTCTCAACAAGACTGAAACTTTATGATTGAAAAATTGGCACCAAACACTTTGCAAGCTGACAACACAAAATGGATGAAAAATCAACAAAAAAGATGTGTTTCGAGATGCTTTTAACAATCAAAAGCTGCAATGAGAGGTTTGGCAACAAAGACCAAAAGATCAAAAAGACAATTTTCAAGAAAGTGTCAATCAACAAATTTCGAAAACAAGAAAAGTAGATGGTCACAAAAGTGTAGTTTTAACAAGCAAACACAAAAGGTCACCAAAATAAGATTTGACACAAATACTGAGATCAGCCTTTTTTCTCTGACAAAACAGAGCGGCCAAGACTCCTAACAAGAAATCTTGTGTGTTTAACAAAACGATGACGCTTGCAATAGAACCAATAAGACCAATACTTTCCAAAATCAGAGAGAATTTGAAATCAGATGCTTGCTGTAAAACTATAAACTAACATAGAAAAGTAACTGTTTAGGACTGAATCAAACCAGCAGACAGACCTTCAGAAACAAAAAGATTTGAGAAATCTTGAAAATTACAAGATATACAGGACTGTATTGATGTACAGCTGCATGTATACGTGACTGAGGCTAAGGAAACCTGCGTATATGCAGGTTAAATTAAGGAAACATGCGTATATATGCCTCTGTAAACAAGAGAAACAACGTATATAAAAGATTTAAAGAAAAAACAAAAAACAGTATGAAGAAACTGACCAAACTTACAATTCAAGTTTCTACAGGAATAGACTACACAGCAACAACAAGCAAATAGACAACTAAGCCCTGATTGGCTTGAATAAACCCAAACAAGGAACAACAATACTGTTGTCCCCAGCGGAATCGCCAATTCTGTTAAGGGACAAATTTCCCTAGGGTCTTTGGGTTGACACCCTAGCAGATCAGAGGTTGTCTATACAAAGAAACACACATTCCATACAACCATAATGATAATATAAGCAAACTATATGATAAGGGGCGTACCTGGGGTCCTACGTTTGGGAAGATCCTTCCAGGATTCAAACCCTTCTTGGAGTTCCTTTTGCTCCTTCAACCTGCAAAACAATCAATTCAAGAAAGTACAATAGTATATGGACTAAACATCATAAAGAAATCATCTTCATAGTATATTGAGAAGTAGTTAGTTTTGCAATTAAACAATCTCTCATATATGAATCATAACATGGATATCATAAACATGAAGAAGATTTATATTAGGAACAAAGACAAGTGTTTCTTTTATTATAGACAAATAAAGTACAGAAAGGAATAATTTCACCTAATTCGTCCTTTCGCAGGCTCCAAGCAGAACCGTCCTCCGGATTCGTCCAGTCTCAAGCCTTTAACAAACTCCTTCCATGACTTACTCCATGATATCACAAGTAGTAGATAGACATCATCACACAAGGAAACAAGGGTTTCCTATAAATGGGGGAAGTGCAGGAGGCACTAAGATCTTCAGACCTCATCAGGGAAATCTCAGCATAGTAACCTTTCTCTCTCTTCTCTCCTCCTTTAGGCCTTCCCATTGAAGCCTTTTTATACTTCTCCCAAAGTAGTTTTTTAGTTGGGAATTTGTTGGGAACAGTTGGGCCACGAGCACTAACAGGTGATCAACAGGTAAAACCCACGATCTTCGCCCGAAATTAAGGAGATTTATTTTTTTTTAAGTGTTTTAAGACATATACGCGGGTTGGGTATACACAGACCTGCGTACACACGCGTTTATCTCAGGTCAATGTCGCGTATAGGGAATAAAACATTGTTTTTTAAATTTTGGACTAGGTTTGGAAGGAGGGGTTGCCCTGGGCCATGAGTGCAGCATCACAAACCTCAAGAGTGAGATTTGGAGCTATAACAAAAATGGAAATGGTTTCATTTTAACACAAGCTTGAAACATGGGAAACTATGCTTGAGTATACTTCAAGATTGTTTCATTTTTACATAAGCTTGAAACAAAGATAAACTATGCTTGGATTTGGTTTCATTTTTACACAAACTTGAAACAAAGATAAATTATGCTTGAGATGAGTTTCCATGCCCCCAAGCATAATAACTCAATTCGTGGTACATGCCACCCATGCTTCATTTCATTCACCTAAGTGGATGGCATGAAGATTCACTTAAGAGATCAAGTCAAATAGCCGACTGGGATTTTACGAGATCTAATTGAATACTTGAACTGGAAGGGGATTTGTTTAATTTTTTAATGAGCTTGTTTGATGCAGGTAAATTCTCAGTGCAGACACAAAAATTCCTCTATCTTGAGAGAGCAGGTCTAACCACAAACAAACAATCTATGGAAAACTTCCTTAAGCTAGAATCAAATAAGAGGGCCTACCTATTAGAATGCTATTCCACTTGGTGATGATCCTGCTTCCTTATTCAAGCTACTTTTCGCTTCGTTCCTTTGAATACCTGAAGCAAGCAAACAAACAACAACAACAAATGTGATAGCATACAAATTGCAATCAACCTACTTAATAGGTCAAGGGACATTAAACCATCAAATGAAAGATAACACTTCAATGTAGGAAATCAATCAATAGCTATATTCATATAAGTTCAGAAAGAGATTACAACCAATGCCTTGACGTTACTAGTCTCCTTCGACATATCGAGGTTCCCACACTTCTGCTAGCATCTCATGGATAGTCCCAACACTGGAAGTTTTAAGGCTTCTTCCCTTTAGTATCAAACCAAACTAAACACACTATTCTCCCTCAAACATAAACTAGAGAGCTACAAGCTATAGATGTCTTGCTGATTATTCAAGCTCCAAAAATACTAAGACTGAAAACTAGTGTAGCTTGTAAAAGGAGGGGTTTATATAGCTTGGATGGAGGGGATATGGTTCCTCTTATCATGGGATAAGTCCTTATCTCTTGGATTGGTTCCATCCTAATAGGGGAAAGGAGTCTAAACTGACTTCCTTGGCTCTGTCTAGCCCAACCATTTACCAGACTTCAATTATGAAGATTGTAGACCTGGAAGTTTCAACTCCATATTTAAGCAACTTTCCAAAAGAGGATCGACACGACTCAGAAAAAGCTCAGTATTGTCGTATGATGCTAGTCCTGGTTCTAATGTCTGCAAGTCAGTATGAGGAGGAAACTAGTCATTAGCATCGGTCTTGTAAATTGGGGTAAAGGGAATATTCTTGGGGAATGATGCAAAAGGGAATCATTATGCTCATGAACAGGGACATAATGGGAGTTTCTTCATGATGGGAAAGCATGTAGGGTTAACTATAGAGGTCCTCCAAGATCATGGAACATGGATTACAGGGACAGTGACAAAATGCTATGTAACAGATGCCCCCTAAAGCATGAAGGATTAACTAGAGTGAGGGATGAAATGCTTTATAAGTAGATGCAGGGAACTAGAGTCCGTCATCGGAAAACCTGCAAGTAAGCATAGATACATATACATCATTGAAAACTCTAACAAATGATACATGAACCATGGTATGATCACAACCATCCATATAATGATCATGTAAATGGATCGAAGGCATGGGCGTAGCCATCCAGTAAGGAGGATCATATCGAAACCAAGGTATGGTCGTAGCCATCCAATAATGAGAAGGATCACATATGATAACTCATGGTATGGTTGTAGCCATCCATATGAAAGAGACATGTATATCAACATGATCATGTCACATCACCTCGCAACCTGGACTTGTGTAATCTGAGCCTAAGGTCTTGTGCTCCAACACAAACCGGTCAAGGTAAAAATCCTAAGATTTGAATGAATGTGTTGAAGTCGAACATGCTAGAAAAGTCGCTTGATTACTTGTCAATGATGTGAACCGTGAACAAGCGCGAGAGAAACCATGAATAGACAATGATTCTCAAGGTACTAGTATCATAGTTTATGGAATGTGAATAAAGGAACTGAATTCGAACACCCGTGAAATCACCCGATCGAAAGTGAATGGTGTGAACTTGTCGTCAAGTATGAAGAACTTGCCATTAGGGCATGGAAGCTCTAAGGTATTGGAAGGGGGTCTCTCGGCCAGCTTCATGGATAATAAGCTGAAGTTGACAACAGAAAAAGGGATGAAATGAGGGCCATGATGTATCCCACATCATCGGCATGAGACAAAGAGATGCAATGATTTTAGAAGATATAGAGAATCAACAGTAAGTGTAGTTGTAGAAGGACTAACTCTTGAACATATCGATGACACGACTTTGGAGTTTGGAAACTTTTTGATCCATAGGATCTGTGGCCATGATGATGTGACAAAGATCAAATGGAAGGAAAAAATTAATGGCCCACCCCAGGAAGGTCAATGATGAAATGGAGGATATCCCAACTTGACACCAAGCAGAAAATGTCATGTTCAAGAGTGAGTTGCCGACACAACTGAGAGAATTTCCCATTTTCCCCCACCATTTCTGGCAGGTACCCCAATTATTTTTGATCTCAAGCTTGAAGGGGATAGCATGTGCTTGCATGTATGTTCATCCTTCAGATGAATCTGACCTAGTAAGTTTAATGAGCCCTAGGAAGGAGAAGCTCATGTCCATCATGGTGATGAATCCAATGTCGTTTAATGTTTTAAAGAGTCTGACAAAGGTGTAGCTCGGTATCTTTTTCATATTTAGCGAGTTTGAAAAAGACACGAAAAAGAAAACTTCACATGGTCATTTTTCATACATTTGTGTCTCTCGAGCTTGAAAAGGTAGAAAACGATACTTGAGAGAATTTCTTGACCATTTCCATCAAGGAGTACCTTTTTAGTAAATAGTTTATCGGAGCCTGAGAAAGGGGTAAACGTATACTCAGTAAACGACATTTCGCAGCCTTTAACGAGTTCAAAACGACAAGAGATCAACAATCTTTTCATTTTTAAAGAGTCTAAAAAGAGCTTAAAAGCGGACCCACCATTTTTATTCTCTTTTAAGAGTCAAAAAGGGAAAAATACTCGGCAATCTTTTCATTTGAGTTTTACGAGTAGAGAAAAGAGCTTAAACGTGACTCAAGTACCATCATCAGTAATCTGTCGAATGTCACTACACAAAAGGTAAATGCATTATCCAATTTTTGACGCAAAAATAGATTAAAAATACTTTTAAAACCCTAATATTTCATGAAAATGAATAAAGGAGGAAAAAGTAATTAATATTTACCATTTTACAATTTTACCTTATGTGGAGAACTTTTCACTCATTGGTGCCCTAGATTTTCAAGAGCAAATTATGAGAGATTCGGGAGCCAATTCGATGATCCGTCAGTTGTAGGTAAGAGCCAAGACCTTTAGCTTCATTTTAATGCTCATTTTCCATGTTTTTAATAGTTTTTTTGTATTTCTTAAGGAGGATTTAGCAACAAAAAAAAAATTGTCCTTGGTCAGTGCGATTTCTAGGCATGGAATCGCATAGATTGGGGGTTATTAACACTGTCAAGCACGCTAGCAGCACTACTGTTTTTAAAATAGTCGCGCTGACGTCTTGAACAAAAAAGTTTCAAGTTTTTGCCCAATTTCTCTTATTTGATCCAAATTTCTCTAGCCAAGGATAATTATTGCCTTGATTTTATGGTTTTTGCATGGAAAACATCACGAAAGATGGTTGATTGGAGGGAACATGAGCATGATGACATTGATGCATAGGAAATGGCAGATCCAAACTACTTGAATTCCCTGAGGAACTGTGGTCTCCTCAAATTCTTCCTCACACCAGGTCTTTGGGATCAACTCAAGTTGTTGTAGTATTTGATCAGTCTCTTGGATGTCAATCGGGAAATTTTTATGATCCGGGACGAAGAACTGGAGTTGGAAACTTCCAACATTTATTTCATCACAAGACTGTCCCAAAGAGGAGAACTAGTCAATCTGTATGGGTCCAAGCCTATTGGGGCAAGTGTGAAAATGTTGCTTGCACAACACTGCTAGGAAGCACTAAAATTAAAGAGTGGAAAGATAGAGATCATGAGTGTTTAGGATATTGTGTTGAAAGTGGTGTTGTTGACCATCAACAGAGTGGCTGGGGCTCAAGCACAACATGATTCCAACAAGTCGAAGTTTCAGTATGCTATCGACTGTACGACGCCGACTATCTTCAACTGGGTGAAAGCCATGAAGGTAAACATGAAGTGACAACTATCAAAAGCCAAGGCGGGAACCCTGAAGTAGTTATGCTATGGTTCCATTCAAGTGACATTCTTTTTGGAGTGAGTCCTGTTATTCACTAATAGATTGGTGAGGTGGAACCACCATTTCCACGAGACCCACTGATGGCCCGTTGGAGTGAATTGATGCCTAGAATCACCAGGGGCAAACATATGTCATATATTCCTGCCTTCTTTTTGTGGCTATGACGTTAGTTGATTGTAGTAGAGGATTGGCCCTATAGTGGTACCGACTTCCACAACGATCCAAATATGTCACTCCCAAAGGGAAAGGTTTATGACGATGGAGGTAAAAACAAATAATTTTGATTCTTTATTTTTTATTTTTTTTGAAATACATGCATTCACGACATTTCGATTTTGTAAATGTAGATGTGGGACTAGAGCATCCTACCAGGATGTTCCCGATTTCTAGGCATGTTGCTTAGCAGTTTGATATCGCTCCTTATTAGGAAGGAAGCGATAATGAGGAGGAGATCTTGCGGAACCTCAAGGGATTGAATCACAGTATCCTAGAGCATGCCCGGGTGGGAGACATCCCATGCCAGTATTAGAGGCACACAATGGGGTATCAGAATGGATCTACCGACCAATGACTCATGTAGTACGAGAAGTTATGTGCTACCATGAGCACCATGCCGAGTAGTTCATAGGTCTAGTATTCTACATTTTTTAGGTCTGCGAGCCATGGATGTATTTGAACACACATATTATTTTTTGGGATTTTGATGTATGACAAAAATAATCGATAGATATATACATGCTATATTTCCTTGCTTACTATGGTACAAATGTTCTTTTTTTGTTTTTCACATGTTTCACAAATGTCTATCCAACACATAGTTAGCTAATGCATCTGTCAATGTATTCATATGCCTAGAAATGTAATAATATGTAATGTAATCAAAATTTCTCTCCAATAGACGAATACATAGATACATTCTCAATATCTAAGGGTTTCTAACGGAATATTTCCCATTGAGGTGAAGAACAAGAAGTTATGAATCAAGGTTGAAAACTAATTCCCGGAAGTCAAGAGCGATAACTTATGACAACAATTCGATAAATGTGCTAACTCAGCAATGTTATTAGTTATTCGACCTAAAAAAATACCTTGAAGATCAATCAACTTACCATGGGGTCATAAATGGCCCATGCCACAGATGATATATTCTGATTACTACGACAAGCACCATCAACAAAACTGATGTGAGGAGACATAGACATCTGCAAAGAAGGTAGAAACATAATAAGAAGGAAAGCTGCTTGAAAAGTAACACACCAAAGCACACTGCAGAAAAATGAATAACATATTATTGTACAAAATTAGCCATGCAAGATGACCTAGGCATAGTACTTTTTGAGATAAAGACCATTATGAGGCTTTTCTAAGGGATTTCCCTCATAATCAATTAGCTCATAGGCCCCTTCCTGTAACACATGCTTAACAATGTAAGGCCCATGCCACATGGGTTTGAATTTACTTGCCCCCAACTTATCATTAGCTTGATCATACAGAAGAACCAAATCGCCCACAGAAAATTCTCAAGGAGATACAGACCGATCAAAATGGGACTTGACCCTCTTTTTCTGTGCTTTGATGACCAAAGCAACAAGACAACAAGTCTCATCGAGTCATTCTAAGTAAAAGAGGCGCTCTTCCTGAGGTGAGGTCTTGGGGAGAAGTTTGACAGCCAACTTAAGTGAGGAGATTTCACACTCAATTGGTAAAGTTGCTTCCAGACCGTAGACTAGCTGGAATGGTGTAAATCCAGTTGCATCCTTGGTCGAGGTTCGGTAATCCCACAAAGCTGAAAAGAGCATGAGATGCCAATTTGACTTGTGCATCCCAATGGTGCGTTGAAGCATTGTAACCAAGACTTTGTTCACAGCTTCAACTTGGCCATTAGCCTGAGGGTAATATGGGATTGAGCCATCGTGGTGCAAACCCAATGTAGAAGTCAGCTCAACCATCATGTAATTTCGAAAATGGGAGCCATGGTCGGTGAAAATGGCCTGAGGCACTCCAAACCTAGAAATAATGTGATTGAATATAAATTGAGCCATCATTTTACCGTCCACATAATATGTAGGCATTTCTTCAGCCCATTTGGTGAAATAATCCACAACAACGATAATATAACCATGCCCCCCATCCGAACGAGGGTTACATGTCATATAGTCGATGCCCCATTTGGAAAAAGGATCAATGGTAATAATGAGCTGTAGGTAAGTGGGTGGGGCACGTATTTTATGTTGATAATTTGGCACTCATGGCATTTGTGAACAACAAGGATGCAATCCTTGAAGATGGAAGGCCAAAAATAACCAGCGCGAAGGATTTTTTAAGCAATAGAATATCCAAATAGATGACTACCACATGCACTAGAATGACAGTCATTCAAGACTCTCTTAGCCTCCTCGAGAGTGAGACAGCGACGAAGAATTGAATTGACACCGATGTGGTATAAAGTATCTCCAATGATACGATAAGGTTGGGATTGATGTTGAATGTGTCGGTGATCATCCTTGGTCAACACAGACCCGAAGGTGGATGTTTGGAGATACACAATGATATCACTATACCAGGGGTCGAGAGTGATAATCAAGAAAAGAGACTCATCTGGGAGCTACTCATTAGCACCAACAGGAGGAGAAGCAGAGAGAAGAGAGAAAATTAACTCAGCAAAGACCAATGATTTCCTAGATTTGGCAATAGTGAACACCAAATCGAATTCTTGGAGGATGAAAATCCACTTTGAATATTTCCCCCCCAGCAACCAACGAGTCAAGATGTAGGTCATGGGGTTGCATTCAGAAATCACAGTGGTAGTGTGGAGGAGAATGTAATGCTGAAAGCACTGAACAACTTGTACGACAGCCAAAACCAACTTCTCGACATGAGCATAACGCATCTCAGTGTCGAGGAGATTGCGACTGAGGTAGTAAATAACATGTTCATTGCCTTCATCATCATCCTGTACCAACACCATAGCAATGGTACTAGAGGTTGCAGCTAGATAAAGGAAGTAATCATGATGATAGTTTAGAGGGTACAATAAAGGAGCATTGATGAGGACAACTTTTAGGTCATCAAAAGACTTTTGGGCAGCCTCATCCCAAACAAATGGGGTTCCTTGCTTGAGCAACCAGGTGAACCCTGAAGCTAGCTCAGCATAGTTCGGTATGAAATGACGGAGGAAATTTTCTTTTCCCTGCAGACTTTATAGTTGATGTAATGAAGATGGAGAGGATAAATTAACAATGGCCTTGACTTTAAGAGGATCAAGGCAAATGCCTTCTTTCAAAATGATAAAGCCAAGGAGTCGTCTTGATTCGACGCAAAAGACACATTCATGCGGATTCAGCTGAATGTTGTAGTGTCTACAGTGAAGAAAAATATGTCGAAGATGATTAAGATGATCATGGCATTTACGAGAATGAGTGGGGAGATCATCCAAGTAAGGTTGAATGATGTTTCGAATGTTGTGGAATGCGTAAGACATCACTTTCTGAAATGTAGCCCCAGCATTCTTAAGGCCAAAATGGAGCCTTTTATATGCGATGGTTCCCCACGGAGAGATAAAGGTTGTCTTATCTTGATCATCTTGGGCAATGTTTATCTGGTTGTAACTAGAAAAACCGTCCATAAAGGAAAATAATTCACTCCCAGCACATTCATTAATGATCTCATCAATGAAGGGAGTGTGGTAATTATCCTTTGGACAAGAACGATTGAGATCACGATAATTGATGCAAACATGAATAGTGCCTTGTTTCTTTGTCACCGGTACAATATTCGACACCCAATCTGTACGAGGGATTGGATAAATAAATCCAGCTTTCAGAAGTTTTTCAACTTCAGCCTTGATGGCGGTCACTTTTCTAGGGTGCACTGGACAAAGCCATGGGTGAACGGACTTCGCATGAGGGTAAGTGGGAATCTTGTGCACAACTATACTTGGGTCAATGCCAGGCATTTCTTCATATGACCATACAAACACATCCTGAAACTCTTGGAACAAACAAGTATAGAGCTTGATCTCATTTGGAGAACAAGTTACCCCGATATGGACATTTTCAATGATACTAGGTTTGACAGAAATATCAATTGGCATCGTTTGGGTAATGTTACCCATGTTCCCTTTTGACCAAACTTCATGATTCATGATCAACGTCTGAGGTGGTAGGGTGAGGAACTGAGAATAGAACTTCTCAAGACAAGTAGGCATGACCGCTAGGCTAGGAAAGAACGAGGAACGATGATGAGTGCCATTCCAAGGTACTTCCTCTAGAGACATAACTTCCATGATACTCTTGTCAAAAAGAAAAGTCTTTTCTAAGGGATTAGAAGATTCCCAAGAACCAAGCCATGGGGATTGATAATATGCAACGAGAGATGTTCTAGAAACAGGATGATCAAAGGATATCAAAGGCGAAGCCGAAACAATCTCCACATAATTAATTTCGGCAGAATTTAGTGACATAACCTCGCCCCACGTATCAACAAGATCTGGTGAGGGATTGACCCAAGGATCATACTCGACTGAGATCATGTTGGCAAAGGCAACATGAGGAGGTGGAAGCAGAAAAATACCCATAAAGGCAGGGTCTTTAAAGAGTGTTGCCCCCGCACTCTCATAAGGAGCACTCGTGTGCTTTACATAAGGAACATTGCCATCCGAGGAGGAAGAGGCAAAGAAGGACAATTGGTCAACTGTGATGATCTTCCCTTGATGGGGAAAATGAATCATGCAGAAAAGGGAGGAGGCTACAACATGCATGGTGTTAGAGTCGATCTGGTCAGCCCTCCGTTGGCATTATAGCCGTTGGAGTCTCTGCACGCTCTATTTAATCAAGCTAAGCCGGATTAGTTCTTCAACTTGTCCTGACGATGAACCACACTAGTTGGTTCGAAACGCGTCTCTTTCAAAATCATTCAAACTTGTCCTGACGATGAACCACACTGGTTGGTTCGAAATGCGTCGACAAAAGATTGGTTATGTGATTTTGCCGAAGAGTTTCTGAACAGAGATCAAAACTCTTTGTGCATTTCAATTTTAGGTGTCCCGCTTCATTCACTCAGCTGCATTCCGCTAGGGACATGCCATGATCTGATGGAGAAAGTCATGCTAGTCATGTTCCCTCATGTCTGGCCCCTACTGGTTCAGGTCTTGGTCCATAATCACTGAAATTCATGATAGTCAAAGTCTGGTCCTATTACAGGACAAAGTCATCTTTTATGTTTGGGTCTAGGAAATCATCAATTTGGTCTTTGAAAAACATGTCCAGAACAAGCCATGCAGGCTAGAGGGAGACCTTATACAACTATGGTTCAAAAAGCTTCATCATCACCTGAAGAGACTTCGACTTTTCTTCAAAACTCTGTTTTGAAGAAAAGTCAAACAAGGTCAATTGTGACAAAATTTTCCAAAAATCGCCAGTTGACTTTTTCAGATGCAGTCATGGTTTCCAGGGGCCAAATGCCCAGTCACACAGCCCCCGCAAAGAAATGCCAAAATTCCCATCATGTGAGCCAAAATTTCAAAGAAAAAATGAAAATCACGGTATTTTAAAGTCAATGAAAAAAGTGCAAAACACAAATATTAGAAAGTGGGTTTTCAAAGAAGAAAAAATCAAACCCGTCTCTCCCAAGCCTATATATAGTTTTTTTTGCCCAAATCAAAGCCATTGTGCTCTTGTAAGACTTGGAGAGACATTCCAAAGGTGAGAGAGCGAAATCGTGAGAGTTTGGGTGAAGGAGAGCTAGTTTTTAAGGAGCGTGCCGCATACACCAGGGAGTGCGGCGCACACGCAGCCTGCCCGCCATTCAGTGTTCTCAAGGGTGCGATGCACACCCAGTGCACTGCGCACTGGGCT
Organism: Pinus tabuliformis; assembly: GCA_031772625.1. NCBI lineage: Eukaryota > Viridiplantae > Streptophyta > Pinopsida > Pinales > Pinaceae > Pinus > Pinus tabuliformis. The sequence continues at coordinate 598,741,361 of CM062805.1, read as the reverse complement.
TGGTGCGTGACGCACATAGCCAGGAGCATAAAATTTTGCCAAAACTACTTCGAATCTCGGTAGAGGCTAGCAAACAAGAGATTTTCAGAGCATCTACCAATTCCATTGGATTCAGAGGGCAGCATAAAACTCAGGGTACAAACAGCAGTAATGGCATCAGAAGTTTCATCAAAGTATGAGGAGGGGACCCACAGTGACACATCTTCAGGAGAGAGGGCCCATAGGAGACATCACCGGAGCGGAAAACATCTTAGAGATGAGCCAAACACCCTCACTGAGCCGCAGGCATGCCCGCTTGCCATGTCTTGTTTCCAGCACTTGGCCTATTATGAATTTTGTCAAAGGGTGGCAAATTTCAGAGTCCATCATGAGTTGGCCCATATTTTTGCACTTCATCTACAAGGAGGTCAATCTGTCCTGGCTGGGGTCCCTTTCACATTGACACCGGAAACCATATCAGTGGAAACAGGAATACCAAACATTGGGGAACAGTGGCATAACAAAAAGAAGGTGGAGATGCATCATTATGAGCCTTACATTAGGAACAGCTGCTTGAGCCAGCTCACCAGAGTTTTTCCACTCAGATTTTTGAGGGATGAGTATGCCCCAATCATGAGATTGATCATGAAGTATTTTAGCTGCGAGGGGAGGTTTTCTCGCCTTTATGCATATCACATCAGGTTGCTCATGCACTTCGCCAGGGTGCGGATGATGAGCCTCCCATTTTTCATTTGCAACAACATTGAGAAGATGAAAAACTTCATGCAGCGCAAGACCCCTCGACAGCAGCTAAACAGTGTCTATCATTTTGCTTTCATCTGGATTTTGGTGGACCATCAATTGGGATTGCAGGGTATTGCTTCGGAGGACTTCATATCCCGTGATTTCTTCAGCGCTCCACCGGTGGTATCAGAGGCAGAGCACGAGGTGGTGGGTCCTTCACATCAGTTTGAGCGACATGAGACTACCACCATGCCAGTATACATCACATACGAGAAGGGCATTAGACCGTTGTTCGCAGCAGCAAAGCGAGTGTTATCTCCACCCGGGGTGGAAGGGGACTCGCTTCTGACATCAGCACCACAGGAGCAGGGTAAGGGCAAGGAGCCAGTGCAGGAGGAAGGGACATTAGGTGAGCGAGAGACTGAGTTTTTTCTCCTCCAGGATGATGAGACAGATGCAGAACCTACGAATGCTGAGCTGGGAGAGATCATTCAGGAGCAGTAATCAGTGATTGAGAACCTATCCCTGGACTTGGAGAGGGCCAAGTGGAACGTGCAGTATCTGGAGCAGAGGAACAAACAACTTGAGGATCAGCTAGCTGAGATAGAGTTGTAAATGATCAAGGAAAACCGGCAACACATCTTGGCAGCACAAGGCAGACCTATGGAGCAAAGAGACGAGGACTGGGAGTATGTGTTAGAGAAAGTGAACGTTCACTTGGAACAGCAGTTGGATAAGGCTAACAGGGAGAAAGACATGCTAAGGCGCATGAACATGAGCTCCAAAGCAAGAATTAGGAGCCTAAAGGCAAAATTGAGCAAAGCGACAAAAGAGGCAAATGAGGCAAAGGAGGCAAAGGAGCAAGATCGGATTTGAATATTAGCTGAGGCTTCCTTGGCATAGCATAGCACTTCATAGGGAACCTCCATCCCAAATTTCAAAAAATTTGGGCAAATTCTGGTTACAGGCAAATTTTTTGGACAAAAAACAGGAAATTCCTCTCTGTGCGCCGCGCACTGGCGCGACGCTAAAATTCTAGGGCTCCAATGAAGAAACTACTTGCATATTTGGATTCAACATCGAAATTTACGACTATTGGTGTCCGGGCAAGAGATTTTGACAAGATCTGGGTCTCCTAAAGGTCAAAAAACACCCAAAAATGGCCTCTGCCACTTTTTTGACACACAGAAAGCAGTCTTGGGAGAATGAAGATTTGGAGAGGCAAATGAGCACCCAATTTGGAAATTCTAGTGGGGTTAGAAAGTAGACAGGATAGGATTTCCAACAAGCCCACTTGGGCACATTTTGGACACCTTCACGTGCCCCAAAATAGGCTCCAAAGTGATGCGATGCACAGAGAATTTGGCGCGGCCCACAGAGGAAAAAACTGCCAATTTGCTCCCGTTTCACGAAATTTCGGGTCGCGACTTCTCCAAGTGGGCCCGGTCATCTACACTTCGGTTTTTTGGCACCAAAGGTGGCATTTAAAGAGTTTTTTCTCCAGATGGGCTTCTATCCAAGTGGCAAAGGAAGGCAAACGGTCACCCCAATGCCAAATGTCATGATTGCAGCATTGCACCTGTAGCTGATGGTTGGCTATCCATCTCCATTACGCAATGATTCGAGTAACTCCCCAACCCTTGGGCATTCTATCTCTTCCTCACACATTCTATATATTGTATGCAAGTTATTTGCAAAGGGTTGGCTGGCTTGTAACTTCTGGGAGACTGTGGGAAAGAAACTCTGTTTCTGCACTATGTATTTTTGACAGAGAATTAATGAAAGGCAGCGGCTCTGTTTCATGAGATTCTTGTGGTTGTGAGTGTAGAAAATGTGTTCTTATGTTCCATATGTATCTTTTTATGTTTCATAATTCAATTCATGTTTCATTTCAGTGAAATTTTCTGAGTGAGATTAGGTAGAATTCAATTTATATTGCTCTGCCTGTGGGAAAATTTCATGTACAGTGTTATTCTTCTGTTGAAAAGGATTCATGCGACTATGCCCTTTTCACTTTCTTCAGCAATCTTTCCATTCCGCGTTACCTTAAACCGAAATTTCTGCTCTTTCCGCCTACCTTGCCTCACGGAATAATCTGTGCCTTCATATTCAATTCTCTGTTCTTTGCTGAGCGCCAATCCCATAAACATCCCAGAAGCTCAGTCATTCATAAAATTGTTTTCAAAATCCCTTTTCACGTACTAGCCTAAGTTAAATATTGCATTGTAAGTCATCTCAGACCATTTTTGCTTATCCATTCACTGAGCGTGAGTCGGAGAGAGCCCTCTCCTGCTCTGGTAGGGCTAGCTACCAGACTGAGCATGGTTTGTGGTTACCTTGAATTTTGCCTTCCTTCAGCCTAAGGCAGATTTAGGTGCTAACATAGTGGCGACTCTGCTGGGGACCAAAGTTGAAAATCAAATCCCCTTATTTCATAAGAATTCTAGGCTTCCGGATGACGAGGTTAGGATTGGAAAGGCTGAGTAAGTTGGTTGTGTCCCGTTATTTCTCTCAATAGGACGCTGGCTTCAAGACGATGTACCAGAGTGAATCCAGACCCGGACTCTCCTCATATTTATGAAAACCCCAATTTGATCCCAAGACTCCTTCGTCAAGAAAGCACCATAACTCCCGTGTTCAAATCCCATTCATGTCCCGACATTTTTGAGTATCTTGAAGAGCTTGAGTTTGACGAACGATTTGAGATATCACTGTTTGAATCTAAATCCGAAAGGGCTGTTGATTATACCGTCCCCAATCCGCAATTTCTTGTAGACCTTGAAACAGAAAGAGCCAATAGACTAATTGATAATTACATTGCAACACAGCCCCAAACTCCAAGTGCAAGCCCCTTGCAAACTGTGCACACTCCTCCAACACCTCCAAGGCCAAATCCACTGAGAATGATGGTTTCCCATTTCGCACCCCTTGTTCTGCCCCAAGGCCTAGATGACATGCCAAATGATTATCAAAGTAAAATCCCATTTTTTGATGGCACTCCTAACAGCATTACTGCTCAACAACATGTAGACAAAATGGCAGACTTCTATGAACTTCATGAGATCGATGTGGAGAATGTGGCAATGAGGCTCTTTGTACAAACATTTGCAGGTGATGTGAGGAAGTGGTTCAAAGGTTTGACGGCTGCAAGTATCACTACCTTGGCTGAGCTACAAAGACAATTTTTGAACCGATGGGAAGTGAAAAAGAATCCCCTTCAAATTCTTGCCGAATACGAGCAAATCAAATGGAATACCAGTGAGTCGGTCCAAGATTATTGTGTTAGATTTAATGCAGTCTACAATGAAATTCCAGACCATCTAAAGCCACCTGTGGGACTAGCGATGATGAAGTTTCCAGATGGTTTTGATTCTAATATGGCATACCAATTAAGAGAGAGAGAACCGGCTACAATGGAAGACATGCAGAAAATTGCGGTCAGCGTTGAGGAAAATCTGCTATCCAAAAGAGCTAGAGCGAAAGCAGAGAAGAAAACGACGGTGAAAGAAGAATCTTATTCAATGGATCAACTTCTCAAAAAGGTAGAGCAGATGCTTGAAAGGGTAAAACTTGATAAGCCAGAGCCACAAGTTAGGAATCCTAACTTTCATGGCCAACAACAGCCACAATATAGAATAAGACAAAGAGATCAGCGAACTCAAGAGCAGACAGCACAACAGCTGGTACAAACACCTTTGCAGCAGAATTTTGTGCATGGACCACAATCAAATGAGGATGGGAATGTAATAGGGGAGGAAAACCATCTCTTTACTCCAGATGAGCTGCCTACTTACATCATCGAAGAGGAAGAATGTGCAGTAAATTCAACTACACACCAAGACACTGATTTTATTCTAGCTAGCGACACCGTGTTGGAGGAAGAATCAGAAGAATATCAAAGGGGGTATATGAATGCTTTGTCCACACAACAGCAGCGATATTCCCTTAGAAACAAAGATGTGCCGGCCAAACCAATTCAGAAAAAGAAGGAGGGTGAAACAACAAAAAATGATTCATCAGCTACACAAAGAAAAGGAAAGGAGGCGGTTGGTCCGGAGAGTAGCAAATCAAAATCAGCAGAACAATCACAGCAACCAGCCACATCAAAAGAAAAGGAAAGGAAAGAGATCCCAGTCTAAGAGGTAGAAAAAAATCCCGCTTTTAGCCTAGAGAATAAGATTTCCAAGTTAAAGGTATCCATCCCTTTGACTGAAATAATGAAGAACAGCAGTTATAGAGGACATATTTCTAAAATGTTGAATTTGCACCCAATGTCCGACATGGTAAATGTAGAAGATGATCAGCCCGAAATGATTTTTGGACCATCAAGAAATGGTGAGTCTACTGAGAGTGATGTGCCACCCTTCTATATCAGTTTACGATTGCATGATTTTGTGTTACACAATGCCATGTTCGATTTCGGAGCTTCTCACAATCTCATGCCCAAGGCTATCATGGATAAGCTTGGTCTGGACATCGCCCGACAATTCATGATATCTATTCATTTGATTCCAGCAGAGTAAGATGTATAGGACTCATCAAAGACTTGGTTGTGAGTTTGGATCAGCTTCCTATGAAAAATGTTCTGATGGATGTGGTGGTAGTAGATATTCCTCCAAGGTTTGGCATGCTTCTTTCCAGGTCTTGGGTAGCGAAATGTAAAAGGAAACTATAGCTGGATTTCTCCTATGCAACAATCCCGGTGTTTGGACAAATGAGGAAGTTATACCGGGAACAAAAGATGAAATATATGATCACAAGCAAGGAGAAACTGATAAATCATCCTATTAACTATGTACATACAGATTTAGAGTCTTTTGTTTTGTTTTTAGATAGTTTAAATGAGATAGATAGTTAGATAGTAGAAGCAGATGACATTCCGGAAATAACAAAAAATTTCAGAGAAATCTTGAATAAAGAAGGACAACAAAAGCAACAAAAGATTGGGCAATCAGCTGAAAACGATGGACAACATGCAGACAAGGCATGGAAAACAGATTTCCAGCACTTACAAGAGGAGGAAGAAGGCTTGTGGACCATGGATTTCGATGGAGCAGTAGGGAATGATGGCGTTGGTATTGGTATTTGGGTACGCAGTCCTTTCTCCGCCCCAAACAAAGTGCCTAGCAGCGTGAGAGTTTGCTCTTACAAGCTGGCCTTTGAATGTTCAAATAATGAAGCTGAATATGAAGCTCTGATTGCTGGCCTGAAGATTCTTAGAAAGCTGAATGCAAAGAGGATTTCAGTATATGGCGACTCCGAGTTGGTAATAAAACAAGTCAGAGGTGAGTACCAAGCAAAACATCCTAGGATGCGGGCCTATCATAATGCAGTTTTAAACATCTTGAAGCTATTTTCAAAATACACCTTGACATGTGTGCCTCGAATACAAAATAGTATTGCTAATTCTCTTGCCAAGGCAGCGAGCAGCTTGAAGATCCCCATGAACTCCAGCAATAAATTTGAAATCCATGTCAAGCACCGTCCAACCATTCCAGACAATCAACGATATTGGCAAGTGTTTCAAGGTGATGAGGAGATTAAGGATTTTCTACTCAACAAAGGCAAGTTCAAAGAAACCTCAATTGATGTGGAAAACGATGAGGGTAAAGGGAATGGTACAGATGAAGTGCAGATCAATCAAATGGACGTATTACAGCTGAAGAATAACATCATTCCTAAAGGCTTGATACCCCTAGAGGAACTTTTTGATCAGGATGATGTAGCCCGCAAGCCAACATTGCAGCCGACAGAGAAGGGTGTAGAAGAGGTCAACATCGGTACAGCTGCCCATCCAAAGTTGGTAAAATTGTCCAAAGCATTACCACCAAAGATCAAGGACAAATATATCAGTTTTATGGCTTCATTTGCAGATGTATTTACTTGGGATTATTCTAATTTAAAGACCTATGATACAAATATCATTCAGCACACAATACCCATCAAGCCCAACCAAAAAACATTTAGACAAAAGCTGAGAAGGATAAATCCAAAGTTGCTACCATCCATCGAAAAAGAGGTAAATAGGTTGTGCAAGTCAGATATCATTGTGCCTATCAGATTTTTAGATTGGATATCTAACTTAGTACCTGTACGCAAGAAGACTGTGAGATCCGCCTATGCATTGATTTCAGAAATCTAAACAAGGTCTCATTGAAGGACAACTATCCGCTGCCCAAGATGGACCATATACTTCAGTGAGTAGTGGGGGAATCTCATATGTCGCTGCTTGATGGTTATTTCGGATATAACCAAATTTCCGTCCATGAAGATGATAGAGACAAGATAACATTCACCACTCCATGGGGAACCTTTCACTATGCCAAAATGCCATTCGGTTTAAAGAATGCAGGTGCCACATTTCAGCGGGCAATGGACTTGGCGTTTGCGAATGAGAAGGATGTGTTTTTGGTGGTGTACTTGGATGATTTGACGGTGTTTTCAAAGTCTGATGAAGAACACATGCATCACCTAAAAATTGTCTTTCAAAAATGCAGGAAATATGGTCTATCGCTGAATCCTAAGAAGAGCTTGTTCGCCATGGAGGAAGGCAAATTACTTGGGCACATCATTTCAAAGGATGGCATTCATATAGACCCAGCACATGTGCAAGCAATTCAGCAAATCGATCTGCCCAGGAACAAAAAGGAGATACAATCATTCAATGGTAAGATGAATTTTCTGCGTCGTTTTGTGCCTAATCTTGCAGAACACTTGAAAGAAATGACCAACATGCTTAAGAAGGACAGCCAGGTGAAATGGACAGAGGAGGCTGTAAAATCTTTCAACTTGGTCAAATTGGCCCTTTCTTCAGCTCCAGTTCTAGTTAGCCTGGACTACACTCAAGATTTCATATTGTTTTCATTTGCTTCTGAGCACACTATGGCAGTGGTATTATTACAGAAGAGGGATGATCATGAAAGACCCATTGCATTCTTTAGCAGGGCTATAAGGAATGCATCTTTGAAGTACAACATCATTGAGAAGCAAGCCCTGGCATTGGTGAAGGCATTGAAGGATTTCCGGGTGTATTTCCTACATTCTCACATTCTGGCCTATGTTCCTAATACTGCTATAAAAGATGTTTTAGTGCAGACCGATCCAGAAGGGAGAAGAGGCAAATGGATCGCAGCCTTGCTAGAATATGATGTGGAGATAAAGCCTACAAAGATGGTCAAAGGGCAGGGGTTGGCGAAGCTAATGGCTGAATCAAATTTGCATGCATTGGACATAAATCTGATCGTTGCCATGTCCGATGAGAATGAGGAAGGAACGTCAATTCAGGTATCTGAAATGTTTGCCTTGTCCCCATGGTATTCTGATATAATATATGTGTTGAAAAATCTATCACCATCGCCCGGCATGACTAGAAACAAAGCGAGAACACTCAAATTGAAGGCTGCCAAGTTTTTTATTTTGAATTCCGCACTGTATTGGAAAGATCCCGGTGGCATTTTGTTAAATTGTTTGGTGGTAGAGGAGGCAAAGAAAGTCATGGACGATTTCCACGGAGGAGAGTGTGGAGGTCATATTTTTTGGAAGTCAACAGCGAACAAAATTTTGAGAGCAGGGTACAACTGGCCTACTTTGTTTGCTGATGTGCATAAGATGGTCAAGAGTCGTCATAAATGTCAAATTTTCAAAGGAAAACAGAAATTTCAGCCTTTTCCACTTAAGCCTATTGAAGTGAGCACTCCATTCCAGCAGTGGGGGTTGGATTTCATAGGGGAAATTCATCCCGCCTATTCCGGACAGCATAGGTGGATCCTTACAGCGACGGACTATTTCACAAAATGGATTGAGGCAGCCCCTACTAGACAAGCGATGGACACGGTAATCATTTCATTTCTCGAAAATAACATCTTGTCTCGCTTTGGTTGTCCAAACAAATTAATCACTGATAATGAAACAGCTTTCAAATCGACAAGAATGGTAGAATTTTGTCATAAATATCACATAATTTTGGGTCATTCAACTGCCTATCATCCGCAAGGCAATGGATTGGCAGAATCTTCGAATAAATCTTTGGTCAACATCATCAAGAAGCTACTGGAAATAAATAAGAAGAGCTGGAACAAGAGGTTGGTCCATGCGCTTTGGGCAGATCGGATCAGTCAGAAAAAGTCTATTGGTATGTCACCGTTTGAGCTGGTTTATGGAGTGGACACAGTATTTCCTGCTTCTCTTGCTGCCTCGGTGGTCAAACTTCTTTAGGAGGCCAGCAGTGAGGAAGATCCCATGTAGAGAAGGCTGAATCAAATGATCCACTTGCAGCAAACAAGAGAAGAAGTTTTCAAAAACACATCCAAGTTACAGGAGAAGATAAAGAAAATCTATGACAGAAAAGCAAAAGCGGATAAATTTTAGTCGGATGATGTGGTGCTGAAGTGGGATGCAAGGAATGAAGAGAAAGGCAAGCACGGAAAGTTCAAAAATCTGTGGAAAGGTCCTTTCAAGATCGCAGCATACAGGGGTCAGAATGCCTTTCTTCTGAAGGAAATGAACGGGGAAGATTGTCTTAGAGGGTCGATCAATGGCCAACTGCTCAAGCGATATCACTGTTGATCTATTAACACTGCTTCCACTGTCATTGTAAATACCATTTTTATTTCAGTTTGGTTTCAGTTTGTAAAGTCAGTTTTTGAGTTATTTCAATGTCAAGTTTGAGTCGATTTCTTGGTTATTCCAGTTTTATAAATAAGTCAGAGTCCTGTGCTATTTATCAAAATGATGACTCCATAGCCCAATGGACAAAAGGCACTGTCTAGATCCTCCAGAGATCTACTGTTCTTGGCACCTCCAAGGAGCTACCATCCCCCATTGGAGCCAATGTTAGAGTCGGTCTGGTCAACCCTCCCTCAGAGATCAAAACTCTTTGTGCATTTCAATTTTAGGTGTCCCGCTCCATTCACTCAGCTGCATTCCGCTAGGGACATGCCATGATCTGATGGAGAAAGTCATGCTAGTCATGTTCCCTCATGTCTGGCCCCTGCTGGTTCAGGTCTTGGTCCATAATCACTTAAATTCATGATAGTCAAAGTTTGGTCCTATTACAGGACAAAGTAATCTTTTATGTTTGGGTCTAGGAAATCATCAATTTGGTCTTTGAAAAACATGTCCAGAACAAGCCATGTAGGCTAGAGGGAGACCTTATACAGCTATGGTTCAGAAAGCTTCATCATCACCTGAAGAGACTTCGACTGTTCTTCAAAGCTCTGTTTTGAAGAAAAGTCAAACAAGGTCAATTGTGAGAAATTTTTCCAAAAATCGCCAGTTGAATTTTTCAGATGCAGTCATGGTTTCCAGGGGCCAAATGCCCAGTCACACAGTCCCCGCAAAGAAATGCCAAAAATCCCATCATGTGAGCCAAAATTTCAAAGAAAAAATGAAAATCAGGGTATTTTAAAGTCAATGAAAAAAGTGCAAAACACAAACATTAGAAAGTGGGTTTTCAAAGAAGAAAAAATCAAACCCATCTCTCCCAAGCCTATATATACTTGTTTTTGCCCAAATCAAAGCCATTGTGCTCTTGTAAGACTTGGAGAGACATTCCAAAGGTGAGAGAGCGAAATCGCGAGAGTTTGGGTGAAGGAGAGCTAGTTTTTAAGGAGCGTGGCACATACACCAGGGAGCACGGCGCACACAGAGGGCGTGGCGCACGCACAGCCTGCCCGACATTCAGTGTTCTCAAGGGCGTGACGCACACCCGGCACACTGAGCACTGGGCTTGGCGCGCGACGCACACAACCAGGAGCATAAAATTTTTCCAAAACTAGTTCAAATCTCGGTGGAGGCTAGAAAACAAGAGATTTTTAGAGCATCTACGAGTTCCATTGGATTCAGAGGCAGCATAAAAATCAGGGTACAAACAATAGTAATGGCATCAGAATTTTCATCAAAGTATGAGGAGGGGATCCACAGTGACACATCTTTAGGAGAGAGGGCCCATAGAGACATCATCGGAGTGGCAGACATCTTAGAGATGAGCCAAACACCCTCACTGAGCTGCAGGCATGCCCCCTTGCCATGTCTTATTTCCAGCACTTGGCCTGTTATGAATTTTTTCAAAGGGTGGCAAATGTTAGAGTCCATCATGAGTTGGCCCGTCTTTTTGCACTTCATCTACAAGGAGGTCAATCTATCCTGGCTAGGGTCCCTTTCACATTGACACCGGAAACCATATCAGTGGCAACAGGAATACTAAACATTAGGGAACAGTGGCGTAAGAAAAAGAAGGTGGAGAGGCATCATTATGAGCCTTACATCAAGAACAGCTGCTTGAGCCAGCTCACCAGAGTTTTTCCATTCAGTTTTTTGAGGGATGAGTATGCCCCACTCATGAGATTGATCATGAAGTATTTTAGCTGCGAGGGGAGGTTTTCTCACCTTTATGCATATCACATCAGGTTGCTCATGCACTTCACCAGGGTGCGGATGATGAGCCTCCCATTTTTCATTTGCAAAAACATTGAGAAGATGAAAAACTTCATGCAGCGTAAGACCCCTCGACAACAGCTAAACAATGTCTATCATTTTTCTCTCATCCGGATTTTGGTGGACCATCAGTTGGGATTACAGGGTATTGCTTGGGAGGACTTCATCTCCCATGATTTATTCAGCGCTCCACCGATGGTATCAGAGGTAGAGCATGAGGTGGGGGGTCCTTCACATTAGTTTGAGCGCCATGAGACTGCCACCATGCCAGTATACATGACATACCAGAAGGGCAGTAGACCGTTGTTTGCAACAGCAAAGCGAGTGTTATCTCCACCCGGGGTGGAAGGGGCCTCGCTTCCGACATCAGCACCACAGGAGCAGGGTAAGGGCAAGGAGCTAGTGCAAGAGGAAGGGCCATCAGGTGAGCGAGAGACCGAGTTTGTTCTCCTCCAGGATGATGAGATAGATGCCGAACCTATGAATACTGAGCTGGGAGAGATCATTCAGGAGCAGCAATCAGTGATTGAGAACCTATCCCTAGACTTGGAGAGGGCCAAGTGGAACGTGCAGTATCTGGTGTAGAGGAACAAACAACTTGAGGATCGGCTAGCTCAGATAGAGTTGCAAATGATCAAGGAAAACCGACAACACATCCTGGCAGCACAAGGCAGACCTATGGAGCAAAGAGACGAGGATCGGGAGTATGTGTTAGAGAAAGTGAATGTTCACTTGGAGCAGTGGTTGGATAAGGCTAACAAGGAGAAAGACATGCTGAGGTGCATGACCCACCACTAAATGGCCCGAAACATGAGCTCGAAAGCAAGAATCAGGAGCCTAAAGGCAAAATTGAGCAAAGCGACAAAAGAGGCAAAGGAGGCAAAGGAGGCAAAGCAGCAAGATCAGCTTCGAATATTGGCTAAGGCTTCCTTGGCACAGCATGGCACTTCATAGGGAGCCTCCATCCCAAATTTCAAAAAATTTGGGCAAATTTTGGTCACAGGCAAATTTTTTGGACAAAAAACAGGAAATTCCTCTCTCTGCGCCTCGCCACTGGCGCAACGCTAAAATTCTAGGGCTCCAATGAAGAAACCTCTTGCATATTTGGATTCAGCATCGAAAATTATGACTACTGGTGTCCGGGCAAGAGATTTTGACAAGATCTGGGTCTCCTAAAGGTCAAAAAACACCCAAAAATGGCCTCTCTGCCACTTTTTTGACACACAGAAATCAGTCTTGGCAGAATGAAGATTTGGAGGGGAAAATGAGCACCAAATTTGGAAATTCTAGTGGGGTTAGAAAGTAGACAGGACAGGCTTTTGAAAAAGCCTACTTGGGCACATTTTGGACACCTGCAAGTGCCCCAAAGTAGGATCCAAAGTGGCACGACGCACAGAGAATTTGGCGCGGCGCACAGAGGAAAAAACTGCCAATTTGCTCCCGTTTCACGAAATTTCGGGTTGCGACTTCTCCAAGTGGGCCTGGTCATCTACACTTCGGTTTTTTGGCACCAAAGGCGGAATTTAAAGATTTTTTTTCTCCAGATGGGCTTCTATCCAAGTGGCGAAGGAAGGCAAACGGTCACCCCAATACCAAATGTCATGTTTGCAGTGCTGCACCTGTAGCTGATGGTTGGCTCTCCATCTCCATTTCGCAATGATTCGAGTAACTCCCCAACCCTTGGGCATTCTATCTCTTCCTCACACATTCTATATATTTTATGCAAGTTATTTGCAAAGGGTTGGCTGGCTTGTAACTTCTGGGAGACTGTGGGAAAGAAACTTCGTTTCTGCATTGTGTATTTTTGACAGAGAATTAATGAAAGGAAGCGGCTCTGTTTCATGAGATTATTGTGGTTGTGAGTGTAGCAAATGTGTTCTTATGTTCCATATGTATCTTTTTATGTTTCATAATTCAATTCATGTTTCATTTCAGTGAAATTTTCTAAGTGAGATTAGGTATAATTCAATTTATATTGCTCTGCCTGTGGGAAAATTTCATGTACAGTGTTATTCTTCTGTTGAAAAGGATTCATGCGACTATGCCCTTTTCACTTTCTTCAACAATATTTCCATTCCACATTACCTTAAACCGAAATTTCTGCTCTTTCTGCCTACCTTGCCTCACAGAATAATCTGTGCCTTCATATTCAATTCTCTGTTCTTTGCTGAGCGCCAGTCCCATAAACATCCCAGAAGCTCGGTCATTCGTAAAATTGTTTTCAAAATCCCTTTTCACGTACTAGCCTAAGGTAAATATTGCATTGTAAGTCATCTCAGACCATTTTTGCTTATCCATTCACTTAGCATGACTCGGAGAGAGCCCTCTCCTGCTCTGGTAGGGCTAGCTACCAGACTGAGCGTTGTTTGTGGTTACCCTGAATTTTGCCTTCCTTCAGCCTAAGGCAGATTTTGGTGCTAACACACGGCATGGGTCCAACTGCGTCCGAGTAGAAGATTGTAGTTAATATTACCATTAACGATCTCTACTTTGACGTGTACTCTCTTGATTTCCAAATTTATGGCATGGTTGGGAAGGACACCAAATGGTCGTGAATCATGTCCGTCAAAAGCTTCGAAAGTGTTAAGGGACGGGTTCAGAGTAGGAGAACCAATTTCCTTCCAATAAGCAATAGACATGATGCTAGTAGAATCACCTTCATTGATGACGGTCCTATGAATGGTTTCTCATTTTTGATCACCTGAATGAGAAAGGAAATCTGATGAGGTAAATGCGGAACATGGTTTTCCACATCAAAACAAATGATATTAGAGTTAGTTGGATCAATACCACCAATAGCAGACAATAACGATTTCCATTGAGAAGGACAGCTTTGAAGGACCTCAAGAGCAGACATAGCTAATGGCTCTTGAGCCAAATCTTCAACAATGTTATAATGTTGAGCGGCTCGAGCATTTTGATTATACGAGGAATTTCGTAGCATGCCTCAAGAAGGTGATCAAATGGCAGAATCAGGATTAGGTCGCTCTATATGGAGAGGACCATAACTGGATGGGGTAGAATAAGAAGGGGTACCTTCTTTCTCTTTCCTTGCTGTTAGGGTAGCGATTTGATAATATTTTGACTTGGTAGCCACATTAATCAGTGTATTTATCATGAACACTTGTCAACCTATGGAAGCGAACGACTCTGGCTGGTCTACCATTTGGGTCTGCTGATATGGAAAGGTCTCTTTCAGGACAACTGGGGTCCCTTTGAGCAAACGACTAACTTCGGATCATTTGGGACAATCCTTAGTATAGTGATCCTCCTCACAGATGAGGCATGGATATTTGGGCTTCTGCTGGGAAGAATCACCAGCAGAAGAATTAGGAGGTCCATGTTTCGGGGCATTAGCTTTACCGTTCCCTTTTTCTTTCTTCTTACCTTTAGAGTATTTGTTTGCTGTGGTAGACTGGACAACATGAACCTCTGAGGTTTTACCAGGGCTAGGTGAATTGCTAGAGGAATCATTAGAAGCAGTGTTGGAGACCGACTTCTATTTGGAAGTAGATTTGGTGGGGGTTTGAGTCACTGAACCAATTACTCCATCAATAGGAGGTGTAGCCGGAGACTTAGATGTCATCAGATCAGATGATGGTCTAGGCACATTGGGTAACATATCATATAATGTGCTGGATTGTGAATAGACGAGTTCTAGATAATGGGCACGTGCGATGGCTTGTTCCTCAGTGACGCATCCACCCATAGCAATGTCCTGAGAAATTTTGTTGACGAATGATTTGGTGAACCACTCAGTCAACAACTAATCAACAATATCAAACTTAATCAGGTGGCGCCTACGTCTCCATTCATGGATGTGATCAGAGATGTGGTTCACAGTGTCTTTCTTGAGCGATGTTAGTAGATGGATTCCAGTTTCATAGCGAACCAACAATTGGAAATGTGTGAGAAAGGCCATGGCGAGAGTGTTAAAGTCATGATAGGTATTTCAAGGTAGCTCGATATACCGCTTGGTTGCAGCACCTGTAAGAGTTTGTTGGAAAAGCTGAATATGAATGGAATCATCAACATAGGAATTTGAGGACCACCATAGGTGATATGTCATCAGATGGGCTTGTGGATTCTCTTTCGCTTTTCCTTCAAACTTCGGACAATCGCTTGGGATCTTGGACGGACTTGGAGGCCAATATGGCGAAAAAGAATTGGGTCATTTGTGAGCCTAGACACATTTGGTAACTCCAGTGTAGCCAAGAACAAAAATTGGGTATTGAAAGGCATTTGAGGTCGATAAGCGGGGCCAGGTGGCAGAACCCATCCATGCGAGTAAGGATTCTGTCCCCATAGTGGAGGGTTTTGTCCATATGGAATTTGATTTTTCCCCCACTATAGGTTACCTTGCCCGTAGGGAGGGTTATGACCTTGAAAGCCTTAAAATTTTCCAGCCATAGGCTGCTGATAAGCAACATACGGGTTAAAAGGCTATTGAGCCTGCTCACCTTGGGCATATGGATTTTGCACCTAATGTCCCTGAGCATAACGATTTTGAACTTGTTGCCCCTAGACAAAAGGGTTTTGGACCTGCTGCCTTTGGACATAAGTATTTTTCACTTGCCACCCTTGGACATAAGGATTTTGGACCTACTACCCATATACAAAAGGATGTTGAACCTATTGCCCTTAGACATAAGGATTTTACGACTGCTGCTGGAGGACTTGACCCTGACCTTACCCTTTCCCTTGCAAAGGTTGATGCTGTTGATATGAGTATAAGGGTTTTTGTTGCCCAGGTTGACCTTGCTGCTGAAAGGGCTGGCCTTGTGGCTGTAAAGGTTGTCCCTGCGGCTGCAGAGATAGACCTTGCAAGGACATAGGCTCGGAGGATTGTGGAGCATATTACATTTGTAGCTGCATGGTTTGCTATAACAGTTGCAAGGGTTTCCCTTGCGGTTGTTGTATTTGTCCTTGTTGTGGAATTATCTGGCCTTACTACTGCGTGGAAGGCCCTTGCTGCAACAAAGGTTGCCCTTGCTACTGCAGAAATTGTCCTTGCTACTGCAAGGGTACTTGAACAATTTCCGAAGTGACACCTAGAAAGTTCCCGAACTGTATTTGGCCATATCCGCCAGGCGCAGTGGACAGAACAGGCTGAACATAAGGTTCAGGTTGAGGGATGTAAGGGGGATTAACTATTGCTTGTGAACCATATGGAACATAAGGAGGTTGGTACTAAACTTGAGCCACATTAGGCTCCTAGTACTAGACGTTACGTGACCCAGATGGACCAACAGGGTTTGACTATTGGTACTGGATATTACTCGATCCAGCAGGACCAACATGGTTTACCCAAAGAGGGTTGGTTCATTCCAACCATCGGTGCAGGTAAATTCTCAGTGTGGACACAAACAATTCCTCTAGCCCGAGGAAGCGTGTCTAGCCACAAACAAACAAGCTATGGAAAACTTCCTTAAGCTAAAATCAAATAAGAGGGCATATCTCTTAGAAAACTATTCCCCTTGGTGATGATCATGCTTCCTTAATCCAGCTACTTTTCGTCTCCTTCCTTCGAGTACCTGAAAGAAGAAAACAAACAAGAACAACAAATGTGATAGCATACAAATTGCATTCAGCGTACTTAAGAGTTCAAGGGACATTAAGCCATCAAATGTAAGATAATATTTCAATGGAGGAAATAAAACAATAGTTGTATTCATATAAGTTCATAAAAAGATTATAACCAATGCATTGACGTTGTTGGTCTCCTCCGACATATCCGAGTTCCCACACTTCTGCTAGCATCTCATGGATAGTCCCAACAATGGAAGTTTTAAGGCTTCTTCCCTTTAGTCTCAAACCAAACCAAACACACTATTCTCCCTGAGACATAAACTAGAGAGCTACAAGCTATAGATGTCTTGCTGATTATTCAAGCTCCAAAAATACTAAGACTGAAAACTAGTGTAGCTTGTAAAAGGAGGGGTTTATATAGCTTGGATGGAGGGCATATGGTTCCTCTTATCATGGGAGAAGGCCTTATATCTTGGATTGGTTCCATCCTAATAGGGGAAAGGAGCCCAAACAGATTTCCTTGGCTCCATCCAACCCAACCATTTACCAGACTTCCGTTATGAGGCTTCTAGACCTGGAAGCTTCGACTCCATATTTAAAAAACTTTCCAAAAGAGGATTGGTGTGACTGAGAAAAGGCTCAGTAGCACCATACGACACTAGTCCTAGTTTTAATCTCTGTAAATCGGCATGAGGAGGAAATTGGTCATTAGCGTGAGTCTTGTAAACTAGGGTAAAAGGAAGATTCTTGGGAAATGATGCAAAAAGGAATCATTCTACTCATGAAGACGGACATAATGGGGAGTTTCTTCATATGGGAAATAATGTAGGGTTCACTGTAGAGGTCCTCCAAGATCGTGGCATGGGGAGTATAGGGACAGTGAAAAAATGCTCTGTAACAACTTGACATAGGAAAATAACCATGCTCATGGAGACCTATTTCATTTTTTAATGAGGTTGGCATAGTAAAGGAATTATCCTCACAACCCTTGTTTCATTTTTTAACGAGCTTGGCACAAGACAAGGAACTCTGCTCCATGGTCCTTGTTTCATTTTTTAATAAGCTTGACACAAGACAAGGAACTCTGCTCCTTGGTCCTTGTTTCGTTTTTTAACGAGCTTGACACAAGACAACGAACTCTGCTCCATATCCCTTGTTTCATTTTTTAGGGAGCTTGGCACAAGACAAGGAACTATACTCTGAACATTTGGATCACAAACCAAAAGAGGCCATGGCTTCTAGGAGGTTCTCATCAGATGGGAGAACTACACTCTGTAAGGGATTAAGGGATATATGTCTAGGGATCCAAACGAAAAAGCAGGTTCCAATGCCCCCATTACATGGTGTACTACATCACCTACTAGATCATCAGTAGACATGGGCATGCAACAGGTGGCCACATAATTAACCTATGGCAAGGGTGATACCGCTTGTATATGAGAACCATTTAGGGATGATGGCTGTGTGTATTTGATTGAAGACCGATGAATGTAAGCTGATCAATGATCACATTGCTTCTTTCATGTGGGAAACACATCACTCAGAAGAGATAATAAACAAGGGCTTCGAGGACATAAACATAGTGATGATTGAGGAGTAGATTAAAATCTAAAGGGCCTTGGACAATCATCATGTCTATATAGACAATCTTTCCTCACAAAGTAATAGGTAACTTAGGAAGGATCCCTAACAACTGATTGGTTCGTTTGTTAAAAGCTAACAGGTTCTGAGTGACAGAGACAAGTTGAGGATAACCTAAATCTTGCTAAGCACTTGAGGATATAATACTAACAAATGTGCCCTCATTTATGACTGTGCCAGGTACGGCCATATGGTAAGCCTATACTGTAATCTGGAAAGGCACATAAGACAAAAGGCGATATCCTGCTAGTTGACTCCAATCAAAAGAAGTGACCAAACTACTTGGAGGGGGTGTTGTAGGAACGGGAGAGCTGCTCTCTTTCTCTATGGGAACAAGATAATTGCTCGCATGCACCTTGGGAATAGGAGGATTTACCTCCAATTCATTTGAAACTAAAGAAACCAGAAGAACTTGAGGGGTATGGGGTTCACTCTCTACCTAAAAGGTATAGTTAACTGAAGGTGGAGTCAAATATACCTTTTACTCAACCAATGGTTGGTGGAGAATGGACTCACGAGACTCACTTTTAGAGAGAGTGAGGTTGACCAAAGATGACTTTTGACCAATCACTGGATCAACTAGTGAAGGATCAGGGGAAAGATTTCGATACCCAGTTGGAAGATGAGGTTGAGAAGCTGTAAGGTTTTCCAACTCTTTAGAAGCATCATCCATAAAAGGACAAAGGTGAATGGGATGATTACCTTTAGACAACTTATAAGGAAATTTGACTTTTCCCTTTTTCCCATGAGCTTTACTGTTACTAGTTGAAGGTTTATCACGAGCATGATTGCCGGACGCTGATGACAAAGGTTGATGTGAATCTGTGGACCAAACTTCTAATACTTTGGGAATACTAGGACAATTCCAAAGAAGGTGGTCACCCTTACATAACATACAAGTTAATTTTACTCTCTGAGACAAGTTGGAATATTTTTCTACAGTAGTTGCATCCATAGCAATGACTTCTTGGTTGTCACCTTGCTCATTTTGCTTCTTCTTATTCGTCCTCTTCTTCTTCTTCTTCTTATCTTCCCGGTTAATAGAATCTAAACTTTCACTAGGCGAAGAGGAAGAATGAGGTGAAGAAATAGGTGAAGAACAGAAGGGGTCAACTTTAGGATCAAAATGAGGTTGATGTTGTTCAGGTGGAGGAGAACTTGGTTGAAAAATAGTTTGGACGCTCGGAACCATCGAGGTCGAAAATAACCAAATTGGTAGACCAATGGTTAATCCAGGAAGGGACAACATTTCCATATAGGGAGCACCAGTATTTCTGAAAGAAGGAAAAGGACTAGGATTCTCATCAGAGGGGCTTCCTTGACTAGTAGACTCAGGAAATGTTTCCATTGGAATCAACCTAATATCTACTAAGGAGAATTTCCAAAGGAAGGATGTTGTTCCACGGTCAATTAATTTTAGAATTGAAACAAAAACCTAGGCTTTCCATGTTTCAAGAGTCAAGAAAAGGATGAAAGGGTGACTCTAGTCACTTTCGTTGGCTTAGAGAGCTTGAAAGGACAAGTAGTCGATGATATTTTCAAATTTAAGGAGTCAAAAAAGATTGAAATGACCACCCGGTGACTTTAGGAAGAAAGGAGTACCAAGTAACTGTGAACTGTAATATACACCTTGGAAAATAAATTTACGAAGGACTTAATGGACGTGCAGACAATCTCCTCAAATGTTGTGTTCAATGTATCACGTTTATAGGTGGAAAGACATGGCTTCCTATGGATAAATGTTTGCAACCTATGAGGGTCTCTCTTTACATACTCAAAGTTACGGGGAACACAAGTCTGTGCTAGTGCTATCTAATGCAAGAGCGAACGACAGCTGCTAAGTTTTAAAGACGCTGGAACACGTCTCTAGCCTAGACCACTAAGTATGAAGCGTTAATGTTTTAAATCCTCCTTAGATTAATTGATAGATTTTAAGTTTTTATCTTCAATTAAGTTTTGGTTTTAACGCCTTAATGTTTTCACCTGAACACCTATGATGCAACCATATGAGAAGAGGAAAACTTTCATCTCAATTAAAGTTAGACTAACCAAGGGAAGATATTTCAACCAATAATGCATCAAACAAAATGCATCATGAAAAATGCCTTCTACTAAATTTCACTTTCGTCTTCCAAATGCAAAATGTGAAAACAAAATCTAATCTTTCATTTCACTAAATGCAATGCCAAAAGTGAAAATGACCTTGACTTCTAACTATCCTAAATGCAACTTTTTCAAAAGTAAAATGATTTTACTTTACAAATATGCACTTAGATTAATTATGATTTTCTTTCCATTTTGAATGATTTGATGCACCTAATACATTTTTTAGCTTTCAATCACTGAAAAATGTGATCTATTCTCAATGATGAACCTCAAAAAATAACTTTTCAATGAAACTAATCATATGCATTTTCATGAAAAATAAATTTCGAAATAAAATCTAAGACAAATGAAAAATGATGTTTTCAATGATTTTGATAGAAAACAACATTCAATCAATCGGCAAAACAAGTACTCAACTACACCAACAAGAAACAAGTGATGACTAATTGACTAGAAGCCCTAGAACTCAATCAGTTTTCACTTGAAATCTAATCAGACAAATTTTACAAATTAATGAAGAAAATCAATCAAAAACACCATAGACACTCTGGAAAATCACTGATAGAAGACACAAAGACTGAAAACAAGAAGAAAATCCCTATTTTCTCTTATACTCTGGGATCATCATGCCTGTCATAGGAAAAAAACAGTAATCGCGACTGTAATTAAAAATTATGTGATGTCATCGCGACTTTGAGAGCGAAACTCACGATGGGCGAGAAAATGAAGAAAAAATAATAAATCTTCAAGACTAGACAAAAATCAATGCTCTCAAGCAATCACCAGCAAGTGAAAATAGTTACAGAAAATCAAACAAGCTAGAAAAATGATGGTTGGTCAAACTCGTCAAAAAAGCAAGGTGAAGGATCGAATGGAAAGAATCATAGGCTCCCCAATGGAGACGCCATTGTTTTGACAAAGTAATCCTCTCTGTAGATAGAGACGATCCCTTTAGCCCAATGAGTGGGTCTAGCAACTGAAGTGACAATCAACTAGACATATTCCTAGGTTACAATTGAAAATAAGAATGAAAGAGATGGCCTACCTCGTTCTGATGCTATTCCGATATCCTTTATTGAGGAACCTGAACCACTTGTATCACAGGCTAGTTCTTGCTTCTCTTAGTGTTTATGTACCTACACAAGTGATCATGACACAACAAGGCATCCCAAAACGAATAGCAAATCCAATAGCAACCTACTTAACTAATCAAGGAATGTCAAGCTAAATGATACATGAACAAATGAATTTTGGGAAGATGAACCAACAATTGTGTATTATTAGAAAATAATGGGAATCTTACAACCAAAGCCTTGATGTTGTTAGGATTTCCTTGAGTGGTAATCCATGTCCAAGACAAGAACTCTCCAAACACTCGTTCTCCAAGTCAAATCAATAGCCTCTAAGCACAATCATAGCAATAAGGGTGCAAATAGGCATAGACCAACCCAACCTCTAACCATTTGGGAATGGGAGAAGATGAATATATAGGCAAGGAAAGGGAGTTAGGATCTCTCCAAAGATAGGAGTAGGTCCTTATCTCAAGGGGGTAGTTCATAGGGATAATACCAAGAGGCCAAGTTGGGAGAATTTGACCTCATCTATGCCAAACAACCTCCAGCTCACCGCTCTGGAAGCTTCTAGATCATGAAGCTTCTCATCCTCTTGGGAAAATTTCCTTTTTGAGGATCATCACGGGTATACAAGGGAACAAACCGATGCCATCGCAAGTCAAGCATGATGCAATAAGCGACCATCGTGGTTCTTAGCCTCATAAGAGCGATGAGTCTCAAAGTTAGGGTTTTAGAGCTATTTATTCAGGGGAAATCTCAAGGCATTTTCCAATCAATGTTTTAGGGAGGATATGAGCTACATATCTGAATAATTACACTGCATAATGGTCATGTTTCGAGCACTTCAGGGTATGTCATGGGGAAGTGCAGGAAGTGTGACAAAATATTGTGTGACAGGAATGCTTAGCAATTTCAACACTGTACTTGCAGCCCGTCAATGTATTTTTGCTTCACATGATACCATCTTTTTTATACCATATACATCCTCTCCAACGAATACTCCTAATTTCCTATTATTTCTCTCTCTTTAGTAAATTTTCATACAAATGTACCAATTCAAATAACTAAGATGCCAAAGTGATATCATTGGTTACCACTTTTTTTTGGTCTACAATTCTCTTTAAGAGGCTTTGAGAATAACCAACAAACCAAAGTGACAAAAACTTGTTTTGGCTTTCGAGATTTCCTTCACCAACTTCAAGATTTCCAGCTGAATTAACCTTAAACTTTAACAATCAACGTAGAGAGTGATATTCTATCTTCTCCTCTAGTGTACATTGTAGTGTTGGATCACAACCTGTACCTATTGTATATTCATAAATTATACCTATTGTATATCCTTTTTCTAGCTCCAAATGTGTAAATATCTGTGTCATTGAACATTATCAACTAATCCTTTAACACTACTCTTTCAAGCTTTCTCATCACTTTAATTTGTGCATTGAATTTATTACCGCTATTTTATTTAATCATTGTTTGGTTTACCTTAGTCTAATACTATCACATATATAATAAGTTTGGTACCTAATAACATCATTTTGGCAAGGCCCTACCTGCAAGAAGAATATGCAGAATATAGAGGTTGATCAGTTGCATAGGCATTTGGTAACAAGTGGTTAAACAAAACCACCCATTAATAAATGATTGAATCAGGCATAAGAATATGCCTACTACAAATGCTTCTATTATCTAAAGACCTTTACTTTCAGATAAAGGACTTTTGTTCTACTTGCTTTTATTTGTCTTAGTAATTTTTGTGTAGTCTTGATCTTTCTAGAAAAGCAGGATAAATGTAAAACTGAATGAGTCGAGCAATCCTTACAATACCATCCAAAGTTGAAGCTTTATAGACCTGTAGGAAGCCAACAGAGTTCTGTACCAATAATAGTAGGTATGTACCTCTGGTACCAACTCATTTTGAAAGAAGAAGAACATATATTCATAATCATACATCATTAGGATGTGATAAGAGGAACATAGTCTTGGACTATGCCAGCTTCGCCCATCAGTCCTAACCCTACAACATTCAAAAGCCCATTCCTCCACACATGTATGTCTGCCATTTCAAACCTCTAAGCATTATTGTTGTTACATATATTTTGTTAATGCAAATTCTTCATTTGAGGTGCATTGTTACAATTCCCATTTTTGTTTTTGGAGAAAGGAGAGTACCTAATTATTAATTTTTAGTGGAAATGAGTGTATGAATGTAGAATGAAATCCTTCGCATAAGGATATTCCACTACAAAATTATAAGTGCGAACACAAACAATTCCTCTAGCCCAACAACGAGTCTAGCCATAAACAAGACATTCTATGGAAGATTTCCTTAGATTAGAACCAATTAAGAGGGCCTACATCTTAGTACGCTTATCCCGTTTGGTGATGGCCTTGCTTGCTCGCTCCAGCTATCTCATTTTTGCTTCTTCGAACACCTTAAACAAGTAAACAACAAAAAACAACAACCGTGATAATAGACAAATTTTAATTCAAACTACTTAACAAGTCAAGAATCATTAATCCATAAACATGTGAGATGACACATTATGTAGGAAATCAATCGATAGTTGCATATATATTAAATCAGCAAGAGATTACAACCATTGTCTTGATATTGTTGTTCTCCTCTGACAAAACCAGGTTCCCACACACTACTGTTAGAATCCCATGATGGCCTCAAAAATGATAGTTTTAAGGCTCTTCCCTTTAGTCTTCACACTAAACCAAATTCACACTTTTCCCTCACACACAACTAGAGAGCTACAACAATGAATAGCTTGCTGTTTACTCCAAACTTAATTACCACTAGCACACCAACATTAACACTAGCTTGTGCTTGGGAAAAAGGGAGGTTTATATAGCATGAATGGATGGGATATGGTTCCTCTTCTCATGGTAGAGGGTCTTATCTCTTGAGGTACTTCCATCCTTATAGGGGAAAGGAGCCTAAACTGACATCCTCAACTCTATCTAACTCAACCATCTACCAGACTTCCATTACGAAGCTTCTAGATCTGGAAGCTTCTGCTCCTTATTTAAAAAACTTTCCAAAAGAGGATCGGCGTGACTGGAACAAGGCTGAGTCTCTCCGATCGGTGCTAGGGACAATTCTAATCCCTGCATATCGGCACGAGGAGAACAAGGGTCATTAGCGTCAGTCTTGTAAACTGGGAAAAATAGAATATTTTTGGGAAATGATGGAAAAGAGAATTGTTCTACTCATGAAGAGGGACACAATGGGAGTTTCTTCATGAAGGGAAAGCATGTAGGGTTCACTGTAGAGCTCCTCTAGGATCAAGGAATAGGGAGTATAGGTATAGTGACAAAATTCTATGTAACAGATGCCCCCTAAAGAGTGAAGTCCGAACTAGAGTGAGGGATGAAATTCTTTATGAATCAGTGTGGGGAACTAGAGTCTGTCATCAGAAAACCCGTAAGCAAGTATAGATACATATACATAACTGAAAACTCTATCAAATGATAAATGAATCGTGGCATAGACATAGCCATCCAGAGAATGATCATGTAAATGGATCTAGGCATGGGCACAACCATCCCATAAAGAGGATCATATTGAAACCAAGGTATGGTCACAACCATCCAATAATGATAAGGATCACATATGATAACTCATGGTTTGGTCGCATCTATCCATCTAAGAGAGACATGTATATCAACATAACCATGTCACACCGCTTTGTAACTTGGACTTTTGTAATTTGAGCCCAGTGTCTTGGGATCCAACATGACCCGATCAAAGTACAATTTGTAACATGTGTATAGAAGTGTTGACATCGAACATGCTAGAAAATCACTTGATTAGCAGTCAATGATGTGAACTGTTAACAAGCACGAGAGAAACCACCAACAATGACAATGGTCCTCAAGATGATATTAGCACAATTCACGGAATGTGAAAAGAGGAGTTGAAGTCGAACACCCATGAAATCACCCGATAAAAAGCCAATGATGTGAACTTGTCATTGAGCATGAAGAACTTGCCATTAGGGCATGCAAGCTCTAAGGTACTAAAAGGAGTCTCTCGGTCAACTTCCTGGATAATGAGCTGAAGTCGACAGGAAGTGACTGTGTCAAAGGAGGGCCATAAGGTATCCCACATCATTGACACCAGACAGAGGGATTCAAAATGATTTTGGATGATACAGAGAATCAGGGGTAAGTGTAATTGTAGAAGGAAAACTCTTGAACATATTGGTGACACGACTAGAAGTTTGGAAAATTTTGGATCCATAGGATCGGTGGTCATGATGACGTGGCAGAGATCAAATGGAAGGCAAAAATGAATGACCCAACCTAGGAAGGCCAACAATAAAAAGGAGGATACCCAATCTCGACATGAAGAAAAAAGTGTCATGTTCAGGAGTGAGTCGCCGACACAACTGATTAGATTTCCAAATTTTCCCCCACCATTCCTGGCAGGTACCCAGTTATTTTTTAATCGCAAGCTTGAAGGGGATAGCATATGATTGCACTGTAAGTTCATCCTTCAGACGAATCTGACCCAGTAAGTTTAATGAGCCCTAGGAAGGAGAAGCTCATGTTCATCATGGTGATGAATCCGATGTCATTGTATGTTTTAACGAGTCCGAAAAAGGTGTAATTAAGTATCTTTTTCATGTTTAGAGAGCTTGAAAAAGACACGGAAAAGAAAACTCCACATGGTCCCTTTTCGTACAATTGTGTCTCTTGAGCCCGTAAGGGTAGAAAAGAATACTTGAGAGAACTGCTTGACCATTTCAGTTAAGGAGTACATTTTTCGTAAATAGTGCATCCTAACTTGAAAAAGGGGTAAATGTATACTGGGTGCACGACGTTTCACATCCATTAACGAGTTCGAAATGACAAGGCCTCGGATATATTTTCATGTCTAAAGGGTTGGAAAAGAGCTTGAAAGCGGACCCCCAATTTTATTCTCTTTTACGAGTCAAAAAGGAAAAATACTCAGCAATATTTTCATTTGAAATTTATGAGTTGAGAAAAGAGCCAAAACGTGACTCGGCATCATCATCGAACATCCATCACCTGTTGCTGCATAAAAAGGTAAAGTGCATTATCCAATTATTGAGGCAAAATAGGTCAAATTACTTAAAAAACCCTAATATTTCATGAAAAATTGAATAAAATGAGGGAAAAGTAAATATTTTTTACCATTTACCATTTTACCTTGCTGTGAAAAACTTTTCACCCACTTTTTCCCTAATTTTTTCGGAGCAGATTGTGGGAGATTTGGGAGGCTAGTCACTGATCCGCCATTTGTAGGTAAGACCCAAGTCCCTAAGCTCCATTTCCATACTGTTTATTCCTTCTTTCATCCATTTTTTGGATTTCTAAGGGAGATTTTGGCAAAAAAAATCACCTAACCATGCCGTCGGCACAACTATTTTTAAAACAAGTGCACCGGCACCTTGAATAAGGAAAAAGCCATTTTCATCTCAAAACCACCATTTGAATCCAAAGTCCACTTGCCAAAGATGATTATTGACTTGAATACATGGTTTTTGTAGGAAGGAATTGTCAAAAATGGTAGACTGGAAAGAACGTGAGCATGAAGATGTGGACACCCAGGCACTTAATGATCCAAATTTCCTGAATGCTTTGATGATTTGTGGGCTCCTCAAGTTCTTTCTCACACCAGGGATGCGGGCTCAACCTGAGCTACTTCGATACCTAATTAGTCTCTAGGACATAAATCGGGAAATATTCATCATTGGTGACTAGGAGTTGGAGTTAGAAACTTCAAACATATATTTCATCATAGGATTGTCCTAGAGAGGGGAACTAGTCAACCTATATGGGTCACGACCGATTGGGGCAAGCATATCCATGCTACTTTCCGAACATTTCCTAGAAGCCCTGAAATAAAAGAGTGGCAAGATTGAGATTGCCATTGTACAAGATATGACACTGAGAGTGATATTGTTCACTATGAAAAGAGTGGTGGGGTCCCAAGCCGTGCATGAGACTAACAAGTCGAAATTTCTATATGCTATCAATTGTACAGCACCGACGATATTCAATTGGGCAGAATCCATGAAGATCAACGTAAAACACCAGCTCACAAAAGCTAAGGCGGGGAATCTGAAGTAATCTTGCTTAGGATTTGTACTAGTGACCTTTTTCTTGGAACGGGGGTTGTTTTTCGAGTACCAACTGACTCAGGTAGATTCGCTTATGCCATGAGACCCACGGATGGCCCGTTGGAGTCGTTTGATGCCTAGGATCACTGGGGGCTGGCATATGTCCTATAGGCCTACCTTCTTTTCATGGCTATGATGACAACAAATCATAGTGGAGGACTGGCCATACAGCGGTATAGACTTCCATGGAGATCCAGACATGCCACTGCCAGATGGGGAGGATTTCGATGACGCAGGTAAAAAATAATTTTTAATTTTGTGATTTTTTAATTATTTTTTTATATATATGTGTTTATAACATTTTGTTTTATCGATGCAGATGTTGGACCAGAGCGTCTTGTAGCGATGTCCCTGATAGCCAGGGGCGTCGCTCACCGGTTTGATGTCGCTCCTTATCAGGAGGGGAGTGACAACGAGGAGGAGATCACGATGAACCCTGAGGGGTTGACATGGTATCCTAGAGTATGCCCGGGTGGGAGACATCCCGTGCCAGTACCAGAGGCATATGGTGGGAGTATCAAACCATATCCACCAATTTTTGACTCGTGTTGAATGAGCAGTTTCATGCTATCACACTCACCATGCTGATTAGTTCCT
Source organism: Pinus tabuliformis (assembly GCA_031772625.1). Taxonomy (NCBI): domain Eukaryota; kingdom Viridiplantae; phylum Streptophyta; class Pinopsida; order Pinales; family Pinaceae; genus Pinus; species Pinus tabuliformis. Next base: position 598,713,100 of record CM062805.1, on the reverse strand, counting down.
AGGTCTAGCAATTTACATTTTTGAGGCCTTCATGCCACGGATATATGAGGCCTGTGAGCCATCAATGCTATTTGAACACACATATTCTTTTTGGGGTTTTAATGTATCAAACATTAACACCATCTATATATATATATATATATATATATATATATATATATATATATATATATATATATATATATATATATATATATATATATATATATATATATATATATATATATATATATATATATATATAGATAGATATATATGCTGTATTTTCTTGCTTACTATGGTACAAATGATTTGTTTTGGCTTTTCACATGTTTTGTAAATGTCTATCGAACACATAATTAGCTAATGCATCTATTAATGTATTCATGCTTCTAGGAATATGATGAGATGTAATGTAATCAAAATTCATTTCTAATAAACGAATGTGTAGATACATTCTCAATATCTGAGGGTTTATGACGAAATATTTCCTGTTGACTTGAAGGACAACAAGTTGTGAATCCAGGTTGACAACCAACTCTCGAAATGCAAGAGCAATGGCTTCTGACAACAATTTGATGACTATGTAATATTCAACAATGTTATTAGTTGTGCAACCTAAACAAATATCTTGAATATCAATCAACTCACCATGAGGGTCATAAATGGCCCATGTCATGGAGGACATATTTAGGGTACTACGGAAAGCACCATCAGCGAAATCGATGTGAGGAGTCACAGACATCCGCAAAGCAGGAAAAACATAGTAAATAGGAAAGTTGTTTGAAAACTAACACACCAAACCACATTGCCCAAAAATGAATGACACACTAATGTACACAAGTAACCATGCAAGATGACCTAAGCATAGTACTTTTGAGAGAGTCCATGCTGGGACTCAGGTAATCAATCAACACAGATGAACACTGGAATTTTACTGTTGACATGATAGGTAAGCATCGACTCGGCAAAATAATAGAGTAGAACTCATATAAGGCATTGCCCCCAAGCCCCCTAGGTGAGGAAGGGTTACGAGTCAGACGGAAACCCCTTTGAAATACTGGGAAATAGATAAAAACTCAGGGAGGGAGAAAAATCCTGAATCTATGAGGGGATAAAGGTGCGCTCAGTTGAAAGATCTTGACAATGGCAGGCGAAACTGACATCTCAATAGGCAGTGGAGAAGAGCACCTCTCAACACATATAGACATGACTGTCGGGCTAGGCAGGAACGAGGAATGATGATGAGTATCATTCGAAGGTGGTTCCTCTAGAGACATTACTTCCATGATACTCTCGGTAGCAAGAAAAGTCTCAGCTAAGGGATCAGGAGATTCTGACGCACCAATCCACGGGGATTGCGAATACATATCAAGGGAAGTCCTCGAAACCAGAAAAGCATATGATACGGAACTTGAGGTCGAAACAATTTCCACGTAACTGATTTTGGCAAGACGAAGTGGCATAAATTCGCCCTAGGTATCAACAAGATCTATTGAAGGTATGACCCAAGGATCAAATTTGACCGAGATCATGTTGACAGAGGCAACACGAGGAGGGTGGAGCGGAAAAATTTCCATCAAGGCGGAGTCTTTAAAAAAACCTGCCCCACACTCTCATAAAGAGATCTAGTCTAAACATACAAAACATTGTCATCTGAGGAGGAAGAGGCAAAGTGAGACAGTTGGTCGACTGTGACGATCTTCCATTGATGAGGAAAATGAATCACGCAAAACATGGAGGCTACAACATGCATGGCATGGGTCCAGCTTCATTCGAGTAGAAGATTATAATTGAGATTAGCATCAACAATCTCTGTAACCTCAATGTGTATTGTCTTGCCCTCCAAAGTAATGGAAAGGTTGGGTAAGACACTGAAGGGTCACGAATTGTGCCCATCAAAAGCTTCCAAAGTGTTAGGGGATTGGTTCAAAGTAGCTGATCCAAAATGGATCTTATATAAAAACCTCTAAGTCTAAAGTCTTCATTTGATTAAATAGCGCAAACAAAAGAATGGCAGAAAAACCCAAAATCCAAAGGGAAGCAGAGAAGCGCAACATGAATTCCCCAGAGCCATTGGATCCACGGGATCAATGGATGAGATCAAATTGCATCGGAGGAACCCAACGGCATATCAACCTTAGCCTCAAGTGATTTACGATCAGCGATGACATATGAACTATTGATCGAGCACGTAGATCAACAGTGGAGCGAGATCATATCACATCGCAAATATGCTAAAAGGAGGACTTAACATAGGCAGAAGGATTTTAGTGGACCTGAAGGAGTTATGGATTAAACAACGAAGGATTTGAGTTCCGTGGTAAACAGTATTTTGGGCGGGCTTCAGGCGGTAAGTGGTATTGGAAGGGCTTCACCCGATTCCATACGCCAACCGACACTAGCATGTTGTAGGAGAGAGAAAAACCTCTTTTTCAGGTTGGTAATCTCCGTGTAAGTGGGCCACACGAAATGGCTGTCAGCCATTGGATTGGAGAATGTGGATCAATGTTGGAGATTGAACAGACTACTTGATGTTTCGGGTTGGATGCGAACCATCGGATTGAAGGCAGATCAACGGTGTGGAATACAAAGGGATTATGACTCGTAGCTAATGCGACTTGCAACTATGATCAAGGTGGACCCGAGAGGATTATAGGGCGGACTTGATATCTTTTGAAGTCCAGGTTGGTTAGATTTTCCACTTTTTTAGAGTATTTCCTATGTATTTCTCTGAGTAAATATAGAAGCGATTCCCAGGGATTTCACCCGTGCCAAGTGGTCCTTTCCAGTGTAAAATAGGTAGAAAATGTGGCCTTCATGCCTTAAGCGTTTTGCAATGATTGTTTGAACGCTCAGCAGGGAGATGATGGGACAACGCTAGGAGCCAGAGAGCCCAAAAAGGGAAATGAACATACAAGCGCTGTAAGCTTAAAAATCCATCCCATGACAGAATAGAAGAGAGGAAGTCAGTTGAAGACAGTCACAGAAAGACAATCAGTCAGTCAGATTGAGGAAAATTGAATAGACGAATAGAACAGAGGGAGAGTTTGTGCACTCTTTTAGACTCGAGGTTTTCGAGCAGATCCCTCTTTAATGTCACTGTTGGTTGAGACTCTGTTTTTGAGCTCACTCTTGTAATAATCTGTTCTTGAAGACATAATATAGAGGTCGACACTGAAAGCTGGACCAGGAGATGTAGCCAGGAAGTCTGGTGAACTCCTTGATTACTTGTTGTGTTGATGTGTTGAATTGTTATGTTTTCCAATTGTTAAATGTCTATATTATTTGCAATCTTTTCGATCCATTGCACTAAATAATATAGGCATTCCTGCACCTGAGTCTGTAATACCTTTTCTTCTTGATTTAGTATCCATTTCAGATCAAGTGGTATCAGAACATCTGGTTTTGTTAAGGTTAGACAAGCTTGTGCTGGACTTTGAATGCTAACTAGATTAAAGATCAGACTAGGAGAACGAGAACTTGTTGAGGCTAATCCAGATATTGGAAGAGTCTATTCTCAGAGGAGAATGGTAGAAAAATCTCCATTGGGATCATAATTTCAATTTATATAAAGTTTTAAGATACTCCAAGCCATGGTGGAAGAGATGTATCTGGAGTTTAAGAAGGGTCGAGGTGAAAGCACTACAACACCCAAACCAGAAAAAGGAGCAAAGGAACCTTTTCTAGTTGCACCTCCAGAAGGCAAAGGAAAAGGAGGCATGACTCCTCCACCATCTCCTCCATCATCATCCTTGTCATCATCATCTTCTAGCCCTTCTAAGAAGAAGAATAAAACTTCCTGAATCAAATTAGATGTGAAGTTTGATTTGCCAATTTATGATGGAGAACTCAATGTAGAAAAGCTAGATAATTGGATAAGACAAATTGTTGTATATTGCAAGGTACAAAATGTTGATTTAGAAGGGAAGAAGATTCAGCTAGCTAGCCTTCAACTTGGAGGAACTGCACTAGTATGGTGGGAAGGCAAGACATACGCTGATCTGCAAAAACATGGTAAAATAATTTATACTAGGAATGAATTTGTTTCTGCTATCAAAAAGCAATTCTATCCTTTAGCTTACATGCAGCAGGCAATGATGAGTTGGCAAACTCTTCGTCAGTTGAAGGGTCAAAGTGTACAAAGTTATACTCAAGAATTCAGAAAAAGAGCTTTGACTCTAGGTATATCCTTGGACTCACCTGAGACTTTATTGAAGTATATAGGTGGTCTTCATAGCTATTTAAAGCATACTATTCTCATGTTTAATCCCACTAGCTTAGATGATGTATCAGTTCAAGCCACACATCTAGAAGCTAGATGTAAGAATGTAAACCCAGAGGTTGGGGGAACATCTAAATATTCTGTAAGCAAGAGCAAGGAAAAGAAGAAGCTGAAATGGAAGGAGAGGAAAGCAAACACTGTAAAGAAGGGTAAACCTCAATGCGCTCATTGGAAAAAAGAAGGACACAATGAGGCACACTACTGGTCTTTGCATCCAGAACAGAAACCTAAGAAGTTCGATGGTAAGAAGAAAAAAATGCTACTGCTATTCAACAGGACTTGGGATCAGATTCACGCGATGAAACAACAGTTACAGCGACAGGTATTAGAGGTAAAGATTCTGAAGCATCCACAAGTAATTCTGCACAATTTGTTGATATGAATTTAATAATGAGAGGGAAAGAAATGAGCTTTTTCGTATTACAGTAATTTCCAAGCATAATAAGATTGATGCTTTATTTAATAGTGGATCGCAAGTAAATTTGATTCTTGAAACAATTGTAAAGAAGTTGGGATTACAAAGAAAACCTCACGAGAAGCCATATCCATTAGGTTGGGTGTGTGATAAAACAAAGTTGCAAGTAACGAGACAATGTAAACTTAGGTTTGCTATTGGATCAACATTTGTAGATGAGGTTGAGTTAGATATAGTTCCATTGGATATATGTGGTATTGTTTTGGGAAGTCCATACTTGTATGATAGAAAAGCTATTTTCTATAGAGCTGAGAATAAGTATCAACTCACTAAAGATGGAATAGAATATATTGTAAGAGCTCATAAACTCAAAGGTAACTATTCTCTCATAAACTCAGGACAGATGAAAAAAATTGTGAATTCAAGTAAGCAATTTTTACTAATGGTTGTAAAGGCAAAGGATCCTGAAAAATCCAATGCAATTGAAGCATGTGATTCTAAATAGAAAGCTGATTTAGTTAAAGTTATTTCAGAATATGATTTCCTATTTCAAGAACCTAAAGGTCTGCCACCCAAGCGAGAAATAATACATGATATTTATTTGCAACAAGATCCAACATTACCTAACATTGGAATGTACAGGTTGTCAACTTTAGAGAATGTAGAGATAAAGAATCAGGTACAGGAGTTGCTCGATAAAGGGTTTATATGACCAAGCACATCACCATGTGGATCTCTAATCACACTGGTGAGAAAGAAAGATGGTTCATAGAGAATGTGCATTGATTATAGAGCACTATATAAAATAACGATTAAGAATCGTTATTCTCTTCCTCGTATTGATGATTTATTAGATTAATTTAAGGAATCAATTTACTTTTCTAAGTTAGATTTACGAAGTGGCTATCATCAAGTTAGAGTTGTAGAACAAGATGCATGGAAGACTGCTTTCAAGACAAAGCAAGGACTGTATGAATGGTTGGTTATGCCTTTTGGCTTAACTAATGCTCCTGCTACATTTATGAGAGTCATGAATGATGTACTCAGACCATTTATTGATGATTTTGTAATTGTTTATTTATATGACATTATTGTTTTTAGTAAGACATGGGAAGACCATGTAAAGTATGTGAAGTAGACTTTAGATGTTTTAAAAAGAGAAAATCTCTATGTAAAACTGTCAAAATGTGAATTTGGGAGAACATCTTTAAATTATTTGGGTTATATTGTAGGGGGTGGTGAATTAAAGATAGAACCCTCTAAGGTTGAAGTCATTGTGAACTGGCCTAAACCCAAATCTGCTACAAAGGTTAGGATTTTCCTAGGGGTAGCACAATACTGGAGAAAGTTTATTGCTAACTTCTCATTGATTGCAGCTCCATTACATGCTTTAATAGGATTGAAACAGGTGTTTAAGTGGGGAGGCAAACAACAGAAAGCCTTCGACACCTTAAAAGAGAAAATCAGTACAGCACCAGTACTGGCACTGCCATATCTTCAACATCCATTTGAGATTGAGATAGATGCCAGTGACTATGCCATGGGAGCAGTGTTGATGCAACACGGAAAACCCATATGCTATCATTCTGAGACATTTACTTCTACAATAGTATATTATCCCACATATGATAAAGAATTGTATGCATTAGTACAAAGTGTGAAAAAGTGGAATCATTACATAATGGGTAAAGAAACAACCATACATACAGATCATCAACCACTCCAATATTTGCACTCACAAACTAAATTGCAACAATAAAGACATTATAGGTGGATGGGTTTTCTACAACAATTTCATCTTTTCATCAGATATAAGAAGGGCATACACAATAAGGTTGCAGACATGTTATCAAGACCAATCATAAATACATCTACTATACTTAAGCATAACTCAGTAATGCATGAAAGTTACATTGAACAATATGCTCAAGATGTAGATTTTAAAGATGTATATGCAACTTTAAGTCATGGCAAGAAAGTAGAAGAATTGGATTATTATGTAAAGGACCAACTCTTATATCATTTGGAAAAGTTATGCATTCCACAAACTGAAAGAGTTAACATAATCCGTGAAGCACATACTTCTCTCATATCAGGTAATTTTTGTGTAAGTAAAACAATTGCACAAGTGCAAAGGTTCTGTTGTTGGCCAAGAATGCATGAGACAGTTTCTAGATATATCAAAGGGTGTACTATGTGTGCTACAAGCAAGCCCAGTAATAGAAAATTAGGCTTGTACACTCCACTTCCAATTCCTTCTCGTCCTTGGGAAAGTGTTTCCATGGATTTTGTTGGGGGATTGCCAAAATCTAGGAAAGTTCATGATTATTTGTATGTTGTTGTGGATAGGTTCAGTAAAATGTGTATTTTGATACGATGTAAAAAGCTAGTTACAGTTGAACAAACAACAAAGTTGTTCTTTTAGAATGTATGGGTTCATTTTGGGTTACCCACTTCTATTATATTTGATCGAGATTCTAAATTTTTTGGGAAGTTTTGGTCAAGTTTATGGGAGTTGATGGACACCAGATTGAAGAAGAGCACAACATTTCATCCACAAACAGATGGTCAGATAGAAGTGGTCAACAGGACAGTGATCCAGTTGCTTAGAGGCTATTGCAGCAAGCATCCCAAGCTTTGGGATGAGCATTTGTGTTATGTGCAGCATGCTTACAACCATGCCAAGCACTCTTCTACTCAGAGATCTCCTTTTGAGACTTGTTTTGGTTTTATACCAAAGTCTCCCTTGGATTTTGAATTTGGTAAAGACATAACAGTTGATGGAAACAGTGATGTGGACAAAGCAACCAAGTTCATTGAAAAATCCAGGAAATTCACCAGGCAGTACAAGAACAGCTAGAAAGAAGTCAAGCCAAGTACAAGGCAAGACATGACAAGCATCGAGCTGAACATAGTTTTCAAGTTGGTGATCAAGTTTGGTTGTATATCAACAAAGACAGAATGCAGGGTGAAGGTAAGAAGCTAAAACCAATAAGGTATGGACCTTTCAAGATACTTGATAAAATTGGTGAAAATACTTTTCGCCTTGATTTGCCAGCTTATATGCAGATCTATTTAGTTGTTAATACAGAAAACTTGAGATTGTATGAACCTTCATTGATTGAGAATCCCGAAGAGCAAAGTTAGTTGCCTTCTATTGGGGATTTGTTGCTTGAGTATCTCAATGAGTTACAGGAGGACACAATTCTAGACAGGAAGGTAAGAACTACATGTCAAGGGGACGTTGAGTACCTGAGGGTGGGACTCAAAGGTTCAAATCCAAGCAAAACATGATGGATAGAAGTTAGACAAGTGAAGGAGTAGTATCCTCACTTGCTGTAATGCTAAAAACCAACTTTTGGTGGTCCAAAAGCTTTTTAGTGGGAAGGCGTGATCCAAAATGGATCTTGTATAAAAACCTATAAGTCTAAAGTCTTCATTTGATTAAACAACGCAAACAAAAGAATGGCAGAAAAACCCAAAATCCAAAGGGAAGCAGAGAAGTGCAACATGAATTCCCTAGAGCCATTGGATCCACGGGATCAACGGATGAGATCAAATCGCATCGGAGGAAGCCATCAGCATATCATCCTCAGCCTCAAGCAATTTGCGATCAGTGATGACATATGAACCATTGACCAAGCGCACAGATCAACAGTGGAGCGAGATCATATTGCATCGCAAATATGCTAAAGGGAGGACTTAACACATGCGGAAGGTTTTCAACGGACCCGAAGGAGTTATGAATTAAACAGCGAAGGATTTGAGATCTGTGGTAAATGGTATTTCGGGTGGGCTTCAGGCAGTAAGTGGTATTGGAAGGGCTCCACCCAATTCCATACGCCAGCCAACACGTAACACGTTGCAGGAGAGAGAAAATCGCTTTTTCGGGCGGGTAATCTTCGTGCAAGTGGCCCACCTGAAATGGCTGTCAGCCATTGGATTGGAGATCGTGGATCAATGGTGGAGATTGAGTGGACTACTTGATGTTTCAAGTTGGATGCGAACCGTCGGATTGAAGGCAAATCAACGGTGTGGAATACAAATGGATTATGACTCGTAGCCAATGTGACTTGCGACTGCGATCAAGGCAGACCTGAGAGGATTATAGGGTGGACTTGATATATTTTGAAGTCCGGCTTGGTCGGATTTTCCACTGTTTTAGAGTATTTCATGTGTATTTCTGTGAGTAAATAGAGAAGTGATTCCCACGGATTTCACCTACGCCAAGTGGTCCTTTCCATTGCAAAACAGGTAGAACAGGTGGCCTCTGTGCCTTAAGCATTTTGCAATGATTGTTTGAACGCTCAGCAGGGAGATGGAGGGACAGCGCCGAGAGCCAGAGAGCCCAAAAAGGGAAATGAACAAACAAGTAGTGTAAGCTTAAAAATCCATCCCATGACAGAATAGAAGAGAGGAATTCAGTTGAAGACAGTCAGAGAAAGACAGTCAGTCAGTCAGATTGAGGTAGATTAAATAGGGGAACAGGATAGAGGGAGAGTCTATGCACTCTTTTAGACTCAATCTTTTCGAGCAGATCCCTCATTTATGTCACTATTGGTCGAGACTCTGTTTTTGAGCTCACTCTTGTAATAATCTATTCTTTAAGACATAATGTAGAGGTTGACACTAAAAGCTGGACCAGGAGACGTAGCCAGGAAGTCTGGTGAACTCCTTGATTATTTGTTGCGTTGATGTGTTGAATTGTTATGTTTTCCAATTGTTAAATGTCTGTATTATTTGCAATCTTTTCAATCCATTGCACTAAATAATATAGGCATTCTTGCACATGAGTCTATAATACCTTTTCTTCTTGATTTAGTATCCATTTCAGATCAATAAGAGAACTAATTTCCTTCCAGCAAGTGACTGACATGATGCCAGTGGAAGCACCTTCATCGATGATGGTCCTCTGAATGATTTTCTCATTCATGATTACCTGAATGAGAAAGGCAATCTGATGAGGGAGGCGTGGAATGTGGTTTTCTAAATCAAAACATATCAAATTGGAATCGGTAGGGTCAATGCCCCAATAGAAGACAACAAAGATTTATGCCGAGACAGATAGCTTTGGAGCACCTCGAGAGCCGACATAGCTGAAGGTGCCTAAGCCAAATCCTCAACAATATTATAGTGCTGAGCATCTTGAGCGTTGGGATTGTACGAGTAATTCCTTAGAACACCTTGAGAAGGTGGTCAAATGGCAGAATCAGGGTTAGGGCACTTGAAATGAAGAGGGCCAGAACTCAGGGCAGAAGAAGAAGGGGTGGCCTCTTTCTCTTTCCCGGCTATCAGAGCAAGAGTTTGATAATCTTTTGATCTAGTAGCCACATTAATAGGCACACTCATCATGAACACTTAAGATCCGAAGGTAGCAGATGATTGAGTTTGGTATACCATTTGAGTTTGCTAAGATGGAAAAGGCTCTTTCACGATAGCTCGGGTCCCTTTGGTAAAATGACTAACTTCAAATCGTCGAGGACAATTCTTAGTATAATGATCCTCCTCACAAATGAGCCATGGATACTTAGGCTTCCGTTATGAAGAATCACCAACAAACGACTTAGGAGGAACCTGTTTTGGGGTATCGACTTTACCCTTGCCTTTTCCTTTATTCTTACCTTTCAAGGATTTATCCGCTGTGGTAGACTGGATAACATGGACCTCTGAGTTTTTACCAAGGCCAGATGGATTTTGGGAGGAACTATTGGAAGCAGTGTTCGAGACCAACTTCTGTTTGGATGCATATTTGGGAGGGGTTTGGGAAACTGAAGCAATTACTCTATCAACAAGAAGTGTAGCATGTGACTTCGATGTCGTGGGATCAGATGATGGTCGCAGAGCATCGAGTAATAACTCATACAAAGTGCTAGACTGAGAGTAAACAAGATCTATGGCTTGTTTTTGGCACGCGCAATGGCTTGTTCTTCAATAACGCATCAACCCATAACTATATCACGAGCAATTGGAGTGATGAATGACTTGGTAAACCATTCGTGAGCAACTGATCAACAATCCCGAATTTGATCAGGCGATGTCTACGTCTCCATTCATGGATGTGATCGGAGATGTGTGTTGCAGTATCTTGCTTAAGTGATGTGAGAAAATAGGTGCCAGTTTCATAGCGAACCAACAACTAGAAATGCGTGAGGAGAGCTATGGCTAAAGAGTTGAAGTCATGGTAAGTACTTCGAGGAAGCTCGATGTACCACTTGGCTATAGCACATGTGCGGGTTTGTTGGAAAAGACGGAGATGAATAGAGTCATCAACGTAGGAATTTGAAGAGCACCAGAGGTGATATGTCATCACATGGGCTTGAGGAGCTTCTTTCTCTTTTCCATCGAACTTAGGATAATCGCTTGGGATCTTGGAAGGAATTGGAGGCCAATATCGCAAATGAAGAATTGGATCATTCATTAGTCGAGACACATCTAGCGACTCTAGTGTGGCCAAGAACATCAATTGAGTATTGAAAGGAATTGGAGGTCAATAAGAGGGTCCAACTGGAGGAGCCCATCCCTGCTGGTAAAGATTTTGGCCCCATAGTGGAGGGTTTTGGCCATATGGCATTTGATTATGCCCCCACTGTAGGTTACCTTTGTTGTAGGGAGGATTTTGACCTTGAACACCTTGGAACTGTCCGGTCATAGTTTGTTGATAAGCAACATATGAGTTAAGAGGTTGTTGAGCCTATTGACCTTGCACATATGGATATTGCACCTATTGTCCCTGAACATACGGGTTCTAAACTTGCTGCCCCTGAACAAGAGGATTTTGGACCTGTTGTCCTTGGACATAAGGATTGTACACTTGCTACCCCTGAAAAGGAGGATTTTGGACCTACTACCCTTGGACAAAAGGATTTTGTACCTATTGCCATAGTACATTAGGATTTTGGGCCTGCTATTGCAGGACTTGATTCTGGCCTTGTCCTTGCAAAATGGATGGGCTACGCCATAGCCACCCTGAAAAGTGGATGGGCCAGGCTGAACATACTGCCCAGACTAAAGGATGTAAGGTTGATTTACCATTCCTTGAGAACCATATGGAACATAAGGAGTTTGGTACTGAACCTCAGCCTCATAAGGCTACTGATACTGGAAATTTCTTGACTTAGATGGACCAACGGGATTTTGGACCAGTTGGTATTGGACATTTCTCGATCCAGCAGGATCAGCAGGGATTTGGATAACACCAGAAGAAGGTTGGTTCATGCCAACCATGTGAACTTGTGAGCTACTCACATTGGTGGTGCCTGACACCATAGAAACACTCAAATCCCCCCCCCGCCCACAAGTCGGTGGCACAACTTGTCCACTTACTAGAGGGATCGAAGAACTAACAGTAACATTCTTTGAGACCGCCGGTTGAACCAGACGGGTGACTGGGATGAACGAGAGAAGAGGGTTCAGAACGGTGGGTTGCATTGGGATTAAGGTAACAGATTGTTGGGAGGTCAGGTTCATAATGAACAGACCTGTAGTAGGCATGGTGCCAAACGCCAAAATAGGGTTGTGATAAAGTGATGAGGCACTAGGTGTACCTAAGACCAATTGTGCTAAAGTCACATAGTTAGGCAGAAAATCCCGATACACACTGATGGGAATGCTCCCCGTATAGGGGAATCCTTCAAGAGGAAATTGATGTTCTTCCTCTTGGAGTAGAAACTTCCGATTGATCCAGATCGGTAACTAGAACGTCACTTTCGGGTTTCATAGCTATGAACAAATAACGGCAAATGACTGAAGATGTATGAGGGGATAATTCCAAAGGAACACTTGGCTGATCGTATGGACTGTACGGATGCTACGGTGATATCACAACGTGGTCGAAGAAAGGATTCAGAGGATATATAACCATTCCAAGCTGACCGTCTATAGTTGGCGAACTCTCAGGAGTCTGGATGGGATTTTTCGGAGATTCCGAGCCAATATCAGTAGGTGACCCAGTATCTGAAGTAGGTGAGGACAAGATGACAAAGGTTGAATGCTCAGAATGATTCCGAGTTCAACACCTTGGTCCTCTAGTGACTTTGGTAATGCAAGGAAAGGCTCCTTAGAAAATCTTTCAGACGGAGGAGAGGAAGAGGAACTAGGTGAACCAGATGGTTCAACCATGATGACCTTGTCTTAGTTAAAGAGAGATAAATTTCAAAGCTTTAAAATGTACTTTAGGGAAAACTCACAATTTGGTATACAAAAGACTAACAGGATGTTATAAGATCGCGGGCAATCAATTTTTTAAGACACATAAATAAACTGGGGCTCTTTCATGTTTTAAGAGTCGAGAAAGAAGAAAAGATGACTCTATCACTTTCGATTGGAAACGAGCTCAAAAGGACAAGTGATTGAATGATCTTTTAAGTTTGATCAGTCAAAAATATCAAATGACTTCTTCGAATGATCTAGGTAAAAAGGATTACCAGGCAACCATGAACTGTAGAATACCTCCCAGCAAACTGAGAAGTACAGGCAGGCAATCTCTTTGAATGCTATGTTCAGAGTATCACGTTTTCAAGGCGGTAGACTCGGCTTCCTATGGATAAAGGATTGCAGCCTAGAGGGGTCTCCCATTATATACTCGACAGTACGGGGAGCACAAATCTATACTAGCGCTATCTAGTGTCGAAGCTAACGATAGCAACTAGGTTTAAAGACGTCAAAACACGTCTCTAGCCTAGACCTTATAGATGTGGTCGTTAGAATTCAAATCTGCCTTAGTTTAATTGAGTTCATTTTAAAGTTTGTCTTGAATTATGTCTCGGTTTTCAGACCTTAGCGCTGTGACTCGAAAAAGCCCTGAATGCAGCTAAATGAGACAAGACCCTTTCAATTCGATGAATTGTCTACACTAGAAAGGGTAGAAAACACAATCAAATGGAAACAACCAAGCGACCGAAAGCAAAATGATTTTTCACTACTTCACTTTTCAAGAAAATAAACTAATGAAAAGTACATTCCAATTCCTAATTTCCTAACAAGTACACTTGAACAATCCTTTCAAAAGTAAGGAGAATTCTTTTTCGTTTCAAATGCCAATGCAATCTTGGTCTTCAATGATGCTAACTACCATAACATATTGATGCAACAAACTAGAATTTTTTACTTTTCATAAAATGGCAAAATGAATTTCTCGCAAAACACTTTAATGTAAAAGTTTTGAGACAATCAATTCTCAAGCAAATGAAAATCTTGAAAAGAGAATCTCTTTCAAACTAATGACACCACGACTTCACCAAAAGCAAGACAAGAAATGTGATATATGTCGGAAAAGAGACGTTTAGACAAGTAAACAAAACTCTTCAAACTTGTGTAATGGAGGTCAAAGCCATAGAAGGACCATAACCGAAAAGCAAGGAGTAAATGCACCAACAACTTGACTCACTGAGTTCACAATCATCTGAATGGATGACAACCTATATGTGCTAGTGCCACTAAACATCCAATGACCCAAGAAATCAAGAAAAAAGACGGAAAATCAACAAGAAAATAAACCAAATGAAAAGTAGCTTTCTAGTCATGGAGAACAAAGTCTAAACAACTTATAGGGGAGAAATCATGAGAGTAAAACACACTGGCCAAGATCTAGGGTGAACCCTAATCTTCACTTACAAGAATTTATGTAATTTCCTAACTGACAAAAACCACCAGAAGGGGGTCAACATGACTATTTATCAGCATATAGCACTGATCGGTGCAACTGTCAGCGAAATAAGTACGCTGAGCGAGAATGCAAAGAATTTTATTTTTTTTCAAAAGTTGGGACCAGACTTGCTACTATGAATTTCAAACCTAGAGTAGTAAGCAAAGCAAAGCAAACAAAACTAAAGGGAAATGGTGAAACTAGAAAAGTTCACACAAAACCATGAAATTCCAAGCAAACAAACAAAAGGATTGGATCCCCAGTGGAGTCGCCAATTTGTACCTCTGGTACCAACTCATTTTGAAATACCAAGAACATATATTCATAATTATACATCATTAGGATGTGATAAGAGGAGCATAGCCTTGGACTCCAGCTCCGCACATAAGTCATGACCCTATAACATTCAAAATCCCATTCCTCCACACATGTATGTTTGTCATTTCAAACCTCTAAGCAATATTGTTGTTACATATATTTTGTTATTGCAAATTCTTCATCTGAAGTGTATTGTTACAATTCCTAATTTTGTTTTTAGGAGAAAGGAAAGTACCTAATTATTATGTTTTAGTGGAAATGAGTGTATGAATGTAGAATGAAGTTCTTCGCCTAAGGATATTCCATTGCAGTAGTAAGAATTGCAAATATTATGAATATCACATGAATAACAACCATAATGCATCAGATTTGGAATATCCTTATGAAATCCTTCGCATGAGATTTGGAATTTGATCCTCTATGTTTTTCTTCCCCTATAGACCATTCAGCATGGCATGCATTATAACTCTTGACATTTATCCATTAGTTGGGTTGTCGTTTATCAGTAAAGCAATGTGAGCCTTTACCTTAACTATCCAAAGTTCAATTCATGATGTTTCAGTGCATGCAACTCTCTCCTTTGCTTAGGAATTCTTAGAGTGGCACGTCCCAAGGGTTTCATTATTGCTTAGGCAAAATATTGGGTGGTTCTTGGTGAAAGAATAAAAATAACAACATGTATCCATTTATTCTCATCATATTTCATCTCCAAAGAAATGAAAATCTTGTATGTGAATGCTTCCTTCACTTGTCAAGTTACAGACTATAACCTGGTATATGTGAGTGAAATAATAAACTGACTTACTAGATTAAAAAAATACTATAAAGAAGGATGATATCTACACCAAATTTCTAAACAAAATTACCTGATTTATTCCAAGAGACCTCAACTCAGGGATTAAGAGAAAAAATTTTCTTAAAGAAAAATAGTTTGTATGAAATGTTCAATGTCCATCACATTTTATCCACAGATACAAAACAATGGGATACATTGAAATTGTACATGTGTCCTAGAGGTATTACCACTGATAATATAATGCATCAGATTTGGAATTTGATGCATCTTTTACTTATTTATCTATTTGCAAAAAATATTGATTGAGAATGGGAAAATTGGTGTTAAAACTGCATGGTCCCTAGTTAAAGACTCTAAAAATGAATTGTGAAGAAAGAAGTTGTACATGGAAGTGGGATTAATAGTGGGGTTTTTGTAAAATAAAATATAAATATTTATTATCCAATAGCCCCATTCTTTCCTTTCTTTCTTGTCCTAAGAAAGAATTTCTAAATCCAAGCAAACACTGGCTAAAATTGGAATTGGCTAAATCTTGCATAAAAAAGAATGAATCATAAGTTGCAAAAATAGGTTGGTTTTGTTGTCCCAAAGGTAATTTTCCTCTCCCAACAACCATTATTGTAGGATCAATAAATTCAATATCATTTGAGTTGTTATTTTGAAGTGTCTGATGCAATAAAATGTATGGATTTGAATATGTATTTTGAAATGTTGCAGAGGCATCATGATCTTGAGTTCCATTGGAGAAAACTTCAGAAATCCAAAATACAGTCAAAGTTAACTCAACATAATATATATACATGTTTTTTTAAAGAAATTAAGGTGTAAACCCTTAAATATGTTTCGAGTACAGTAAGCCAAAGGAAAGGAAAGAAAATCTCTCTGGTGAGTCCATCTTTCTGGGAAAGATTCTTCTCCAACGACGTATTTTCTGCGGTGGAAATCATGATATTGTGTGGTGTGTACACCAGAAAATGGAGCAGAGGCATGGTCTTTTGCAAGAAAAAAACAAACCCAATGCAGCAAATATGAAGCTACGAAGTTCCTCAAGCTTTTTCTCTTGATCCTCTCCAATCTCTTCTCAAACAAAAATAATTATTGGAGCACTCAAAGACCTAAAGGAGATACTTCTATGAAAATGATATACATACATGAATTTTAAAGGATTTTAAGGTCTAAATCATGAGATCTATTTTGAGTCATGTAAGCTAAAGGCGAAGAAATAAAAATGCATAATCAACGTGCTTTGGTTACCAAGGCCCTAGTGGGTAAAAATACAACATAATATCCCACTTTGAAGGATGTACGTAGAAATGGTGACAAGTGAATTGTAATTGTTTCAAATCTCATGCATATTCTAGGAATTCTTGGAGGGCTTAACTATTGTGCTGAAGTGGTGGGCAGGGTTAGGGAATGGTTTGATGGAAATATTAGAGACAAAAGTAAGGTTTTCAATGATTTAAGAGAACAAACAATGACATTTAGGTCTTTAAAGGGTATACAAGCAAGACAAAATCTATAAGTAGGAATTTTAATGTCTTTATGGATGTCACTAGAGACAAGGGTGGTGTTATTGAAAGGTTTCAAAACTAGTCTGGAATGGAAAGAATAGTTTCGAAATGGAATGTTTTGGAGAAAGGGTAAGACGTTATTTGTTGCATAATTTACAGTGGTTTGAGGGAGAAGGCACCATAGAGTTTTTGAAAATCTCAAGAACATGAATAAGCTACAAGGTGAGACTTTAGAGAGGGAAAAGGAGAGAGGAGGGGAATTCTTGGCAATGAGTTCCAAAAACCAAATTTTATATAAAAAAGGACAGAGTGCGGTGTTCTAGGGGAGATAAATCACGAGGTAGGTGAGTTAAGTCTCCGACATTGACAACAATATTGTTTTTTACACTATTAAACATGCATCTCCCTTTAATCCTAGCCTATGTTTGGCATCATGTCCAGTGGTCTCTTTGGAATCATGATGACAATCCAAGTGATGTTAAGGCATATGGTGGTTGGATTAAGAGAAAACTCTTTTATCCTAGTTGAATATCTAGCAAAAGTAATGTGAATGTGTTGACGGTGTTGGACCCGCCAACATGTTAGGGGATCTCCCCAGTAAGAAGACCCAATTATACCTTAGATCGTTTGGTGTAGGAGTCCCAACAGTTGTTCGTACAATATCGCCTTGTAATTTCACACAAAGGCAAGTAAGATGTCCTTGTTGGTAGCAAGGGTGTGATATATTCAACAAGTCAAGGAAGGTGCATGAACAGTTCTAACATACACAGGGTGAGGTGAGCGCACACCTTTGAAACCTGTGAAAGCACATGGTTAAGAAGGGAACACAAGAGCAAAGATTCATCTCAACATGGAAGGCAAGTAAGCTAGAAATCCAAAGTGATGGTTAAACCAACATCACATTTCAGTGAGATTCATACATACATATACAGAAAATAGCTACACATGCATGCGTAAGAAAACATATCATTTAGAGTAAACAAGATAGTTGAAATACAATACGACATATGCATGAAACGTGTTGGATCTGTTATGTTAAGAGTGTAAGTCCCAGTCATACAATACATCCATAAACCACCACCAGTTCTGATAGCGAAACGTTACAGTCACTGTCGCCTGCTCATCCAAAGAGATATACTATCTCTGTTTACTAGAGAAGCCAAGGCTCATTACAATAGTATCCAAGCTTACTCTAAGATACTCCTATCGAAAGCTTGGTTGACCAAAATCCTTTACAATGAGTTATGAGGGACTATTTATAGCAAAGGGTAGGGTGCCCCTTGACATTCCCCTTTTCGATAGTTCATCTACCCTCATGACTCTTCATCTACTTTATGATTGTTACACCCAACTATCGACACTTGAACTTACACTTGACAAGACATTACATACAATCTGCACATGTACCCATGTGAGAAAAAATAGGCTTGAGAAAACCATGCAAGACATCACTATGACTCGAACAATGCCGGGAAGACTAGCTCTTCGACATATTCATGGTGGTCGATAGTAGCAAAGTGATGCCAAGCTCAGTAGCCCACGATGGTGTCCGTGTACTCTAAGGTGACATCTTTCTGGAAACAAACTCTTGCCTCCATAGCATCCGAGTACACTGATCGGGCTCCTCTGTCCAACTCATCTGATAACATGCGCATCATTGCCTTGAGTGCGGCTGAACCAGCAACATACTGGTGCATGTTTTCTACACTGATCACCAAGTTTTCGATGGTGGCTATGCGCATCAACTCGTCAAAGTACGAGTTAAGCTCGAATTGGACCTGCGACTTTGTCTTTTCCTGGGTGAGTGTCCCAATAGATGGGATCACATGTGCGTGCACAACAACATCCATACTCCTAAATACCCGTGCATGGGAACCTTGTAGAGTAGTGATGAGCTGCAAGAAATCTTCATAGTTCCAGATCTGACTCTGGATGTGTGCCTTCAGCTCGACTGCTCTGGGCTTCATCATCTTGGGCAAGTGTAACGGGGCTTCCTTGTATCCCATTGTCCATGTTTTCATGTAATCAACAATAGCATGCACGCTCGACAAGATACGTGCTCTCCTCGCACACCGTTGCTGCCAACCATTGAGATGGACAGTTGCCTTATGCACGGTACTAAACTTGGAATACAATGCTCGCATGACTGTGTCAAGGGACAATACTTCATCCAGTATTGTTTTCTTCAACTCCACTTGGGTGGATGCTTTAACCAACTCTCCTCCCTGCTGGGCCATCTATAACTCCTTAGCCATTCGCTTGTTCTCTGCTCAGGAAGTGAACACTCGAGCTAGTTTCTTCGGCATATTCTCTATTATCATCAGCCAATGCTACTGGATGTTTGCGTACGTCAGACATAATCACTCATTGCTCAAACTGTGCAGGATATTGTAGGAATTTACAGGGTAAGTTCCTCAGAAAGAACACCAAAAGGACACCGCTCACAACCAGATCTCAAATCAATACACCAGTATTTTTGACGTGGTTAAAACCCTCAAAGTGCAAGGAGGGAAACAGTCCACGGCCTGTCCCAACGTGGGTACTACAGGCAATTTATTAATCAAAGAATGAAAATTTACATAAGCTTCTCTCATGCACGGATTACCCGAACAATGACCCTCCATGCGCTTTAAATAGAACTCATGGACCAATCGGGTGTCAAGCCACGGATCAAGTGTCGGTAATACCGAGGTGAGAGTGAACCGTCGGATCACTACATATCGTGACCGTCGGATTGTAAGTTACAAAATGTACAACGGTAAAGAAACACACTTTACCTAACTCTAACCTAACTCTATACTAGACCAAGTTGAACTTAACTATATCCTATGTGTCGGAATATCCTAACATCCCCCCTTAAGAACAACTTGGGATAGGATTGAAGGATTTACAAATATGACACAATAGGAGAAGGAAGGAGGCACTAGAGCCTATCCCCCCTTAGTGACAACTTCCTGAACTCCAAGCATATATCGAAGTTTAGTGAACTTCGCCTCTGTGAGAGCCTTTGTGAAGATGTCTGCAACCTGATCATCTGTTGGACAATATTGCACTTCAAGAACATGGTCATGAATGAGCTTTCTGATGAAGTGCATGTGTAGTTCAATGTGTTCGCTGTGCTGATGCTGGACTGGATCTTTGCATAGCTGAATGGCACTTTGATTATCACACCAAAGTGTGGTTGGATGCTGCTGCTCAAAGCCAAACTCTGATAGGATCTGACGAAGCCACAAGGCTTCCTTACTAGCTTCCACGGCACCACGATACTCTACTTCTGCTGACGAAAGAGAAATGGCAGCCTGTTTCTTACAAGCCCATGTAATAGGTCCTGAACCAAGAGTGAAGACATAACCGGCAGTAGACTTCCGATCATCAGGGTCACCAGCCCAATCAGAATCAGTGAACCAACTAACAGAGGAGCTGCTTTGGCACTGTAATGAATCCCAAACTGTACTGTACCTCGAACATAACGAAGTATTCTTTTAGCTGCTTTCCAATGACTTTCACGGGGGTTTTGCATAAAACGAGCAACAAGGCCAACAACAAAGGAAAGATCAGGACGAGTATGGGTTAAATACAAGAGTTTTCCGACAAGTTGACGGTATAAGGTAGCATCAACTTCAGGAGAAGTACAAGAGACTGAAAGTTTGACTCCAGACTGAAAGGGAGAAGGGGCTGGCTTACAGTCTTCCATGTGAAAATGACGAAGAATATCACAAGCATACTTGGACTGGGAAAGGAAAATACCCTCCTGGGATTGCAAGACTTGAAGACCGAGAAAATAGTGTAAGTGTCCTAAGTCTGTCATGTCAAATTTCTTTTTAAGGCTGGACTTCACATGGTTTATAAGGTTGGGATCACTACCAGTAAGAATAAGATCATCAACATAAAGAACAAGGATGATAAGAGAGTTGCCCACTTTCTTGGTGTAGACAGTATTGTCAGAATGACACCTAGAAAAGCCAGATTCTAAAAGAAAGATATCCATTTTGGCATACCAAGCCCGAGGAGCTTGCTTGAGGCCATAAAGGGATTTCTTAAGTCGACAAACAAGGCTGGAGTCTGTTTGTATGAAGCCAATGGGTTGTTCCATATAGATTTCTTCCTGCAAGTCCCCATGCAAGAAGGCAGATTTAACATCCATCTGATGGACTTCCCATTTTAAAGAGGCAGCAAGGGAAAGAACAAGGCGGATAGAGTTCATTTTGGCAACAGGGGAGAAGGTTTCAGTGTAGTCAATGCCTTCAACCTGTGAAAAGCCCTTAGCAACGAGACGAGCTTTATGTTTATCAACTTTCCCATCTGGTCCATACTTGGTTCTGTAAATCCATTTACATCTAACAAGTTTGCGTCCCTTTGGTAGAGGAACAAGATCCCATGTATCATTTGTCATCAATGAATGATATTCTTCATTCATAGCTGCTTCCCAATGTGGATGGCCTGAAGCTTCTGCAAAAGTGTCAGGATCATGATTTACTGGAGCTTGAGCCAGTAAAGAAGAGGCTCTTTCAAACTGAGAACGTGTACGTCGCTGATCTGTAGGATCACCGGCAAGATCACCTGCTGCATCCCGAGTAGCACGGACCCATCGTGGAAGTTGAGGATCTTGAGAAGGTGGGGGAGGATTATCATCCTCGCTTTCATCATCTGAAGAAGAAATGTTTTCAAAGGTAGAAGAGATAGGAAGAGGTGGCACATCCGCTGGACTAGGCTCGCAGGCCGATTTATTTTCATCAGACTTTACATCTCTTCTAATGATAACATTTTTGGACTTAAATGGAATAAGTCTATAACCTTTTACATCTTCAGAATATCCAACAAAAGTACATTTCTCACTCTTAGGTTCTAAAGCTTTATGCTTTTCATCTGGAATATGGGCCCATGCTTCACTTCCAAACACACGAAAGTGACTTACATCTGGTTTAATGGAACTCCAAGCTTCTTCTGGAGTGATATTCTCTAGAACCTTAGTAGGAGTGCGATTGATTATATAATTTGCACAATTAATTGCTTCGGCCCAAAAACTAAGACTGAGTCCTTTAGATTGCAACATACAATTAGCCATTTCCTTTAAGGTGCGATTTTTCCTTTCAGCTACACCATTTTGTTGTGGAGTGTATGGAACAGTATGTTGCATTTGAATTCCATTTTCGGTGCAAAAGTTGATGAATGTGTTTTTAACATATTCTCCACCATTATCAGTTCTTATCTTAAGAATTTGATGTCTAGATTGTTTTTCAACAAAGGCTTTGAAGGCCAAAAAGGTGTTAAATACTTCGCTCTTAAGTTTTAAGAAGTATACCCAAGTGCGTCTGGAGAAATCATCAATGAAAGTTAAGAAGTACTTGCAGCCAGAGAATGAAGCAACAGGAAGAGGACCACATAAATCACTGTGCACAAGCTGTAAAGGGGCTGAGGCGTGCCAAGAGGCACGTTTGTCAAAACTGTCCCGATGATGTTTTCCGAGTACA
Organism: Pinus tabuliformis; assembly: GCA_031772625.1. NCBI lineage: Eukaryota > Viridiplantae > Streptophyta > Pinopsida > Pinales > Pinaceae > Pinus > Pinus tabuliformis. The sequence continues at coordinate 598,690,682 of CM062805.1, read as the reverse complement.
CATCCGGAACAAACACCATCTCTGCAAGATACCATAGGAAGACCTGTCACCATATTTTCTTTACATAGATGCTGAAGGGAGCGATATTTTAAGTGACCAAATCGCTCATGCCAAAGTTTGCTCACTTCATCATTATGAGCAATAAATACTGAGGGAAGATTTGATGACCCAAAGTTGTGAAACTTATACAACCTTTTGGAATCATCAGCAAGACCAATAGCTAGAATCTGTTTAGGATCTTTTAGATCCTTGATTACAACATCATGACGTGAAAATTCAACAATTTTACCTTCACCTGAATGAGTTATCTGATAGATAGATAGAAGGTTGCAGGATAAGGTTGGAACACATAATACATCATTAAACTGACCATTGTCTAGATGAACAGTTCCAGTCCCTACAACATTAAGAGATCTATCATCACCAACATATATATTTTTGGTGTTACAATCATTTAAAGAAGAAAACATGGCTTGGTTTTTGGCCATGTGACAAGAGGCTCCAGAATCAATGAGCCACTCATGAGAATGAGAAGAAGAAGAAGATACATTTAATGCATAACCAGACTGAGATGATTGACAATGACACGCAGAAAGTGCCATTCCGGAAGTTGAAGTTGAAGTAGGCTCCACATGGATGTTATGTTTCTTCATTGCGGCTTCCAAGGCTTCCATCTTCTTAAAGCATTTAGATTCTAAGTGGCCATCTCGATTACAAAAGTTACAATGTCTATCAGTCTTCTTCCATTTGTTTTTATTGGTCTTATCATTTTGCTGAAATGATCTTTCATTTTGAGGCTGAGATGGTTTAGGACCATTCTTTTGAGGATATGACTTCTTAGGATTCTTTGAATTTGGTTGCTGCTGGGCGGCTAACGCTTTCGTGGAAGAGTTTCCAAGATTAAGAAGACCAAGGTGCAAGAGTTTTTCTTGTTCTCTTATTAAGGAATCACAAAAGGAGTCAAAGGAAGGGGCCTTGTAGTCTTTTCCTTGACAAATGAAAGCTTCCCTTGTAGAATGGAAAGTGGAAACAAATACAGAGTAGGCTGGTCCCAACTTAGTAAGGATGGAATAAATAAGGTTACCATCTTCTTTCTTAACTTTAACACCTTCCAAGAGATATCTAAGGGTCTTGAATTTGGACAAGAAATCTTCAATGCAAGAAAAATTATTAGGATCCAAAGTACTCATTTTCAAGTTGATGGGCTCTAATTTCATTTTTAATCCCAAAAACTTTAGCGAGTTTTTCTAATGCTTCATGAGGAGTCTCAAGTTCTGCAATGTGGAATCTAAGATCAGGAGAAATAGACATCCCTATCAAACCACGTGCTTGATCTTGTCTATTTTCCCATTTTGCAGCCTTGTCTTCATCTTTTGGTTTCTTCTCTTGGTCTGTGGCTATTCTGAAGAGACCTTTACTTCTAAGTAAATCTTCCATGTAGGCTACCCATTGGAAGTAGTTAGTGCTGTCAAGAATGACTTGGCATGGACTTTCCATTTTTAAAAAAACTGAAGCTGAAGATGCTGAAAGTAAGTGTTCCAATGGATAGATCTCGCAAAAATAGGCGGTTTAAAAAAAAAACGGCTCTGAAAAAGGCTTCCGGATGAAGAAGTTATGGCTTTTTGAAAAAAAAATTGTTGACGTTGCCGGCAAAGTGCGCGAATGTGCGGGAATGAAAAAAATCCGCCCCCACAAAATGGAGACTTGAACCCAAGACCTCTACTCTCTTAAAATAGCTTTGAACCAATTGATCTATACAAAAAATTTGAGAGAGAGAGAGAGAGAGAGAGAGAGAGGGGGGGGGTCTTGGTTTGTGTGCTTGCCTTGAGAAAGCTCTTTTTCCCTACAAAACACAAAACACAAAACCCAACACGAATATGCAAAGAAAAACGAACCTTGCGGCTCGAAGTTAGCTTTAGCCAAAAAACTAGAAATTTAAAAAAAAAAATCTCAAAGTTAGCTTTAGCCGAAAAACTAAATATTTTTCTCAATGTTTCTGATTTTCCGAGATCACACTAAGGTGCAGGGAAAAGAGCATACGCATGAGAAAAATCCTTCCTTTCTGTTTCTGATTTGCCCAGATCGCACAGAGTCGCAGGGCAAAGAGCATACGCAGAAATGAAAGGTATAGATCCGGTTAAAAAAAAAGCTAAATAAACTGAGACCGAAATAAGCAGAGAGAAAATAACAGTAAACTGCAAAAAAACACTGTATACCTCCCGATCTGAAAAATGACGCAGCTAGGGCTACCGGAAACCTTTTCGCGTGAAACGAAAGGGGTTCCTCACTGGAACAGATGCTCCGAACGCAACAGAGCAGTCCTCTCGGCTCGAAAGCAGTCAGAAATAGCAGATCTAGGAAACGACAGCCGCATGCAGTTCTACCGGCTTCAGATTTGGATCACCAACGGACGCGGCCCTCAAATAGCTCTGATACCATGTAGGAATTTACAGGGTAAGTTCCTCAGAAAGAACACCAAAAGGACACCGCTCACAACCAGATCTCAAATCAATACACCAGTATTTTTGACGTGGTTAAAACCCTCAAAGTGCAAGGAGGGAAACAGTCCACGGCCTGTCCCAACGTGGGTACTACAGGCAATTTATTAATCAAAGAATGAAAATTTACATAAGCTTCTCTCATGCACGGATTACCCGAACAATGACCCTCCATGCGCTTTAAATAGAACTCATGGACCAATCGGGTGTCAAGCCACGGATCAAGTGTCGGTAATACCGAGGTGAGAGTGAACCGTCGGATCACTACATATCGTGACCGTCGGATTGTAAGTTACAAAATGTACAACGGTAAAGAAACACACTTTACCTAACTCTAACCTAACTCTATACTAGACCAAGTTGAACTTAACTATATCCTATGTGTCGGAATATCCTAACAGATATGTGTGGTCATCTAGAGTCGATACTCTACGAGATTGCACAACTCTTTGTTGGGACTCATCGAATGAGATGTTGTTCATCTTCTCCCTCCGGATTGTCTCCAAGGATTTTAGTGTCCCCTTGGTCACTTGGGACTTGCTCCGCTTTTGGATCTGGTGAAGCTAGTGGGTTGACCTCTTGGTGGTGAGGCATGAGGTCGATGTTTTTCTCTGACTCCTCCTTGCCATGTCAACTACCTGTACAGGTGCAGTTTCATCTGTCTACACATGTTGCACTCCCTGATGTACCTGTTCTTCCTATGCTTCCTTTTCCTGTCTACGCAGCTTGTGTTCCTTCCATAGTTTCTCCTTCAACTCATTCAACTCCTTCTCTGATTCTTCCATTCTCTGTTTTTCTCTCTACCTTTGTGCATTCCTCTTGTCATGATGTTTCCTCTTCACCTCTATTGCCAAAGATTCTTTTTGCACAAGTGAGTCTACTCGGAACTTGGAGCTTTGTTCCTCCTCCATGTTGTCGACAATCTTCTTCTTGCCTTTGTCATGCACTGGCATGTTCACCTCTGCTACTGTTGCTCTTGGTGCTCTCCAGGCTGCTCCTTCACGTTGCTTTGCTAACCATTCGACAACAATGTTTAATGGTTCATTGGGCCTAGAGAAGGTGGAACAATATCTCATGGGTCCTCCTCTGCCCAATGACACGCCTTGTGGATCCATTGAAACTATACTCTCATGCAGTGATCCTTTACAAGACAATGCGGGTCATACTGATTGTAGCTTCGGGCATTGAACGAATATTTCCTGATGTCCTCTACTTCGACATCCGCATGCTTGAAATTCCATATCTGGTATAACTTGATCCACAATGGAAGAGCGTTCCAAGGTGTCTTCTTCTTCCAGTGCAACCTAGCTGTTAGTCCTACCGAGATGTGGTATGATACTTCCTGCATGACGACCTTTTCCAAGGAAAACTTCGGTAAAACATGCAAAGGCTTCTCCGTGCTGTAAATCCATATGAAGGTGCTGGAAGGTGACGCATACCAATATGATATATCGATTAGTGCCTCCATTATTGCCTTCGACATGTAGGTTGGATCCTGTTCAAATATCATCTTATACACGGGGGTGAGAAAATGATCAAACAGTTGTGTGGTAACTCCTCTGAAGCTACATTCAGAAAACATTTTACAATAAGTGTTCACAGAGGTCTTCGTTGATGTCCATGCCCACTTCAAGCCTGGGAACTCCTGATAGGCACAGATTGCATCCAAGATGTAAGCGGACAAGTAGATTTCCGCTTGGTGACCTTTGGGCGGCTATCGAGCTCTTGTTGCCTATTCCTTTAGCCGGTGGGCCAACATGTCAGACAAGTTGCATGCTTTGCCTTCTCTAGCCAGTTGGTACAACGTGATCACCCAACTCTACGGGAACATTTCCGTGCTCTCTTAGCCATACAAGCAACATGCAAAGATGACCAAGTATTGATATGCCTTCCGCAGTATCTTCATCTTGTAGATTTGGTTGGGTGTCATCATGAATTTGGCTAGCTCCTTTACCAAGTTCTTCAAGATATCTCTCGAGTTGGCATTGCTACTAGGTATGCTGAAGGGTATCTCCATGGTGATCACGGGCTTTGACATATGGTACATCTGTTCATAATCCTGTGACTTGAAGGTAGAAATCTCCGTCCCGCTGACACTGCTAAAAGTCATTGTCTCAAGATATGTGTGTGAGATGATCCAATGTATCATGTCCCCACATGGGAACACGGATACCTGCATGCAATCTGGTGCATGCAGGACTTGTGAATGTTCACATAGACTTAGCAGTCTTCAAGGTCTTCCAAAAATGTGCCTGTGAATGCATCATTGCCCTCTTGCCATTTCAACTTGATGTCCTTGTCTACAATTAGCTTGGTGTCTTCATAGATCGGCAGACTTGCAGACACTCGCTCAACTGTTGCCTGAGTTGCACTTCCGTAAGTGTCCTTTGATCCTGTGCTCTTGGAGGCCATTGATCCTGAACTGGTGAGAGGTGGACGAACACCTGCTAGATCTAGAGACATAGCGATTTGCATGGCAAGAAATATGTCAGCTAAAACCAAAGCAAAATTGAGGAACGACATGTAACATACCTCGGGATTGACTGGCAATGATTGCACAATTTTTTCTGCGAGGCCAAGAGATTGGCTGCCAGAACTACGCAAAAGGCAGTCCGGGCTGCTGGGAGGTTAGCTGGATGTTGGAATTGCGCAATGCGCAATCCAGACTAGCCTGTTGGCTGCTGGGATTGCGTAATGCACAATTCCAACTAGAAAGGGTTGCAGGCCTAGTGACTGCATTGCGCAATTTTATGGGCCAACAGTCACTGCCTCTCATAATTGCAGAATGCAAGGTTGGAGGACAGTCACTCAGTAGAAATGTACATTTTTTGGGAGGAAGGTAGAGCTTTCCCTCTCATAGTTGCGCAATGCTATCTTGGTGAGGCAGAGTTCGAGCCAAGGTTTCCCAGACCCACTGACGGGCAACTAAAAGCAAATGTTATTGTGAATGCATGGTGATACTGAGTGTAAGCAACAATGAATGATCGTGCATGAAAATGGTGAATGGAAGATTCAGAAAATGGAACAACATGCATGTATGTGAAGCAAGTCAACGAATCAACGACCATTTGTGAAAAACAATGTCATGCATTCGACAACAGTGAGATGCTAACGAAAACTAAAACTATGCTAGTCAAGCTAATATGCATGCAAACGACAAGAAGCGTTCACAGAAATTAAGAAAACATCACTCACACAAGCCAAAACACAAAAGCAACAAAAATGCTACAAACAACAAGTTAAGCTGACTTACCTAGAAATAGTTGAGCTAGATGTGTTGAAGACTCTTGGATGTACTATGGGATATTAGATCTCCAAGATCGATGTGAATAAGTGAGCTCTAAAGTGTTGAATAAATAGGTTTGATGCTCATGACATGCATGCCATAAATCTAGGAAAAAGTGACACTTGGAGGAAAGATTCTAAAACGATCTTTGCATGTAACCCCCTACTGCTAAAAATATCTCCCTAAAATCTAGGGATGCTTTTTGCATGTTTCTTTTTTGCTATTTCTGGAAAAACAGCCCATGCATGCAAGTCAAGTTTTCTTAGTCCTGGGTGGAACTGGTCAACTAGATGGTACATGCAACAATCTGCTTGCCTGAGAGAGAAAATTTGTGCATTTCTAGGAGGGATCTAGGCTGGCTGCCTAGAGTGATTGTGCAATATCTGGGTTAAGTAGCTGATTGGTACAGAAAATTGCACAATTTTTGGGTTGAGCAATCCTGCTGGCTCAAATTGAACAATTTTTCCCGGAAAGGGGTGCAGGTAGAATTGCGCAATTCCCGAGGCCAGCAGTCTGCGAGTCAGGATTGCGTAATTTCTGGAGGGAAGGCGGGTTCCCCTCTAGAATTGCACAATTTGTTGAGGGAGTTGGCCATCCTACAACTAGACCAAGTCCGGATAAGTAGCCTATGAGGGGAATGCAACAAGCTATCATGCACAGGCTATCATGCTACTAAAAAACCACTGAAGCTTGTGTAATTGATAGTGCAAGACATGCTGCTAAGGATGGTTGGTAGGGAGGTTCCAAAGTGAAGCTAAGGAAAAATTTTGGAGGGTGGTTATAGCTACTACAACAGAATGCAAGGGTTCTTTCTTGTGAATGTGAGGCTTGTGTTTTCATCTCGAATTGCTTCAATATTGTTGCTAGAAAGTACTTGCAAAAACCTGCTTTAAGGGCCATTTGTGAAAGTTAATTCAAATCCATTTGAAATGCTTAGGTGTGAGTCTTCCAAGGGGCTCACCCCAAATATTTTTTGTATCTATCGATAGGAATGGCAGAGGCGACTACCAGATAATGAGGGGACTTGATTAAGCTCATACTGAGTGGAGTAGATTCCTGAATTAATTATGGTAGTAGCTGCAGTAGAGGGATGTAATACATGGTTCCTCACTTAGTCATGCTTAGTCATCATCCACAGAACAATCCATTCAATTAGTTCCTCTCGGAGCTACACGAACCAACAAGCTATATACGATGTGTTTTATTGGGGACACTTGAATGTAACCACACATGATGATTCTTGGCACTTTAAATGTAGTCACTACTCTTACGTTCGTTATTTTTTCTCTTTGATATTCCATTGGTGTACCTTAGGGACTTGGTGAAGAATGACTAGGACTTGAACCTAGAAATTATCGAGGAATAATTGATGACTTGCCAATGTAAACCACTCCATTTTTTCATTTGGTTTTGGCTTCCAAATTTAGCTCCTACGTCCAAGGGGCACCACTACCTAGGCATGACACAATTCCTAGTAGCGACAACCCGATGAGTAAAAAAAAAATTCATGAACCGAAGGTGAGTCTTTCCCGAGCTTCTTAATAATCATTTGTCTCCCCCTCCATAGTGGTTACATTTGTAGTGTCCCATGGGAGTAAGGTTGTTATCTCCAACATGTAGGCTGCAACAATATTTTAGAGGTCTGCCACATAAGGTGCCATGTCTATAGCAGCTAAGAAGGTGCTATCCAGAGCTATTGTGTCTATGACTACCTTCATTCCAGGGTTAAAGATAGGTAGGGCATGGGAGAGAATGTGTGTTGTGATTAACTCCCTTTATACCGCAAAAATGAGTTAAGTGAAGGTAGAGGTATGGAGTTTATGTAAATGTAATTAACTTCAATACATGCCTCAAGCGAGCATTCATATTTCATTTCAGATTCATGATAACAACAAACATGATAAGGTAAATGAAATCTGCATCGATAGCAACGAACCATTTATTAAATATTCAATAGGTGTGGTTGGTATAAGCTTCCCATAAGTCATGCTTTATGGTTTGGTATGGTTTGGTTGATATTCATCCAGAGGGGTACATTTGAGGGGATAAAACACTTTTTTTTTTACCGTTACTCAGTGATTATCCCTTCTCTATAATGAAAAATTATCTTACAACATTTCCATTTCACTATGTGGAAGAAAATTTATTATTATAAAGGTTCATCTCTACCTCAAAGAGGTTGAGGGGATAAAAAACTTTTTTTTTATCGTTACTCAATAGTTATCCCTTCTCTATAATGAAAAATTATCTTACAACATTTCCATTTCACTATGTGGAAGAAAATTTATTATTATAAAGGTTCATCTCTACCTAAAAGAGGAGAATAACCAACAGAACGTTTGTGGCACAAATTCGAGGAAGTTCCCAAGTGATATTTTCACCTTAAACATCCGAAGTGTAGCCACAAACTCGAGGAAGTTCCCAAGTGATATTTTCACCTTAAACATCCGAAGTGTTCTACATAGAAGGTTCATTCAAATCCTTAATACTTATATCAATATAAATTCTATATAGCTTAACAATTATAAGAGCCTATCTTTGAGACTTCACATTCTTAGACTCCACTAGGGATTCACCACAATAGATCTAGATCCAAGATCTATTGCTACAAGATTCACATTCAAAGGAATATAAATGGAAAAAAAGACTTCAAAAAATAGTAAAGGAACTTCAAATTTAATTTGTTCATAATAGTTACCGCTATAACATTTTTTTTATCAATGATACCAACTTGAAATGCATTCCCGAATTAAAAAAAAAAGGACTTTGACAAGATCCCTTGCCACAAGTAAAATAAAGAGAGCACAATTGAATGGCTAAAATTGATTAAAAAATCTATAAAAATAAAAATATAGAATCAAATCATTGTTATTCAATTGTTATATATATAATAAATAAGATATATTTCAAGGTTGTTTCCTCAAGCACATGGATTTATCACCACTCATCAATATAAATAAAAAGCATCCGAGTGTAGTAGAGCATTTCTTTCTTTTCACATTATTCCTCCTTCCATATCCTCCCTTTGTGAAATAGTACCTCCTCGTTGATATTGCTAGAGTTTCACAATCGACAGTTACATATATTGTCGTTTCACGCAAGTACCTACTTCTTCTCACTATCCCTTTCTGTATTCATTACTTTGATGTATGAAAACTTTTGAATGGATTGAGAATAGATCTTATGCGTATAGATTCACTGCTCTATCAAAAAAATGACCTCCTCTCAGAGTTTGATGTTAGACCAAAGCATACATAACACACAGCGGATTTGTACTCAGAGACTTAGACGGAAATAGCAGAGAATAATTCACAGACAGACAAATGGAGAAACAAAAAGATTACTCAATCACAAACAGCCGAATAGATAAAACAATCACTGGAGAATAGAAATCACTTTGCATTACATAACAGTCTTGGGCCTTGGCTTGCTTTCCTTGGCCAGAGAAATTAAAAATTTATAGAGGCAGAAGAAGGATCTACAATCTTGTATGTGATTCAGATGGAGATGTGGAATGATCTAGAAACTAATGGTGGTAGAGAAGAATCTAGAATCCTGCATGTGATTCTAGAAACTACTGGTGGTTAGGAGGATCTAGAATCCTGGAGACCTAGAAAAATCTAATCTAGAATACTGTGTGAATTTGGCTTCAAACTTAACATTCTCCCACTTGAATCCAAATAAGAGTCATCAAGTCACACTGAGTCCTACCATGCCTCTACATAACTCATGTTTATTTCATGGTAGAATCTTAGTGAGCATATCAGCAGGGTTCCTATCAGTATGGATCTTTTCCAAGGATAACTATTCTTCCTCCAACACATGCCGGATCTAGTGGTACCTTAAGTCAACGTGCTTGGTTTTTGAATGAAATGCTAGGTTTTTCACCAAGTGAATGGCACTCTGACTATCACAATATAACACATAATTGTCCTGCTTTATTCCTATCTCTCCTAGGAATCGATGCATCCACAACATCTCTTTACAAGCTTTTGTTGTAGCTATGTACTCTACTTTTGTTGTAGAGAGGTCTACTATTCTTTGTAGCCTTGACACCCAAGATATTGTTGCACCTGCAAATGTATACAAATAACCTTTAGTGGACTTTCTAGTATCCATATCTCCAGCCATATCCGCATCTATAAATCCTTCAAGCACGGTCTCATCATGACCAAAACATAAACAATAATGACTAGTACCTTTGAGATACCTTAAAATCCATTTTACTGCTTGCCAATGTTGTTTGCTTGGATTGGTAAGGAACCTGCTCACTACTCCCACTGAATATGCAATGTCTGGTCGTGTGCATACCATGGCATACATTAAACTGCCAACTGCTGAAGCATAAGGAATTCTGCTCATCTCTTCTTTCTCTTTGTCATTATTAGGACATAATTCAGTACTCAGCTTGAAGTGGGCTGCAAGGGGTGTACCAACTAGCTTGGAATCCTTCATATTAAACCTGTTAAGCACCTTCTTGATATATTTTTCTTTTCACAGCCACAACCTTTTGTTTTTCCTGTCATGCATAATCAATATCTGTTGTGCTGGTCTCAAATCCTTCATTAAAAATTTGCTACCCAAATCTTTCTTCAACCTATTGATCTTATTCTTATCATGCCCAACAATCAACATGTCATCCACATATAACAATAATATGATATACTTTCCTTGATCATACCTCTTGATATACACACAATGGTTAGCTTCCAACCTTTGAAAACCATGTTCCAACATGAATGAATCAAATTTCTTGTACCATTGTTGAGTTTCCTGTTTCAACCCATAGAGGCTCTTCTTCAACCTACAAACAAGGCCTTCTTTGCCCTTTTCTATGAAGCCTTCTAGCTACTCCATATAAATTTCTTCCTCCAATTCACCATGAAGGAAAGTAGTTTTTACATCTAAGTGTTCACATTCTAGGTCTAAAGCAGCAACTAGACCAAGAATGACTCTAATGGATGACATTTTAACAACATGTGAATTTTTTTTAGTGAAGTCAATACCTTCTTTTTCAGAAAAAACCTTTCACCACCAGTCTTTCTTTATACCTCTCCTTCTTTTCGTCACCTTCATGCTTAATCCTATACACCCATTTGTTTTGTAGAGCCTTTCTACCTTTTGGGAGGTTTACCAACTCCCAAGTTTTATTTTCCTACAAAGAGTTCATTTCTTCTTCCATTGCTTTCTTCCATTCTTTACTGTGCTCAACTTTATAAGCTTCTTGAAAACAATTAGGTTCACCTTCATCAGTCAACAAAATATAGTTCTAAGGAGGATACCTTTGTGAAGGCTTATGAGGCCTAGAAGATCTGCGAACCAACTGTGGCGGTGCATTATCAGGTTGAATCTCCTATAAAGGTTCCTGCAAGATTCCTTCTTCTTGTTGTTCATCATTTTCCACTTGTTGTTCTTCATTCTCCTGAATTTACTATTCATTTTCTTGTATTGGTGGTATGTTTTCTTGCTGCTCTTCAAACTCATCAATAACCTTCTTGACTTCCAACTCACCTACAGTCCTCTTGAACATTTCTGACTCATTAAATATAACATCCCTGCTTCTAATAATTTTATGTTTGACTGGATCCCATAGACGATAACCAAGATCTTCATCCACATATCCCAAAAAAAATGCATTTGATAGATTTATCATCTAGCTTAGTTCTATTTTCTTTGGGAATATGTACGAATGCTTCACATCCAAAGATTTTCAAGTGAGAATAATTCAAATTATTACCAGTCCAAACTTCTTCAGGGATACCACAATCCAAGATTGTAGTTGGAGATCTATTTATGAGGTAGCAAGTGGTCCTGACTGCTTCAGCCCAAAAATTTTTCTCCAAACTGGAATTGGACAACATACTTTGCACCTTTTCCATAATGGTGTGATTCATCCTTTCTGCGACACCATTCTGTTGAGGAGTACCAGGCACAGTCTTCTCATGCTTTATGCCAAACCTATTACAATATTCCTTAAATAAATTTGAGCAATATTCTCCACCATTATCTGTTCTTAAACACTTCAGCAATTTGTTAGTCTCTCTTTCAACAACAACATGGAATTTTTGAAATATTCCAAACACTTCACTTTTATTTTTCATAGGATATGCCCAAACCTTCCTAGGTGCATCATATATAAATGTTACAAAATATGATGCTCCTCCTAATGATTTGATGTTAACAGGCCCAAACACATCAGAGTGTACCAATTCTAACACATTTTTCTTTCTGTCATGGCCACCTCTAAGGAATGAAACCCTTCTTTGTCTACCATATATACAATGCTCACAAAGATCAAGACTATAGGATTTCAAACCTAGCAATAAATTTTTACCAACAAGGATTTTTAAGCCCTTCTCGCTCATGTGACCCAAACGCTTATGCCACAAATCTACTGAATTTCCTTCTTTTGTGACAGCAACCAAATCTGATTTTCCTATCAGTGTCTTCAATGCGTATAATGTTCCTGTCTTGGGTCCTTTGGCCACGACCAATGCACCTTTGCTAATTTTCCAGCCTCCTTTTGCAAAGCTTGTCGAATAGCCTTCATCATCTAGTCGTCCCATAGAGATTAAACTCATGCACATCTCTGGTACATCCCTGACCTGTTTCAGCAATATATCTTGTCCATCTTTCATCTTGATCTGGACATCTCCCACTCCAGCAATACTGTAAAAATGATTATTACCCAAATGCACTTTACCATAATCACCGAGATTATATGAAACAAAACTATCTTTGCATGGGGTTACATGGTGAGATGCCCCAGAGTTAAGGATCCAATCAAAGCAACTGCTAGATGTATATACACATGCATCCTCTACTGAAACAGTAAACAACACATCACCATCTGTGGCTACAACAGTAGTCTCACCTTCATTTGTGTTGGATGACTTGTGATTTGTACTGGATGGTCTCTGATCCTTTTGTCCTTTCTTCTAGAATCGACATTATTTCTTCATGTGCCCGAGTTTGCCACAATGAAAGCAGATGATTTTGCCTCTCGATCTTGATCGCCCTTGCCAACCTCGATCCATTCTCCTACCATGATCAGCTAGAGCTAGAGCCTCTCCTCCCTGGTTTTCCGCAATTGACTTGCGTCACAGCTCCTCATTCATTAAACTGCTGCTGACATCATCAAAATTTAGGGTCCCTATAGCTGTTGAAGTGCTCATAGCTACAATTAAATTATCCTAGTTGTTTGGCATATAACACATTAGCAAAATAGCTCTAATTTCATCATCTAAAATGATTTTAACAGAGGCAAGTTGATTAGTAATAATATTAAATGCATTCAAGTGCTCAGCAACTGAAGCACCCTCCTTCATTTTGAGATTATAAAGCTTCTTCATCAAGAACACTTTGTTTGATGCTGTGTTCTTCTCATATAGATCATGGAGCTTCTTCCATAATCCTTCAGCCGTCTTTTCTCTGGACACATTGAAATAAACATTCTTTGCTAAATATTGGCGGATTGTTGCAATCACCTTTCTATCTAGCTTATTCCACTATTCATTTGTCATCGATGAGGGTTTCTTTGTTGTGCCCTCAATTGGCAAATATTGATCCTTTAATATTAGTATATCCTCCATCTGTGATTTCCATAGGGAAAAATTAACCCCACTCAACTTCTCCATATCTGTAACTGTTGTCTCCATTTTCAATCAGATTCACGCCCCAAAACATAAAAACTCCACTTAAAAATAAAACTGTAATTATTACTCTTTAAAATTTAGTAATAATGACCTTCCTCCTTTTAAAATACCCTTTTCAAAATTCCTGCTCCTTTTTAAAATATACTTTTCAAAATTCCAACATATAATTATATATTTTCATAGTAAATATAAAAACATATATAATGTTTTAACCTTTTCACATTTCACACATACATATGTTGGTTTTAGAAAAAAAACTTGACCTATACGTGCAAGCTTGATGTAAAAAAAAAACTTACGAACACCACGTTTCAACTCCAAACTTCACGGATCTCCACTTTTCAAACTCGAGAAGCACGTTTCAACATAGATCCATGACCTTTCTTTTCTTGCAGCAACTGTCTTTTAGTTCTAGCATTCCTCAGCTATTTCCTGGAAAGATCCTTCAACAGCTCCATGGGTAACAACCAACGTTAACAACCAACGTTTTTACGAACACTGCTAGAGCAAGGCGATGGCACTAAGCGGCTTGCACGGTGGATATTCGAACTAAGCGGCTTGCACGGTGGATATTCAAACCTAGCTCCGATACCAATTGTTAGACCAGAGCATACATAACGCACAACGGATTTGTACTTAGAGAGTTAGACGGAAATAGCAGACAATAATTCATAGACGGAGAAATGGAGAAACAACAAGATTACTCAATCACAAACAGCCAAATAGATAAAACAATCACTGGAGAACAGAAATTACTTTGCATTACATAACAGGCTTGGGCCTTTGCTTGCTTTCTGGCTTGGAGAACGGAAATTACTTTGCATTACATAACAGGTTTGGGCCTTTGCTTGCTTTCCTTGGCCAGAGAAATTACAAATTTATAGAGGGAGAAGAAGGATCTACAATCCTCTATGTGATTTAGATGGAGATGTGGAATGATTTAGAAACTAATGGCAGTAGAGAAGAATCTAGAATCCTGCATGTGATTCTCCTGGAGATCTAGAAAAATCTAATCTAGAATACCGCGTGAATTTGGCTTCACACTTAGCATTTGAAATCAGGGGTTCATCGCACTTATGAGTTCATCGAAGTTATGAGACTGACCATGTTTGTAGTTACTAATAAAGTACAGGTTGGCTGTAGGAGATGGAGATGGAGAATTTCTCATGAACATCTCGATTGGTACTCCATCTTTATCCATCTACGCTCATGAGACTTATCTCCAAAGATATGAACAATGTGAAAACTTCTTTCCACCCAAGGTTTAGGACTTGAGAAACAAACTAAACGCCAGAAAGGGAATTTCATGGTCCGAATGATTAAATTGCCGGAAACAACTTACAGAGATGGGACGAATAGCTTAGGCCTGTAAGAGTTGAGAAACCATCCCTTCTTTTCAAGGCTTTCCTCGTAGTTCGTTATTGTAACCAATTTGTAGGGATGTAACCAACTTTCAACGAACTCTCCGCCGCATATGATGATCCAAAGGCAGAAAACTTTTTAATCGTCTAACACATAGGATCAATGGTGCAAAACAGTACACAATGACATCACAGGGGAGTTTTTGCCAAATGAATGCCCGATCGCGTAATAAAAACATAATAAATGAAGTTTAAAAACATCATCTATTCCACCAAGGCTTCAGCATAATGAGACATATTTATGAAAAATTATAAAATTGAGCTCTGCAGACATCTTCCATGAGACAATAAGGATAAACTATATAGAGTCAATGATGGATATAGTTTTTATAAAAGCAAAAAAATTTAAGGTCTCGTGTGTACCAAAACTTTAGAGAACAAAGCTTATTTTAAATACTATAGCATGCTGAACATGCTAATAAATTCTGGTGGACAGCTTATTACAAACAGTAACATGCGAACGATGCAAAGGTACAGCTATATGCTCCCTACAAAGGTTATTACAAACACTATAACACATGAACCATGCAGCGTAGAGGCTATATGCTAGTAACACACCAGTACCCAAAAAAAAAAAAAAAACTGTGAGGCAATAGCGAAGTATAATCCAAAATCACATTTACTGTGAGCGAAAGAAAGCTGGTTAGACAATATCGAAATTTCATTGCCGAATGTTTCCAAATATCGACAGAGAACCTGGCGCTCCTGTGTCATTGAACGCAAGGCGAAGTAACGCACCAAGTGATACGAAGGAATTATTTTGTGGCAGAACATATTTCGCACCACCTGCAAAATGAGAGGTAATGCTTGGAAGCCGCCCAAGATCAGTCGTAGCATTGTAACAGACATCATAAAGCGGTT
Organism: Pinus tabuliformis; assembly: GCA_031772625.1. Lineage (NCBI taxonomy): Eukaryota > Viridiplantae > Streptophyta > Pinopsida > Pinales > Pinaceae > Pinus > Pinus tabuliformis. The sequence continues at coordinate 598,674,961 of CM062805.1, read as the reverse complement.
CAGTTGAATTAGCTTGCAGAGCTTTAATGTTGGATATCACAGCAAACCGAAAGAGCTGGTATGCCGGATCCACCAAGTACGTTAGAGTCGTTCCAGAATCAATCATAAGGCCTCCGGTTCCGTCGGGTAAAACTTGGAATGTATCCTTTGGAATCGGGAGTAGTTTGCCGGCCACACTGATTCCACGGAGGCTGAGATAGTAGTAAACTTTACAGTATCGTGCGTAACACCACCTTTCATGTAATTAGAATTTTTATATCACAATATAATCCATAATTTTTATATAATAATTTTTACAAAACTTTTTGTTACTAATTATTTTTGAGCCGTCACTCTAATACTAAGATATTTTTTTTAAAACCATGGTAAATTGCTAACACATTTTAAAGGCATTTCGGATATTTTGGGGAAATATTGTTAAATAGGTATATATTAGACTAAGTTTGGTATTTTCACATATAGTCGTGTATATTTGGAGATTGACATGATTGACATTATTAGGTTAAGTTATATTTAAAAAATGGTTTTGGTTAGATGTATAAATTAGATTATGAAAATAAAATATTCTAGTGCTAGAGTTGTGAAAAAATAAGATACTTTTAAGATACATGCTATAAATGTTAGTTGATTCTAAAGGAAAAGGGAAAACAACCCAGACTAAGTGATGAAAATTATTTATGTAATTACTTTCGAATGATGAAGAAATAAATTCTATAATACCAACAAAATACATATTTAAAGAAGCATGGTATGATTAGAAATATAGGTTAAGGGATGAACGCTCTCTATGGTAGTTAGAGAAAGGGAAAAAGATGCATTGAGTGTGGTAGCTACAAGTGAAACTCCATTAGGGAGATTAAAGAGAAATCATGAATTTGACAACTCGAATTCTGATAATAAGTTTCCTTAGGTTTCAATTTCTAGATATCAAAATCCTCAATGGTAATTGTTCAATTTTTATTATTAGCCACTATAAAACCTTCTCCATAAGGTGGCATGACGTTAAGAGGAAAAAAAAAGGATATTAAGCAATATAGAATGTTATTTTTCCATGGGAGATAATTAAAATATATCAATATGTAATATTGAAATTTATTACTGCACCTTCTACATAAGAAAGGTAATTCCCATTCAACGTTGGAATAAAAATGATTTTTTCTATATTCATTGTAAAGAGAGTGAAATATTTTGCTACTATGACAAGCATCTAATAATAATAATAATAATAATAATAAAAATAAAAATTAAAGGCCATTAATACATTTTGTTTGTAAAATTACCTTAAAAAGCTCATAGCTCCAACTGGTTTTCG